>CM069432.1:214278440-215528440 GCA_035610365.1 Aquatica leii | reverse complement strand
AATAGAAAAACAGAACCAGTAAATAACAAATTTTTTAAACAAAAATCGACGTACAATTGTAAATACATCAGTCTTCTATGAGTGTGCAGCAAATTCTAGATTACCTCTTACTATCGAAAAATGATAAAAGGTTGATTAATGATATTAAGGTAACAGTAAATTAAAAGTTAATACCAATCACATGTCCGTTGCAAAAAACAAAAATACATTTATGACAAAAAAACAAAATGCAAACACAATATTGTAATACAAATATTTATATTTATGCAAAAAAATAAACATTCCAATACGATTACACAACAAAAAATTATAAAGCAAAAATAAAAATAACTATTAGAAAATCGTTAAGACACGATAGGATAAAATTAGTTTAGAAATAGTTAAAATTATGAGTGAAAAATAGAATACAATGTTTGTTAAAAGATTTAACAAAACTTATACAGACATTACGCTTTTATACAATTAAAAAAAATTTACAAAAACTCTAAAATAAAAATTTATAAACAATGGAAAACAAAATGCCTGAAGCACAATGTAAATTTTGAAAAAAATGTAGTTTAGTAAGAGACTAGAATAATAGCAAAATAAAAATATTTATTGTTACCATAGAAATTATGTGAGCTTTAATAATAGTAATTTACGTAACAAGCGTCGAAACGTAGATATATCATAGCATAACGAACGCTAATGCGACGCGAGGTGTACGGCCGAGCGTTGCATGTGAGTGAGTTATGCTATGAAATTTTCGATAAGAGTAACGTACATTATTTTTTGTGTTGCCTTTTGTAAAATTATATTCTTTTTTGAAAAAATTTAAAAAATCACCAGAAATATAATGTTGGCACTACATTTATTACTAAATCAATCAAATTTAACATTAACATTAATATCGTTTTTTTTTTCAATTCTAACTGAATTTCAAGAATTTTTAAATGACTTTTTCACATGTCGCATACTCGTTCTAATAATATAATTGACTTTGAACACTTAGTTGTATGTAAATATTTCTTGTTTTCATTTTGCCACACTACAGCTTTTTTCGCCTATTACGTAACTACACTAACGAACCAATATTGGCGTTTGCGATATTGGCAACGCAAAAACGTATTTAAACTATATATTTTATTTCTGTGTATTACAAACATCGATTTAACATGTTGTACATTAAATTTTAACTGTAACTAATGTTATTAATAAATGAAACTGTTTAGATATATATTTATATTAAGGAAATTTTATGTAGGTTGCCCTAATACATAACTTAATTTAGTATGTTGAAATAATTTTAATAAAATAATAAAAAGTGTAAAATTGATGAATTTTAAAACAAATTAATCATTATCTTAAAAAACAATCAAATATGCAAAAGAAGTCATTAATTATTATTTAACACATAAAATTACTCTTAAAACTTCTTTCTTATTCTATGATTTTAAAGTATTTATTATTCATCGTTTATTTTCAATTGAAGTTACTAAAAAATAAAATCTTTTTAAGTGTCTTTTTCTAAGCGTAAATAATTAATCATCTGTAATGTCTCTGAAATATTGTCTCGTTTTACTGAAACTTTGTAGCTCTGCCTATAAATATGAAAGTAGGTTTTTATGTATGTCGACAATCAATTCTCTTTGTTGTAATATGTCAAGATAATAATCATTCATTTACTAAATAAACCCTTAAAAAATTTAATGCTTATATGTATTTTAAACAAACTGCTCTGTAATTAATTACTTAAATTATTAACATTAATTGACGTTTGCATAATTAATAATTATAATTTATTAAGGATTTTTTGAAACGTAAATTAAGATTTAAGAAACATTTATTTTGTTTTAGTTCTATTAATTACTTCTTTCAAACACACTAGTATGCGTTATAATAAAATTATAATTAATTTGTATACTTTATAAATGCTACGCGACATTCACACTAGTTTCAATTTGCAGACTAAATAGTTTTTAAATAATTTTATTTTAATTTATTGACTGGCTTTGAATAATTAGAATTAGATTGATCTTTAAATCAATATCAATCAATCAAAAAGTCGTGTTGCATTGTACAACAGTAGCAATAGACAAAAAATATCAAATATACAGAAAACACTCAGCATTCTTTGATTTCTAATGCAAACATTTACAGTTTAGTTGTCTTAAGATACCGGAGCTTTAAGAAATATGTTCGTACTTCTCTTTCTATACTGCAACAAAAAAGTATTCTTATTTTTTTGTATAATTTTATAAATAAATTTAATATCAAATGACCGTTTAAAGCATTTGATGCGTTTTTGGAGTTTTGGAACAACCTAGAGACTTTATTTTTTCCGAAATAATTTGAGATAGCTTTAACAATTACGTCAAAATTTTATAAAAAAACTTAGTTATATAATAGTTCGTTTCCAAATTCATTGTTTACCACGTTATGTCCACAATATAATATACGCTAGTTTAATTATAAGTCCAATGTATTTTATATTAAAAAATTACATAACCCATCTACATGCTTTGCGTCGGTCTAACAATTAATTATGTAATCGTGTTAAAAGGTATTTAGAATATGTTTAATACGCAAAAAAAATTGACTAATCTTGAGAAAAAATTAAAAAACAATCCAATGTTGATCACACCGACAACAATTTCCTAGAACCCAATTATGACTAACTAATGCCACCGCCAATTTTATGTTAGAAGAGAAAGTCAAAATAATGATTTTTATACAGATAAAAGTAATAAAAAACTTGAAAATACCATTTTCGATTCTGATATAGCTTCTGATTTTTAGTATTGAATAGTATTGGATGTTTGTAAGTTTGAGTTTATTTGTCCAAGTGGTATCCAGTTACCTATTAAAAAACTTGGTCCAGTTCTACAAAACGTCAAGATAGAAAAATACTGATTACGAGGAAATGCATCAATAATTTTCCATCTATCGAGTGCTATTGGAAAACGGATATTATATACTGACACAAATTATTTATAAAATTACAATAAAATATAATCGTTTCTTCTAAGATGTTCCAAATAATGAAGATTCACATTTAGCTGGAAATCGACTGTATAAAGTACAGTCCTTAATTGATGCAGTTTAGTGCAGACGATACAATCCTTCTAAAACTAGCAAGTACGGAACAAAATTTTCTAGTGTTTGTACTTATGGGTTTCCTTAGAATGTTAGTGTCTATGCTGGAAAAAGCAATAATCTGAACGATTTAGGTTTTTCAGGTTCTGTAGTAGTAAGATTGACTTCAAAAACTTTTAGATGAAAGTAGACTGCTGATTACAGACAACTATTACATAAGTATTGTACTGACAGAGTTATTAATTTCTAGTAAATCTAATTTATTAGGAACTATAGAAAAACAGAAAAAAACTGCAAAGATATATATATATATATATATATATATATATATATATATATATATATATATATTGGTAAAGTGTATAAAGTGACTTCCATTCCAGATATATATCGAACGTTGTCACTTCATATATAACGTAGTCACTTCCGATTTCGGAAGTGACAACGTTCCGCCTTGTTTTCAACGGATTTAGACACTAGGGGGCATCAGAAGCCTAAATTCAAAATTTGTGTTGGAAGTCACTATGACACTTTATATCCGCAAAAAGTGTCCGTTAGTTCAGGGTATATCCGCTAGCGCTGATGATGCTTGATATATGCAGGTACGGGCTGTTCGATGTGACTTCTGTTATTTAAAAGAGTACTTGTTACTTCCGACATGCGGCAACGTTGGAAGTAAAGCATAGCATCAATAAAACCATAAACACGTTTTAACCCAAATCTAGGGTCTGAGTAGCCGCTTAAAAACGTATCGACATAAAGAAAAGATAAATGCTAAAATTTACAAATGAAGTTTCTTCAATATTTCAGTATTAAAGAATAATAAAAAATTAATTTGTTAGACAAAATTATAATACGTAATAAAATTAACTGTTGTAACGTTTGTTTTGTAAAAAATGGTTTTGAAAAAATTCGGTGATTTCATACTTAATTTATGTTAGAATTAACAATAAATTAATGACGTGTTTTAGAATTGTTGCACGAATCAATGTTTTTAATAACTTTATTTTCAATTAATTGTAAGATGCATAAAATTTATTACTTGGTATTATGTGATTAAAACAATAATATTTAAAAAATTAGTTTAACTATAATCTATTTTTATTATAGGTACTTTTATAATACGTTTGCTTATTTTTACTTATTTATTTACAAAATAGAAACTAATATCTTAAAATTCAAAATTTTACAAATTTAAAAGAACACAAAGTCAATTGAAATAAGCTTCCATTATGTTTTATTGTTTGTTTAATGTAGTTTTCCTACGACACTATATGAAAGACGTCAGTTTCACACAATTAAGTAGGCATGAAAGTTGACAATTACCTTTATCTGTCAAAAACCCGTGCGATATTATAACGCACAGTTATAACGTCACAGTTATCGGAAATAAGTGCTCAAAAACGTCAAAAGTTTTTGCGAAATTGTGACCTATAAACGAGTTTTTAAAATACTTAAGTTACTGTCGTAGGAAAAATATTGTACAAAACTCGCTGGAAAGTGTCTATCGTTTGCTCGTGAGATTCTTACTCGTACGATATCACTCACTTTTCATGCTCGTTATGTAATATACTATTAGATAATGCTGATAGTTTGATAATTTTGTTTTTTACGCTTTTAGTCTAATTTAAACTGCTTGTTAAAGTTATTGGCAGTTGTAATGCTTTTGAAATAATTACATAAAGAAATTTTGGTTAAAAAAAAGGTTACACAAAAAGTAGCTGTCTGTCTAGCTAGTACCTGTATCTAACAGAATGATTGCGTCGGTTGTAACTGTTTCTTTATAATAACATAAAAAATTACCTTAAATTTAAAAAAAACTTTTTCATAATTTTTACTCGTCTTAAACAAAAAATAAAATAGTTTGCATATTTAGTAATGATAAATTATTTAGATACTTTAATATTTTTTTATCACTGAAGAGTGATATCGTTTAACAGGATTCTGTTAAAAACGCTCTGATAAGAACTAATAAAAGCAAAAAAGAACATCTACTGACACATTACAATAAAACTAGGCGACAACAATTGCAACGGTAAAGTAGATTTGACGCCAAAACATCTGGCTGCAAATAAAAGTAGTTAAACTTGTAACTAGTCTTCAGTTTAAATAACTTATTTTAAAAAAAAGTTAACAAAAAACATTACATTCAAAACTAAATTAAATTAACAGGATAATTATTAGCGGTTTCTTTAAATTTGTGTAAATCTTGTATTATGTAATTTACGTATAAAGAGTAAAAACAATCCTTTCTATGTATTATTAAATGTACACTTAATTTTTGTATAATTTTTAAGTAACAAAACGACGTCTGTTTTGTAAAATACTTATAAAAAAATGTATTAACTTCAAAAATGTCAAACATCTTGCCAGGGCCGCCTTGTGCTATAAGGCAACACGACCACTGCTCACACGTGCTATGTACTTTGGGGCGCCCTTACTTGAAATTCGGATAAGAGATCTTACATAGTTAATGAATCTTAATACAATATATGAATACTAACAAACTTATATTATAATTTTTATTAAATACTATAAAATCAAATTAAAGTTAAAGCTAAAAATAGTAAACAAAAAAAACACAATGCATGGAAACACGAATAACTTTTACGGAAGTCAAATTAAAAAACTAATATTAAAAAGTCTTATACGTTTTTGTGATTATTTTAAATACTACTCTGCTAATGTTTTGGTTGGTTATGTTTTACATTAAATTTATATTACTGATCATCAGTTTTATTTAAAAAAAAAGTTGATTAAGATTTAAAACAAGAAATGTTAATTGATTGTTTAATAGTTTTATGTCAATTATATGCTAAAGATCGAGTTTATAAATGTATCACGAGATACGTTTTTATAAAATTTCGAATTCAAAACTTATTTTAAAAAATAGTTTCTTGCAACTTGTTCAAACGAAAACTTTTAATGTAATAAAATGCACCGGCTTATTGTATGTAGTAAAATTAAAGATTTACCTGACTAAAGCTTAAAGAATGAATCATTTCACAGTTTAGGTACTTTTAATGAAATTTAATAACTAAATCATTAATTTCTACCTTTAATTACTGCGAACGTTTAAACAAACGTGTTAATGCTGACAAATAAAATAATAATTTTAACTTAAAAAAACTCTTGATCGTGTAATACGTAAATTTTAAAACTTATATGAAATGTTTTATTTATACACATATTATAGTAACATAATATCAATAAAAGATCCAGTCTATTAAATTAAAAATTGTTATTAACAAAAACTACAAATTATTGATTGCACAAGTTCGTTTTTATAAAATATTTATATCAAAAATGGACGTTTCTGATTGTGTTATATTATTGAAACAAAAATAAATAGGAATGCTGAAAACGAAGTTCTCATAAAAATAGTAAACTTTTAGAAATACGTATTTCAAAATACAATCATAAAAATAACCAGTTAGGTGTAGTAAAATCTAAAAATAGAACATTGTACCCGAAAGGACAAAGAAAAAAACCTTTCTCTTTCTTTCCTTAGTAATATGCAGGTTATATTTGTCAACGTTGCTGGAAGTGAGAACGAGTTGCTTGTATCATATATATACTTTGCCGCCATGAAGTGACTAGGTATCTTATATAAGTACAATAGTTAATTTAAATTTTTTTTGAAAAATTATTTACCCCTCTTTTGAGAAACGTTTAATACAGTTTTAGTACATAGCATATATGCTATTAAAAAAAAATTAAGATAATTAGAAAACTTGGAAGTCAGGTAGCCACTTGTACATAACGGAAGTGACAACTTAACACGTATCAATATATATATATATATATAGACATATAAACCGGTTGCTGTTGAGCCCGTAGAATATATAAACGTTACGCTCTTTAGCCCGAAGAAACGCTATTAAGC
The DNA here is from genome assembly GCA_035610365.1 of Aquatica leii. Lineage (NCBI taxonomy): Eukaryota > Metazoa > Arthropoda > Insecta > Coleoptera > Lampyridae > Aquatica > Aquatica leii. Next base: position 215,521,479 of record CM069432.1, on the reverse strand, counting down.
CCGGATTCGGGCTCATCTACGTATCCATGTGTATATAATCAAAATACGATTATATAAGCATCAAAACGTGTAAATCCAAAAATTTGGTCGGGCTTCATATTGTACCGTTTATATCTGCATTATATATAAAATAGTTCAGAGTTAGTCGCTGCAGAGGTCGCTTTTATATACAAACTGTTTACAGACACGGACGGTACGTTGTGTAGCCCAACATGCGACAACGTTGGATGGGCTTAGTAACAAGCAGTAAACGTATACTCTAAGTGTATTTTACTTTAGTATGAATTTTATGCACTTTTTGAGTATCATCACGTTTTAATAATTTTTCACAAAAACAATACAAACGGTTTTAGTCAAAAATCGGAAGTTGATTTTTAAAAACGTTTGCAATTTCTACGTGATGCTTGTACGTACATATGTAGAATGTGGTACTTTTATAACTATTAAATTAAATTAAAATTAAAGTATTGAAAAAATTATTTGAAAACCTCTAAAGAGATTTGGATCAAAAGTACAATATAGGTAGCTAAGAAACTTTAAACTTATAAGAATGATTTGTTTGTCATTTATGAAGTGATACCTATAAAATAATTTGAAACATAAATACATACATTTAATAAAAACGTTATAACGAAAAAGATATGTCTTAGGATATGATATTAGCATTTCTCATATAATTTTTTGTCTTTTGCTAAAAATTTTTAAAAACAATTTAGGAATCTCGTTTTGTAGTGTAAAAATTTTTAGAAACATGGAAATTTTTTAGAATTCTGAAAGAGTTTTGTAGAATCAATTGGATAATATTACTTTTCGTAAAATTATTATGGAAAGTTATGATAATTTTGCAGATAACACTGTACAATTAAAAAAAATTAAATTTGGTTTTACCAACACAAAGCTTTTACAAACAAAATTGAAAAAAAAAATTGTCCTAGCAGAAAGAGAAACAAAACTTACAGTCATAAATTTTAAAATCGACACAGAGTTTTTAAGTAATTATTATGACAATTTACTTAAAAGTTAGAAAAATAATAATTAAGAAAAACAGTTAATCCACTTCTTACAAGAAATAAGATATTTTTTTAAAGTTTAAGTCATTTCATATGAAATCGTCTAAAAGTAAAAGCTGACTTATTTTAGAGTCCTAAAAAAGAAATCTACGCATATTTAGTTTTGATGAACGCCCGTTTTCACCTGACCGAATTGAAAAACATAATTTTTATGCTTTTTTTGAGTGCACAACGAAAATTTATTCAATACCGATCCACAATGACGCGCTGCTAAAAATACGTTTTTTAACTTATTTTCAGTGATTTTTAACTAACTTTAGTGTCTTGGTCGTTTAATGTAAGCACCTAATGTTATTCAGAAATTAAGTTTACATATCCTAAAAAGAATAAACCCAACAACTGATCAAAAAACCCACTTTTTGTACAAAAAAAATGCTTGAAATTCGATGAAATCGCGTTTTTCAGGCTACATTGGTCGTCTTGTTGTTGTCACAATCTTAGTGCCTAACCACTTGGTTTTTTAAAGCAAATATCTTAGTAATTTTATTAGGTTAAAAATATTATTTGCAATTGGTTACTTTTTTGTGTGAAAATTCATAAAACACTACATGTTTGTTTTCTATATATTTAGTGTAGTTTTATCTATTTTGTTTGTATCTTATATTATAGCAAGTAGGTTGAATGTTTTTTAAACGTGATATTATGTTTTCATTTTCATTGAAATTGTGTGTATTGTAAGTATTTATTACGTAAATATAACGTATGACGGAATATTGAATTTTTTGAAATAAAGCATTATATTTTCTTAGAAGGCTTAGCTTATTGGCTTAACGATATTGACAGCATCACAATTATAGGAAACTGAATACCTTTACGGTATCAACTAGCTGTGACCGTGAGAAACCTAAACTATATTAAATTATTGTACCTTTTTATGTTATTATCTTATTAATACATATGTTACAGCTGATTGAACATTCACACTCGATACAAAAAACTAATTTTTATGCCAATAATTTCATTAGAGCAGAAATCGAACATTGTTTCTGGAGTTACTATATGATGATCTGTAGTTCGTTCTAAGCTTTTTTTAATAGTTTGTGACGGTCCGATTAATGATAAATCTGTTACTTTAATTGGCATTTATAACGTCCACATTAAGAAACAAATAAATTGAGTGAAATGTTTCAGACTACTTATTAGAATTCTTCAATTTCGTTATTTGAAACAGAGTATTCTATTTACTATCACATACATATTTTAATTTCAACTAAAATTTTATGGTAATGTTGTATGACATACTGTATGCCCAAAACTAACCTTTCAATTTATTTCCGATTTATTAAAAAAACTTTGTGTGTGTAAATAAGAATATGTAGGTACAAACATGTAAACAGGTTGTTGTTGAGCCCGTAGAACATATAAACGCTACGTTCTCTAGCCCGAAGAACCGTTATATATCCCAGTTTTAAGCGCATCTCTGTATATATGCGTATGTCATCAAAATACGATTGTAGAATCATTATTTTTTTTTATTATGCGGTATATTGTAAGTTTGATTTAAAAATTAATTTGTGTCAAATGATGACAAATAACACACTCTACGTTAGTCGTGCTATTTGCGGCAACGGTTAAATTTAACATTTCTTTAAAAAAGTCGCCAAAAACAGAGTTACATGCGGAATTTTAAAGAAAATTATTTAATTTGCTGCCGTTTTGAGTATGTTTTTTTTTCAGATAAGAATTTGCTAATACACACAAGTTATAGCTTACAATTTTGAATTATATTTACAAATAAAACAAACTTTGCACCAATCATAAAACGAGTTTAATGCTTAAATACAGTTTTTATTTTAAATCTACAGAAAGTTTATTTGTTACGTCAATATTAATCAAGTTAAATTTAAAAAAAAAATATTAGATCGGAAGATGTTTAAGAGAGTTATCTGCAAAGACTAAACGCAAATGTTAAAATTTCAAATCATTGTCGAATTTTGCTTAATAACTACGTTTAGAGCGTGTATAATATTGGCAACGCAGTCGGGGTTAACAGCGTGCTAATAACGTCGTGTAGAAAGGCGTTACCGCCCGGGCTCATCGGGCACCTGTTTACATATCGGGCTCAATTGCGTGCGGTTTATAACTATATATATATATATATATATATATATATATATATATATATAGCGTGTATAGTATGAGCCTATGTGTAGGTATTTCAACATACACAACATATATTATGATCCTTTATTGCGAATTACGAGCCTAGGCTCATAGTAACAAGTATATAATTGTGTTAAAACGGTCCTACAGTGGTGGCGTTTTGCGGTGATAAATGGAACGTTCGGTTGAGTTGTTGTGAGAATTTTACAAGTTGTTGCATACACTGCAGGGGATATAACCGCTGAAAATAATTAAGTGTTTCAGATATATATATTATAGATGTCGTTAACTCATTATTGACGTCGGTGACTATAGTTGTGCAGATGATTAATGTATCTAATTAAATTACATACATTTGATGATTTTACCAGCCATTTCTAGTTTTACATAACATCCTGCTTATTAATTTATATATTACTAAAGTAAATTTGTACAATTGAAACGCACATGTTTTGGTGCTTACCTATTTATACTTAAATGTTATAGAAACTTTTGAAAGAAATGCGACAATAACATTTATTGTAGTAATTAAAGATAACCGCTTAATAACTTTCTTATTTACTTCATTACATTAATAACTATCGATTTGCCCATTAGATAAACAAATAAATAACCAATCTATTATGTGGAGCTTTAGAATGAAATCATAATAAAAATGGATTGCAATTAAAGTGTAACTTACCGGACAAGTCTTCAAACAAATTTAAACAAAATGATTTGAAAGCCTTATTACGAGTTAGTTATCTTTGTTTTATTTGGAAACCGTAAACTATTTTTTATAAATCGTACTGTAAACCTTATGTACTCATTTACGAGTACTACATTGAACTTTAATTTAAAGTGCGATTAACCAAACTTAGAACTCATTTTTTCAAGATTTATTAAAAATGGTTGTAAGCTTTCGACAAAGTATATGCAGAAGTATTTGTAAAAATTAATATTGCAAAAAAACAGAGTACTTTATTTAAACAGTAAAGTAATTAATAATACACAGTTTAAGATTTGTTAGTATTGGTATAACATTATTACAGTTAGTCTGACATCCTAAAATTAGAAAAATTTATTTATTTCTGCTACATAAATCAGAAAATACATATTTTAAGCAGTTAATTAAGTATCATTATTACTCAATACCCCACATACTGTCAAAGGGTTCATCAGAAAGTATCAATAGTTACTTGTATTATAAACGTTTCAACTTCTTTTTAGTAAAAACATACATTGCGCCATTCATCTGGTATGGCAGCAAATGATACATACAGTGTGCCTATTCTTCGCAAATATTGAATCAATACTCTATTGAATGTAGCCTGGTTTATTTAATTTTATTAAGTATAAGTTCTGGTTTTGTTAATGTTTTATCATATGAGATTCCACATTCCATTAACCAGGTAGTCATTTCTGCCGTTCGACTTGTCGAAATTGGATGCCTCATAGCTATAACACGTTAAGGTAACTTGCAGTATCCATTACAGTTACAGAATTCTGTTGTAAGTTGGGTAGCAATTGGTCATCAATCCACCTTTTATAATTTATGTAGTTCAGATCATTATGAGAATCTCCCGTTTTAAATATCAACAAAACTTGATGAAACACATTTCACACCTAAAATGAATAATGGTAAATGATAAAATGTTATGAAAATCATGTAGACATACCAGCGTGTACTATAACTTGTTTCCCTTTCCTATTGGGATTTAAGACTTGCAGCTGAATTATCGACGTGTGAGATTCATTTATGTATCTTTCATCTAGAATTTATACAAAATTATAGAATATAATTAATGTTTATAATCCAGTTTACTAACCGATATATATAATTGGTTGTTCAGCTTTTACAATAATTAGTAATTAATCATATATATGAACGTAATGTCATTTCACAAGTATTTTACGTCCTTCCATCATCCATTGTTTTTCTCCATCTGAATAAAATACTGTTAAAAAAGTAATGCAAAAATAAACAATTATCCTACCTAAAACCCATTTTTATTAACAACGTCCTAAGTGACGATTTCTTTCCCAAGAATCCAATTAAATCATCGTCTTTAATAACGTTATAAATTGCTTCTATAGTAGGTTTTGTTTTTCAATAATACGTAGGTTATAAATGATTCGACGAATTATCTGTTAACTAATACAACTACTACTGAAATCACAAAGGAACGTTTCTCACCGCAATCAATTGCAGAATCATGCTTTAAGATACAGAACACATGATGTTTCTTTCGAGTAGACGTAGTTTCTTCTGCACGTTATAAAATGCTAGAAATTATTTCATTAATATATTTAACTTTAAGAACAATTAAAACAATTTACCTTTAAAATCAATACGAACACCAAAGTAGTTTTTATAAAAGCTTCTGTAAAACAAGTAGAGTAAAACCAAAGAGTAAAACAATGAGATCAAGCAATGAGGTTATATACAAACATAAACAACTGACGTATTTAAGTATAAGGTTTTCATGCGCAACTAACCAAGAGTTGATACGGAACGTACGGGGAGATCCGATTACCCAATGATTACGGTTTTTATTTATGCGCGTAATTCAAATTAAACATTTCTTTTCTTTCTGTCAAACAAACAACCTTGAATTACCTCAATGCAACATGATGAATTTGGATACATCAGTGCCTAATTATCCGATTATACTTGTTATAATATGAATTTTGTCATTGGAATAATGTAATATACAACTTTTACAAGTGTTTTATTGGATTATATTATTTATTTACATAAACAAACTCAAGGCATTAAAACTTGTACTACCTGAGAGTTTGTCATGCGTTCTCAAATATGAGAAACTTTTTTACCCCAGAGATCCTTATGGTTTTAAAAGCAATGCATTATACTGTGACCACAGCTGTGACCATGAACGGTATCGCAAAGTAGCATTCCAGTTTTGTAATAGCATAGTCACTATTTCGGTACCCTTTGTATTGTTTTTATTCCTTATCACTATATAATTTTATCTATTTATAGATATTTTTAGTTCAAGAAAAAATAATAAGGAATTTAATTAAATCAGTTTTATTGACTTATTACCTACATTCAATTATTGAGAGTTTATTGCTGTTTATTTTGTGCATTAAACTCACGCGGATAATAAATATGATTGATATAAACTTCCAAAAATAGAACGTGATACGATCTTCTTGTGTTAACTCTTAAAATCAAAATTTCGAAAGTTAGTTATTCTAGAGTGTATAACGGTATAACCTTGGGTATAATCTACGAATGTTAAAAATTATCGCAGAAGAAATATGTGGACATGAAAATGATATCTTAATTTGCTCGCACGTTTTATATTTCTTTTTGTCGTGATGTGTCATTTACCTCTGTGTTTACATTAGTACATTGATAAGTTCGAACAGCTGGACTGTAGTTACGTCGAAGTTATCTCCTTTGACTTTAGAATTACCTATTTAAATATAAGACAATTAAAATAGTTTTTTGGGTTTATGATGTATATTTATTTAAAAACTCAAGCTTTCGCATGTAAGCTACGTTCGTCGTCGGTAAATATACAATATAAACCCAAAAACCTTTAAGACTTGATTTTTTTACTTTTTCTAATTCTGTTTTTTGGTTTCCACTTTTAAAAATATTAGTTTTAATTTAAAATTAGATTATGATTTATTTTTATAACGTTATCTTTCCACCTTTAAATTTTACTTTCGAATTAGAAAATTCTGAATGCTGACCATTTCAAAATGTTACAAAGAAACATTGAGTTATTTCCTTAGGACTAAGGTTACGATATATATTTACCAAGTCAATTTATATTTATTTGTTATCAAAAATTGTCTCTGGATATAATATTTTGTTTTAGGTATACATACCACAATATCATTTTTAAACTCAAGGTTACCCATTTTATATAAGTAACTTGATAAATAAGATGATATAAAACTTATAATTTTCTAGACTACCTTTCTTATTCTTCTTATTATAACTTAAAATTTTCTTTTTAATCTTATTATTTAAAAATGATCTAAATGCTGATAAGTAATAATTAAAAACTTTCTTGGTTAAGTCTGTTTTATTTTCTCATATCTTAGCCTTTGTTTGAATGTTCGCATTCCACTTATACCATTTTTTTTTAAGTTTAGTTTTACTTAACCCCAGTAAAACCTCGGATACCTCTTAAGAACAATCACCTCTAAATAACGGCCAGTTTTTAAATTATTTTAAATTATCACTACAAAGACCTGCTCTATAGCTACCACTCCTGTATAACCGTCACGGTCACTACATCAAATTTTACCTCTAATTACATAACTGTCAGGTCTTCAAGGAGCCTAGCTAATTATCTATGATTACTAAAACTCTAAAACCGTATTTAATCTTTCATCGCAAATATTTTAACTTACATGATGTAGTTTATGTTTAGCATTTCAGTAGCCTCTTAAAGAGAAAATTGATATTATTGTGGCAAATGAAAAAAAATAGTAACAGTGCTAGAAAGTTGAAGTTGGCTGAATACTTCAGTGTTGGAAGAACGCAAGTTTATGAAATCACAAACAAAATCGGACTTGCAAAGCTTTTGAAGAAAGTAATACAGATCAGAGGAGAAAATTTCTGAAAACTGACAATTGGTTCTGTAAAACCAGAAATAACATTTTCATATCTAGCCCTTTAATAACAAAAAAGTTTTAGAAGCAGCCGAAGCCGAGTATTAAAGCTTCAAATGGCTGGCTGGTAAAATGTTGTCAAAGGCACAGTGAGCTCTAAAATAATTTGTGGAGAGTCAGCTGATGTTTGCCTGGACACTGTTTAAGCCTTTAGAGCAAAACGTATTATTTTATTATAAGCGATATTATCGAAGGATTATTCACCAAAACATGTTTACAATGATGACAAAAGGATGTTTTAAAGGCTAGAATAGGTATTTAATAAAAAGGTTGGATGACAACAGAATTTATGACTTTGTAATTTGATGAAAAAATGTGAAGATTGTTTTTCTGCCATCAAACACAGCAATACATTATCAGCTATTAGAACAAGGGATTATCCATAACTTAAAAGTAGCATACAGAAAATTTCTTATCAAAAGACTCCACACACAGCAAATGTTCTATTAAAGATGCAGAGAAAACAATTATTTAACCAGCGCGTTAATTTGGACATCAACAGCTTGGAAACACGTTTCGCCAGCTTCAATCTCAAAATGTTTTCAGAAAGCGAGATTTTTGAAATAGCACAGCAAAAGACGATTTCGATAAAAAAGACGAAATTCCACTAACCACGTTTTTCAGTGTATTACAAAGTACACATATGGAATAAGCCTAAACGATTGCAATGCTTTGACCGAAAGTTCCGATTTGAGTATACAAGAAATAATCACTGTTTTCGGTATTCGGAGAGTATAAGTATTTGAAGAATCTAAACTTTGTACGTCAAACATTTAAGATATCCATGAAGTGCGTGAAAAATTAAGAAATGTGCAAATGTTTTTATACTTATATTTTTTTATGACAAAGTTGAATTAGCTATAGACATTGTTACACTTTTAGCAAAATGTGAATCTGATGTTTTCTAATAAAATTTCAAAATTCAATACAAAAATATTTCCAGATATTTTTAGATCCTCCAGACCTCCAGATATTTGGAGGTTTTACTGTATATAATTTTACGAGTGACAAAATATATCTCATAATGTTATTTTATGGATTTTATTTTTTTTCTACTCTCTTTAGCGCTTTTGCATTGGTTGTTCTGTTTATTCATTTTCTTTTCATCATACGGTGTACACATTTCAAGAAACTCGAAAGTGTTCTAAAGGCTTTTTGAAAAACAATATTTGTAATCTTGTGTTTAAAAATGCGTGTATTTTCTGGAATATCCTTTACAGTAGATGAGGTGCACCAGTCTATGTACTAACTCTTTAGCGTTGCACAAAATACGAAATAGCTTTCTACGATAGGACGAAGACAATTTTTAGCACGATGAAACCTAAACGTCTACAATAGTTACAAATGCTGTGCGGTATTACTCTTTCTTGCTCAAAACATCATCAAGACTGAACTGTATAACACATGCAAAGACTAAGATCTATAAAAGCCTACATGAGCTTTAACAAAAACACTTGTACATCAAAACTTCTAGCTGAATGCATGTTAAACGATTAAAATGCCTATAACCCATTCAGTTAAAACCCAATGACAGATTCCACAATTCAGCCACCCAAATTCAACCTACTTAAAAAATGTTGACTCCGTTCCCATGGCGCAAACCATTTTTATGTTAAACAATTGCTCAATACTTTGGATACTCAATTGTGACACCAAAGGTGCATATAGTGATAATTAATTCATATACTTACTTGTCTTAAAAGTTTTGTATTCTATTTTAGGAGTATCAGTCATATTTTTTAAACTCGCTGTATTTTTACCACACAAAATAAAAACAATATGTCCTAAATTTTTTATACAAATGGAGAAAACGTTTATCTTACACTTCACAAAATAAATTATTCTTGATAAAATGCTCTCGATGACTAGATTATTGATATTTTCAGATAAAAACTAAAAGATATACTTAATAAGCAAATCAGCAATTGTTAGAAAATTTTTTTTTTTTAAAAGATTGATAAACTTTCTTATTAATTTATCAACATAAAATAATATTCAACTAATAAATGTTAACGAAAACATTACTTGACCACTACTAAATTTCAATGTATACACGTATACAGCGTCCTTTTCCAATAAGTAATTGTTCTTTGATTAAATTTTTTTATAACATTTTTAATCACATCTTGAGTTATAGCTTCACACGTTTCTTGAATGATTCTTTCAGCTTGATTAAGTTCTTGAAATGGTTATCATTTAACTAGCCTCACAAAAACAAGTCTAGAGGGGTAACGTCTGGAGACCTTGAAGGCCAATGAAACTCCATGTACCTCTCGATACCATATTTTTATCGTTCATTCAGTGACGACCCATCAAGGATTCATACAACTCATTATTTAAAAATTGTAGGTATCTTTCTCCATTCATGTTATTTCGAAAAAATTCTGTTTTTGTAAATGCCGCGCCATACACTTGTTTTAAATAAATATTGACCTCGAGTTTGCACATTAAAATTAGAATTAACATCGCTTCACCATCGACAATTTAGATAACTTACTGTACCATTAGACGTAAACGTTGTTTCGTCAGAGAAAAGTATTTGTCGGGTCATTAATCTGTTGTCTTCAAATTGTGCTTGGGAACTACCAAAAATTCTAACCTTTGTTCAAAATCTCCTTCTTTTAAAGTAAAGTTTCAGAGTAAAATGGACTTTAAAATTTCTTCAACTGTAGATTTACTTACATTCAAGAAATTGGATTTTTTCCGAAGTAAATATTTTGGCGTTTCCACTACCGATAGCATTACTTCATTTTCAACATCTTCGTTTGTAACCCAGACAGTTGTAAAATGTATAGTTTTATTAGGGTGTCTATTATTAAAAATATTCGCTGCTTCTCTACATGTTTTATAATTTGTTTCCAACAATGCGTACAATTTCAATTTTATCCGCAGTGCTTAGTTTTACTGGCATTTAATCTAATTATTGCAAACATGCACTGAGTTACATTTGACATTTGTTGAAAATTGTTAGCTATTCCAAAGCACTCTATCAGTAACAGAAAATAAGGCACTTATTTGAGGAACGGGATCTTACGAAGTTTCGTATTGCGCATTAATATAATAATTTCTGACGTGTTTATTATGGTATTTTAATTTTTCTTTGGTAATATCAATAATCTACAAATGTGCATCATTTTTAGCTACTTATTAGCAAATTCAATGAACATTTTGCTCCCTACTACAGTTTAAACGTATTTTACTTTCCCTCCAAAACTGCATTTTTTATTTTGCCTGTATTTCAGGCAATGTTTTAAACATTTTATACCTGATTATAGATTTACTAGTCATGCAGAGCATTTTACCAAGAATATTTTTTTTGAGAAATATAAGAAATTTTTTATCCATTTCTATAAAAAATTTTGGGGCACACTGTATATGAATTTATACCATTTTGGATTTTGGATTCAGAGCAATATCTGCCATGCATTTTGCTTTCTTTATTTTCTAAAAACTTTTTATTGCTTACTTTACCATACAGTTCGACAAGCGCGTTTTTAGCACGTAATAACTTAAAACCTATTGACATTAGTGATTTATTTAAAAATGCATTACTGAAACAACAAACGATGTAGTTGCTTGCAGTAAATATTCTTTGTAGTAATAACGAAAAGTGCAATAATTAACAAAACATAAAATTAGAACTCTTTCGTAAAAATAATTGCACGATTTCAAATTAGCTTTTCTTGCGACACGATTCTTATAAAGTCTAGTTATTCGATGGGCAAAAATACGAATTAAAATATTTGTGTGACGTAATAAATAGATTCACGCGAAGTGCGATTTAAAAGCAAATCAAGGGGGATTATATAGGAAAATCAAAATTTTACCAACATTTGAAACATTTTAACAGAAAACTATTTCATGGATTTCAAACTCTACACTAAAATTTATAGAATTAAATGGTAAAAAGTTACAATCCAATGTCTAAATACAGCGTACGACCTTTCCAGTGTAAATTACCACCGCACAGAATTTATCGGATACTAAATAAAGTCATATCACCCAATGCTTCACATCATTATAAATGTTTAAATTTGTTTTTCGTTAGTTCTGTCTTTTTCAATTTTTTCGTAAACTTTAACCTCTTTTTATTTTTTGCACTTTCGGTTAATACGAGAAACAAATAATCATTTACATAGTTTGTAGGTGTGCTCTGGGATAATGATTAAAAGCTACTAATGTTGAAAAAATTAAAAACACAATTTAACGAGAAAAAATGGTTTATTTTCAGATTAGTACAATTATTGTATTATATTCATCAGCAAGATCTAAAATAAATTTATTTAAAAAAAAAATGTATTATCTGAACCACCGAGACGCTATAGGAGCAGGCGGCATGTAAAACTACGGTATACGAGGTCGCAGTTATGACATTATGTATCGCCTTTACGCTAAATCGGTTTGGGTTGGTTTTCTTCTACAATCAATTCAAAAACTGTCTTACAATTGAACAACGATAATTTTCAAAAGAAACCACTGATTTTGACCATTTTTTTTCTAGAAAGTGAAAAAAAAACTTGCCAGTGTTTTTCTTTAAACTAAAGTCTATAAACTAAAGACCAGCTGAGCTAAGTATACAGACTGATAGAATACAGTACTGTAATCAACGGAATAAATGAAGGCACTTGTGCTTTTATTATAACACGCTTAAATCCCTATTAAATGTTATCACTCGAATTGCACTTTAAAAAGTAAATTAAAAAAATGCAAAACAAAAAATGTATGTTTTAAAAAAAAAAAGAAATCAAAGATTATATAAGAAAATCAAGATTTTACCAACATTTGAAACATTTTAACAGAAAAAACTATTTCATGGATTTCAAACTCTACACTAAAATTTATAGAATTAAATGGTAAAAAGTTACAATCCAATGTCTAAATACAGCGTACGACCTTTCCAGTCTAAATTACCACCGCACAGAATTTATCGGATACTAAATAGTCATATCACCCAATCCTTCACATCATTATAAATGTTTAAATTTGTTTTCCGTTAATTCTGTCTTTTTTCAATTTTTTTGTAAACTTTAACTAGAAAAAAATAATCATTTACATAGTTTTAGTAATGCTTAAATTATTTTTTTATCGTATTCCAGGTTGATGAACCCAAATTCAATGTAATTGCTAACGTATGTTGTCCAAATTGTCAAATATTACCGACAATTTCAGTTACAATCCGTTAAAATGATATGAATCTGATACAAGACACTAACGATCTTGGAGGACGCATATTTAATAACATGATTTCATATCTCTATACATGATTAAAAGTGCACTGTATGTTATATTAATTTTATCTTTTATAAACACAGAAACTTTTATATTCTAAGTATGTGATAAGTAGCTGTGTAAATAATTCCTAAAATGTCAGATTTAAAAATAGGCAAAAAAAGTAATTGAAGTTTTGATGGTGACCTCACATTACCCTAAAAAAATTGTTTCCAAAAAATTTTATGTGAAATAATTTGCTTATGTTTTCGTCTTTGGACAGCGATAAGCCATTCACTGGATAAGCCAAACTCTTATTATAGATATGATGATGTTGATTATATTCAGTGTATGAAATTCATTGTAGCACCTAGTTCAACAAATTATACTGGGTTAATTTTGTTTGGATTATTTTAAATTCAAGTATTCATGTGATTCTGTATCCCTACAATTGAAAAATACAACTTTTTCTACGTTTTTTATTTTTTTTTGCGATACAGACGCACGATAACGTAAACACCTGATAATAGAAATATCACCCTAATATACACACAAAATTCATACTATTATAGGATGATTATAAGATAAAATTTTGCTGAACGTTGAACCTTGAAACCCTTAGCTAAAACTATCGTGCCGCAACAAAGACATAATTTATTCTTTTGGCGGCACAACATACTTGAACATTGATCCGTTTTATTGTTTTTAGTAGAGTAAAAAATTAGTCCTATGGTGTCACCCCGTTTGTACTTTGTTGTTAAAAGCAACAACCATTCTTAATCGATTACCCATCGAAAAAGAACAAGGTTTAGCGTGGTCGTATAAAATTCGTGCTGTACAGGGGGTTGTAAGGGGCGAATCTATAAAAAATTACAAAAATTTTTTTTTGCACTTTTAAAATCTCCGATAATGTAGCTTTATCCTGGTATAATATTATATACATGTTTTGTTAAATATTTGCTAATATATTTACAATCGCACATTGTAATACATTTTTATATCTGCCTGTTATCGCCAAGGACGCTTCAATACATTTAAGCGGACAAGGCACTTGCATTTGTAAAGGTGTAGAATGCACACATATTTTTATAATTTTCCTTAAAGAATTTATTTATAATTTAAACGTTACAAATAAAATAAACAATTGTTTTCCAAACATAATTTAATAGGTTATGGGCCCAGAACGTTTTTGTGATTAAGTTCCAGTAGTGTGTGTTTCTGTATTTAGACAGTTGTTAAGTTAACTGAAAATGGCTACGACAACATCGTCTTCACGCATAGAGTTGTTATCGAAAGATAACTATGACACGTGGAGTATGCAGGTAGAAGCTCTACTTACAAAAAACGACTTATGGGAATATGTAAATGGAACCAATGTAATGCCGTCAGCAGGTACATGTGACGACTCGTCCAGCGAAAATGTCTTGAGAGAAAATTGGTTGAAAGCTGATAAAAAGGCGAAAGCAGATTTAATTTTGTCAATTCAACCATCTGAACTAAAACAAATTCGTGGGTGCGAAACGTCAAGGGACGTATGGATTAAATTGGATTCAATATATGCTTCAAAAGGTCCTGCACGAAAAGCAACGTTATTGAAACAATTAATGCTTCAGAGATTAGAAGAAAGTGGTGACGTGAAAGAACATTTGGCAAAATTTTTCGACGCTGTTGATAAGCTCGAAAATATGAATGTTAATATAAATGGTGATTTGTTAACTATCATGCTTTTGTATAGCCTTCCCTCAACATTTGAAAATTTTTAATGCGCAATAGAGACACGCGATGAACTTCCTACCGCCAACGATTTGAAAGTAAAAATTATAGAAGAGAGTGAGGCGCGCAGACAAAGAACTGATAATGTTGTAATCGCCATGGCCGCTGGTAACGATAAAATTAATAAAAATTCTCGAACCACAAGGAAAGGAAAATGGAAAACAAAACGTGGTGTGCTTAAGCGTTACAAATGTGGTGTCCCTGGCCATAAAGCGAATGCATGTAATGAGAATAAGCACGTGACTGATAAAAGAAGACCTAATAAATCTTATGTTGCAAGTCATACAATTACTAATATATTTAGACAGTCTGGCTTTTGGACAGTGGTTGCACTGCTCATTTGTGCGGTGAAGAAAGGTTGTTCAAGAGTATTAGTGAGTCTCCAAAAGTTAAACTAAAACTAGCGAGTCAGGCGTCTGCTGAAGTGAAAGGAACGGGTGTTGTTTATATTTCGGTAGCGAGTGATAAAGGTCATCGACTCATAGAGTTCAAAGACACTTTGTTTGTGCCTGATCTCCGAACAAACTTAATTTCGGTCGCCAAAATTACAAACAAAGGACATGAAGTAACCTTTCGTCAAAATGACGCGTATATTCGTGACAACTGTGGAAATGTGATTGTAATTACCGATCGGATAGGAGATCTTTACCATGTGCGCGAAAATCCTGAATGTGCTCAAGCTGTTTTGCAAGCTAAGTGCTCTGAAATTTGGAAATGGCATGAGAAATTAGGACACTTGAACGGCGAGGATTTAATGAAATTGGTTCGCAAAGGTGTCATATCCGCAAATGGTGTTGAAGACGCCGACCAATTATTACGATGTGAGGTGTGTTTGAAAGGTAAAATGACCGCGTTACCTTTTGTAAAAAATAGAGTACCGTGTAATGAAACTTTAAAAATTGTTTATTCGGATGTGGTTGGTCCATTTAGAACTGAATCGACAGGTGGTGCTAAGTATTTTGTGACATTTGTTGATGATAGCACGAGGTGGTGCGAAGTTTACTTTTTAAAGAAAAGTGCGGTGTGTTTGATGCTTTCAAACTTTATCAGAAATTAGTAGAAAGACAAACTGGAAAGAAGGTGAAATGTCTGCAATCTGATAACGGTGGCGAATATTGTAACACCGAGTTTGATGAATATTTAGCTGCAGAAGGCATCGAACGAAGATTAACAATCCCTCGAACTCCGCAACAAAACGGTGTAGCGGAGCGAATGAATCGTACGCTATTAGAGATGGCTAGATGTTTATTGTTGCAGTCCAGTTTACGTGCATCATTTTGGTCAGATGCGGTTGCTACCGCTTGTTACATACGTAACCGATGTCCAACTAGTAGCTTGAAAGGAGAGATTCCTTATGAAAAATGGACAGAAAAGAAATTAAAAATAAACAATCTTCAAACGTTCGGGTCGAAAGTGTTTGTATTAGATAAGAATCCCCTAAAAGATAAGTTTGAAGTCCGGTCTATGGAAGGTGTGTTCGTGGGATATCCCCGTGATAGAAAAGGATTTCGTGTGTGGATACCAAATTTACGACAAGTTATCAACGCTTGTGATGTAAAATTTTTAGGTATTGCCGGAAATGCAACAAATGATACGTGTGAGTTAGATCATTTGTTAATGTCAACAGAAGAAGTCGACAAAGTGACAAATATTCCAAAATCTGTAGAGTTTTCACCGCATCAGTCAAAAGTAACCGAAGTCCCCGATGAACAACCTATTATAAAAGTGCAATTTCCAAATAACATAACAAGAGGTCCAGGCAGACCGCGTTTGTTGCGTACTGGTAGCAGAGGGCGACCGAGGAAACTATTTCAATCGCGTAGTTCTGTATCGCAAAATACAGAAGAAACTCAAATTGACGAAGTAGAACGGGACGTTGATGATGACGTTTTTGTGAACGTCGCGGAAGTTAGTGTTCAAGATGCTTTAAAAAGTGACGCGTGTGATGAATGGAAGGACGCGATAGAAACCGAAATGTTAAGTTTAATTAAAAATGACACATGGGAAATTGTTAAGGAAGATGATTGTAAAAACATTATTGGGTGTCGCCTAGTTTTAACAAACAAGTTTGATTGTGATGGTGAAATTAAAAAACGCAAGGCTCGACTGGTAGCTAAAGGCTATAGTCAGAGATATGGTGTTGATTATCATCAAACGTTTGCTCCTGTGGCTAGATTAGAAACATTAAGATTACTGTTAGCTCTTGCAGTTCAGTTCAATTTAAAAATCTATCAATTCGACGTTGTAGCGGCATATTTAAATGGAAATTTAAACGAAAAAGTTACGATAAAAGTGCCCGATATGTTGTATGAAATGTTAGAAAGAATTTTATCAAGACACAAGTTGACTTTAGATATTGAAATTCGAACAAAGAAAATGCTTCAAAGTTTACGTGATGGGGGCAATGCGTGTAGGTTGAAGAAAGCTCTGTATGGACTACGACAAGCAGGTCGTCAATGGTATAAGAAGCTTAGTGAAAAACTTTTAAGTTTAGGAATTAAGTGTTTAACGAATGAACCTTGTTTGTTTTACGACCATTGTGATGGAAGTTTAGTACTTGTGCTTGTGTATGTTGACGATATTCTTATCGCTTCGCGAGAGCTAAAAGTTGTTATAAAAATTAAACAAAGTTTAATGAATGACTTTGAAATTAAAGACCTTGGTCTTGCAGAAAATTGTCTCGGTTTTGAAATTAATCAAAGTGAAACTCAAATTGAACTTTCACAAATGGGTTATGTACGAGGGTTATTAAAGCAGTACGGAATGGATCAGTGCAATACAGTGGCAACTCCTTCTGAAGTTAACGTGGATTTTAACAACGATAGTGAGAATTTGTCACAAGACTATCCGTATCGTGAATTAATAGGTGCTCTAATGTATTTGTCAGTTGGAACACGTCCGGACATTTCATATACTATTTCTAGATTAGCGCAATTCGTTGAAAAGCAACGCATGTGTCACTGGAAGTGTGTAAAAAGACTTTTACGGTACATAGCAGGAACTGCAGACTTTGGATTAATATATACAAAAAATAATAAACCATTAATTGGTTATGCCGACGCAGATTGGGGAGGTTGTGTTGTAGATCGACGGTCGTACACGGGATACGTGTTTTTACTTAGTGGTGCAGCTATTTCGTGGAAATCGCAAAAACAAAGGACGGTTGCGGTATCATCTACAGAAGCTGAGTACGTCAGCCTATCTGAAGCAGCCAAAGAAGCAATTTATTTACGAAGTATGTGTCGTGAATTAAAGTTAAATGATATATGCAATGTGACGTTGTTCGTTGATAACAGAGGAGCTGAATGCTTAGCTAACAATCCTGTATTTCAAGCACATCGATATCAAGCATCATTTTGTGCGTGAATCGATTAATAACGGAGAGTTTGTTTTGAAGCACATTTCAAGTAAGAATATGATAGCAGACGTACTGACGAAACCGTTACCACGAAGCAGTCACGAAAAATGCATTGAAGGACTTGGAATTGGTAGCTGGAAACACAATTGTGAATAATGTGCGACTTGAGAGGGCGTGTTAAATATTTGCTAATATATTTACAATCGCACATTGTAATACATTTTTATATCTGCCTGTTATCGCCAAGGACGCTTCAATACATTTAAGCGGACAAGGCACTTGCATTTGTAAAGGTGTAGAATGCACACATATTTTTATAATTTTCCTTAAAGAATTTATTTATAATTTAAACGTTACAAATAAAATAAACAATTGTTTTCCAAACATAATTTAATATGTTTCACTCCGAAATATTTATTTATGAATTATGAAGTAATGTCATCTCAATGCATTCTTATGAGACGCCTGATTGCTTAAACGCTCGTCCTGAAACAGCATATTTCGTGAAATGTTTAACTTCCCATAACTCGAGAACGTGTATTTTTTTTTAAATACCCTTGAAGTAAACGATATAGCTCCGACATTTAGGATTAATTCCCTTTTTTCAAATTTGAAATAGAGTTAAACGTTACGTCTGTATGATTTTTTTTGTGTACGAATGTCCGATGTATCAACGAGAAACGTTAACATGGCAGCAAGGTTCATAATCCCCGTCGCGTACGGTAATACTCGACCTTATTCGCTCGGCACGCACATAAGAGCTATTTTTGCGACATTGAGTTTTCGCGCCTTAATATAATGCGTGTGCAAGTCGTTAATAATAATAATAATTAATCTATTGATTGTATTGGTGTTATCTGTGTTTGCTGTAGGTAACTGTAACGCAGTGTTTACTTTAACGTAAGTTCAGTTATATTATCCAGTCTAGATTGCAAATTTGTCGTCTTATTAGTAGGTACATAAAAATGACTTCTCTAAGCAGTACTAGTTCTGACAGTGAACTGGAATCTAAAATAAAATTAATATTGAACCCAAACGTTTCGCAATGTGCTGCAAAACCAAATTTGAATTACCACGCTTGTGTTTTTTCAGAAAAAGAAAATTTCATTTCATTAAGTGTACCGAAATTCATTTAGACAGCTGCAAAGGTAAAGATCCGAATTGGTCACACTTATTTGAAAATTTTAATGAACTAAAAGAAAACGACGTTCTGTGGCACAAGAATTGTTACAAATCGTACACAAGTATTGTAAACATTACCGCATTCACATCAAGACACAGAAGAGATCGTATTGCTCCTTCTGAAGATACCTCACTTAAAAAGCGTTTGTTACGTAAAGAGTTCGATGTAAAAAATGCGTGTTGTGTCAAAAACGTTTACATAATAAAAAATTATGCCAGGTTATGACTAAAAATATGGAAAATAAAATTAAAGAAATATCTCTATATAGTCCCATATTTTATGCAAGAATCGGCGAGAGTGATTTGATTGCATCTGAAATCAAATATCATTCAGCATGTGTAACAATACAACTTCGCAATATTCAAACTAAAACATATTGTAGCAATAGCAGTAGAAAACGAAAAATTACTGATGATAACCAAGGTTTTCAACAACTCTTGAATGAAATAGAAACAGGTTTGAATCGCGGAAAAGGTTACACAACATCGGCAGTTTGTAAAAGACACAAAGAAATAGGAGATATTGATGTCAGTGACAGAGTATTGATCAAGGCAATATCGGATTACTTTGGCGAAATTGTAGAACTTGTCAGTGCATCCAGATCTAATGAACCGAGAATTTTCATCAAAAAGTTGATAAGAGTAATTATATTGAAACCATTATTGACAAAACCGAGTCCCTGGAATCGAATTTATTGTGTGGTGAATCAGAACTTCAACTTCTTCATAAAATATTAACAAATTACCACCAACCTTAGACAGTCTACGGCAACACTGTCTTCGCGCTCACTACCAAACAAAGATTTGGTTAAATAGTAATGTACCTGGACTAGAACGAATTCTTCCTGATCTTAAAAGCTCTGGTTGGAAAATTCTAGACGGCAAGCCAGAAGCTATCTTGACAACAACATCAGTTTTACATGAAGACACGTCAATCTTAAGTACTTGCAACTGCAAGAAAGGTACCTAATCCTAATTGTAAGATACTATTATTCTCTCATAAAGTGTAATTTTAGGATGTGCTAGACCACTTTGTTCGTGCAAGAAAAGAAATAATTGTTGCATTGGATCTTGCAAGTGCATGGCTCAAGTAACTTGCGCAAATAAAAAAATAGAGCATGGCCATATCGAAAATCCCTCTGAATCTAGTTCTGATTTGGATGAATTCTGATACTGATATATATATTCTAGGCTCTAGTTCATCACAATTCAATGTAAACACATCTTGAAATGTAGTTTATATAATTAGACTTAAAGAATCGCCTTTCTTAGCCAAATACATATTTCGAAATGAAATATGCACCTACTACTACTATCCCAGGACAAAACTAAATTATTTTAAAAATAAAAAAACTCCAATTCTTTATAATTTCACCCCATACAGCACCAGTAGTGTACAACGATACGATCAGGCTAAAAACATTTATTTTTTGGATGATAAATCTTTTAAAACTGTTGTTGTTTATAATAACAAAGTGTAAACTAAAATCGTTTCGAACGAAAAGTGAGAATCGCCGTAAAATCGCTCTTAATGTGCGCACCAGCTATAAGGTCGAATATCACTGTACGCGACGTGGATTATGAACCTTGCTGCCATGTTCGCGTTTGTCGTTGATACATCGGACATTCGTACACAAAAAAAAATCATACAGACGTAACGTTTAACTCTATTTCAAATTTGAAAAAAGGGAATTAATCCTAAATGTCGGAGCTATATCGTTTATTTCAGGGGTATTTAAAAAATAAATACACGTTCTCGAGTTATGGGAAGTTAAACATTTCACGAAATATGCTGTTTCAGGACGAGCGTTTAAGCAATTAGGCGTCTCATAAGAATGCATTGAGATGACATTACTTAATAATTGATAAATAAATATTTCGGAGTGAAACATGTATATAATATTATTTATACCAGGATAAAGCTACATTTTCGGAGATTTTAAAAGTGCAAAAAAAATTTTGTAGTTTTTTATAAATTCGCCCCTTACAACCCCCTGTACAGCACGAATTTTATACGACCACGCTAAACCTTTATCTTTTTCGATGGGTAATCGTTTAAGAATAGTTGTTGCTTTTAACAACAAAGTGCAAACGAAAATCGTTTCTAGACGGCTTTTCTAACTCCGCAAACTACACTATTTTATGAGTTGGTTGTTTTCAGATATTTTTACTTTACTGTGTTATAAAGAAATTATCTTAGATTTCTTTTATTTTGACACCTTAATCAATTAGTGGATTATTAGTGTAGAATCAACGTTAGAATGTAGATTCATTATGGATAATAAATTTAATTATTCTACTCATTCATTAATAATTTATAATTGCTTTATTAAATTATGAATTTGTTTTATTTTTTTAGTAAAATTTATAATTTTTTCTTAAATAGTTTGTCTCCGGTACGGTAGTGCGTGGTTATATTGAAAATAATCTAAAATTGCTAACTTTTTAATTTGTAAAATAATATTACCAATTCTTAGTAGGTACAATTTTCACATAATTTAAAACTATTCTAGGTGTGCTTTGGGATAATGATTAAAAGCTACTAAAAATTAAAAACACAATTTAATGAGAAAAAATGGTTTATCTTCAGATTAGTACAATTATTGTATTATATTTATCAGCAAGATCTAAAATGAATTTATTAAAAAAAAGTTGTGTTATTTGAACCACCGAGACGCTATAGGAGCGGGCGGCATGTAAAACTACGGTATATGAGGTCGCAGTTATGACATCATGTATCGCCTTTACGCTAAATCGGTTTGGGTTGGTTTTCTTCTACAATCAATTCAAGAACTGTCTTACAATTGAACAACGATAATTTTCAAAAGAAACCACTGCTTTTGACCATTTTTTTTTCTAGAAAGTGAAAAAGAAACTTGCCAGTGTTTTTCTTTAAAGTCCATAAACTAAAGACCAGCTGAGCTAAATATACAAACTAATAGAATACAGTACTGTAATCAACGGAATAAATGAAGGCACTTGTGCTTTTATATTTTTTTTATAACACGCTTAAATCCCCATTAAATGTTATCACTCGAATTGCACTTTAAAAAGTAAATTAAAAAGAATGCAAAACAAAAATGTAAGTTTTTATTTAAAAAGAAATCAAAGTAGAAATTTCTTTATTTATACAAAGGTTTAGGTATATCTTAGTTTAAGTTGGAAAAAGAATCAGTGATTAGGTAAAAATAACTTTGATAACAACTTTACAATCAGGGACATCTAAAATGAATTTATTTTTAAAAAAATTGTTTTTTACCACGTTTTTCTTAGCTTGCGTTCTTGTTTGTTTGTTTCTTTGATTACTTGTCCGCAAAATTTCAAATTTTATAATCGATTTTTCGTCCATTTCTACTGCACTAATCAAGCTAGAATTTTTGGATATGTGCATTATTGATGACAATACAATATTCAAGCATCAAAAAATATAAAACTCTTGCCATAACTTGAAGATTTCTGATCTACGACAGTAGTTGTCTAAGCTATGTACCTAAGTCGGACAAGTGTTTAAACTGTTTGTTTAAAACTTTATCAAAGTAAATTATTATAAAACTAAAAAGTAGAAAATAAATACTTTATAAAAAAAGTTTTTTAAAAATCACGGTTTCCTGTGAACTAAAAAGTAGGAAATAACTTTTCTTCAACTTAAAACGTGTGGGCGCATTTATAAGAACTTATATAATTTAAGAAAATATGTACATTTAAATGCGCCCACGTTTTAAGTTGAAGAAAAGTTATTTTTTACTTTTTAGTTCACGGGAAAAACGTGGTTTGTAAAAAAGGTTTTTGTATAAACGATTTATTTATCATACTTTTATAATTTTACATGGTGTAAAATATATTTACTGGAAACGGGTTCGGTTTTTAATAAAATTTAACAAATGAAAACTTGGTGGCTTAAACTAAAAATAGTTCATTTTCCTTAATTTGATTTTTCTTTTGTAAAGAACAAATATTAAATTTATTTATGATTAACTTGAAAATAATAGTAAAAATTCAAGTATTTGTTTTGACTGCGCGTTCTTCGTCATAGCTCAGTCAACAGTTATAGTCTTCCATTCTTGGCGTACTTCAACGCTTCCTGCTGCACATTTAAAAATTTTACAAACAAGTTTTGAATGGGATGGGTTTAAGAAAGCGCATGGTTGCTTTATTTGGTATTTCTTTCTAACCTAATGGTTGTTACTCTGCGTTTGCGCATTCACCAAAATTGACACCTGTCGGCAAATCTATTGTTAGATTGACAGTTGTAATTGTTTTCCGTTTTTAAATTTTGATAAGTAGTGCTAAGTGTATTTTGAAAACAACTCTGCAAGTCAAATATTTGCTTTGGTAAGTACATATGATAAAAAATTTGTAAACACATTTTTATTCTAACCTTAAAAGTTGTAATAGGAAGTATATTTATATTAATATGTAAAATAAAACTTAGACGCATATCTTTTTTGCAGTAGCATTTTTATTATTAAATGAATTTCTTAATAAAACTAACTAAACAATTATTGTTACAGATTTAATACTAACAATATGAATTAGGCTACGCATGAAACGTTTGGAAAAAATGCAAGGTGATACATAGTCAAGTACGTGAACCTATCGTCAATGTGGTAACTTTTTATAAAGAGGGAACCCGACTGTGTTCAAAATAATCAAGAATTGCACATTCTGATAACCAACTACAAATAGTGAGTCACGCCAGTAATTGGGATCTGAAAAGATTTACGAAACAATAGTAAAGGAATCTAAGACTGCGGATAACTTCTTTATCAACTTGAAGGAAGAAGCGACATAAGAAAAACAGATACGAACTTGTAGGAAGACAAAAAATCCTGCTATTAGGATGCTTATAAATGATTTTCATAAAAAGGAAAAATCATAACCGTCTATAAAAGGTAAACTAATATTTTATCATTCACGTTAAATAATTGTCTCTAACTATTCGAAGACCTTTGTTTTTAAAGTTTAAAGTATTACTTGCCTGACTAACCAGAAAATTTATTGAACACAAACAGTACCCATACTTACAAAATTAGTTGTGTATTTTTCTAAAGTTAATGTTTATTGTTTATAGGCATTATATGGATTCTTGGAGTACATAAATCAAACACGTATGTATACAAATTGACTTAGTTGCTGCACGAATATGGGCATTCATACTACATCTATCATCTTATCAAAAATTGAGCTCGATTAAAAAATATAGGCTGCGTTAAATATTCTGACGAATAAGGCAATTTGGAATCAGAAACATCAGATGACGATTTGGACGTTACTCCATTAACATAATAATGTATTACTTGTATAATTCCACTAGTTTACAGATTTAAGTTTTTTTTGCTAAAGTTTGAATTTTAGTTGGCGAATTGAATTGACTAAATATGTTGTTTTAATTTCAAATAAGATTTCAATTTTTTCTTATCACATCCAGAAAACAATTTAACAAACAAAATGTATTGATTTTTACGAACGTATGTAATTTTATTCTGCTTAATAAAGAAAATTACAATGTTATTACAAAAAAATGTATGACTGCTTAATATTAATCAAAATTTAAAGATTTAATTAACCAGACATTTATATTTTTGTTGAAAAAACCGTTTAATGTTGTTCGTTTTATGCACAAACTCAGAATTTCTTTCTTGTACATTTGTACTTTTATTTCCTGATGAAACTTTTCTCTTTGTTTTTTGCTCATTTGTTCAAGATTGTCAGGAAAATTAAGATTGGCATGCAGTGAATGAACTTTGGTGCTCATATTACCTAAATTCAAATTGTAAAGCATTTCTAGCATATTTTTAACGATTTTTTCATAATCTTGTGATTTCTTAAAAACGTTCATTACATTTTTAAAACTTCAAGCTTCCTTTTCAACAGCAGTCATGGTATTTTTAAACTGACTTTCAGAAACTAATTTTCTAATTTTTGGACCAATAAAAATATCTAGATAAACTAGGAAATTTACTGCGAAGATACCAAAAGTAGGTTCTGTTCAGTGTTTTTACGAATTGCCTCATTATATCTAATTTGAGTTGCAATTGAGGTAAAAGTATTTTATCTGCCTTTACTAAGCTTTAACGTATATATTTTTTGAACCTAGTGTAAGATTTTTCTTGCAAAATGCTCAGCAGCATAAGTACATGGGAAAGCCCAAGTCTCGTGCTAAATCATTAAGTTCGGAATATATTGATAACACAATTTCAAATTAAAGTCGATGTAAGCAAATAAAAACCATTTCACTTATAAATAAAAATAACTGAACTAACAAACACTAAATTAAATAACAAAAAACTAAACGTTGACTAGCAGTTGTTCACAAGAGTAATTACAATTAAGACATAATTTTGAACTAAAACTACTAAAATGTCTTAAAAATTACACCAAGACTTAAAAACCGGCAAAAAAGCATGTAATCCAGCAATGCACTCAAATTATGTCATCACCAGAATTGCAGTTTTTACAATACATGGGTAAAATAGAAAAAGCCTGTTTATAACTTTGAACAGTAGGTATAATGAATCGTACACTTATGAATCTCATAATTCAAAATCTACTTAAAACAATAAATACACTTACTATGAGAACCATATAAATCCTCAAAAACTTAATAGTTTGGTGTGTTTCTATACAACGATAGATCCTTCAATGTGGAGGATAGGCACCACTCAGAAATAAAACTCTGTCGTAATTGTGGCTACGTTTCGTTGGCTATTGTGCCAACTTCATCAGGCCAATCATTACAGTAGAATGTTTAATTTCTGCCAAATATACATAAATAAAACCATGGACACAGGAGGAAAGTACGAAGAACATGTAACCTTATACGACACAAACATAACCCACACATAAGGTGAATCTTAATGATAGAATTAAACTTACTTAAAAAAACCTACTTAAATAAACTAAACAAGTTTAATTCTATCATTAAGATTCACCTTATGTGTGGGTTATGTTTGTGTCGTATAAGGTTACATGTTCTTCGTACTTTACTCCTGTGTCCATGGTTTAAATTTCATGTATATTTGGCAGAAATTAAACATTCTACTGTGATGATTGGCCTGATGAAGTTGGCACAATAGTCAACGAAACGTAGCCACAATTACGACAGAGTTTTATTTCTGAGTGGTGCCTATCCTCCACATCGAAGGATCTATCGTTGTATAGAAACACACCAAACTAATAAATACACTCATTCGAACACTCTTTTTCCATAATCACATTGAGCGTAAAATTATATTTTTTTGTATTTAGTTAATAGTATAAAAATTTAATATCATTCATAATTTTGACGAATGTGTTAATAGGATTCAATTTCAAGAAATTTTATGAATATTTTTGTACTTCTAACAACTTAATTTATAATGAAGCAAGTTTTGTATATGTAAATATATCGATGTTAAAAATTGTCGGTATGAGGTAGAAAGTTAACAATCTCTGTAGAAACAAACAAAATGCAATTATGCTTGAAAGATTCTGTTTTTATACATTTTCCACGATAAGCAAAATATTGATCTTATCTACTTATATTTAAATTAAATTGCATGCTTACAAGGTGTAACCACAAGCAGTAATTATTTGGGTAATTGTGGTAACAATGGATATTCAATCTTAATAAATCATAAATAAAAATCGTTCTAGCGAACTCTGTTGGTCGACAGAAAAAGTATTACAAAAATATTATGAGCTTATATACAAAACCAAACTTTTAATGTACTATGAGCCTATATACATTTATACATTACCATGATTATGGTCCTATGTCATATATAAAGTTACCGGCATAAAATTACTCAGTTACCGACATCTGTAGGCTCGTTAGACTGCCTGTATATATATATATATATATATATGTATATATAAAAAGATTAACCAGACGTTCTTATGCTATCGACTTGCTTTGGTAATAACATGGAAATTTTGGGAAAAGATAAACAAGGAAACGATAAATACAAATCCAAAATCATATTAAAATATAACAAAAGCAAGGAAGTTGTATACATACCAGATTAATTGTTAAGTTATTACACAGCTACTTGTAAATAGATAATTTGGTATAAGAAGCTTGCTGTTAAATTGGTTTGCACCACCATAAATCCCACATTCTATGCAATAACATGCAATTATGTAAAGCTACTTGAATTACTATTATGGAGTATACAGAACCTGTATCAAAAAGTTTGCTTGTAGTTGAAGAAGTTATTGCTAAATCTAAACTAACAACTAAGTTGAAGCATATACTAGAATTGATTCCTAGATCAAAATTGTCCGCAAAAATGTCATAGTTGCTATAATAATTTGAGAGAAGGTATTACATCTTCTAAGCAAGCATCTTTAAAAGCAAAAAAGAAGACACTCTGTGGAATCTTTGTTGCCAGACATTTTGTGTTCCTTGTTTCTCTAATAAGCATTAGGTCAAAATCCTTATTTAAACTTAAATCTAAATTGTTTTTGTAATAAATATTTTGAAATCGTGTAAGTAGTTAAAAAAGATTTTTGTACAAGTTAGCGTCGTCGCTTAAGTAACTTAAGTACATAATACATTCCTTATTTTTTATACTATCTTAGACATAGGTACATAATAAAATAAAATTTATTATAAACTAGATTTAAATTCATTTATTAGAGTCCAACAACAAATGTAAGTGCCGCGTTTGTTTAAGTGCATTCAAAAAAGTTTTCTTTCTAAGTCCACTGATTTGGTTTTATGTCAAAGTATAAGTCCAATAATAAACTGTATAATAAATGGAAGTGTGACGTAATCCACATATGAGTACAAAACTTATAAAATGGTTAAAAAACAAGTCATATGTGTGTCGCAAGACAATTAACGTGTTAAGCGTATTTTACGTTAAAGTTTGTAGCAAATTGTTGTACAATATGACTATTAAAAATGTTCTAATTTTCGTGCTGTTGAGAAAGGGCGATGATGGGTGCATGATCGGACATCAAATTATAGTAGGAATAGGTTAGCGGTTGTGGTTTTTAGTTGTGAACGAACGTATACTTTAGCGCTTACCAACTTGTTGTTTTAAACTTTTAACACAGTTGAAAAACTTAGATTGTGTCTAAAGAAACAATAAATTATCAGGTTCCGAAGAATTGATTACATCATGCACGAAAGTGGGATGAAGGAAGTACTTTTTTAACTTATTTTAGCGATCATAGTATCTAAAAAACTTGATGACGACATAGATGTCAATCTTATCATCACTATTAAAAACATAAGAAATAACAGTATTTTCTATAATGACATTGAAAAAACGACGATAAAACATCTTCATCAGTTTAATCAAATGCTGAGAGAATATGAAGAACAAGAATCTACGGCTAAACTATGAATACAATATTTTTTCATTGTGTCAATTGCAAAATAGTTTATTAGATCTGAACGTATGGGAGATTGGCAAGTTCACTTGAACGCGCGCTGTTAAAAAAATGCTATTTTATCTTTATGCATCTAAACATTTATTTTACACAAAGTTTGCCCATTTATTTCAACAAGAAATGTTAAAACTAAACTAGTTTTAGTGTTTACCAACAATTTACAGGAAGATCTTGCAAAAGGAAGAATGGATATAACAGATCAGCAAAAAACTTCTAGAGTGGTTTTCATCACATAATCATTTTTCAATAGTTAACAAAATTTTGTCTATTGTCAGTGGAATGCTTAATGATGATATTAACTGTCTTAAAGTTCGCAAAGTTGTGATTTCTACCATGTCTAAAATGACAGGACTAACATTTGATAATAATAAACTCAAAGGTGCTGATAAAGTGATTCTTCTTTTAGCTATGAGTAGCACTATAAACGTTTATAATGAAAAAATACCTGTTCTGTTATTTATTTGATGACTACACCAATTTTACAATAAAATATTAAAGGCTCAGAACAACGTCGCCATGTGGCAAACACATCGGCATCTTCTGACATTCTCTTTGGTCAATCTATGACAGTCTCAGCTAGCCGACAACAATTTCTGTTAAAGATTCATAATAAGTCTCGGTTTATTACAATGGCAAAAAAATATTTACCACTCAACATATTATCAACCGAGTCGACAATGACACTCATCACTGAAACTGCAATAAGCCAATTAAATCCAACTGGTATAAATGTTGTTGTTCGCAAAGATGTTGATTTGTTGGTATTACTTACCACTCAAACTATATTTAAAAAAATAATTTATTTTTTAAAATCAGGCAAGGCAAACGATCGAAAATATTTAAATTCCTAATTTAAAAATTATATTTCATTTTTACATGCTATGATTGGCTATAGAACATCAGCTATGTGCTGGAGGGGTAAAACAACAGTTTTTAAGTTTGTTTGAAAAACAAAATTTAATTACAACAGTTTTTGAAGGTATGAACTATGCTCTAGAAACTCTAATCACCAACGGCATTTGCTTTCTTCTTTCTGTTTATAGAGCATCAAAAAAAAATGCATGCGTAGATAAGTTACGTTACTTGTCTTTTGCAAAAATACACGTGTGCAATTAGTTTGTTTTTCTCCAACTTCCGTTTTTGTTGACCAACATTTTTAATGAGTATATTAACCAGGTTTAAGAGTGGCTCTGGTTTAATTTAATTCGAATTCAAAATGAGCCTGCATAAAAGTAAGCTTATTTTGTTCATCAGCATGAACCAGATGTTAAGGCCAGTCATGTCCAAATGTTGAATCTCTAACAAAAAAAAATTTACATCAACAACAAAACAACTGATGTATTGCTGTTACAACAATTTATATCGATTCAGGAAGATGAAGAAATAGAAAGAAGGGAAAGAAGAAGATAGTCGAAAAGAAAAAAAGGAAGTCGAATAAAAAGACCTGACATTTCTTTAAATTTCAGTAAAATAGACTGTAGAGTAGGCCTACCGGGGATACCAAGTTAAAAAAACACACCAAGTACACTACCTCATAGGTGGCATGGAAACGTGTACATATTATGAAGAATTCAGCGTGAGTAAATTTTAGAATCGCTTTTTCTCAAAAATTGAATTGGATTTTAGTAAAGAAGGGCAAGGATAATTTTTGTAGATAATTGCATAATCTACAATTTTTACTTAAACTGTTTTTATCATAAAACTAACCGTTTCGCTAAAAAATTTAGATAACCCATTTTTGCAATCTTTGACTTTGCATAAAATTTTTTGCACACAGGATCAATGGAGATTTTTCACAATTTTATTATAATAGTATACCTAACGTTTATGTACATTTTTAAATTTTTGGAAATTTATGCAAGGGTTTTTTCGGCTAACTTGACCGGATAAAAATATTATGGCTACAACCATACTAAACAGGGAATTTTTTTGACATTTTTGGTCGTGTAGTTTTTACCATTAAATGACATGCGCCAAACATAAGTGGGTCTATTAATAGCGTTTGTGCAATAGACGCAAGGTCAAGAGCACTTTCTGTAATTATTATTTAATATTAAAAACAAACTATAATTCTGATCGAAATAAAATTTATAATATAATTGAATAACAAATAATCATCATAATCAATAAAACATGTAACAACTTCGTATAAGCCTCGTATTTGTTTCTAGAGTTAGCTAATAATTTCCGGAAATACGCATGAACTTGGAATTCATAGCAGCTTCCAGTCTTGTCATCGCACTATCGTCTGCACGCGCAATTATTTTCCCACTAAAAAATCAACCAAACATGACCAAAACGGGTATAAAAAAACGACGCCGCCGTTTATATGATCTATCTTTCCTGAACCGTTGACTTTCAAACTCTTCCAGTTTTGAAACCTGAGCTAATTCTCTACACTTTACCATGTCATACATAAGCATAACCGCTATTTCATAGTTCATAAATTAATTCCTGTACCCGATCGCTTTCCTGATCAACTCATTACATGTAATTCATCTCCTGTTCATAATTGTGCTTAGCCGATAACGTGTCAAGTTACTTAAACCTTTCGCAAGTGCGAGAAACGCCGATAGCTTACCCAAACAAACACAGACTTTACCGTGACAATTAATTCTTAATCTATTTGGTAGATCAATTTCAATTTTATCAACTGTTTTTTGCCGCATAGACACCCGGCATAATACCAGCAGATTATGTTAGCAAAACGGAACACCTCATCGTAATTTGTATTAAATATTGCTTTCGTTTGTTTCAGATAGATACCGGGGAATATATCAACAATCTATTGATTTCATTAAAAATAATCGTCAAAATAACCTGAAAAATCACCTGTAAAAGCGCAAACCGTCTCATTTTTTATTATCTGCACTATCGACGTACTTGAGCCTCTGTAATTATTCCTGTAGCTCTTAAAACCCTGTGTAATCAATTACGACCGATTAATGCAGTTTTGATCGGCAATTAACGTCCAATCACAGGTTATAATTAACTACGCCTATGCCATCTGTGGAGTTTCTACGGAAACAACCCGGAAAAATAACTACACAGTAGCATATATTATTTTAATTACAAATATATCTTGTATTAGGAAACAAAGTTTTGTTTTGTTACTTGTATAATTAGTGTTTAATTAACCAATAGTCACCGAACGAGCTGCCAAAACCAGCTAAGATTAGAAACCTTACCTGTTCTTCTTCAAAAAGATAACGTGCGATAGACTTCAGCAAATTATGTCTACATTCTATACTAAGCGTCCTTAGTACAGAGCTCGATTTCTGATTTAATTAGCAAAGTTTAAATGCTTTTAGTGTCTGTGTTTGTATCTAATTAGATGAAGTTACTATATTCAAAAATTCAAAATTGTGACTTTCTTTGTCATTTTTTTAGTTTTATATAAATAAAGAAAAACTTAAACAATAACCAATATAATTGTGTCGTCTTTGTTCACTAAATTTATTTTTAACTAATAATTAAAAAAAAAAAATTTTAATCCGATTAACAACTAGTATATTAATAATAGCACAACTAAAATTAATTATTAGTATTAAATTTTAACTGAACTAAATTAGAATTGGCTAATAATTTGTTTTATAAGTTAACAAATTTAATATATATACATATATTATATAGTTAAATATCTAAAATAATACCAATGTTTTAAAAGTATTAATAAATTTCGTTTCAACGAAAATGTTAACGTAACTAATTAATTGTATTAAAATGAAAGCTTATTGTTAGGCACAATATATTTATATAAAAACTTTAATATAGGAGCTGTTAAGATAAACAGAAGCAAAAAATCTAACTCTAGTGTACGGAAACTTTTGATACAACAATAGCGAATATAATTAAAACAAACATCTTTTAATTAGAACCCGTTTTTGTTACATGTTATTAGGATTAGATAAAATGTATAACGTTTGTTTTTAGCTTAGACAGAAGAAAATTATTTATTAAACATAAGCAATATTAAACATAAACAACATCGTTATTATAATAAACACACAGATTATAAATTTAAATAACCACACAGTGCTTAAATACTTAAAGTCTAAAATTTAATTTTTTTATAAACAAACAATTAAATATTATTGGCTTTGTGTTCAATATTCTATATATGCATTTTGTTAAATTACATTAATATTGCCAATATAAAATTTGATGTGTTTTAATATGCAAATAAAAAAGTTGTGAAATATTATTATTACTATTTAATGTATTGTTTTTGTATACATTTATACATAAGAAACTATCTTATTTATTTATTTAATTTAAAAAACACTACCAATTAATAATAATTACAGATTTTAAAGCCGCAGACAAAATGCATTTAATGAAACGTTTTAATTTTATAGTGTCTAAGATCGTTTTTTTGTATTTTCAGCTATATGCTGCAAGAGGTATTTGCTGTTAAAAAAAGTGTCAAATTTGAAGTAGTAAACTTTAGATTAAAAAAAAATCGATAATGTTAACCGTGCCGAGAAATTTCCATAACAGGGAGTGGTTTTGTGTTGTTAGTCATTAACGGTTTTCCAAAAAGTACTGTTCGAGCAATTAAGCATGGCAGATGAGAGGCACGAAAGCTAAAAAAAACAAATCGTCGTGCGTAAACGAGAACTCTTTCCCACTAACTTTTTAAAACCGACATTAACATAATCAGTTTTTGTTTGGCACAATGGAAAAAAATGCAACTGATTTATCTTATTGCCTTCATTAAAAAAAATTAAGTCAGTATCTTGATTATATGTTAATATTTATTATTTGTTTTTGAATTTTATTCAACTAAAACCAATGCGTTTAACGTTTTTTTTTGTTTTTGCAATTTTTATAATTGGTTAAACAACAATTATTATAATGTTTCAATATCTGATTAGCTTGAGATTGTACTTGCAAAGTTCTTTAAAGTAAAGTCTTCACTACCATTATTAAATTTGTTCAGTACATCTGAAAGTCACCTGCCATTTTTAAATGCTTCAACTGTAGTCAGAAACAGTTTCATGATATTTTAATGTTTAATTTAAATCTGTGGTTTCTAAACATTTGAGCCCATGGATCCCTTTTCATAGTCAAAACTTGCCCACGGGAATAAAAAAACTACATAAACACATAGTAGAAAAATTACAAATTTACCTTTTTTGAATGGTAAAATGGTGACGTAAAAAAAATATAAATAAAACATTTCGTTAAAAAGTATTTATTGAAATTATAATTTTTACAGATATTTTTAGGGTAATAGGTGTATTTATTTAGAAAAATTTAAATGCAAGCTTTCGAACTTGGTCCAAGCTGTTCGTTTACCTTAAAAATATCTTTTTGTTTTAATATAGAAACAAAATGTAATGACTCGAATAAACCTGATAAAATGTTATAAGTGTATTTATGTTCAGTTTAATATTTGAGAGTAGCAACCGTAAACTCCCACGGCTACTAATTTCTAATTGTTTTTTTTTGTGTTCAATCTTATAACAGCACTGAATCCACGGTCTACCAAATAGGAAGACAGAAAATCCATAATGCTAGACATAAAATTTGAATATATTTTTGTAATCAGAAGTTGCAATATCCTTGTTTAAACATTTCAGCTCCTCATTTGTAGATAATGCAATAAATTGTTTCTGTATTAGTACGTATTCATCTGTATTTGTGCCCTAAGTTTGATTACTTGCAAAATTGTTCAACACTCAGTCGGAAATATCCAAGTAAGGAATGTCTTCAAATCTTTGGTTAAGATCGGAATAAAGCTCCGTTAAGTGTTGACATTAGGCAAATAAATCTTCATTTCATTTTTGCAATTTTGTAGGATTTGGAAACTAAGAACAATTAGTCTTGTCAAGTTTGGAAAAGAAATATAAGCAATGTCATTTCTTGAGATAATTAAATAGTGCCGCAAATCATAGACTTTTCTCTCCAGGAATTCCAACACTGAATTAAAAAGCAAATAGAAACGATTCAAAAATTCATTTTTATGTAACCAACGTACTTTTGTGTTAAGTAGTAAACGATTATAGTCATCATTATTTTCCAAAGAAAGTTTAAGCACTTTTTGATTTGATTAATTGCTCTAATGACTTAATGTAGTGATTTATGCAAACGTTTATTAAGATTTTTTGCCACCAAAATAATGTTGACACAATGTACCAATAATACATTTGGTATAGTTTATTTTAAGTATGCTAGAAAGGTTCGGTGTCGTCCTACAATTGCCGGAGCACCGTTAGTAGCAACAGCGATGATATTAGTCAAAAGTACAGCTTTTACATAAAAAAATATTTTTAATTTAGTAAGTAACGTATTACCTTTTGTAAGAGTTTCCATACAGTTAGCAAATAACAAGTCTTGGAAAATTGTTTCTTCTTTTACAAATCTCACATAAGATAAAAGTAAAGTTTTGTTTCCTGGTAATGTTGACTTGTCAAGCTGTATAGAGAATTAAGATGTTTTTAAATAGTCGCATAAAGAGTTTTCTATACAATGAATCATTTCTTCGATCCTTTTTCGTACAGTATCATTAATCAGTAAAATTCTTTTTATAATATGGTAAGCTGGTTTGTGCAACACGGTGCATATTACCTCGGCGTTATCAAAATTTTTTTTTTGATAGTTTGAAAAAACGTTAAATCATTATATCTTTTTTGGCACTATAAATTTTTATCAAAAAATTAGCTTAGAAGATTTTAATATATAGTTCGGTCATTTCAAACATTTGCGGATTTAGTTATTTGCGGAAGTAAACAAAATAAACAAAAATATAATATAGTAAGCTACAAGTTTTAGGGTGCATTATATTAAATTTAAAACCCATTATGTCTAACTTCTTTTACAAAATCATTAATAATATATTCTTTACAAACACATCTGTGTTAGAAAAACATACAATCCTTTCTTAAGTTTTTAATAAAAAATAAATCTTTAAAGAATGTTAAGGAATAAGGGTATAACTTCGATTAAATAAATTTAAATTAAAAAGAAATATCAATTTTATTCAAATATACTTACGCAACAAAAGTACGCTACTTGCGTAACAATACAAAAAATGATACTGTTTTTGTCCAAGACAAGAAAATTTGTTGTATGCATTTCACGTCACGCATAACACAGAACTAAATTGTTGATTAGATGCACAATTTTTTTATAGTTCATAGTATAGATAAGTTAGTGCAGGTATCGGCTCTTTTTGTTTATATGTGAATTATGCAAAAAGTTTTCTGATAACTCCATCCTTGTACACAAGCGAAGTTCTTTTCGAAAATTTTACAGAAATAAAATCTAACGTCATAAAAAACTCTGCAATAATATTGTCATAAAAAATTCTTGTAATTCAGCAAAAAAATTATGGAAAATAATCAATCATAAACAAAAGCCCTACTCTAACGATGTATCTACCACTATCGACGTATGTGATTTTAATGCATTTTTTGCAGATACTGCTGTTTCTGTCAAACAAATGATTAAAAAAAACAATGCGGACATAATTGATCTAAAACTCCAAAACGTGACAAAATTTACCTTCAAGGAAGTTTCTATTAATACTGTAAGGGATATCATAATGGCACTTAAAAACAGTAACTCCAGAGACACCTATGGCTTATCTACTCGATTAATAAAGTCAGTAGTCAACAACATAGTAGCACCTTTAATGTCACTAATCAATGATTGCATAACCAACCACACATTTCCGGATTGTCTTCAATTAGGGATAATTTTACCACTCCTTAAATCCGGTGACATCAATGTTGTCAGCAACTACAGGCCAATCTTTATTCTACCTGTTTTATCCAAAATTTTAGAAAAATTGTTGTATAATCAGATTTCCGATTACTTCGAAGAGAACAACTTGCACCATAATAAACAGTTCGGTTTTCGAAAGGGCATGAATACAACTTCTGCTCTGATTTCATTTTCAAAGCAAATATTAGACGGCTTTGAAAGTGGCGACCACACTTTGTCAATACTGCATATCGCACTATCTACTGCTTGATAAACTTACTCACTACAACTTCACTGACAACAGTATCAAAATGGCAAATTCGTATTTATCAAAGAGGCAAAAATGCGTCTAATTTAACAATTTATTCTCGCCAGTAATTCCGGTCAAGGTCAATTCTTGGATCAATATTGTTCCTGATCTACATTAATGATTTCCCGAAGTACATGAATAACAATAATATCATACTTTATGCAGATGATACCACTGTGTTAATAAGAGATGGAAATATCAATGCACTTAACAATACGGTCAACGATATGCAGCTAAAAGCGAATGTATGGTTCTTAGAAAATGAATTACTACTCAACAATGAAAAGACAAAAAAATTACTGTTTACTCTGAAAAGAGTCGATCCGTCGATGTTAAACGCAACGAATAAAATAAAGTTCTTAGGTGTGACACTTGACTGTAAACTCACATGGGAGCAACATATCATTACGTTGTCAGCTAAATTATCCCGCAACTTATACGTCCTCAAAAGTCTTTAAAACGAAGTGTCCCAACATGTCCTAAAAACTGCATACTATGGTTTATTTCATTTGCATTGCACATACGGAACGCTGCTGTGGGGTTCGTCGGCCCACATGAAATACATCTTTAGAATTCAACGCAGAGCTATTCGGGTGTTAGCTGATCTACCATACCGAGCAGATTGTATAGAAGCTTATCGTGAGTTATCTATAATGACTATTCCAACTATCTACAGTTTTCAGTGCCTACTTTACGTTAAGCAAAATGACTGCTTGTGGTCTAAACATAAAGATAGACACCATTACTTAACAAGAACTAACAGTCATTATAGTTCCAGTTTTTGTAGGTTGAGTCTAACTTAAAAGGGTTTGAATTATCTGGCCCCGAAACTTTTTAATGTGCTACCCGTTACATTTAAAGATCTGCCTGTTAAGGCTTTCAAAAAAAAGATGCTCAAGTTTTTAACTGAAAACGTTTTTTTACAGTGTAGAACAATACACTAAGTACGATTTTAAAGTACTATAATGCTAACTTTGCTACGTACTGAAGACTCGTCAATTAATTTGTGTTACCTGTTATTATCTGTTTATAATCTGCGTCGTATGACTCTGTTACATGTACGTTATATTAACTTGTTATATTAACTTTGTTATATTAATTTTGTTATATCTTTTTACTTTATTTGCTATATGACGAGTGCAAGATCTCTGTGGTTATTATCACAACAAACCTTATTATTATTATTATTATTATTTTGTATTCTTGTATAAACCCGTATAGATAGGCCTGACTCACAATGACGCCTGTTACTACTTATATTTTATGCAACTGTCTATATTTATACTTTATTTACAACGTAAAATTTGCTGATAATTTATTTATAGTTATTTATTTTAACTTCCATATTAATAATAATGTGTACCACAATTTTTTATTTAATATTAAAATTTGCGCGGACCCCCTGACGTCGTTCAGGAACCTCCAAATCAATTTTATTATTCCATGGGCTTCTCAATGATCCAGACGATCTCTGGAGGTAGGGACCACTTTAAGAACCAGTGACTTAAACTATTCAACTATTCATATATTTCCTACAAGTTTATATTTTTTTTTATTTAGCATAACAGGAACATTATTTTATAACAGGAACAGTTGTACTTTTTAATAAAAATAATATTTTAGTTTTATAATTATACAGAGTATTTAATATGCCAAAAAATAAAAATTGAAAATCCAATTTATTTAAACTCAACTAAATAAAACAATCTAGTGCAATTCAAAAGCATATAAAACACAAATTCAATTTTACATTAAAATTCCAACAATTTGAATTCCACAAAAATCTCAATAATTTTGTCAATTTTAGTAAACATTTTACTTAAAAAGAATTAATTTTTGTTATTAGAAAATTAAAATTGAAATTTATTTATTGTAACTAACGTCAGAATTGAAGAGATATTCCTGCCGCGTATTTAAACTGAAAACATTTTATGTTAACACATATGTATAATTTGTGATAACCAAACCTGTAAGAACACATTTTATGTATTATTTACCAAAATTTAAAATTTTTGTTCAATTTTTAAAAAAATAAACAATTTTTTATACATACTCTTTGCATTGCATAAAATTTAGTATATTTAGTGTTCGTATTAATCAGGTTACCAAGATTGAACAGATCGAACCGTTAGAACGTGTAACTGTAATAACTGTAAGAATATAGTCGTAATTAATAAATATTGTAATCAAATCAATATTTGTTATTATACCAAAAATAATAACAAACATGACGCATTCGTTAATAGTATTAATATATTTTTAGTTTTAAAAAAAGCGAAACGCATTTATTTCGAAAGCTGAAATAAAGGTGAGGTTAAGTACACTGCGAAATAGTATCTGTTCGTGTTCAATTATTTTTAAATCAAAAAATATCTAAATATAATAATCTAGGTAAATTAATTTTGGAAGGCAATCTAGCCGAAAACTTTAAATTTTTCAAACAGCAAGTAAAACATACTTTATTCCTACTGAAACTGATGCGTTGAAAGTGTATAATACATACAATACTCAATACATTAAAAACAGTGGAACTAACTTAAAAGGAATTTGAAATATATTTTATGCCAAAGAAGAATGAAGTAATGGAACACTATGAATTCTTCTCCAAATAGCAAAATAATGGTGAATCTTTTAATATTTTTATGATGATGATGATGATGATATGAAATATGGCGCAAACATGTGGTTTTGGCAAAGCTAAAGATAAAATTTTACGGACACAAATTGTTTTAGGTTTTAAGAATGCAGATGTATGTACAAGCGAGGTGACTACGGGAAGATACAACCTTAAAAAAAGTAATTAGTTATTGTCAAGCAGCAGAACTGGTTGTAGCAAACAAGAAGATGCTAGAAAATGAACAAACAAGAAAGGTGTTACATCGATAATTCATAAAATGTCAAAAGAAGGAAATTTAGCTTTAATCTAGGTACAGGTAATTATAAAAAACCAGCACGGAAATTGTAAGACAAATACTTTCATATGTAAAAGATGTAATCGTACCCACGATAAAGGTAATTGCCCGGCTATGGTACAACAAAGCCTCAAATATTTTAAATTTATTCATTTTAAAGTCTGTTGTGGCAGTAAAACAAACTTTTGAAGTATGTGAAATTGATGATACATTTTAAATTAATGTAATAAAAAATATTAATTGTAATGTTAAGAAATGGTATGAAGAAGTGTTGCTTAATAACGTAAGTGTTAACTTTAAATAAGATACTGGAGCTGCTACCAATATAATGCTCGTTACAATTTTTAACAAATTCAGAAATACCGAGTTAGTAAACACTAATGTAAAATTTAAAACCTTTGGGGTTTTAAGATTTCTCCGTGTGGGAAATTAAGGATAAATTACATAAATGATAAAACTGTTATTACTAAATTTATAGTTGAGAATAACTGTATTCTAATATTAGGTTTGACTACTTAATTAGATCTTGAATTAATAAATAGAGTAAATAATTTTAAAAAAAACATAAGATGTAAAAAAAAAATTATAAAATGTTGATATGATTTACAGGGTTAGAATCATTTCGGACTATCAGTACTACTTGAAATTTTAAGTAAACTTTTTAAAAATATTTTGGTAATATTTCTGGTGTTGATGACATGACGAAGTATTTGCGTTCAATTTTTAGTAATAAAGGTATACTTCCAGATCCTGAAGGATCTAGATGTATGGATGAGTTGGAAGTTCCAATAAATAAAAAATAGTTACAAAAGTTTTTGGGTATAATAAACTTTATTAGAATTTTTTTTACAAATTTAAGTAGTATAATTTCTCTAAAATCTTAAGCTTTCGCGGTTTTTTATGATTATAAGCGACTTTCGGCTTAGACGCGTCATAGTTAAACATTCAGACATAAGCTTGGTCCTAGTCTCTTCTTGTATCAAAGATACAGTTATTTAGATCAGGAAGAACCTTGTATTTTTATTCTTGACGCTTTAATAAATGACAACGATAGCAAGCATGTGGTTAAATCTAATAGAAGTGGCATGATTGTGAAACCAATTAATAAATTTCATTTATAAATTACATTATGTCTTTATTGTTAAAGATTTTGTTTTAGTTTATTCTATGTATTAAAATTATGAGTTGATTAGTTTAATTTATTGATATGTGCATATATTTTATGTTAAAAAAAGGGGGTGTTGGTAGTAGTCGGGATGGTTGAACAGATCGAACCGTGTTACTGTAATAAGTAATAACTGTAAAAATATAATTTTAACTAATAAATATTGCAATAAAATCAATATTTATTATACAAAAATAATAACAAATATTTACTATATGTTAAACAAACACATTTTAAATTACTTCTATACTTTATTTTAATAGAACTCACACATTAAACATATGGTCAACAAAGTAGTACCATTCAATTTAATTTTTACGTTACAATTTAAAGGTAATTTTTAATAAATTTAGTAAATATTTATCTCTCAAACTAGTTTTGATATTAGTTTTAATTTCAATTATTTTTAAACATGTTTTGATTTAGAAGTTACTATTTTATAATAATGCTATTTTTTGTACTGATGCTGTGCAGATAACTGCACACATGCATATTCTGTTATAAAGACACTGCCGTTACTAAGTTTGCATTAAGGTAAATACATAAAGTAGTGTTTTTGCTTATTAAAAACGAAAAAATTAATGTTCTTTTCATTTAAATAAATGTAATTTAAAATCGGTTGTAACGTAATAAAAATTCTCCTATAACGTGCGGATTCAGTATGTTGTAAAAAACGCGTCCGTCATGCTTATCCTATTTTGAGGTATTGAATTTTTTCTAATACTATTTACAGAACTACGTGCTTTATTGTATGACATATTTTATTGTTTATTCAATTTATTATTTAATTTTAGTTATTAAACCTAACTAATTGTATATTTTTACTATACTTAAGCTAATAACACATTTCAATAACATTGTAATAGCCATTCTAAAATACTATGTAGCCTACCTACATAGTATTTTAGAATTAAAAGAATTTATAAATAAAAATCTCAATTTCAGTAAAAACTAATTTTTTATGGTTGAATATTTAGGACGAGAGATCAAACTTTTGTATCAGGTGGATATCTCATTAGTCATGAGCTCCGAAACGATCAACCACTAATTTACTGTAGTGATACTTTTTACAATTATACCATTATATATATTTTTTATATATGTTTGTTTAAATTTTACTTGCGTTTTTTTAAAACATATTTTGACTTATGCGGATGTTTAATCTAGTTGCAAAGTTAGATTTTCAATATAATTTTAACAATTTTTTATAGTTTTGAAAATATCTTCTCTATATTCTTTAATTTTTTTTAATATAGTTTAGTATAGAGTATGACATTTGCTAGTAAAATATTAGAAAATTATAAAATAAATTATTGTATTTATGATAAACTTTTAGCATTGAGTTATTATAAAAAGAGATAACATACAGCATCTATTTCCTATGTACCAAGTGGATCCACTGGGCGTGGCTTAGTCTACTCTCAAGATGGAAACTTTGCCAGGCCGGGATTACTTAAAAATTAAAGTTTTAACATTAATATCGTACATTTAAAGTTTTCAGATCAACAATTTGGATGTTGATATACAAAATTAAAATAATTAATCAGATTACTTAAATTTATTTTTAGAACTAGTAACTGACATAATTATAATGTTACAGACGTAT
Organism: Aquatica leii; assembly: GCA_035610365.1. Classification (NCBI taxonomy): domain Eukaryota; kingdom Metazoa; phylum Arthropoda; class Insecta; order Coleoptera; family Lampyridae; genus Aquatica; species Aquatica leii. The sequence continues at coordinate 215,479,066 of CM069432.1, read as the reverse complement.
AATGATTATTTAAGTTCAAATACTGTCATTGTAAGAAAATTATTTAATTGGAGATTTGTAGATCTACTCAATTAAACAATATGTATATATATACAATTTTTTTATCAACTATATTAGTTTAAACTAGAGAGAAAAAAATTAAATTATAGCTACTTTTGTAAAAAAAATTATGAAATTCGTTAATAATATGCAACACATTAAATGAAATATATTAAAAACAGCAATTAAACATTTAAATTTCATTAAAATAGAATCTTAATAACCGAACTAACTAACTATAAATTTTTTTAGTACTAGTCTGCTTATATTGTGTACATACCTGTGAAATGTAATTCCCAATAATACCTTCTTTTTTACACTTGTTCTACTATTATAACTACATAAAACACACAAAACCATTATGTTTTAAACGTATTTAATTAAAAACCAAACAAACACAAAAATCAGTATAAACGTTAAAAAAAGGCAACTACTAACATTTGACATTACAATGACATTAATCTATCACCAGTAGTGGTGCCGTTTTAGAATAAAAAACGTGGCCTTTCTTTGTTATAACTAAATGACATTTACCAAATAAAATAAAAATTTAAATCAACCAATTTAACTGCGATACACTAATTTGCACCAAAAAATATGATGAATTTAGATATATTATGATCAAAATGTTTGTTTTTCAGAAATACCTACTATACTTTGGGTCATAACAGCTCAAGTGATAGTAAAAGATATATCTTTTTATTCCATATTTAAACGGTTTATTGGGAATGTATTTTTTAAAAAGACGTTTTAATAGTTCGCCACGAGCTACATTACGACTAGGATTAAATACAGTGCAGACTAAATGAATGGACTCTGCCTTATTATTTTAAAACTATTCAAACTAAATCAATAAAATGCTGTTTACAGAGCCTTCTATTTTTTAATGATAGGATACGGTGATAATACAAGTTATTAGAGTCCATATTCTTTGTGTTTCTTAGTAAGCTTAGTTAATAGGTATCAGATCAACTAAATACATTAAATTGCTTACAAGTCAACTTGAACAATTGTTCTGATAAGGTTCTGGCAGATGTTCTCGGAAAATCCGAGATTCTTTTGCTGAATGATCGACTGCGCCCAAATAAAATTACGTGCATAAATTTAAAAATGCACTACCCTGTATATTGTTTGAATTAAAGTAACTTTTCTATTTCTCAACGCCATCTATTGAGCATTGTTGGTTCTTTTCTGTCGGGTAAACGAAAAGTCGCCATTTTTACTTTCACGTCGTTCGCTACATAACCATATGGCTGCGTAAATTAAAATTAATTTCTTAAAACATCCACGTGTTGTGACACGATGTATAATAAAAATATCTATAATTCATTAATCTATTCAACGCAGGGTAAGTGTCTTTGATTTTTTTTTTGGATTAAAGGTAACTTCCATGTCGTTTTTTCAGCGCCATGTGCTACCTCCCAAATCTGGGTGTTTTTGTGTGTACAAGTTTTACATCTACGATGGAAAAGTTCTAAAAAGAATCATTAGATCTACGAACACTGCAATACAAGGACAGATACGATTGATGTTTCTATTTGGAGGCAACTGACGTTTAACTAATACCACCTTGGACGAAAGTGCATATGTAACAGCATACGATACGTTTCGGTTTTCTTACTTATATTACTTTTTACCTGTTGTAGAGTTTGTGAGTCACCAGGTCGAAACGATTATTTTCAGTTAGTTCAGGAAACCAGTAGGAAAATGTTTTTAAAAAGTACACCTGAATTTTGGTAAGTTAATTTTTGATTTTAACTATTTGCTGTCGCTACGGTGCTGCTCATGAATCATATTTAGTAATCGCGTCAAACGTTTAAAATGATTTTCTTCTTATTACTATTAGTCAATTAGTTTAAGTTAAATTGCTATCGCATGCTGATTACGTCAACTGTCAATTATTATTGTTAATGTAACTTACTTACAAAGGTTTTTGTATGCCCTGGCTGTCACACTTATTGTTTAAGTGTATTGTCAGTTTCCGATACTTCCGGTGTTTTAGTACCTACGTATACTTGTACTTAAATTAAATTTACCTACTGTGATGCTATTAAATTATCTCTAATAGCCATTGATTCAAATTTTAGTCTCTAAGTTATCCTTTTAAAGCAATTAAAATACAATTGTTGTCAACGATTTGGATTCTTTCTTCAATTCCTCCAGTTTTACAAACCTTAAAAATTTTATACAAGCTTCGAGCTTCCTGTGCTGATCTTGCAGGAGCTATCTATATGCGCAAAAAGAGATCTGGCGCCCATTAAAATATACTTTTCAATTGAACCTTTCCTCTCTCTAATAGGTATTGTTTTAATCCTAAAGCGAGTTGACCGTGCAGGGTTCGTAAGTTACTAGAAGCTGGTAACAAAATGCTTTGAATAAGCCGGTGGTTTTGAATAGAGATCGGTGGCCTACGCATAGGTAGTTGCTAAGTCGAGACTTCCTATCTGGACCTAACTTTCCTTGGTATTTTAGCAAACATTTTTTTAGGTATCCTTTCTTCCAGGTTCTTTTTCAACAAAAAAAAAACTTAATTTCAAAGCTCAACTCTACAACTTTTCGGCCAATATGCTTAATTAGCACTGTAATAAATCGGAAGTCCGCCGCCTATTTGTATTCAAAATTTTTATAATTTCAATCAAATTACGCGTGAACTTAGTACCCTACGCATCTAAACCACCTCCAACCGACGAAGCGCGCGCCATACCCCACTCATGTGTCCTCGTACGTAACCCGCTATAAAAGGAGATCCCCTGAAAACAAATTTCACTTAGCCTTACTTAGCCTTAATCCTGTTTACCTGTGCTCTACTTACCTGTAAACCGAATTAACCTGCCGAAATCCAGTAACGACAACCTCGCACCGTCTCTTGATAATTCTGTCCGTTTTCACAATTAACCAGACCGTCCGCTATTCACCTTGCTAATTCTCTAATCCGTTTATTCAATAACAACCGCTACGTCTTGGCCTTCTCTCCTGAAACCGACTAATTATTCCTGTTACCAGAAACCTGTTACACCGAACTAACCTGTTAAAAATTAATAGTCCTGTTAACACCGAACCTCGCACCGTCCTTTGATTAATTCTTTAGTAATTTCACCGATTAACCTGATCAAACGCGATTCACCTGGCTCATTCTTTCGATTGTTTTGTGTTTCGATAAATCCTCGTGCTGACCAGATTTCTTGTATTTATTCATTCACGATTGTTGACCTGTTAGTAAGTTCACCGTTTAAGTAATTTCCAGTCCAGCCTTGTACCGAAACCAGTAGCATCGCAGTGCTAGAACAGTAGGAGTTTAAGCGTACAAAGTAACTAAGCCTTTTGTATCGAGGTGTCGCTACAACTGCTTAGCTACGATTGTTAACTTACCCTCGACAAACTCTGTTACAGACTACAGTTAACTCGGTACGTTTGTAATCGTTTAACCACCTAGCGTAAGGTAAATTCTCGAGTTTAACAAAAATAGTGCATTGGGGAACCGTAGCGTAGATTTATTTATAATTCGTTGGTTTATCCACCTGCAACGTATAGATTCACTAGAGCTAAATCTACGAGTATATTAAAACAACAATCACCTGAATTCAAGTATCAATCGTAGTATGTTCAATACGTTTTCCTGGTCGAAGTAAATTGTATTAACTTCTCGAATCACCCTGGTACTCAGAATTAATTACCTGTAGAAATACCGTTTGCAATTAAGCCTGTAGTTTATTATCTTCGTTTAATACTTACCTGCAATCAGCACAAAGCACGTGTTGTTAACCTCAACAAGCAATCACACAAACTTCCCGTATTATTGTCAACCTGATCCGAAATAAATATTGTAAATCCAGTTAATTTGCACAGTAATCCTTTCCCGTAATTATCCGATTAACTCACCACGTTCTTTATTGTATTTATCAGTACTAAAAATTACAACTTTCAGATACAAACGGAAGTCGATCGCAGTGTTACCACTACTTGGGGAATTACAGGAGTGGTTAAATAAAATACATACAATATTTTTATTATACTACATACAGTGTATGCCGAAAATAAATACAATTGTCAACTTTGTAAATTAATTAACTCTTAAATTAATTCTCTACCTTAGCTGAGCTACCCAACCAGTAACCTGAACCAGTACGTATCAGTACAAAGAAGTGTCGACCACGAGCAGGGACCCCAGAAACTGTGACTTAAAAGTGAGTACTAATTAATTAACCAGTAGATTTGTTTAGATTTTGGTTGGCGTCCGAGCATTTATTCCAGTCCGAAAAATCCAAAATCTAAGATGTCTGAGCCTGTAGAATTACCAGAAGCTGTCCCAGAAACCGATGCGCAAGTAAATTGGATTTGCAACTTGCGAAAAGAAGAATTGATCCAAACCCTGAGAATACATCAATTAGAAACCACCGGTAATGTAAATGAGTTAAAAGCACGTATGATAAATTTTATACGAACTGGAGAACGTCCAGCGACTATGCTCACCTGCCCAAGAAGCCAAGGTACTTCCCGGCCATCATCACCGACTCCGCTACAAGCCGCACCACCAGTAACATTTACGTTTTCAGCTATCGCACAGGTATGTGAATGTGTACGTAAATGGGGAATAAAATTTGATGGAAAAGTGGACCCAATTTCATTCCTCGAGCGAATTGAATTCCAGAAAATTAATTATGGAATCCCAGGTACCATGTTATTACAAGCGCTTCCGGAATTATTGAAAGATAATGCTTTTTTGTGGTACCGGAATAACCGTGATCAATGGACTCGATGGGAAGATTTCATCGTTCAGTTTAAACAAAGTTTTCTAGGTCCCCGATTTCAATCCCGTCTTGAAGAAACCATTCGAAGTCGACTTCAAAAAGAAGGAGAAAAAGCAGGCGAATACATCGATGCTCTCCAAACGCTTATGACCAGACATGGCCAGATGTCCCCCGAAAGACAACTGGAAAGAATATATGAAAATCTACAAACATCGTATAAGCTATATATAAAAAGAAACGATTATACGAACCTGGCTGAATTACAACAGTTAGCTCACGACTTCGAAGAAATAAACAAGCCGAACTCCGTCCAACGCCAAGCCACCCGTTCTGCACCAAATCCTCCACCGATGAACGTTGTCCAGAGCCCACAGACGCCTGATCCTTCCCGATTGTATAATCGCACAGCAGTATGCTGGCGATGCGGCCAACGAGGCCATTTTAAGACGCAATGCCGAGGACAATTCTGCTGTTTTGTTCGCGATGTGGAAAAGATGGAATCTACTCCAGAGATTGCCCATGTCCCCGGTCGGGAAACGGACAAGGCCGGCTAGAATAGCGGAGCCGCTACTAGTCACTTCGGCCAACCCAGGCTCCACCAATTCCGCCGAATGGACCTCCTGGTTAACAAAGATTAAAAGTTTCTTTTCCAGATCAAAACCGACAGTACCTGCCCTAGCCACCATAGATTCCCGGTTATTCTTGCCCATACGAATTTATGGACACTACTTTCAAGCCCTTGTAGATACTGGTGCAGCACGCAGTTACATCAGCTCCCGGCTACAACCCCTCGTCACCCAGGATATGCGACCAACAAACGGACAAGACAACCGCGTGCAATTGGCCAATGGAAACATCCTACAAACTAACGGAAATTACACGTTTCCAATCCAGGTAGGATCACAAACCTTACCGCTCAATTGTCAGTGTTTAGAAGGCTTGACTACCGACGTCCTTGTTGGCTGGGATTTCTTGTTAGCTCACGACGCCATTATCAAAGTAAGAGAAAACGTTGTCATCTTAAATAACGAACCAGTCCCGTGTAATAATAGTAATAATCCAGGCCTCGGAGGCATCCGTAGCATTTCAGAATCCGAACTACCCGCTCTCAATGTATTCCTGGAAGAAGAATTAGATAAATTTAAGTTGTTAACAGGACCGGCTTCAGGTATCACTCACCGAATAACGCTGAAACCAGGCGTTGAACCCGTGAAACAGAGATACTACCCTCGGAACCCGGCGATGCAACAAATTATGGACCAGGAGATTGATCGAATGTTGCGTGACGAAGTTATCGAACCGTCTCGAAGCCCTTGGAGTTCACCGGTAGTATTAGTCCGCAAACCAACGGGGAAATATCGATTCTGCATCGACTTCCGTCAAGTTAACGAGCTCACCGTCAAAGATGCCTACCCGATACCTTTTATCCAGGGCATTTTGGACAAACTTCGTGGCGCGAGGTATATCAGCACGTTAGATCTGAAAGATGGTTATTGGCAAATCCCGATGGATCCAGAAAGTAGACCAATTACCGCATTTACCGTGCCTGGCCGTGGTCTATTCCAGTTCAAAGTAATGCCTTTTGGATTACACTCCGCTCCTGCTACATTTCAGCGTCTTCTGGACGAGGTGATAGGCCCAGAGATGGATTCTAAAGCTTTCGCATACCTAGATGACATTATTGTGTTAGGTTCCACATTCGAAGAACCCCCCCAAAACTTACGAGAGGTCTTCAGCCGCTTAAGAGCTCGAGGACTTCGATTACAGGAAGACAAATGTTCCTTTTCTCAGTCGAGTTAAAGTATTTAGGTCATCTTGTTAATAATACAGGTATCAAACCCGATCCGGAAAAGGTGGACGTTATTACTCAACTCTCTGCTCCTACTACGACGAAACAACTGCGAAGATTCCTGGGAATGGCCTCCTGGTATAGGAAATTCGTACCCGGATTCGCCCAGCTTGCCGCACCTCTAACCGAACTCCTGAAGAAAAGCACCAAGTATAGGTGGACTGAATCGCAAGAAACTGCATTCGAAGAATTAAAGAAAGCACTTACTACAGCTCCTGTTCTGACGTGTCCGAACTTCCAAGTGCCGTTTTTACTCCAAACCGATGCAAGCACTAGTGGTTTGGGAGCCGTCCTGATCCAGGTTCACGAAGGAGAAGAGCATGTCGTTGCGTATATTAGCCGAGCCCTAACCAAAGCCGAAAAGAATTATTCGATTATCGAATTAGAGTGTCTTGCTGTGGTTTGGGCCATAAGAAAACTAAAAGGATACTTAGAAGGGTATCGTTTTCAGGTAAGCAGCGACCATCGAAGCCTCAAGTGGCTTAAAACCATGGAAAACCCCACGTCTCGTCTCGCCCGATGGATCCTGGAACTACAACAATTCGATTTCGAAATCGTATATCGCCCTGGAACCCAGAATGTTGTAGCCGACACCCTGTCCCGTCTACATAAAGAAGAAGAGAAGCCACACCAAATTGCCACCGTGTCCGAGGATCCGTCTCCAGGTCGTTGGTATCAGCAGATGTTTCGAAAAGTACAGGAGAAACCGGGAGAATGGCCAGAATTCAAAATACATAACGACCAGTTGTATAAAAATTTCCCGATGGTGAGTCCTGAAGTTAGCGAAGGGCTACAGTCTAGCTGGAAGTTGTGTGTCCCAAAGCCACAACGACGCCAGGTCCTGGAAGAGTGCCACGACGCAGACACAGCTGGACATTTAGGAGTCGCCAAAACGTTGAAACGAGTGTTCCAGAATTATTATTGGCCGGGTATATCTCGCGACGTCCGGAACCACGTACGCCGGTGCCAGAAATGCAACGAATATAAGGGTCAAGTAGGAAAGCCAGCCGGAAAAATGCATTTCTACCCGAGTCACCAACCCTGGGAGATCGTGAGCGGTGATTTGATGGGACCATTTCCGCGGTCAAAGAAAGGTAACTGCCACTTACTAGTGTTGCAGGATAAATTCACGAAATGGACCGAATTGCGACCATTGAGAGCTGCTACCACTACCGCAATTATCAAAGCCCTGAAAGAGCAGATCCTCTACAAATTTGGCACGCCTAAAGTCATAATCACCGACAACGGACCGCAGTTTACCAGCAAAAGTTTCCGCGAGGAATTAGCGTCCTTCGGCATCGAGTCTCGCCTCACACCCCCGTACACACCGCAAGCAAATCCAGTAGAGCGAATGAATAAAGTGGTAGGCGTCATGATCGCTCAAACTACCGGTCCAGACCAACGAAACTGGGACCAAAGCCTGGACGAAATCGCGTTCGCCGTAAATACGTCGCACCACACGTCAACAGGATTTACTCCCGCGCTGCTCAATTTTGGCCGAGAATTGACAGCACCGAACGCCCTGCACCGAACCCTGAATCCGGATGTTCCGACAGGCGAGCCCGATGCTTCTGAACACGCCCAGGTAATCCACAAGTTACAAGATTTATTTCAGGTTACTCGTGATCGACTCACGCAAGCCTTCGTGCAACAAAGTCACTATTATAACCTGAGACGCCGACCGTATCGCCCTCGAGTAGGAGATGCCGTTTATAAAAAAGAAAGACCCCTGTCCGACAAAGCCAAGGGATTTGCAGCCAAATTAGCACCGAAATATTCCGGACCGTTTATAATTAAGAACATTCTCTCGCCAGTAATAGTCGAGTTGAGGCCTCCAGATTCACGCAAGACGATAGCCCGTGTCCACGTGAAAGACCTCAAGTGCGTCTCCGACACTCAGGAAACCCTCGCTCAGCCGGCGTTGGAAACGGCGAGGATTGATCCAGTCGCAGTTACTAATCGAGTACCGCCCAGTACAACAACAAAACCACCGAGGTATCTTTTCGATTACTACCAGAACCGCCGTGGTAAGACCGTAAAAGAGTTGTAAGTAGAAACCTAGTTATGTCTCTCCCTCAACCCCTGTGTTCGTCTTTTCCCCCAGGAGAGGGTGGTATGTAATAAATCGGAAGTCCGCCGCCTATTTGTATTCAAAATTTTTATAATTTCAATCAAATTACGCGTGAACTTAGTACCCTACGCATCTAAACCACCTCCAACCGACGAAGCGCGCGCCATACCCCACTCATGTGTCCTCGTACGTAACCCGCTATAAAAGGAGATCCCCTGAAAACAAATTTCACTTAGCCTTACTTAGCCTTAATCCTGTTTACCTGTGCTCTACTTACCTGTAAACCGAATTAACCTGCCGAAATCCAGTAACGACAACCTCGCACCGTCTCTTGATAATTCTGTCCGTTTTCACAATTAACCAGACCGTCCGCTATTCACCTTGCTAATTCTCTAATCCGTTTATTCAATAACAACCGCTACGTCTTGGCCTTCTCTCCTGAAACCGACTAATTATTCCTGTTACCAGAAACCTGTTACACCGAACTAACCTGTTAAAAATTAATAGTCCTGTTAACACCGAACCTCGCACCGTCCTTTGATTAATTTTTTAGTAATTTCACCGATTAACCTGATCAAACGCGATTCACCTGGCTCATTCTTTCGATTGTTTTGTGTTTCGATAAATCCTCGTGCTGACCAGATTTCTTGTATTTATTCATTCACGATTGTTGACCTGTTAGTAAGTTCACCGTTTAAGTAATTTCCAGTCCAGCCTTGTACCGAAACCAGTAGCATCGCAGTGCTAGAACAGTAGGAGTTTAAGCGTACAAAGTAACTAAGCCTTTTGTATCGAGGTGTCGCTACAACTGCTTAGCTACGATTGTTAACTTACCCTCGACAAACTCTGTTACAGACTACAGTTAACTCGGTACGTTTGTAATCGTTTAACCACCTAGCGTAAGGTAAATTCTCGAGTTTAACAAAAATAGTGCATTGGGGAACCGTAGCGTAGATTTGTTATAATTCGTTGGTTTATCCACCTGCAACGTATAGATTCACTAGAGCTAAATCTACGAGTATATTAAAACAACAATCACCTGAATTCAAGTATCAATCGTAGTATGTTCAATACGTTTTCCTGGTCGAAGTAAATTGTATTAACTTCTCGAATCACCCTGGTACTCAGAATTAATTACCTGTAGAAATACCGTTTGCAATTAAGCCTGTAGTTTATTATCTTCGTTTAATACTTACCTGCAATCAGCACAAAGCACGTGTTGTTAACCTCAACAAGCAATCACACAAACTTCCCGTATTATTGTCAACCTGATCCGAAATAAATATTGTAAATCCAGTTAATTTGCACAGTAATCCTTTCCCGTAATTATCCGATTAACTCACCACGTTCTTTATTGTATTTATCAGTACTAAAAATTACAACTTTCAGATACAAACGGAAGTCGATCGCAGTGTTACCACTACTTGGGGAATTACAGGATTGGTTAAATAAAATACATACAATATTTTTATTATACTACATACAGTGTATGCCGAAAATAAATACAATTGTCAACTTTGTAAATTAATTAACTCTTAAATTAATTCTCTACCTTAGCTGAGCTACCCAACCAGTAACCTGAACCAGTACGTATCAGTACAGCACCATCGGAAAACTATTTGAAAAAATTATGTTTCAAATGGTAGTCCTTATTTATAACTTCTCCAGGTGCCAGCACGGTTTTTAAAAGTGTTTTTCTACAATTTCTGCTTTACGACAAATTCTTGAAGACATCGCTTTACATAAGGATAAAGGACGCAAAATAAATGTTTTTTTGTAGCGTCAAAATTTCTTCTATAGTGTTGACCACCAGTTTTCAAATCGTTTTTTGCTATTCGCACCAACCGATTGAATAGTAAATTATAAAATTGCTCAAGCCAGAGTGATTTAGAATTTGTTAAAACATTGGTTTGATATGCCCACTGCTTTCTAAGTTATACTTTAAACTCCGAAAATCAGTAAAATGGCTTATTGACAAATTGGTCAAACCAGGTTAGCTTAGAAATGTGTTAAGACGTTCAAATCTTTTACCAATTAAATTTGCTTCTTAACGTGTTTTTTGTAAAAAATAGTTTAGTCACGTAAAATCTCTAGTCATCAGTCATACTAATTAGGTCTAGTAGAAACTTTACTTTATCATTAGAATATTTTATAGTATATTATTAACACCCCATACATTGCCGCTACCGTAATTATATTCAACCTTTATTTGCAAACATAGTCATCGTAAATTAATACATTTGCTTTATATTTGTAGGTAAATTTTAAATAAACAACAATAACAAACAACTACGTGATAACGAACTCCTAGAATTTAATGGGATTTGACAAAATCAACGACCATTGTGATCGTAACAAAATCTTCTCGTGTGTATGTTAATCAATATCATTGTCAACACCATCATTAACTTTTTGACCGCCATTTTACAGTTGCCAAAGTGCTTTGAAAAAAATAAACCGTTTAAGTACAGTTTATCTTATCCCGATGACGTCATGTATGCATTAAATTACAAAATGACCGCACTTCTGTATTTGCTTATTTATTGATTGAGATTACGTACGCGCAACGGATTATTTTTTATTTGTTTTTCATTGCTTCTTGAGTTAACATTTAAGGTAAAGATTAATTCGTTTTTACAGAAAGAGATAACTTTTATGTTTTCATTTGTCGCACATGAACATGCTTCGTAGGTTAATTACCGTAGACGAATCAATTCATAACTTAGTGGAATACTTTAATAAAGAAAAGCAGAACGAGCTTTAACACCATTAAAAAAATTTAAAACGATACTTTGAATAAGATTATAAAAAGTACTATAATTCAATTACATTAAATACACCAATGATTTTGAATTGCAGTATAATAATCTTCTACACAAAGTGTAAACACCGATGATTGAAATTATGCTTTTGTATTTTGAAATTCGAATGTTTTTTAAAAGTAGAATTCCTAAAAATTCAATCTTGTGATTAAATCAAATAAATAACCATTAACTTGCGAGGAAAATATATTGCCGTTATAGTTCGGACGAGTGCAGTGTTCGGGTCAGGTGATACATATTTACTCAAGGCGACCTTAGCATATAATATTTTGATTTTTACATCGTTTATAGGCACCCGATGCCCTCAAGGAATTAGAACCGTTATTTTGATATAGAAAACTATTGGAACAATTAGTTCCTTTCTTTGGGAGAGTTTATTAGTCTTAACCTACAAATATTTACAAAGTTTTTTCAATATTTTAGAATAAGTTACCAATATTTATGTGCTACGTTTTAAGTTTTATTGAAGATAATCTGCTTTTACGTGCGTACATCTACGATACGTATATTAAACTTTTCTATTTTATTTGCAAACAACATTATGACATTTATATTTGACATTTACGTTAAGTTGGCAACAAAACTGTTCGTACAAGAAAACGAAATATTTTGTTGATGTTATCCTTGTTAGTTACGTGAGTTAATAAGATACATACAATAGGACACTCTTGAAATAATACGTTAGCTAATAATGTATACATTGTATTCAATATGTAAAAAAGGATAGTCATACAAAAGGCGCGTTTGATTCATCGATCAATCGGGATAAGTTAAACGAATGATCTATAGTTGGAACTTAATACCATTCCAGTCAAATAAAATTACACAAATTATAACGTTACAAAATAAACGTAAAAACGTCAATTTTAATGTTTGGTTTGATTATTATAAAAACTGTTTAACTGTTTTAAATTCATAGATTAAGAAAGTTCTTTATGTTTACAGACAACAAGACTGTTATATATCCACTAAAGAAGTTTGACAACTAAAACAATTATTGACATAATAATATTTGTGCTAAATAATTAAATTGTTTTAAAATTAAATTATTTAAATAATTAAATGATTGTTCTAATACGTCAACAGTAACTATCAAATTAAAATCATGAATAAAAGGAGATTGCCTTTACAAAGCAAACTGAAATTTTAAGAAATCATAAATTTGTGTAAACCTTATGTTCTTTAAAGCAAATACGAAATATTTAGCTTTTAAATAATACACGTCATTTAAAAAATACCATGGTTGAGTTATTTTATTAATAAATGCATGTCAGCATTAATAACAATGATATAAATATGTCAAAATTATGCTGGTTAAGTAAAACTTTTACCATACAATATGTTACGTATTTTAAATAGTACTTTTTTACTTTGTTGTTACGTTTGAATTAACTTTTTATTTTGTTTTGTGTTTATGATAGCATTTCCTATATTTCAATTATAAGTTATTTTAAGTTTTTAAAAAAGTAGAAAAATTATCTGTCGGCATTAAGAAGTTTTTGCATTAGTTTTTAAAGGAAACGCAAGCTTATTTGAATTACGCAGGTTTAAAACTGGTTAATCAACGTTTTCACCTATGTAGTAATATTCAATTATTGAAAAAGTTAATTTATTGTATATATATTTTGACAAAGTTATATTCTTATATGTAAGCTTTGTACATTTTACAGATTTTTTTACTGTTGACTAAACCAAGAACGCTTTAAAAGTTAATTAATTAAAGTATATTGTTTTTATGATTTTCCTTTTCTACAAAATTTAATTGATTTATTTTAAAACTTTTTAATTAAAACGTATTACTAAACGTGTTTCTATGTAAGTAAATTTTATTATAAGTTTTTTCATTTGGTTTAGTTGTAATAATGTTACACTGTGACAGATAAGAAAATTAAAAGTAGCATGCGCTCGCTATTAATATCACGCAATTAAACAAAATTAAACGTAGTTAACAGAGTTTTGTTAAAATAAAATGCAGAAAGTCTAACTAAGCTTAATTATGCTCTAATTACCCTCGAGATACATAACCAAATTTTAATAAATCATCAACACAATTTCCTGCAAAAATAATCAACTTTAATGTAGTTTATTCCCAATGGCACGTAGTAGGTTTGGTTTGAATAAAATTTATAAAATGCAAACCGGAATGTTGGCCAGGAATAACAACTTCGCAAACGGTTTAGTGCCACGTTTAATACTGATTAACGATAAATTTGGGTTGCATGTAAATACGCCATTATTTAACTAAAATCACTCATTTGGTTTTCTCAAACCGAAAGTGGCGATTGTTAAAATTTGGTTCTTTGACAATATATTAACAGTTTACGCTAAAAATTGTTTTCTCAAATTTATTTACTTCTACTGCTTTTTTAAAACTCAACATTTCTTGTGTAATTTCAATACTAAAAAAGTTTATTTATATATATTATTATACATTTTTAGAAAATTCTTTATATTTAGTGTGATAATTTTAATGATTATTTCAAATAAACAATAAAATTAAAATTTAAAAAATTGACAACTCTTTGTTGCATATTAGGTACAGCATATTGTTAATTTGAATTGAAACTTAAAATTATGGGTTAAATTAAAATAGTTTGAAATTTTAGGTTTTTGCCGTAAAAATTATTATATAAAGAAAATAGATAAGCAATTTAACTTAGGGTACTTTGCCATTTTATTTTAAAATTACAAGTTATTACAAGTCACAACTTGTTTTTAACCCCTTGTCGCATGTTTTTTACAAAATTATTTTACCTCTATATAAAAAGGCACACACCAACGGCGCTTAAAACAGTTATTATTGTAAATATAGTCAAGTTTTGCTTAATACATCGTTTTCATTAACAACCGCGAAACTATAAACAAAACGATCCTAAGTAATTTACCGATTACAGCGAATGGTGGCAGTGGTAGGATTAATTTTATCAATTTTATAGTCAACCGCGAGTAAGTCAATCGAAGAACGCTAAATTTCCAATTCAACTCGTCGTCGCAAATTCAAGTTCAAGAAAGCAATTCAATTTCATATAGCATTAATTCAAATTCAGAAATTGGTGAATCAATCAAGTTCAGTAGTCAATTTCAATTTTTAATTCTCAGTGATAAGTGAGTGACAAGTGCCAGTTTCGTTTAAGTGTTCAAGTTCGACAAAGAGGTGTGGGAAACTGCATCGTTTCTAGACCGTCCGGGATATATTTTAATCGACAACGCCATCACGCAAAGAAAACAACCTTCAATATCAAAAGCCTTGATAGTTACGTTCACCACAAAGAAAGGCATCTAAATCTAAAAACAATAAATATATTTTATTAAGTAAGTAAGTCGACATTTAAATTATTATTATATTTATATATGGTTAAAAAAATTGCATTACTAAAACTAATAATTCAGATTCAAGTTCAGCTATGGCTAGTGATAGCCAAAATCGGTTTTGGTTTTGCAGTCTTGGGTTGGTCTTGCAAGATCAACACCAAGAACAAGATGACGCCATTAGCCAGACAAAGACCAAGACTCAGGGTTACAAGACCAGGACTGGGTGCAAGACTAGCTCTGCAGCATATTAATTTGAGTATCTATTCCGTCAAAGGTCAATATTTTTAATATACACTGGAACCAATATTAGTCTAATCAAAAAAAATTTAGTCAAATGTGATAGAATAGATTAGGGCAAATTAACTACAATAACGGGCATTGCTAAAAGATTCTTTAGAACTTCAGGAATAATTAACATGTATTATATTTCAAAAACTATTACTTCACTTCATACGAGTTCCATGTACTTCCAAAATCGCTTCCTTTTTTTGAAGTGTGTTATTAGGTAGATTTTTTTACTCGATAATAAGGCAGTATTAAACTTTAAAAACTTAATAGTATGGTTACAAAATTTAAACATTATAATGAATATTAGCAAAACCGTAACTTTTACAAACAACGAAATTATTATTTTACAACTTTGTACGGAAACCATAGTTCATTTAATAACCGATTCAAAGCAAGTAGGTATAATTAAAAATCAAATTGTTCAACCAGGTGTTTATTTTAGTAATTGTATAACCAAACCGATAAATGGTAAATGCACTGCATCTGTTTTAAATACTACAGAAAACATTATTCATACTACAGTACCACCTGTCTAATTAAAAAAATTAATCTATCACATTTATAATACAACGGAGGATACAAACATCGATAACGTTAAGATTAAATATCGTTCATTCTTTGTTCGAATACAACAAAAGAATTTCCATCTTAAAATCTATTCCCCGATTATAGCAAATGCGTCAAGCATTCCCAATTCTTACCGTTTCTAAAATTGTATATGAATTAAGTAACAGTAAATTTTATACCGCTCTTGATCTTTGTCTAGGTTTTTATCAAGTAATTCTATTAGAAACAGATACAGAAAAAACGGCATTTAGTACTGCTAATGGCCATTATCATAATCGACTTCCACAAGGCTTAAAGAGTGCTCTTGCTACGTTAGAGAGAATGATGAACACAGTTTTATGCGGTTTTCAAAAACTTAAGTGTTACGTATGTACGCACGATCTATTACTAGTCAGTTCAACTATCTCATCTTATAATAAAAAAATTAACCGCCGTTTTTGATAAACTCCGTGAATTTAACTTTAACTTAAATCAAAACTTTTAGGAGGTGAAGTAACTTATCTAAGTCATTTTATTACACCATAAAAAGACTTTCTAGACACTTATAAGTAAAGAGCGGAAGTTGTGGCATTTGCAATTTTTTGCAATTTTTGCAATTTTTGACGTTATTGCAATTTTTCTGCAATTTTCAACAATAATGCAAATTAGAATGCAATTTCGTAACATTATCTAAATGCCCATAAATCTTACATTTAACTATAGGTCTTTCTCCTGTTTTTTTAATTGCAACGGTAATGTATATTTCATTTGCCTTATCTTATAGTTTGTTTATGCATGTGATGCTTATAATGTAAATCATAACATAACTGAAAATCCGTGACATGCTGACATCATAACTTACGAATGATATACTATATTACCTTCGCATATTTTCATTTCTTAAAGTTTTTGATAGTGTTAACACATCTTGCACTAATTAAGATGCCTAAAATAACTAAATCAATTTCAAGTAAATTAATACGTGGATTAAAACATATAATACAGACAATGAAATTTATATAACTGACGGAAAAATCATTTTCTGCAAGTGCTGTAAAAAACCAGTTGGTACATCTAAGAAGTACTTTTTAGACGCTCACAATAAAACTGGTACGTCGCTAGTTTATCATCTAATTTTATACAAATTTTTAGATGCACACAAGAAAGCAGTTCAAAATTTTCTTAAAAGAAAAAGTGGAACGCAAACTTTACTTACGTCGGTAACTGCCGAAAAAAAAAGAAGTTTTTTGAAGATCTTTGCAATACTTTCATAAAATGCAATATACCTCTAAAATAGTTAGATTTAGATCCCTTAAAAGATTTTCTAACAACATATACTGGAAAATCTATTCCAAATGAGAGCACTCTCCGCAAAACTTACCTTCCATGCATTTATAAAAATATAATGGCTGACATTAAAAAATCAATTAAACATCGCTATGTCTACTTAATCGTAGATGAAACTACAGACTGCAGAGGTAAAAAGTTGATTTACTTTGTTGCAGTTAAATATTTATTTTTTTAATTTTAAAGGGTACTATGTTGCAAATATGTTGGTTGGAATACTAGATGAAAACCAGTCAAAACATCCTTATTTAATAGCTTCTAAGCAAATTACGAAACAGTTTGCCAATTCGTAAACAATAATTTAATGTTGTTTCCTGAAATTAATGATAAAGTATTGTCGTTTGTCACCCACGCGGCACCTCACATGGTGAAAGCTGCTAACACTCTTAAGATTTTTTATCCTAACATGATTCATGTTACGTGTCTCGCACATGGCTTAAACAGAATCGCCGAATGCATTCGAGAATTATTTCCAAATGTAAATAAATTAATCAACAACGGTATGTTGTGTAGTTCTTAATATTTTTTTAAAATTAAGTTCGCTATTTTTTAAGCAAAACGGCCTTGCTGAAAGCTCCTTCTAGAGTCTCAAAATACAAAGAAATTATGCCAAGCGTTTCGCTTCCCCCAGAACCTGTCATCACTCGCTGGGGGACATGGTTAGAAGCAGCCATTTTTTATTCTAATAATTTTGAACAGTTTTCCGAAAGTGATATCCAGTCTAGAAGAGGACGCCGCATCTATAGAAAAACTCAAAGATTTGTTAACAATTTCAAGCGTCAAACAAGATTTACTGTTTATAAAAGCACATTTATCGTTTTTACCTGTCACTACCAATGCATTAGAGGAGCGCGGTATGGCACTGTGGGATAGCATTAACCTTGTTGAAATCGCAAAGTAAAAAATTTTTTCGATTCCAGGCAGTAAAGGGGAAGAAATTAAAATAAAATTAGAAACAGTACTGAATAAAGACAATGGATACAGTATTCTTGTAAATTATGCGAAGATATTAAATGGCGAAGCGACTGAAGAAAATTTTAATATGGAACATCTAGAAAAGTTAAAATATGCGCCCATCACCAGTGTAGATGTAGAACGTTCTTTTTCATTATATAAACATATACTGAGTGATCGAAGGCTTAATTTTACCGAAGAAAACTTAGAAATGTATGTAGTAATAAATTTCAATCAGAAAAATTCTAGTTAATACATAGTTATCTATAATGTATTTTAAAAAGTGTGGTATTTTTATTTCTTTTTAGGTTTACTTACACCGTTTATATGTATTTTTTAATTATACTGGCGAGTACGAAACACATGTACCAACTTCTTTTGTTTTTGCTCTTTATACTTACTGCAATTTTTCTAGTTTTTAATGCAATTTTTCTAGCTTTTAATGCAATTTTTATAGTTTTTAATGCAATTTTTGAAAGTTTTAAGTGCAATTTTGAGCGCAATTATTAAAGATTTTTATTGCCACAACTTCCGCTCTTTACTTATAAGGTTCGATGTGAGTAAATCACGCTACACCAAAAATTTACATAATGTCAAATCATTTTTAGTTTCTGCAACTGTTGTCGACGGTAAAACAATACAGTGTGATAGTAGAACCAATTAATAAGTTTTTAAAAAAGGATGTTTTGTTTAACTAGAATCAGTTTTTTTAACAATCCTTTGAAATTTAACGCTTGGTTGTTAATTTATCCCGATTTCAAACAGTTACCACCTCTTGGCTGTCAAAATTATTAACTTTTCTTATCAAAAAAATACTATGAGCGTAAAAATGAACAAAACAAGACATGGTTCGTGTAATCGCAGTTGTGCGAAACTTCGAAATATGTTACAAAAAAACGGCAGATATATTTGATGTTTAACGCACTACATTATTTTGTCTATCAATTAAGCAAAATGAAATAACCTAAACGGTTAAAACAAAATTAAAAAGTTCCCCGGTTTTACTAAAACAGTTAAATAAACTTTTGATAAAAAGGTAAGCTTATAGCTGGTTACTTTAAATAAAATACAAAACGCATTTGCCAAAAATAGTAATAAAGCTAGAAGAAAATGGTTATATTTATTTATGAGACGACGCAATGAAAGAATTTCCACTAGAAAGCCAACTGGAACTTCTATCTATCGACTTTAAGACGTTAAAAATGAAAACGTGACACATTTTTTTAATAGCTTAGAAATAGAGTTTAAACAAGGCAAATATCCAAATGATAGAGTAGTCAACGTGGATCAAAGTGACTTATCTATTGTTTTGTTCCAAGTCCAATATGTTCTTACGCTAAGAGGAATAAAGCAAATAAGAGCCTTAACATCTTTAAAAATAGTTTTATTAGTTACAGCTGTCTTGTGTATAAGTGCAGAAAAAAGTTTTTTTTAGCTATTTTTAATCTTTCCTAGGTAAAATGCTAATGTTCTAGTAGAAAAAGGTGCGCCTTCTTACTCAAAAATTGTTTGGTACCTTACCGTGTGGATTTAAACCCAAATTGTTACTCCTTATATTTCGTTAAAAAAATAAAAGTATCACAAAAAATTCTGTGTTGCCAATGTTCGACAAAGGAATAATAAATGTAACAAAACATAACTTTGTTCAAATATTGTGGTTGCTTCCACATTCTACACAACAAATGCAAACATGGCATTAACCGATAAAATGTTAATGGGATTTTTAAAAGCCTATTATAGTAAAAAGTTGAAACTATTTTTAAGATTAAATCAAAAAGCTGTTACATGCTTTAACTTTGCTAAACTAAACATAAATAAATAAATAAATGTTAAAAAAAACTTTACTGGTGCCAACTGTTAAAACCAAAAATTGGGCATTGTAGAGGAAAGGCGCCTATAAAAATTGCAATTATAACTTATGTTTATTTAAAAATAAATTCAAAAATTTTAGTAAATGCTGTTCATTTTCAAAAAAAAACTAAATTAGTAAAGCGTCAATTGTTAACGAAATCATCAATCTTATAGTGACCGTTATTTGGGATTTTTTTAAAGTCAAAATCCATTAGTTTTAAAGACAATTCTTCCAAAGATAATGACATTGAACGCCTATTTCAATATACAGTTTTCGAAGGATAAAAAATGAAAGAAATGGATATAGTGCATTTTCTGCAAAGATTGGTGCCATATTGACGGTTCGGGTTGCAAAACTGATAATTTCATTTATTGTTTTTTGTTGTGTTTTAAAACAACTAATTTGTTTTGCCAATTTCCGTCTTTTGAGTATCAAATCTTTCCAATTGTTTTTCTATAAATAAATAAAAACATGTTAAAAAAAATTCACGGCTGCCAACTATTAAAACCAAAAATTGGGCATTGTAGAGGAAAGGCGCCTATAAAAATTGCAATTATAACTTTATGTTTATTTAAAAATAAATTCAAAAATTTTAGTAAATGCTGTTCTTTTTCAAAAAAAAAAACTAAATTAGTAAAGCGTCAATTGTTAACAAAAGCATCAATCTTATAGTGACTGTTATTTGGGATTATTTTAAAGTAAAAATCCGTTAGTTTTAAAGACAATTCTTCCAAAGATAATGACATTGAACACCTATTTCAATATACAGTTTTTGAAGGATAGAAAATGAAAGAAATGGATATAGTGCATTTTCTGCAAAAATTGGTGCCATATTGACGGTTCGGGTTGCAAAACTGATAATTTCATTTGTTTTTTTTTGTTGTGTTTTAAAACAACTAATTTGTTTGGCCAATTTCCATCTTTTCATCAATTGTTTTTCTATTTTTGTTGTTCTAAGATTAAAAAAAAATTGTTTTGTTAATTGCGTTTATAAAATAAAAAATGTGTAAAATGAAAACTTACAGGTAAATTTTTATTTTAAACAGCATTACTTGATTCTATTTTAGTGTCAAAGTATGTATATACCACATTAGGTACATATTTTGCATTAAGTACAAAATTCCTTTTTTTTTAATGAATATTTTTTGAGAAACCCGATGTATACATTTTCTCATTAAAATATATTGGAAATATTAATTTAAGAAAAATAATATTAGTGTTACATATGTAACGAATAATTCAAGATAATTAGAAAACATTGTTATCTTATTATGTATTCTACAAAACAACAATATATTTATCTTTAATTTTCAATATATTAGAAATATATTATGTAGTTAATATCCCTTTTTAAAATAAAATCAGTATAAAAACATTTTTAACCCTTAAGGCTATTACGTTAAGTATTTAAACCTAAAAAAATAAATAAATAAAATTATTTTTTATTTTATTTTATTTTAAAGCATATCATCATCATTAGTGATTTCTTTTTGTATTGCTTAAAAGTTGAATTATTATTTAACAGATTACACCAAATTAGCATTTATAGGAAAAATTAAAATAAATTGATTGGAAGTTGTTTTAAGGTTTTAGTACAACATACGGTATTTTATAGATTAGTAACTAAAGTACCCAGTATATATAAATAGAAACTATATATTAGCTTTGTACGGATTATTTCCTTTAGAATTGACTTTTTGCGATTTTGAGTAACTACCACTAGAGACAAAAGGTCGATAGTAGTGCTATTTAATACCTCTACCTAAGGACGGTGTTAACCATTTGTTATGTAAATTTATATGATACAATACAAGCAAGTAAATAACTAATGATTAATATATTGTAAAAAAATTACAAATTGTCATTTTTATACGTATTTAAACAAATAAAACACAAATATTATAACAAAAATATTTACCAGCTTTATAGCACACAAAAACTTACAGGAACTAAGCACAACCGATGCATAAAAACTGTGATAAAATACTTAAATGTTATATAAAAGTATATATTTTGCTAAACCTAAAATTATACATATTTTTACTTTAACAATATATGTTATTTAACTGCAGAAATATGCATTTGTACTTTCCTATAAGAAAAGTATAACAAACGCAATTTTTCCAAAACATTTTTTTGCATAATTTTACGTTTCAAGATTTTCTGAATTAGAAAAATTAATTTATGAAAAAAAACATTTGTGTGTATGTGTGTAACGATGTACCCAAGATAATCATCAAACCAAAAGTTTTTGTAACTTTAAATTTGGTATGTTGCTGGATTTTCATATTTTCTCAGTTCAGACGGTTCTGATAAAAAACCAAAAGTGGGTGTATCCGTCATTTTTAACAATTTTTCTTATATCATTTTGTAGGTATGTAAATTATTCGAACTATGATTAAAGTTTCTTATAGAGACAATACCTAACAATTTATTCAAAAATTGTTTTTTCGGTATTAACAGTTGTAAATATTATTTTTTTCTTATTTCTGACGAAGAAGCATCTCTGCGCGCTACAGAACTTTCTCTAACTTTTGCTTTGTAGACATTCATTTTAGTGTATCATTTAAAGATAATTTCCACGTAGAACCTACTGTTTGTTGATCTACAGTAATGCGTTAGTAGTTTTGGTAACTTCTCTAAATATTTTGGGATTTAAACTCTTTGCTTATATCACAAGACTTATTTTTATTTAGACATTTAGACGTAAAATCTACCATCCCAGAGTGATTGCTAATTTTGATTTAATTTAAAAGTGTCTATTTTCTTAAACTGAATGTTAAAAAAAATAATTTTTTAAACCATATCTGTATTTTATTTGTGTTTCACATTTTTGTTTTTGTCTTTTGCGTATTTGATTTTCAAATTAGATTTTCTCATTTTTTTTTTGACTTATTTATGAGTTCGTTTTCATCTTCCAGTAGTGTTTTATTATGTAAAATTTTTGTTGGAGGTAATTTTTTTGGGCAATCACTGTACTGAAAGCTGAAACCAAAATCTTGAAAAGGTTTTTTTATGGGTAGTGACTGAACTTTGTTCAAAGCACACTAAACTTTGCTGTGGTGTTCAATCAGTAGCAAAAGTTAGAGACAATGTAACGTTTCAAGATAACTTAACGTCTAAAAAAATTTTTGCCAAATTTAGATTTGAAAACGGTTGACCTACAAGAAGAAACCCGTATGCTTTGTGGCAAGGTTATAGCTAATATTTTACCAAAACGAGAAGCCTATAAACAAAAAAAAATTAAATTGGTGATTAAAAAATATGAAAAACGCAAAAGCTCTTATCTAGATTTTAAGTCATTTAAATTGTCTATTATAAATAATAATATGTTAATTTTATGCTCAGAAAGTTCAGTTTTACTTGTAAAAAATTTATTCAAATTGTTATACTTGATTCATTACTTTTTACTTATAAAAATATGGGTCTAACCTCTTTTTCATAGTTGAGAAAATAGTAACAAAATAAATAACATTTTATTTACCATAGTTTATAGTCTTTTTCTGAATAAACCGGTAACCACTGGTAACAATTTATGTTAGATACAGTCATGTAAACGACGTTGACAAAAATTCTAGCTAAATATAAAGATTGGAATATTTGATATTTATGCGACATAGCTTGCTATCCCTGAATATATTTATAACTGAAAATGAGCAAAGTTCTAGGTTTTGATTTCAAGCCAACGAAATGTAAGAAACAAAATTAGTAACAGCAAAATATAAGCAAATCGTAATTTAAGACGTAGGCAAGGACCCCAATTATGGGACTTTACGCTTTTACTTTCTTTAAAAATACGCTCATGTATTTGAAAATTATTATTTTTTTTAAATATTTATCAAAACAACTCTGTGTAGTCTAAAGTTTTATTTCTGAATCACTTAAATACTTTTGCTCAGTAATTTTGTTTAATAAATTTAAATTTGTAAAAATTTGCGCTTACCTCAGTGTTGTTGGCAGTCAGTTCTAATAATTGGCACATGACTTTTACCAATTATTGGCACTCTTTATTTAAACAAAAAAAATTTTTGTTATGTGGTATTATCTATAACTAAAACACAAAAAAAACACATTTTATTATATTATACTTTAAACATAATTTTTAGTGTAACATTATTTTATTATAAAGCATATAAATTTGAACAAGTGGGACAGTAACATTTTTTTTTATATAATTGTTTTTTTAATAAACACTCAAAATGGTATCTTCTCGTGCAGTTTTTGCATTAAATTCCAATATTAGTTTTATAAATGTTGTTAACACAAATAAAACATAGCCCTTTGTAACTGATAGTGTTATTTTTATATCTAAATAATGTTCTAGACCAGTCTGGTTCGGGTCATTTTCACAATAAACATCACTATTGAAGAGAGCTCTAATATGTGCTTCTTTTTTTGGAGAATATTTAGTGTTCATAGCTAAAATTTCAGTATTTCCTGTATTAATTACAATGTTTTCTAAGACTAGTATCTTTTTTGTGCTTGATGGTTTTGACATTGGTTTTGTTATTGTAAAACTTTTATTTGTAATTACTTGACCGTTTGTAGATTTTATTTTCTTAGCGATTTGGTTAGCGTTTTCTGTTTCTTTTTTAATTTTCTTCTTTTCATCTCGTATTGCTTGTTTCTCAGCTTTTTCTGCTTCCTTTTTAGATATAATTTTAACTTTCTCCTCGCAATTATTTTTAAAAGCTGTGGAAGTAATTACATACGGAAGCTTCTCAGTTTGCCGTTTGCCTAATCTTTCCGGAGTTTTTTGCCAAACTAAATAATTCTTTATTTACCTATTGTCATTATTACAGTTGTTGTTACTATCTTTGTTGGGTACTAAATTGTTAGAAAATAAAACGGGCATATTCATTATTTCTTCAGCACTGAATTTTTTTTCTGTCACCAGTTCATTGTGAGGCAGTTTATGAGGGAAGTTTTGATTAAAATAATTCTCAGTGCTTAATATATTCGAGTTATATTTATTTAGTAGTCTTAGCGAGGGATTATTATCGCTATTTACGGTGTCGATGTTAAAATTAAATTCTTGAAAAATCTTTAGAAGATCTATAAAATCAGTAGATGCACTAAGAACTTCATCACAAGTAATTTTTTGAAATTGTAATATTTTTTGAACTCTTACAATTTTAGCAAATTTTTTTAAGTAACAGTTGTCTTTGACAATTCCATAACTGACTTTTCTTCTGGATTTTTGACTTCTTTTGAAATTTCTAAGATCCAACCAATTAAAGTATTTTCTTCGATCTCTGTTAAATAAGTGTTTGGACTATGACGAACTTTTTTGAATTTTAGACCCAGGCGAAACTGTTAGGTAGAGCGATGAATTCCATATTTTTTGGAAATCGTTTTTTTGGCTGTTCCACGCCAAATTTTTTGTAGAGCTTTTTCTTTCATATTTTCAGTGTATTTTTCCTTAACTTTAGACATTCTTAAAATCTTCGTATTATTTACTAAACGGATAAAAAATACGATTACAAAGATTTCTTATTTAACGGTAGTGCCAATAATTAGGTTTTCGTAAATTCATCTATTAAAACCAGTTATTGGCACTAGTGCCAATGAATAGATTTTGTTTGACATTTTATTCAATAGTTGGCACGTAATATTTTCTTAAATCCCGCCAAAAAGTCTTTGATTTAAGTTTATTTTATTATAGAAGCAAAACAAGATCAACAAATTTAGTAAATATTAAGTTGTTTCAGTACATTGTTTAAGTAAAGACGCTAAGAAAAATGACAATTACTTACTTTTAAATTATATCAGAAGCACAAACGTGAACTGCTAAAACATAAATTGTAACATATTGTCGATGAAACAGTTCTCATATAAAACAATGTTGCCGAATTTATAAATTATCATTGAACTAAAAGAAAGTGCAATATTAAGATGTAAAATTGTTATCTAATTAAAGAGTGCCAATAGTTGGTGTAGTGCCAACAATAGTGTGCTTTACCCTACATTTAAAGATTAATTAAATTAATAATGCAAGAAATATGTAATATGAAGTTAGTTATTTGTTGTAATCATAGAAGTAAGACAAGCAACATACAGGCTGCAGATTAATAAACTTGCGTCAATTACGGGGAAAAACAAACCGGGTATGTACAACGTGCTGCCCGAAGAAGCAATCTTAATTACGAAATCCCAATTCACAAAAAGTTATCACTTCTTAAAGAGATTTAAAGTGATAATTTTGTCACGAGACGAATGAACAAAAAACATTTACCCGGACGCGGGTAAATGAACTATTTGGTACACAGATGGGGTAAAAACTCACATGGGAAGCAATTATTGCTGACTTTGGGTAAATGTGCACCCGCTTAAGATTTTATAAAAAAAACGACGTAAACAATGTTAGAGGTGAATCTAACAAACTGAAAAGTACAACCAGTTATTAAAAGTCTGACTAAATTGCAAAAAAGTTTAAATTAAAAAAAACATCATTAAACGATGTAATGAAAAACAAAAAACGTATGTACATATAGAACGCACAGCAGTCATTTGATTGTATAATGTGTCTAACCAAAGAAATATAGATTTGTTCACTTTCAACATTGCTAAAACTCTTGGTTTTTTCAAAATTTTGGTTTTAAGAAATCTTCTGCCGGTTGCAAAAAGGTCTAAACATCCCACTCCTGTAGCAATTATACAATATGAAAAAGTCGCATATTACTTTATTCCAAGAGACGGACACGAGCAACGGTGTAATTTAGAAAATTGCAAAAGAAGGCCTTAAACTATAATGTATTTTTTTATCTTATTTTTAAGTCGTTTTTTTAAGAGGAGTTATCAAACTACTTTTGATAGCTTTAAAACTACGTTTCGTGCTACTAATTTGTGCACTTTATCAGGCGACTATTTATTAAATTAAATCAAATTTTTACAAAATACACATAACTTAATTATGCATGTACTTACACTTAACTAAGGAAGTCGATGTTCTAAAAATACGTTCAACAACCAAAATTTACATTAGACAGTAATCATAATGCGTAAAGTAATTAAAAGACACACACTATATTCTTACAAACACTGAATTAAAATGTATCTAACAATATTCAATGTCAAGGTACAACTGAATGATAATCACAGATAACATTAACTATTAGGTTTCCCTGCATAAACTATTTGTTTATAAAATGATAATTTTGACACAAATGACATGACACATAAACTAATGAAAGAAGGAGAATTACTGCCAACTTCTAGTTATAAAATTCTACTACACTTTACCTTGACCTTACCGGCCTAGTCCAAAAAAGTAATTTTTTCGCCCGATTATGTTGCTTGTGAAGTACTTCAAAACGGACAAAAGCACAAAAATTTTTTTTTAAATAACTATTATATGATAAATTTTTTAAGTCTTCAATATTTTGTAAACTTTAAATTAAATTTAGTCTTGATTTAATTTTTTAATAATCGACGTCCAAACTCTGATTTTAAAACTGTCTCTTAAAATATTTTTATAAAAACATCTACCATGCATTACTAAAATTTTACAATTTAAAAATGTTATTCAATAACAAACTAATTACCTGATTGTTAAATAACACGCTTACAATAAAATCAAAATTATATATTATTTATTGTTTTTTAAAATATCAATAATTTCTATAAAAAAACGGTAATAGACAGCAATTGAAACAATTAAAAACTTAATTTACGTTTAGCTATAGCGCAAAAAGCAAAGATTAACGGGAATAAAACAGTATTAACAGTTGACACTAAAGTTAACCTGTACTAAGTTTGATAAACACGTTGTTAGAAAACGAAGTAGTAACAGTATGACGGACACAAGTATTGGTCACAAAAAATATTTGATACTTTACGCCATTCACACAATAAATAATTTCGTATTTATTTTAGCTTAAAAAATAAAAAAAAGCTTTGTAAAGTAATTGTAAAAAGTTAGTGCTAACACTGTGAGAATTGCGCTAAGTAATAAACTTACTAGAAACTCAAGGTTCTAATGAAACCGTACAACGTAGATAATTTGTTGAAAAAAAAACCTATAGACATTGCCGAATCGCTTGTAGAAAGGTCTTTAAGATAGTAATAGTGTTATACAAGTTTAATTAAAGCTCATTTTGACGTTTAATATAAATAGTGACGTTGAATATAAATTGTGTTTAAGTTGACTAAGCGTAAATGTTGTAAAATATATATTTCGGTTTAATTTGTTTTTTGTTATTTATACACATCTACTTTGAGTATTGTACTTTTAAAAGCAATGTAGCATTATGCTGTATATAATTTCTTACTATTCTACTTTACAATAGTTTATGGCTTAATATACATTCTTAAAGAAAAAGTGTGATAATAATAAAATATCAAAATAAAAAAATGCAAAATTTAAATTTTTGTAAATAAACCGTTTTGTGCAGTTAATAATATTTAATCTAACAAAATACAAATTCATATATTGCATTATAATAAATATAAACGGTAATTAACAAAATTCAATACATTAGTTTTCTAGTAATTTTCATCATTAAAAAAAACAAACTTTAAATAAAAATTAAAAAAATTGAGCCAGTATTCATTTTAAAAAAGTATTGTTTTACAGTTTATAACGCATTAATTAAAGAAAATTAAACACATATTAATTGAAACTGATTTAATATAAAATTTGTGTCACTTAAAGTAACATCACGAAGAGAAATGTGGATAAAATATTTTGCAGCTTATTTTTCACATTTTGAACTTGATTGAATTTAGAGGTCAATGTGAAATAACTTTCCTATAAAAACATTTATTTTTTTAAACCGATGTTTATGTACATTGATCTAAAAAACATTGTTTTTATAAATATTTGTTAAATAATTTTAAATTTTTTTAAAACTGTTTACACAAAGTAATAAACAGAAAAAAAAATAAAAAAAAGTAACGTGGTTTGTTATTGAATGTCGACTTTTGAGTTTTATATTATATGAGCGATTTTTTTCTTTTGATAAATTGACCAGAAAGAATTCATTTTCGTGTCAAAGTAGCTATCTTTTTTATTTTCTTTTGTCAGAAAAACTTGTAACCGTCGAATCGAACATTCAAACATTTCAGTTATTAGGAAACGAAGTTTTAGAAAAACTTTTATCGTATTTTTTTAGTATTTTATAAGCTTACTGTGTATTCAATCAATAGTTAAAGTAATATATATTTTATAATTTTAATTGTTTATTGAATGAGGTATTTTAAACTAATAATAGATTTAAGCTAAATAAGAAAGTATGTAAATACTATTGCAAACTAAAATAAAAATTATTTATGTAATATTAAATACAAAAACACAAAAATACAGCATAATTTTTATATAAATATCAAAAATTTTGTTGATTGTAAAAGCTTTTGTGTTTTTGTGATATCAATCTAAACCAAATTTCAAACGGTAAAACTTTTAGACGTCTTTTAAATCGATATTTATAAATTACAACAAAGTTTATATAAAAACAAACAAGATTATACTTAAAAACATCGATAACATTTTTTAAACTAAACAAAACTTTTGTAACACTCTTATTAGAATAAAATACACACTTATAACAATTAAAACGACAAAACTAACAAAAGTTTGCTAATGCTAGACTATAAGACACGTTAAACAAAACTTTTGAATTATACCTATAAATCAGTTAGATTCATAACAAAAATGTTTGTGACGCAGATATTTTGCAATACTTGTAAAAATAAGATGTTATTTTTGTAAGTGGTTATAACTTTTAGAAACGTTATAAACAGCAACATGATTTGAAGATTTGTTGTTATTTTACTTATAATATAAAATGTTTTTATGTATTGTAAATTTAAACAATTTTAAAATATAACTTATTTTGAAAACACTAAAGTAATAATGGGTATAAAACTTTAACAAAATATTTTAAACAAACGTTTAAATTAATTGATCAATACGTGCCTTGCAACTAAAAGTTTTGAACATACTTATAAAAATACTAAATTAATACATTTAATTATGATTGTAATAAAAATTTTGAAAGATTGAATTATGTAAACGACTATTTCAGCATTTTGACTTAAAAAACGCATGTTTCTAATATAACAGTTTTTAAAATTTGATGTGATTAATATGAATCCAACATTGTTTTATGTAAACTAATAAGAACATTTTAAAATAAAGATAGCTATCTATTTGGATTAATTTTTTTTATTTGGAAATGTTTGCAATACAACTCAATTCAAACGCCTAAATAAATAAAAACATCTTGAAGAATCTAATTTTTTTACAAAAAGTTAATTTTCATGCATAATAAAAGCTGTATAAATATTTAATATTTTATTTAAAAGAAAATAAACATTTTGCGTTACAAAACATTAGTGTTTGATAATGTTTCAAAGAAAATATAACAATTTTGATAAAATTAATATTAAAAGTTATTTTTGAATAGGTAAATAATATTAAAAAAATTCTGACATTTTATTAAAAACAAGTAGTTTAAACCCTCTTTAGTATTTTAATGTGTTAAGAAAAAAATTCATTGTATTTGTAAACTTATTTACTAAGCACAATTAGTAAATTTAAAGTTGTAAGTACATCGTAGAATAAATAGCTAAAACAAGTATTTTTTAAATAAAATAACAATTATTGTTAGACGCAGTGCTTTTTCTATTTATTTTAGATTCTTAATTTAGTAATACTATAATATATTACCAAACTTTTTTAAAACGATAATAAAAATACAACATACAAAAAAAATTAAAAGTTGGTTTAGTTTAAAAACATATTCTAATAGTTTGTTGTTTCGGGTTATTTTAGGCATCCTACAAGCATCCAGATTCAAAAATTTGATACTGTAATAAAACTAAAACAGATTTTTTTAGCATTGTAAAGATTTGTTTGAAAACTATTTAGGAATTTTCAAAAATCAATTTTTAATTTGCATTTGTTAACCATTAGTCTCTCTTATTACTTCAACTTATTATCTGTTTTTTGTTTATATAACGACTGTTTCAACCTAAATCAACAATCACAAGATAAATTATTTTTATTTACACATTTTTAGGGATTTTAACCTAAGGGTTTCCAAGCTTGCACATGCCTTTGGGAACAATAAACTACTGCATTCCAGGCTGCCAAATTTCTCCTGTCCGGGCGGAGCAAATGCGCGGTGACAAACTTGAAAATTTAAGGGAAAGGATCATTCCGGTTTGGCTTTCTTAATATAGATTTTCTTACGTTGTTGTGTTATATGCTACTGGTTATTTTTCTTGAGAGTAAAACAGTTCTTTTCAGAACTAGATACATAGTGATTTATTACTTTATAGGTAAAAAATAATTTAAACAATTTATCTCTATCTTACTAAGCTTATGTTTAGTTATGGTATTCAAAAGCAAATTATCTGGACGTGCTGTTGGTAGTCAAAGCCGTAAAATAATTGTTAACGTGTATGCGTTTATGACATAAGAAGTCGAAGCAGGAGACGTTACAATCCAGCTCCACCTTGTAAAGCAACGGGTTGCAGCAGCTGCAGGTATTTTCGAAAAAAGTATCTAATGAATTATGAACGAGAAAAAAAAATTAGTGCAGATAATAACTGTTATTCAATTTTAATGAACTACAATATTTTTTAATTATGCAGGAGAATGTTTTTTTTTCTAAACAGAAAAAGAAGCAAAATATTGAATTTTTTTAAAAAAGTGTATTAAAACGATTAATTCACAATATGCACGCGGCGGATGGTACAGTACCGACCATTGCAAAGACACTAACAAAATTTAGAGATGGTGTTGGGTATGAAGGTTGTCGAGAATCCTTAAGAGGCATTATTCAAAGCATTTGGTTTTGATAGAAAAAAACGAAGACCAATCGTAAACTTTTAATGGAAAATCCAGATATTCAACAATTAAGGGTAAATTATTTAATATCTATATAAAGCCACCGTGAAGAATGTGGATCTATTATCTTTATAGATAAAACATATTCATTCTTCACACTAGTTCACAAAGTTCGAACGATCACGCCAGTATCGGTTTAAAGCAACTACTAGCAAAAGAAGGGCAATTAATTATAGTACATGCTGGTGGTGAAGATGGTTTTATTAAAGAAGCGTCATTAATTTTTAAATCTGGCAAAAAACGGACATTTATCACAAAAAAATGAATTTTAAAAACTATTCTAAACAGTTTGAGTTCATTCTTATTGACAACACACGTTATCACAACGTACAAGTTAATAAAGCACCTACATCTAATTCAACAAAAGATACCATGAAAACCTAGCTACAATTAAGAAATATTCCAATTAATAATAATATGTTAAAAACAGAGTTGTATGAATTAAACTTCACAAGCCAAAATATGTACAATATGCAATTAACGAAATTTTAAGACTGCCACCCTATTATCCGTATCTTAATCCTATTGAACTTTAGATATCACTGAAACATTACGTAGCTACCAAAAATGTAATTTTAATTGAAAGAAAGTCACAGATTTATGGTAGGAATTCTTTGATACATTTTCAAATGAAGAAATTGTTGCCATTCTAAAAAATGTAAAGAAGAATTCCTAAGCAGAGAAGAAAAAATTAATAATATTATTAATCAATTAATTATAAACATCGACTCCGGTTATGATTGGGATAACGAGTCTGATGATGATGGAATTAAAATAATATAATTATTTGTATTTATTTAAGTGTATTTTTAAATGCTTTTTCTGTATTATGTTGTATTAAATTTTAACCTGTTTTAATTTTATCTTTACTTACTTTTAATGACCGAGCACAACGCGTATCCAAATTGTCTTATGACCTTTTATTGTAAAGTTTAAAATGAAGAAACTATTTACGCTTTTTCAAAGTTGCCAAGGGTGCTGTGTTAGTTGTTGTAATTTGGCCTTACCATAAAATAAGAAATAGAAGTACATGCTTTTTTAAAGTAGTTTAACAATGATTTCTTCAAAATATTTAGTTTTGGATAAGTACCTATATAAATAACCTGTGCAGTGTTTTTCATGTTCCATTCTCAGTGTAATCTATATCAAGATTTTTGTGTTTTCTTTAAATATGGATATTTTATGCAAAAAGAAAAACGAAAATTTCCATAAATTGGTTATTTGTATGTGTATGATAAGATAAGCGTTTGTGGAAAAAATATTTTTTGGAGATGTGATTAAACAACTATCAACGATGGCCGAAACTGCTGCAAATGCCGTATTCACACCAAAAATAATGTTGTTATAAAAAACTTGAATGAACATTGTTATGGGAGTTCTGCAGCACGTGTAGAAGCTGAAACTGCAAAAACGTTAACAAAGCAAAAAAAAGCAACGGATACAATAAAGCAAACAGCCTAAATTATTAATAATTGCGTTGTCGGCATATTGCAAAGTAGCCAGGTTCCATTACCAAAAAGATTACAACAACAAAAACAATGGTTATTCCTGAATCGTTTACCATTTACACAGCAGCAAATAACGTTCAAAAAAATTTTCTTCTAAGGGATAGTAAATCCGTTTCAAACCGTATATCAACTTTTGGTTGCCATTAGAATTTATACGTAAGTTGCAATGTGGAACGTTTTTTTTTTAAATCACAAATAACACGCTTATATGATTTCAAGTTTTGAACTAATGTAAGTTGTTCGTATTTGGTTTAAATTATTGGTATTTACTTAATTTCTATATAGAGTTTAGAAAAACACATCAATCTTACAAATATTGTCCAAGATAAATTAGACTTTGCAATACAATACAATACAATAATTTATTTAGCATTGAAATGCACTTTCTCATTTTTTTACATTGTACGTTGTATTGTTACAGATACAAAAAAATCGAAACATTGGTTTATCGACGGAACATTCAAATCGGCTCCGGCAATATTTTACCAAATATTTGTACTTATAGCACAACGATTTAGAAGAATTTATCCGCCCATTTATGCCCTTTACCAAATAAATAAACAGTGACATAAACAAGGATGATTCAACAATTAAAAACAATTGAGCTTAATCTGAATCCCAAAAGAATTTTGTGTGATTATGAGCTTGGATCTATCAATTAAAGATGTTTTTCTGCAACCCAATTATAAGGATGTTTTTTTCGCTCAATAAAGAATTTAATGAAACATCTTGAGAAGCTACATTTGTTAAACCGTTATAACAACAAACCGGATTTTCATTACAGGCCCGTATGATATCGTGTTTAGTTTTTGTTCCAATCCTTGATCTAGATAAGTAGATCAACTGGCAAATCATCTGTCTGATGAACTTCAACCTCTTTTTCAATAGTTTGAAAATTCTTATTTAGGAAGGCCGAATCGCACTGGAAATGGCAAGGGTCTTTCGTTATTTCCACCCGACTTGTGGTCTGTTTATGAAGGAGTAATTAATCGCACTGACAGAACCGATAATGATCTGCAATTTCATTACAAGTTTGAAAAAGGTGTAAGCTGGCAGATATTTATATTATGAGCAATTGGCTGCCAGACACCAGTCACAAATCAAGCTAAAAAAATATCGAGACGCTGACAACAGAACTATGGCAATAGTAGCTAATTATAACGATAGGAATGTTATTGATTACTTAAAAAGTCTATCTCATAATTTTACTATTCTTTATTTCCTATTTAGTTGTAGTTGTATAGAAAAGCGTTGCAAAAGATTTGATGAAAAAATCTAACCAAGATTTTAGAACATTTTAAAAACAAAAAAATAAAAATAGAAAATGTTTCTAAAAAAATTAAAATGTTTTTGTTATTATTTTTCGATACTAAGGTACCGTAAAAGTAAATACTTTCTTGTTTTACCAAAATTATTTCTAATCTGATAACAATGGGAAGAACATTAGGCTAACGTGAATTCACTTTGGAAGAAAAAAAAATGAATACATCAAGGAAATAACAATGATTTTGTTTGCCCATTAAAAACTTTACTATGGAGACTATGGAGAAACAATGTCACAATTCTTCTAGACAACCACGAAATTATTACATCAACACAACTTAGAAAAAACTCAGAGAAAAACTAAATTTGAATTGTTTAATCCTCACTATTAGTCAAAGATTAAACGGTAGTGACTTACATGCAAAGAGTTTTGCCGTTAAACCAAAATTAAGAATAGCACATGCACAAACCAGCCTTTTTGTTTAATAAATGATAATTGTGATTGGTTTACAATATTTTTGATCAAAAAGACATTTTTATCTTTCAACAATGCTTTATTTAAACTTTGCTAACCTGTCTGCACGAAGTCGGAAACCCAACATGTTGTTCGTACAGATTTTAAGACGATGTATTGCAGTTAATTACGTGGACACCAATGTCTTAGTTCATAGTGTTCGCAGCGGTTTTTTCTAAAAATAATTAAAAGTAATAACTTTAATGTAAGATAATCTCTTATACATAGCGCACAAATTGTTTGACAATGGTTTGAGGATAGGGGTGATATTAAAATACTAAAATAGCCACTTTCCTTTTTAGACCTCAGCCTTATTGAGAATAAGTGATAAATAATGATTTGAAGTATTGTTTATTATTTGTTTGCTTTTTTATTCTTTAAAGAACTTTTAAGTTTTTAATATAATGTCTGAAATATTTTCTTGTATAATCACGTTTCAAAAACTTAATTTTTTTTGTTACGTTAAGTGTCCTGGACTTAACCTCACAGAGCAAAAACGAACATTTAAGCATGCGAATTTTGGTTTCAATGTGTAGACCGTGGCATTTAAATATATTGGTCATAGGGCAAAGCGATAAAAAACATTTTTCAAATTTCATATCCTTGGGTGTAGATTAGTTATGATATATTTAATTTAAAAAAAACGGCATTGTGCGATGACATCTTGAAGTTTCTTTTTTACTGTAAAATTTTAGTAAAAAACCCTTTTAAAACTTTTAAATTAACGGGTGCACAATAGGTATATGTTGAAGCTCAAATTTATACAAAAAAATTAGTACTGCATGAAGATAACTTTCAAGTTCCTTTTCTGATGTAAAATTTTAATAAAAACCTCCAATGTTTAAACCCTTAAATCAAGCTTAGATTAAATAAATTAATAATTAAAATAACACAAATTCTTCAAGTTGTTGTATTGTCGACTACACCTTGCAAAGTTGTTTGAAAGAAATAAGTTGGAGAAAAAGAAGAAAAATACAGACACATATTCGGGATACATTACTGTTTAATGCGGAAGTATAAAAAGAAATGACGACTACTGTTAACAAATGGATAACAAATGTGCTATTGATTGTACTTAATATGTCACAAGCATCAACATCGTCAGGAATGCTTTACAAAAAGGGAGTCGTGTTTAACTAATGTGTAATCACTGATCACTGATTGCACATAACTGAGTAGATTCTTTTGTTTTGAATATATTTCTTTTTTGTAGATACGCCTGTGAGTATTAAAATTTGTTTTTTATCGAACACTTGTAAACAATTTTGCAACATTCTTGTAAATATTTGTTAATATAGTTAATTGATAAGTAGCGTGTATTTATTAGAATTTGTTAAAGTTTAGAGTTCCGAAAGAATATTATTCTTTGACTTCAATATACAAAACACATTGATTAAAGCAAAACATTGATATTAAAACACAATAAACAAATATCTGTCTTACAAAAATATTATTATTGTACATAAACCAAAAAATACTTTATAGTTTGTTTATAAGAATTATAAGTTATTAAAAATTACTTAAATGTTAATAATTTAAACAATAGAATTATAAAAGATTTTAGACTTTTACTGTTGGACTAGAAGTTTGATAAATAGAAATATACTCAACTACTCTAGTTAGTGCAGTTGTTTTTACAAAATTCATTAATCTCTAATTGATACCAATCTCGGTTTACTAAATGTTTGCTTTTGTATTTTGCAGATAATTTTTATACTTTTTTTATAATATTTAGATAACCTGATAAAACTTGCATTTGAGAAAAATAGTATATTATACACTAATGTTGAGAAGAGTATTATTATAACCTAAGCGAAAGATTAAATCGTGATAATATCGTGAACAAATCAATCGGATTTGCACCGTTGACAACGCTGAACGACATGACCACGTAGTTAACTACATCCTCAAACTTAACAATGCTTTATGAAACCGTGCCTTAATATTATAGTAATTTTTTTAGACGTCACAACAACGTATAAACAAAATAATAGTTAAATAAGAACTTTTCGTTTCTATTTTATTGTCTTACAATGAGTTGTTATGGAAAATCACTGATTTATGTTGCTTTTGCACATCCCTTTTTTTTTGGTAATAATATTACATTTTATTGATATATTGTTATAGTTAGAAAATAATTTGATATAATTTCTGTGTTTTCATTTTTATTATTTATATTTATACTTTTTTTTTTAAACTAACCTTTTATACACTTTCGTTTGCGGCAAATCTGCATTTTTAAATTCAAATTTACATTTGATAAATTGTTTTTGACGGATACTTTATTTTAATAACATTTAAAAATTTCATTATTATTTATTCAATTAATAATAGTTTATTTAAACAAAAATCATGTTGTAAGCAACTCACTTATGAAACAGAGCAATATGTTCAGACACAACAATATAATATATAAGCAATTATTTTATTTTTGAATTTGTTTAATCTTACATTTGTAACATAAAATTTAAAAAAGAGATTTATTATTTGTATATTTCTAAAACAAAAATAAACCGTAAAATAAACTGATAGCTTTATACAAATAACATCTCATTCTAATTATCATTTATTAATTACAGTTAATTAGACCAAAGATAGATAATGTTATAAATTTAGTCATTTTAAAACCAACAAAATTAATAAGTGTCAAATAATTTAATCCTAACAAATTTGACGTCATTGAATAAATTTCGAAGCTTACCGCAATAAATTTATTATTGATCACTTATATTAACCAATTTATAACATTTTTTATTGTTTAATTATTAAATTTAATGTCTATATATTATTTTATTGTTTTATTCATTCTTATTTTTTTTAAACATTAAAATTTTATAAAATTTAGTTATATAAGAAACAAATAAACAGTGTATTTTAAAAATTACCTAAAATAAAAATTTTAAAATACAAAATACAAATGTGTGCTTAACAAATAAATTAAAAATTTACACGGAAGAAATACACGTACCTAAGTACGGTATTTTAAGAAACTTAAAAAATCAGTTTGTTAATTTATCATTTTCCTTAATTGTTTATGTGACGTCAGATGCAACATTTTTTTTTATATACCATTTTATTCAATTTTGAGAAGCAAAACCTATGACTTATTTAATTTGAGTCTAAGATGAAAAGTGTCAAAACAACTAATCGAGAATATAAAAATTTATTATTTAATTTTGTAAATTCTCACAACTTTCCTATAAACTTTGTTATTTTTAAAAAACATTCCATGTTTTGACTATTCGTCATCATCAGGCGTTTACTACAAAATTAATATGTATAAAATCAAATCTTATTAAAAAAAATAAGTAAGCTTACTACATTAACATTGAAAAATCGAACTTCAAATATCAAATCTTAAACTTTACAAAATATAAAAATAATTTTAGAAATAAAAAAAAATTAAAATTAAAATAAAAAACAATAAAAATAACTGTGATTATTGGTAACTTTTTTCTCCTAATATTAGTTACTGACTTAGTGCATTAAACCTTCAGGTAGAAGATGCAAAAACTCACAACTTGGTTTGCTTTTTACACGGCAACGTTTTGTGACGCTATTGCGCGCACTTCATCATGGCCAACAGAAACGGATCTAAGAGGAGCTGTCCGATGAACTAGTCACAATTGTAATATTGAATAAATAAACAAATAAATACATTTATAGTTAATGTAAAAAACATCATATAACTGTAGTTAAGAGTAAGAAAAATCCATTTCTTTGAACTTAAAACCACAAAATTGTGTGCCGTTATCGCACAGAAGATATTAAGGGACATCTTTTTCAAGACGTTTAGTGACTGCTGTTGCACTAACGTAACGTAACGGGAAAAACAAAACAAATCTTGAAAAGTAATCGGCAACCACAAAAATGTACAAATAACGACTTTTAGATTGCGGTAAAATCTAACATGGTTAGTAGAAATCAGCTGTCATGGTTGGTCCACTACAGGATGACGAGTCATAAGACCAGCAAGACGTTTTTGTTCTGGCTTATGCTTGAGACAAACTTTGCAATTATTGATGTAACGAATAACATCGGCCTTCATTTTAGAACAGTAATAAAAATACCGAAACAAGACATATCGTAACGCGACAGTTCGTAACCCCACAAATGGTAACGGACACTTCGTAACGCCGTCAATTCGTAACTACGACACTTCGTAACATCGACAGTTCGTAACCACAACTATTCGTAACGGTATAATCCGTAACGCCAAGATTGAATTATTTTGTTTATTTTTGTTAACGTGAAAAACAATTTATAGTTGCAATTGAAATTACGATTATGAATTTAACGGACCAACATCAGGATAACCATTTTTAACTCATTTCATATTTTGTGGAAAAATAAATTTTGAAAAATGTGTCTTAAAATAAATATAATCTACCTGTAACAGGAAATATAATTAAAGTTTGTCCCTTTTAATGTTCTTTAAATTGCAATATACCTAGATAAAGCAATAACAATGTAATTAGCGAATTCTTTAAACCGAATGAGAATTTTTGGAAATTCCCATCTTTCTAAGTAAATATTCTGTAAATGAAAGTATGGAATTAGGTAAGTACTAATTATTATAATAAGCCTTGTGATTGGTTATAGCTAATAAGAAGAATGTCTTCAATCTAAATTGAGAAACATTACTGATCTTCTAACTAGTGTCTAAAGTTTTTGAATAATAATTGTAAGAAGTTTAATATGGCAAATGAACTTACGTATGGTCTTAGTTCGCGTGGAAAACGTACTCTTATATACCAAAATTTCGAGTTTGTTTAAAATCGGGTAACCGAATCTGGAATTGTACATTGGAAGTGTCGGAACAGTTATAATTACAAGTGCAAAGCAATTGTGCATACGAAAGGTGACGATATCATCAAATGCAACGAAGAACATTCACATATTGTACAAAATTTCGCAGCAGATGCAAGAAAAATGGTAAATGAGATGAAAGCAAATATGAAAAATCCTGGAGCAATACCTAAAATTGTCTATAGTACAAAACTTCTTGAAACAAATGAGAGCGTTAAATTACTACTACCAAAAAAAACTTCAATTTCAAGAACACTTCAGCGTGCCAAACAGAGAGAAACAGATGTTGTACTTGCTACTCCCAACAACATGAATTTTATACTTCATGAAAAATACAACAACTTGCTATTACATGACAGTGGATCTGATGATCCTAATATAATATTAATATTTGGACATGAACAGTTATTAAACTTGTTAGTGACACATCAAAATTGGTTAGCCGATGGAACTTTCAAAGTTGTACCTGAAATATTTTTCCAACTTTATGCTATCCACGTTCAACTTGATGGTATAGCATTTCTTTGTGTTTTTTGCGTTACTGCGAAATAAGACTGAAGAAACTTATCGAAGATTGTTACGTATGTTACAAACCCGACTCCCAACTTTAAATCCCGATTCTTGCCTACTTGATTTTGAAAAAGCCGCAATCAATGCTTTTCAAGATGAATTTCCTGGAATTGAAACAAAAGGATGTTTTTTCCATTTAAATCAATCAGTGATCCGAAAGATAGGGGAAATTGGTTTAAAACGTGAATTTAATTCTAACGTAGAAAATTTTGCAGTATGCGTTAAGATGCTAACTTCGATATCATTACTCCCCATAGAAGAAACAACTGATGCATATTTACAAGTCGCAGGAATTTTTCCTGAATTTGACGACAGAACTGATGAGTTTTTGCAGTACTTTGAAAATACGTATATTAGAAGTCGTGAATTAAGAAACGGCCGTAGGCGAGATCCAGTATTTCCTCCAAACATATGGAATCATCATCAAAATGCAGCAGATGGTTTGGCTAGGACTACCAACAGCGTAGAAGGCTTTCACTATTCACTTCAATCTTTATTTCAATGTGCCCATCCCACAATGTGGAAATTTCTTGATGGGCTTGTTGCAGAAGTTACTTTACAACACACATATTATTTACAATATGAAAGTGGTCAAAGAATGCCGCAACGTTTGACATATAAACAAATAAAAGAGCGCATAGTTAGAGTCATCCAAGATTATGATGTTGAACGACGATTGACATTTCTAAGAAATATAGCGCACATGTTTTAATTTTTACTTTAAATAAATACACATACTTTTAAAATTGTATGCCTGCTTATACTTATCGATGTTAGAAATATAAATTGTATTAATTATTATAATAAATACATTATTATTGAAGTGATTTTAATGCCTTCCTTTTTATTATTCATACTTAGTTTTACTACTTTAAAGTGATAATTCAGGATAAAAATTTTTAAAAAACATAAATACTTACATATTCTTTAGTTGTCATATTAACAAAAATATATGCAAAAATATGTGTGAAATATGTTTAAGTAAAGTGGTCTTGAAAGAAATACCCCTATTTTTAGTGTAGGAAAGTATGCAAAATGCATTTTTGTCTAAATCCAGTAATGCTGAACTTGGTAAAAAAACTAAATGTTGGCGTTACGAATTATACCGTTACGAATAGTTGTGGTTACGAACCGTCGATGTTACGAAGTGTCGCCGTTACCATTTCTGGGTCGCGTTACGATATGTCATGGATTCAAAAATACACAATTAAAAGTTTGTTCAAGAGTTTTAAAAGCATCAAGATGTGCAGCGGTAGGTTCATTATGAAGTTTTGACAATATTTTAAGTCGTTTGGATTTTGGTAAAATTTTTCTCCAATTGTCATTCTTAGAAAAAAGATCGAAATAATCTACGGTAACATGCTGAAATAGCTTTCCGTAAATAATTTTTTACTAACAAAAAGCGGTAAGATTTGAACGCACACTTTTTTTAAATTACATTTTTCCGAAAACTTAGGTTCTGTAGTGTGACAATCGGTAGTAATGTCGTCAATAACTGGTACAAAACGGGATAATAGGCTAGGTATGACAGGATCTGTTCTTTTA
This sequence comes from Aquatica leii, assembly GCA_035610365.1. Taxonomy (NCBI): domain Eukaryota; kingdom Metazoa; phylum Arthropoda; class Insecta; order Coleoptera; family Lampyridae; genus Aquatica; species Aquatica leii. Next base: position 215,437,175 of record CM069432.1, on the reverse strand, counting down.
CGATGTAATAATTGTCAAACTGCTGAAGTCTAACAGCTCATCGTGCTAGACGACCGGTAGGTTCCTCTAAATTATGTAACCAGTCAAATGATGCGTGCGCACTAGCCACTCCATTTTGGTAGTGGAACACTTGCGTTCACATTTAGTGAGCGCCCTAATATTATAACAGATAACGCGCTATTCACCGTTGATAAATTTGATGAGAATTAAATCAAGACCAAAATTGGAAGCATTAGTTTAAACCGTAAACGGAAGATTGAAATCAAGACAAGACAAAATAGATGCGAAAACTAAACAATTTTTAATAATTCCAAATTTTATCACAATCACTGGTCTAATCAAATTTTATTTATAAACCAAAACACGTTTAAGATAACTAACAAATTTTTGATTAACGGTAGAAGACGTCTGTCAAACGGTATCAACAACAGAAGATTCAACGACAGGTTTGCTAATTTCATCGGCGGAAGTAGAAGGATCGATACGTTCTTTAATCGCTAATCTGTTTGCATTAAAATCGAAAAGATTTGCGAGACGAGATACTTTGCTGGCGGTTTTCTCAGTGAGAAATTTTTTAAGTACACCACTTAACAGGACAACCTCTAAAAATGCGTCACCTCCTCTAGTTAAAATTTTATAACGTAATTTTTGGTGCGATACTTTGTCCACTAACATCTTATAACCTATTGTAAACTGAAATTACAAAACGATAAAAGTTTTTTTAAAAATCACGAAGCCAACAGACAAATTAAAATTTAAAAAATCGACCCAAGTTGAGCGCCAAATATTTATGTTACGTGCAAAAGCTATTAAAACAAAAATTGCCTGAATGAAAGTTAAATAAACAAGATATTTGCCGGAGATCAGTGAAGATGGGTATGAATTACACTTAAAACTTTGTGATTGTTTGGAAAACTTAAAAGAAAACAAAAATAAATATATAATAATAGAATAATCGGTTATAATAAAACTAAAATTAATTAAAAAAAATAAATTTTACTGCAAAATAATTTTGAATTTTAATTTAAAAAAAATAAAAAAGGTAAGTTCACAGTAAAATCAAATTCAAAGTAAGATTAAGTTCAAGGGCCTTTGTGTCCGTAAAACTACATAATTATATCAAAATAAAGAAAATACATTTATTCGACACTTGAATATGTTTTAAACTTGGTTAAATGATTGTAAATTGCACCAAGTTGAAGCGATGGTACGTAAAATAACGTGAACTCAAATTTATGAATTTCATCCAAAAACTTTTTGCAATTAATAACAAATTAAACGGTATAAATATTAGTTCAAATACTTGGTCACTCGGAGTTTGTTTTGGTTAGTTTCCCGCAGCGCCTAAGTCTAGTAGCCAAAAATAATATCAGAGTTGCTGGGATAATTGAAAACGATGGATAAAAAAATCTAATTTTTTCCATTAATAATTTTACCGAAAAAATTGTTCTGTTTGATGAAAGATTAAATCCATTAACTAAAACAAAATTAAACCATTACATTTCCCACTTAACAATTTCACAAACACATTTAAAACACGTAAAGACTACTTTGAATTAAGAGAAACCGCGGCACTACCATATCTTATAGTTGAGAGCTTATATTCAACTGTTTTATTAATTAGAAATAAATTTCTTTTATAAGAGATACACGTACTGTCAACAGCTATTAAAAGATGTTATCGGGGGAAGCAAAAAAAACGTTGTTGTTCGGCTTCGGCAAGCGGTAATTAGCGACGGTCCGGTGGTGGGTCATTGCGATGAATATGTGGACGATAGAGGGTGAATGATAATATATTGCAATGACGAAATAATGACAATAAATGAACTAGGACTAATTGTACAATGGGCTTAAACTACATGTAATAACTACGATGGTCACTGTCACTACACTCGTGGACGGCGGTAAACCAGCAACAAAGGAAGGCGGTGCTGGCGTCGTCACGGAAACCATAGCGGAGCGTCGTGGCGCGGCTGATCGTAGGTTCGCAGCTGCGGCGAAGGAAGGCGGTGGTCGACGGTTACAGCGCGTGCTGCGACGGCAGCGGCGGCCTCGGGGTGCGAACACGTCTGTAGGCAGCGTGCGACGTGGACGGCGGTTCCCGGGCAGGCAACGACTACGCAGAACAGACCAACGGCGGCGCAATGGCGGTACGTCCGGCGACGTGGAGCGGGTTGCGGGCGGCGATGTGGTCGTCACGGGTGTGACGTTTAGGCAGCGGCGAGCAAGGGAAGCGGGAGCTGAACACCCAGTCTCAAGTGTCCATTAAGCAATTTAGACTTTTGCGGCTCCCGCCTCCTTGCGTAGTCAGCGAGGTGACTTTGACTCTGCTCCAAGGGAGAGTGATTTTGGTAGCTAGGGAATCTTCTTTTAAATCCTCCAAATTGACCTCGGGTGTTGTAAATGTAGTGGCGGTAGTAGGGCAACGGTTCTGATTGGTTGAAATGGCGTAGGTAGTGGTGGAATCGTCTGGAGAAGTGGCAACGGTAACAATCCTCCCCGCCTTGGAGACGATTCCATCACTTCTTTGGTTCTGAAGATGATGTTGGATCTTGATCCAGGTGAAAGATGGTTGTGGATGGGCGCCACTGGAAAAGTTGGCCGGTTTCCAGTCCGGCGTGGTGGATGGCAAAGCTGGCAGTTGGAGATGAAGTCGTGGGCTTGTAGCGCGTTGCTCCATGATAGGCCCCACGTTCTTGGGCGCCAATTGTTACCGGGGGAAGCAAAACAACGTTGTTGTTCGGCTTCGGCAAGCGGTAATTAGCGACGGTCCGGTGGTGGGCCATTGCGATGAATAGCTGGACGATAGAGGGTGAATGATAATATATTGCAATGACGAATCTTCTTTTAAATCCTCCAAATTGACCTCGGGTGTTGTAGATGTAGTGGCGGTAGTAGGGCAACGGTTCTGATTGGTTGAAATGGCGTAGGTAGTGGTGAAATCGTCTGGGGAAGTGGCAACGGTAACAAAGAAACACAAACAAACCAATATAATATCGAATTTCTGATATTGCAAACAATAAAAAAAATCATAATAATAATGTAATCTAAATTTATTAATACAAAGAAAATGCAGAATTGGCGAAAATTTAAGATATTTAAGAAAACAAAATTACTTAAAACCTTGAAATAAGAAAAACGATTAAAAATACGTCAAACAACTTCAATAACTTATTGCACAAAATCAAACGACGATAAATTACTGTTGACGTTTTTTTCTCATAAAAAACTGCAAGAAAATTAGTAGGTAGCAAATTACATTTTTTAATTTATTCTAATTATTTCTAAACTATGTACACATTTAATTACGAAAATACTAATGCAATTGCATTCACACGACCTGATTTTGTTTTGAAAATAATTGTGGTACACAGAATATTTGTACAAGTCTTCCAGATTATGCTTTCATAATTGACTATGATCTTGTTTATCAACATACAGCGAGTCGTATTGTAACCAAAAAAATCTGTAATATTAAATAACTTTTTTTTAATCAAGATCCTACCAGCATCGCACGACAATTCCACCTAAGTAGAACCAATATGAAGTATAAAAGCCGCTGCACCAGCAATGGAAAAATCCTTTTTTTTTAAGATCCGTTTAGTTAAAACTTCTTTCTTCCAAAAGCCGTTTGAAAAAACATTTTCTGTAACAAAAAAATTCTATTAGCTAACCGATTTATAATCACTGCCTGTACTTTGACTATTCGAGTCTATACATTCAACAACTACCTACCGCTGCAATTGACCTGGATTTGTTTTTTGTTTGTCGTATACATCACTATTTCTCTTCACTCATTTTTATAAAACTAAACGTACTTGCGGTAAGAACTGTTATGTGAAGTGTTGTATTTGTTTATTTTTGCTAATGGTTGTTTTTTTTGCGGTTGGAAATATATGATCCTATAACGCAAATACTGAAGCTCTTAGTCACACTTACCTTGCGGTTACATATCGCACATCGATTATACTGGTTGACTAGTACAATAAAAGGTTGCTTGAGTATGTGTGGGGCTTAGGTACTTGGTTTAACCACCAAATTGTTTAACAACTTTATATAATTCGACACCTGCTAGATAAACAAATATATACATAAACCCTAATTGGTATCGCAAGTTGCAATACTCATTAAAATTACTTGTTTAAATTTACTAATTCTATTGCTTTCATTTATTTTCATTTGAAATTGAGTTTACCTGTTACATAAGAACATTTCAACTTTTGTTGGAAATAATATACAGGTGCAACCGAATGTAATTTATTTGACGGAGACGTTACAATTTATTTTATAATTAAGTTGATTTTATTGGAATGTATAATTAATAATTTTAATTTAATTTTTATTTTGTATGCGTCAATTCGTAAATATTTTTGTTATTCTTTTTTAATTATTTTACAATCACTACTGAGTTGAAGTAACTAACCGCATTGTAAATAACTACGTCGGACACGGACTGATGAGTTACATTTGACAACCCCAGCAGAGACACGTGTTACAGTATTATCCGTTGGTCGTAGAAAAAATTTGTTAAATGTCAGTTTGTTCACGCAAGTTAAATTGTGTTGAATATGCATTTCTATTTATAAAGGTAAAATTTACGGAGCATATACTAAGTAGTGAATTTCATTACAAGTACATTTAAATTGTAATTGCTTAGGACAATTGAATTAGAATTTAATACGTCAACTTCTATAACGCCACCGGAGGTTTTGAAAGTTGCGACGCATGCTATCAATGATTTGTTGCAAACAAAATTAGTGAAATATATTAAACATGTTTTAAAAAATCTAAAATTAACGTTATGGTCACATTATTTTAGGATCAAATTAATTCTAGATATTAAGTTTGGTACGCTCTTTTCTAAATAAACGAAGTGAAGGATACCTATGTAAAAAAATGTTTCTAAAACAGACTCAATAATGTTTTACGTGTAAATAAAATATAGCTTGTAATGCTCGAAATTTGTTATGTGCTAAAGAACGTTAAATGTCCGTCCACAAAAGCGTTTCTAGAAACGTTGTGAACAATGTTTCAGAAACCACATTTGGAACAGTTATTATGTTAACTTAGGAACGTAATTGTAATGGCTTGGTACCAACAGAGAAACATTTTTTTAAACATAATTAGGTATGCTGAACACAAACAAAATATATTAAAAATAATAGTTTTAAGTAAATTGTTGAAACTTACTTTTATATGCATTTAAATAACGCGGACTTTTTAGTATTAAGGGGGAAAATTACCCATAAGATATAGCGACATCAGCATTGATAAGGGTCGCATGTATGTACTTTATAAAATACTGTAAAACTAAAATAAAACTATCGAAATTCAGCAAGAAGTTTATGTAATACATCATTGGTCCTTCGAGATAACCGGATGCAAGTAATACTTTAATTTACATACAATTCGAATTATTACATAATTGTAAGAAAAATCATCAACCAAGGGCGAAGCCGATCAGTTCCGAAGTCAAGCGCGGCGTTCCGACAAAGTGAGTTCCTATCGTTGTGATAGCTACAATAACCGTAAGTCTATCCTTGAAACCTTTTCATTATTATTTTACCAAATTTGTGTCAATAATGGTCGATGCACAGTTATTAAAATCATTGCATTACATAAAGGGGATGTTTAAAATCGCAGATTACTATTTTTCAAAAATACTTGGATGATATTGACATTCAAAACATCACAAAACCCATTATTGCTAATACTATGGAAAGAAAAACAAAAATCGAAAACGTGTTAAAACAATTTGATGATATTCAATTACAAATTGAAATATTAATATTCGATAATACTAAAAATAAACAATTAGAATTAATAGAACGCGAAGAATTTTATAATAAGTATTATGAAGTTCTTAGCAACGCAAAACTAATTACTAACCCTGGATTAGTTGATCAATTGTCTGATACTAATACTAATATCATCGATAACAATGACGATGTCAGGTCAATCGCAGAAGATAGTGGCATGTCGTTTATACAAACTAAACGTATGGTAAAATTACCCCAACTAAATCTACCTAGTTTTGATGGAGCATTTACTGCTTGGCGTAGTTTTGTCGAGAGACAATCAATTGACAGATGCACAAAAATTAACATATTTAAAATCAAGTTTAAAGGGCGAACCGTTAGAATTAGTGGGCACTTTAGAAACAATCGATTTAAATTACTCTGTTGCGTGGAAATTATTAAACAAACGGTATGACAATAAAATACGAATCATAAATAACCACGTTCAAAATATTTTGAATATACAACAGGTGACACGAGATTCACCTATTTCATTAAAAGAATTAATAAACAAATTACAAACGCACATCAATTGTTTACGGGCTTTAGATCAACCAGTAGATTCGTGGAATTCATTGCTAATTCCAATAATTATTACAAAAGTGGACATTCAAACCGAAAAAGAATGGGAGACAAAACTAAACATGACGCATTCAGATAATAACAGTATTCCTACGTTGGATGATCTTCTCGAGTTCTTATTTTCAAAATTAATAACACTTGAATCAGTTTCCAAAAAACGTATAGAACCACCGCGCAATGTACACGCCAAACAATCTACGTTCTTATGCTACAGTTAATGAAAATTTCGTTACTTGTTTAAATTGTCAAAATAATCATTTGTTGCGTCAGTGTGAAAGTTTTTTGAAAGCGAATACTCAAAATAGAATCGAAATTGTTAAAAGACTAAAATTATGAATAAATTGTTTAAGAAAAGGTCATCTAGTAAGCGAATGCAAATCAAGTTTTAAGTGCAAGACGTGCAATAAAAAGCACCATACACTTCTACACATAAATACTGTTAATGCAAACACAGAAACAAAGGTTGTAGATACCAATATAAACGAATCATACGAATCGAGTACTTCACTTGTGACAAATACTTATTCATTGTTAAATATAAACCCTCAAGTAATCTTATCGACTGCTTTAGGTTACATAAATGATATAACTGGTAATCCATATAAAGTTAGAATGTTATTAGACAGTGCATCACAATCTAATTTTATTACTGAAGACACTTGTAACCAATTATTTCTTAATAGAATTCCTTTTAAAACCAATATTATAAGAATAACTCAAGAAGCGTTAAAGGTTACTCACTGTGTAGAAATCACTATAAAATCGACAATAAACGATTATTCGACAAACGCGAACGCGCTTCCCACGCAGAACTTGAATTCTAGTATTATAAAAATTCCTGTAAATATAAGGTGTGACGGTAATTTTCATTACGTACGCCTTTGTTGTTACGGTTGAAATCTTCGTTAGGTACGCCTATGGATTTTTGACGTGAAATTAGATTCGAGTTTTGACACGCGCTAACTATCCTTTGCGCATGAGATGTCATTTGGAAGAAAGTCGTGACATGTGAAATATGTAAGTGGCCTGTAACTAGTAAAGATTAATATATCCGTTACCATCGGGGAAATAATGGAAAACCATTTATAATTATTTAATTTCTTAATTTCGTTAAGACGTTACAGGGTGAGCTAAAGTCATCTTTTAATATAAACTCGTTTGTAATTCGTTTTCCTTTTGACAGCCATTTTGCGTACCTTCATGTTAAACCGTCAGATTCTCGATAAATGGATATCGTTACTATTATTAACTAAGGCATCACGTTGCCGGACTCGAGCGCTAACAGAAGGCGACTGCAAGCCGCACAATTGGGGCCTTAAGGAAGCATCTTGGGCATACTTAAATTACACGTGGCTGATACGCCGTGTTCGTGTTCACCACCTATTTGTGTTCCAGCGCTATTCTGCATTCGATAATTACTTTCCGGAGGGATGAACCTCGACACATATTTATATGGGACGATACTAACTTTTCTCGATAAGACGTGGTTATAACTAATTAACTCAACGAAAAAGGGGGTACCACAGCATATAACAACCGGTTTATATTCTTTATGTTGGTTTGTATCTTAATTAATAATTGTTATAGATGTGCTTTCGTGAGACATTAGCTTGACACGGTTTGCGATTCAAATTGTTTGCAGATTGTGTGTCGGGGGAACGTACGTTTCTTCACACCAAAGGAAACACCTGTATTGATTGGTAAGTGATCTTATTTGTTTTATTTACGTGGTCAAACGGGTCACTCACGAGACTTTGTTATTAATTCTATAATTATCACTATCGTTGTTTACGAGTTACGTAATAAATTTTATTTATGCCAAGTTGTGCATGCTGTGTAATACCGATTGATAAACGTTGATACTATATTAAATTTATACGCTGTGTTAGGATAAGTTAACATTAGCGTAGTACAGTCTTATGTCTGTATTAGATTGTCAGTAATACTATTATACTAATTTATGTAAACGTTATTTACTACAAACTATTCTTCGCTATAGATTCTTATGGTAGTTTACTTATGTACGGTGTGTTGCCTATACTACTGGCATTTTCTTTGTATTTAATAGCTATAATATTCTGTGATAAACTTCAGTGATTCTACATTAAAATTGTTATGTTGGTTAAATATTTTTTATGACAATATACCTGTTTCCTATGGCTATCGTATTAACTAATTGCTTCTGACTACTCGAACAGCTGAGTAGAGGAATTACGAACTTAACAACTAGTTGCAAGTTTCTTCCCATTCTGTTGTGAGCAGGCAGACGTGACTTTGGGGGAAGCTCTGGCGCCCTTATATATCTATTCAATTTATGTATCTAGGAACCCCCCCCTCTCTCCGACGATTGAGAGTTGGCCGTGCAGGTTCGTAAAACCATCAAAACTTGTAACAAAGGTTAGCAGATCCAACATTTAATGAATCTAAACCTATTCAGATTTTGTTAGGTGCTAGCATTTTTTGGTCGCTGATATCGGTCGGACAATTTCAACAGAAGTCAATTACTTTTCAAAAAACTAAATTTGTTGGATTTTGTCTGGAGAAATTATTAATCGTGATTTTCCAAATACTACAGATGCAAATCAACTCAAACAAAGTACTTTAGCTTACATCACATTGGATGAGCTTAATACAAATTTAAATAACTTTTGAGAAATGAATGAAAGCGAGTATGTTAAAAAATCCTTGACGCGCGATGAAGAATACTGCGAACATCATTTTCAAAAAACTACATTACGAGATATAAACAGAAGATATATCGTTAGGTATCCTTTTAAATCAAATTTGTTAGAGTTATGTTCAAACTACGATATTGCACGAAGAGGTTTTTTAACCTTTGAAAATAAACTAAACAATAACATGGCGTTAAAGCAAGAATACTGTAAATTTATTACTGAATACTTAGCTCTAGAACATATGACATTTATTAGAAAGGAAACACATTTGGCATCTCATTCTGAATACTTTCATTTACCGCATCATTGTGTGTTTAAGGAATCTAGTACGACAACAAAAATACGGGTTGTATTTGACGGGTCTTGCAAATCAATTTCGGGAGTATCACTAAACGACGCGACGTACAATATACTGGACCAAAATTACAAGACGATATTTTCTCAATACTAGTTAGATTCCGACTGCACAAGTTTGTAATTGCAGGAGACTTAGAAAAAATGTATCGACAAATTTGGATACATCCAGACGAACGTAAATATCAATGCATTTTATGGCGCGAAAATAGTAACGACGAAATTGCTATTTTTCAACTCAATACGGTAACGTACGGTACTACGTCGGCACCATATTTAGCTGTCCGATGTTTAAATCAAATAGGCATTGAAATCAAAGATAAATATCCTTCAGAATCTCAAATCTTGATTGAAGACTTTTACGTGGACGATCTTTTGACAGGACACGACAATTTAGATACCATCAAGGAAATTAAAATCAATTTAATACACATTTTACAGTCGGCAGGTTTCAATCTAAGAAAGTTTCATAGTAACGTTGAGGAGTTGGGTGATTTGAGTAATTTCGTTCTGATGGATGCATCTGATGCAAGCCATAAGACGTTGGGAATACATTGGAATTCGTTACATGATTCAATGCATTATTCATTTGATTTAAATTTAAATAACAAAGAAATAACGAAACGAAATATTTTGGCGATTATAGCCCAATTATATGACCCATTGGGATTATTAGCTCCTATTATTATAATAGCTAAACTTATAATACAAGAGCTATGGCAACTAAAGTTGTCATGGGACGAATCTATTCCGATGCAGTTATTTTCGCGATGGAAAACGTTTAAGAACGATCTTCAAAATCTTAGTACAATTTCCATTCCTAGACACGCGTTAATCGAAAAGAGCAAACACATAGAATTACATATCTTTGCAGATGCATCTGTAAGAGCATTTGGAGCATGTATATTGTATATATATGAAATCGGTTAACAAATCAAACAAAATATCGGTGAATTTATTAGCTAGTAAATCGCAAGTAGCTTCTATGAAAACAATAACCTTACCACGTTTAGAACTGTGTGCAGCCCGGTTAGGGGCTCAGTTAAACGGTAAAATAAAACTCATATTAAAACTCAACATAGATAATGAATACTTTTGGAGCGACTCAAAAATCACTTTATGTTGGACCATAATAAATGGAAACCTTATGTAGCTAACCGTGTTGCAGAGATACAAAGACTTACTAACGCGTCAAACTGGTTTTGCGTAAAATCTAGTGAAAACCCTGCGGATTTAATAACGAGAGGCCTTACAGTTAGCAAATTAAGTAACTGCAAATTATGGTGGCATGGGCCAGACTATTTATCGCAAGGGTTGGAAACCAACCTATGTAAGGATATAAGCGAATTCACAAATTTAGAAGAAGAAAAACGCTGCGTACAAAGTTGTCATTTTGTTGAAAACGATAATGATCAATTTCCTATAGATCGATTTTCCACGTTTACACGAGTTCAAAGAGTAATGGCATTCTGTTTGAGATTTTTCAATAATCCTAAAAACCATAAAACTAAACGCAGAGCAGGCCCCTTATCTACTTTCGAATTGCAGGAAGCTTTGAATAAATTACTACAATTAGTTCAAAAATCGACATTTTACAAAGAAATTCGTCATTTAACCAAACACGACTCAGTTTTTAAAGACAGCAAACTTCTAAGTTTAGCACCGTTTCTAGACACTCAACGAATACTACGTGTAGGAGGAAGACTTAAAGTATCAAATTTTAATTATGATAAAAAACATCCCATATTATTACCAAAACGGAACCACTTAACCGATTTATTAATCAAACGAGAGCACGAATTACTATTACACGCGGGACCAAAATTAACACTAAATAGTTTACGCGAAATATTTTGGCCTATTTCTGGTATGAATAATACAAATAAAATTATCAAAAATTGTGTTAAGTGTGCAAGGTTTAACAATACTTATTTGACTCCATTAATGGGCAATATTCCAATTGACAGAACTCTACTAATGTATCATACCACAGGCGTTGACTATGCAGGTCCGTATACTCTAAAGGATAGACTAGGTAGAGGTGCTAAATTCAATAAATGTTACATTTCAGTATATATTTGTTTTTCGGTAAAGGCCATACATTTAGAATTAGTAACAGGTTTAAGTACGACGGTATTTTTAATGTCTTTTAAAAGATTCATTGCTAGACGTGGAAAACCGGCAAACGTATATAGTGACAATGCTACTAACTTCGTAGGCGCAAAAAACGAATTAATCGAGTTAGTCACATTTTTTAAACAACACAAAACAGAAATATTAGATTCAGTATCTAACATGGGCATCAATTGGCATTTTATACCTCCAGGGTCCCCTACATTTGGTGGGTTGTGGGAAAGTGCTGTAAAGAATGTCAAATATTATATTAAAAGAATCTTGTCAAACATTAATCTTACCTATGAAGAATTTCATACACTATTGACTCTTTATCGTCCGATCCAAACGATCTTGAATGTCTTAGTCCAGCCAATTTCTTAATTGGTCGTTTATTTACCAACATTCCTGATCCTAACCTGAAAGACTTACCGCAAAATCGGTTAACACGGTTTCACTTATTGCAACAATTAAATCTACACTTCTGGACAAAATGGTCAAGGGAATATATCACAACGTTACAACAAAGAACTAAATGGAAGCTGAATGAAGCAAATATCAAACTAGGATCTCTAGTTCTTCTTAAAGAATCTCACTTACCTCCAGCTAATTGGTGCTTGGGTCGAGTTGTTCAGCTGCATACAGGCAGTGATGGAGTTACTAGAGTAGTGACGGTTAAATGTGCTAGTGGCGAGTTTAAAAGAGTTACTAACAAATTGTGCCTGTTGCCAGTGGAAAATTAAAACGAAATTTTTTAGTTTAAGTATTATTCAATTTAAGTGGAATATATTTCTGTATTATCCGTTAAGAAAACAATTTTTTGTTAAAGATTACAAATAATGTTTTAGTTACACTATTTACTTATCCATATTATATAACTTATGTTGAACCGTTTAGTCCAAGGCGGGCAATATGTTGAAACTTACTTTTATTTGCATTTAAATAACGTGGACTTTTTAGTATTAAGGGGGAAAATTACCCATAAGATATAGCGACATCAGCATCGATAAGGGTCGCATGTATGTACTTTATAAAATACTGTAAATCAAAATAAAACTATCGAAATTCAGCAAGAAGTTTATGTAATACAACATAAATAAAGTATTCCAAATGATATAAAATGTATCTATATATAATACAAAATTATGTGTTTTCATTAATTTTTTTTTAATCTAGTATTAGCCAGACAAAACCAATTTTTCCAATAAAACCTACAAAAAATACAAGGAAAATGTTATTACATGTAACAAACATTTACAATAACTTATCTTCAAGTATGTTTATGTGTTTTTTGTCTCTAATCACTGTATTTTGTTTAGCGCCGGTTCAAACGCACTTTATTGACTATTCAGGTAAATAAATAATTGATAAACATCTCCTGATTAAATCATTAACTTTGGTTTTCAAACTGATTTTTAGATTTTATCTCAACTTTTCTTAACCTAGAAGGTCTTTTGTTATCGAAGTATACATCTTTTTAAATAATGATAAACATAACAATACCTGTATAAAATAGCATGTTACACGACAACAACGTGCTACAAGAAGCTCATTTCATTCTAATACGTTATTCCTTCTTTGGAAGAATTAAAATATGTACTGACATTTTGCTCTAAAAAGGAAACGTGACTTCATGTACATTATAGTGTTATTCTAAAACAACTTTAAAGGCATAGAACACGACGCTGAGAGGCAGAAGGGTTAGATAAAAAAAGAAGAATGCATAATGTGCAAAATATTTACATAATATTAAGTGCAACATCAAAATTTTCCATATCTGCCACTGAACTAAGTGGGTTACAATTGAATCAATTATTGTTGAAAGGTGCTAAGCTACATTTTTTGCCAAAATGCGATTATGTCGCCTTCTGCTTTTTATAGGTAGACCGATCGTTTAATGTTGACTATTCTATGTTACTATTCTCTTTATGAAAAATATTGCCAAGGTGCCAAGTACACTACATAGCTCTTTTCAACAATTAACCGCTTATTATTATAAAACGGCTAATTCGATTTGGAATATGTCATTTTCATGTGATATAGTTTAACGTGTAATCGAGAGACAAACAGTGTTATTTTTTGTTATTTTGTAATGGATAAAAAGGTTCTTGAGAGTGAAGAGAAGAAACACATTTTTTCTTCATTATGTGGAAACTGATAAAGAACGGCTTAGGTCTGTCAGCATGTACGCTGTTAGTAAAAAAAGACCTGCAAGAATGAAGCAGTTACTTATACAAAATACTACATCTAGAAAAAAAAGATCATAATCTAAAAACGCATGCTATTAGTGAAGATGATAATATAAAGGTTCGAGAATACATCGAAGAATTTCCGGTCAATCCAACCCATTACTCTGGGAAGGAATATATTTATCTGGATAGCAAGTTAAATGTTAAAATCATCTACGAACTTTTTAAGAAAAATCCAGACTCTGGAAGAAAATTATAGCTACTTTACAAAATACTTTAAAGAGCATTATCAACCGCATTTTAGATGTCCTCAAACAGATACATGCTCATCGGCACGTTTAAAAAGGTACAACAGTTTTATCCTACCCGCGGGCATTCGTTTTCACTTGCGACAAAGATTTATTCTGTATATCAATATGATGTTACATCTAGTGCTCTTAATCGATTCACTGTAAAGAAAGTCAAGTCCGATGAAATGTTAGATTTCAAAAACTGGTGGGTCAAATATTACAAAAAACACTGCATTTCCACAGAAGCTATGAAATCAGACGTTTGCATTCGCAGGTATAAAAAAGTACATTTCACTATTTCTCAATATCATCATTTTATACATCTACGTTATTGATTCGGATTTTATTAATTCAAATAATGACCCACCCTTTTTATCTAATTATGCCGCAATGAAGTATTAAATAAGTATTGCTACCAAAGAATAAAGCTTTTACAGACAGAAAGTGTATCGATTACAGAAACTAAAATACGACATTTAAAATATAGAACACAGTAGAAGAGGAATTCAAACAGTTTTACCAATATATTATTATTGAAACTTGACCTAAGAAGAAAGAAAAGAAAGATAAATCTCAGTAAATCCAAAGTAGGAATTTCAATTTCAGAGTGAATTTAAAGCATCAAGGTGTAAAATACTGAAAAAAACGACATAAAATTTTTAGATTAAGAGTTTAAGTTGATAACCTTCTTTTAAAAGGTCCATACTTACATTGTGGAGCTCGCGAGCAAAAACCGATAAATCCAAAAACGTAAATTTGTGGATAAGCATAATTTCTTTATGCATATGAATGCATTTGAGTATTAAGAAAAGGATGACCACGTGTCAACTTAGAACTTGAGTTTGTAATCTTAAATTAAAGAAAAAAAATTTATTTTCGTTTGCTGCAGAACTCAACTTTTATCGCTTTTTGATATCAAAACGGAAAATAGACTTAGTACGTTGTAGAAGGTATTACCTCTTTTGGTAGAAAAAATTTATTCGTGTTGTTGGTGTGAAATGTATATTTCTTACAAACAAAAATAAAAATACAACTCAACAAAATTTATATTTACATGTTTGAAAAAATAACAAAAACTTGAACAGAATTAAATATGTACAACATGTTCTTATTATTTTTTTCTTCCTTTTCCTCCTCATTTTCTTCAGTATTTAGTAGTTTTTTGTACCACACCATATCTTCATCCTCTTTCTCCTGAGCTCCAAACTACTTCTCCAAAAGGTTTGCTAACACTTGTTTCTTCTTAGAGGGTATGATCCTCTGCAAAATTGATTTTTCAATTAATTTTGTTGCGGTCATATCATTGGCTTTTAGTTTTATAATTTTGGAATATCTTTTTTTATTTTAATCTAAAAACTAAAATGCTCAAAGCTTAAGAACGTAACTTCATTTTTTTTTCTTAAATTTATAACCTTCATACCTGAAATACCGGTAATTTTTTTGAGGTTTTTTCAAAGCCTTTGATAGTATACAGTTTCCAATTGTATTTATCAGTACTAGCTAGTATTTTAATAGTGGTATGTTTTTTGAAAATATTATAATACTTTGTTTTGGTGGTTAACGTAGGAATTTTTCTCAGATCTTTATTAACATGGCCGAAAATTTTGTGTGCCGGTAACAAAGAATGTCCCTGAATGGGAAATTTTAAATAGATTTTTAGATTACTTAGGCCCGGTTGCATAAAGCATTGTTAACTTTGACGATGTAGTTAACTACGCGATAATGTCATTGAGCGTTGTCATTGACACCAAATCAATCGTTTTGCTGACGACATTCTCAAATCAATAGCTACGATTTAATTAACAACGATGTCAGCTAACAACATAGTTAACTATGCTTTATACAACCGAGTTTTAGTGGCCTTCTAAATTTTAATCAACAATATAGAACGTGAATTATGTGACAATTTCAATTCTGTTCTGCGCAATCATCGCATTATAATCAAATGGTCGAGATGATCAAGGGAGAGAAATCTAAATGGTACCTGAACGCAGAACCAATTTTATTAGAACCTCTTCTAGCCTGACCTTCAGTCCAAGTATAGAATGTTAGTGCTTTGGTGAAAATAAAATGCTTCGTTAATCGGGATTCGCGACAAAGGCTGAACTTATTGCAAGTCAAAACAGAAAATTTTTGAATTTGGGGGCAACTCTTGCAACAACTTTTGTGCATTTTTAGTTTCTAAAGTATTCTTAATAATTTTTTTGGTTGTTTCTTTTTTCATGAAATTGTTTAATCTTATACATTGTGCACAGCAGTCTGCAGTTGGACTATTAAACTCAAAGGTGTATTCGTTAAGGAATATGTTTTTAAACACATCAAACTTTGTTTGTTTAAATTCCGGTGCGCATTGATCGATTAAAAGGCTAAATCATTTTGTCATATTTAAATTGCAGTCTAAGTATACACGGATTTCAACGGGTTATAATGACCTTTTGGTTGCAGCATAGCTATAACATTTCTAAAACATTTTTTTTTATCTTGTGTTTTTGTGAAATTTGATCGCCGCTTCTAAATTTCTTAGAAACGTCACCCTAGTAACAAAACTTAGGTACATGGTAAACTCGATCTTTACTAATATCCAACGCCATCAATAACATCGCCTGATATACTTAATATTTTTTCTTAGTAGTATGTTTAGGAAAAAATAAGCAACATAAAATGTCAGTTTTTTTGAATTACATTCTTCAGATTGCTTACGTTCTGTAACTCTTACACATAAAAATGGCATAATTTAATGTCCTGACTAATTTTATTATTTATTTCGCAGAAATAATCAATATGTTGAGTCTTTGCTGGAGCAAACCCTTTTGCATTAAAACAAGCTTTGATCAAAATCACTTTGCTTAAGAAAAAGATGATAACTTACATTTCTTTACTTATTTTATAAATAAATACACTTTACTTCTTTTGTCTGCTCTCTTTTTGATGACGTTTTCTGCTTTTTTTGTAATTCCTTATTGCTTTCTTTTACAGAAGAATCAATTTTAATATCCACTAATATCCACAAAGTTTAGTTCACAATACACAATTCTACACATACAGATAATAGGGCTATACGAATACACGTGCGAAGTTGAATTTCCTCTAAATTTAATTTGCAAACCTGCAATTTAATTCTAAGCTATTTTCATCATTTTGTAGGTAAAATTGTGGCTAATAAACTATTTTAGATACATAATATCAGCTGTCGCAAATACGTAAATGTTGATAAAAAGATTTTATTGGCTTTTGATCTCAATTCGGGATTTATCGGGTTTTGCTCCAAAACCTTATTTAAAACGTTATTTTGAAGAGGAATTTAGCAGGTTTTGCTTTCTAGGTGTCACGAATTTTTATAGAGTTAATCCAAATTGTATAAAAATCGTTAAAAACTGAAAAATGGTGATAAGTGGATTTATCGGGTTTTGCACGCGAGTTCTACAATAATTATTTTCCGCATCCATCGGCATCAATAGAACTAAACTATTTCGTTCAAAGTAATCGGCAAACTTAATTTACGATACGATTACACTATTTTTTGATTTAATTACCTGAATTAGATTATGCTGTTACTGCCGATTGAGTTGGAGGATGGTAAATTATTATTTGATTATGTGAAGCAGAATCACTTTTTGCGATAACATGATAGTTCATATCTATTTCTCGTTGTTTTTCCTGATCCGACTGTAGTGACAATACATCAAGACTGATAACACTGTTTGTTATGCTACTATTTTCAAATTTGATACCAGCAGCATTTAATATAAAGTCTTCTTGTATTACAAACTTTATTTTTCTAACACATTTTTTCATTTCATCTGCACTTGATGAAAGATCATCATTTTTATTCGTTTACTCTTACTTTTTGCAACCATCAAGGAATCTATAAAATGAACAAATTACAAGTTGTTAAAAAATTAGCTTTACAAAAGACTAATTACAATACTTTAAAATTGTACACTCGTAAGAATGCCAGTTGGATTCTGAGATACTGCGAACGTATCAAAGCATGAAAATTTTTTAGTGTGGTTGCCCACCTATACTTGTAATTTCCGTTGTAATTTTTATACAACTTAAGTGTGTAGAACAGCTTTGATTTGTTCATCTTCATCTTGCACAACACAAAATGGTTGTTGATAAAATGTGGTATTATTATAAAAATACTGAGAATTAAGGAATAAAACAAATTAAATAAATTTATGAAGAATAGAATAACTCTATTATTACATTTGCCGACTTTTAGCACCATATAAACAAATACATCATGATTGTATACTAACTTTTAGTACATTACAAATACTAAAATCAATAAAATTAGATGTAAATAAGCCAAGTGTACGTGAATCATATGGCAAATTATACAAATTATACGTAACATTATTTCTTCCGTACTATTTACTGTATCGTTCTACAAAATGTCTTAATAACTGTTCCAAGTTCTTTAAATAATCACAATCACTTCTTAAAATAGAATGACATAAAATCGTTATAGCAATATGTAACTACAAAAAGTGTTGCTACTGATCAATCGGTAAAATCTCATCCATAATATATCGACCTGTTGTATGTGTAGAAGTTGTCTCAGTTTGGTTGCGTTCCACTTATTAATGTGATCCAAACTTCTAGGTTTCTTGGCAAACTAGAAATTTAGAAGTATTTTATTAATATAAATCAATCTCCTGTTTAATTCCTCTGTTTTAACAGGCAAAAAACGTACACCCATTTTACCTTTAAAAATTATTGGTAATATATTTTTTATTATGTTTAATAAAACCAAATGCATGTAGTCTAATGAGACTTGGTCGATAAAATTAAAGTCTTTAATTTTTTCCAAATAGCGACAATCTTTTATGGTAATCTTTTTGAAGATGAGAACGGAACGTTTGATTTTTCAATCATAAATTTATGACAATCTATCAATGAACTGTGATCTTTTACACATAGTACAAATGGTTTTGCAGGTGCATCGCATATTACATTATGTATTTATATTTACGTCGTACAAAATGATCAAGATACCGAGTTGTATCCAAATGTTTTTGTTCGCCGCGATGTTCTAGTTAAGAAAACTTCTAAAAAACCAACAACACTAGAAAAAATTGGCCAGAATGAGTTTGTGTTAGATATTGGTAGTCTATTAATATTGACATCTAATTTAAATAATTGGGAAATATTTTCTTGCTTAATGCCACTAAAAAATTATGTAAACGCAGTATGCACTTCTGTGTAACAGTAGCAACTTAACTCTACTGAAATTCTTCATAGAAAATTTGCAAAAGCATGTTTAAATGGGGTGGGCAATACTACAAGTAATCCTCCAATTCGCTAGTTTTAATACAAATGACAAAGTCAAAGATAAATTTGATTTTTTGTTGTTGACACTTAAACAGTTTTTTACATCATACACATTAACAACAATATACTAACTTGTACTAATTATCGCTGCTTATCACTTTTGTTGTTTTGTTTTAAGAAGACTTTGACATAACATTGGAGTCAACACTTGATATTGATTATGTACCAAATTCTTGTAAAAGTTCGCTACATCGTTTTTGTTGTCTAGTTTTCTCACATTCTTTAAGTCTTCAAGGTATGTGACGTTTTCAATATTTGTTACAAACAAAATAAAAAATTATCAATTTTGTAACGGACTTGTAACAATTTTATAAAAAGATTGGAGTTTTTTTATAAAATGGTAGGTAGCATATAGTTAAAAATTAATTCCTAATTAAATAGTTATTAAATAAATATGTCAATATATTCTTAATTCCAAAATAAAATTTAATTTGCACCTGTTTTCTGTTGAGCCGAACAATTCATGTAGTAATGATTATTATAAAAGTTTTATAACTAAAACACAGGAAAAAATAAATTTTCACCACACGTACCTAACTTTTGATGCTAAATGAAAAATGTTTTATAATCACCTAAATAGCTAACTTAATACAATCTAGTTGAACCGAAAGTGAGGCACGCTGACGTCACGGCGGCCATTTTTGACTAGGACAAAACAAACAAAGATATCATTGTGGCTTACAGAAAAAGCCTTTTTAAAACTTTTTTGTTTCTTATTAACTTTGTTAAATATTCTTAGAGTTAGTGCGTTGAATAAACAAAACATGAATGATTTGTGTTGTGTTTATAGACCCACAAATTTAATTAATAAAATAAAAATATTTATGTAGGTGTATAAAGCATGATTGTTAGTTTACTCTGTACATATTAAAATTTAAGTTGGCAATACAAAAAGTTACTAGACGTTTCTGCTAAGAAAAAGTAAGAGGATGGCGGTTTATTGTTTTTAAGACTAAAAGAAATTTTCTAGTAAATTACTCGATCCATAAATGAAAGTATCGACAACACACAATACATAGGTTTACACATAGGATGTCGATAGCAAAAAAAATTACATTGAATATGACAAATATCTATCATTCACAGCATGCGATATATAAAATAATTAATGCAAATACTTAAATGGTATTGAAACAATTACTGAAATTGCATAAGTTAGAACAAATAAATTTTTGTGAGATACTTTTGTGACAACGCAAAAGTAACTAAATAAGACCTACCCACAACTCAGTACTTGCCTAAAGAAAACATTTTCCTTGTTGAGTCAAGTTAGAATATTTATGAACAGCAAATTGTGTCAACACAATGACTCAGGAAAGCAAAAATCTACAAAATTATTAATTAATGCTAAAATAAATTAGACCGTAAAATAAAAGTCGTAGTCGATTGACGCATAAGGAATAGTATCTCGGAGAAAATTTTTTGTCGAGACTTTGTTTTTAGCTTTAACGTAGGCCTTCCAAAATTATAATCATTCCATGAAGGTATTTGGTCGATATTAATCCCTCATCGATTGAGAATACATCGAAACGTGCGACTAACACGTGACGGGACGTGCTACCAAATTAACAAGGAAATTACTGGAGAATTCTAAAAACTAATAGGAAAAACTTACCTTGCGATGAATAAACTAATAGAAATGCGTTTTCAATTTATATTCTAACTTCTATAAATGCCGATGATGTTAAAAAATTAAAATTTAAACATCACAAGCACAATTTTAAGTAGTTGACCGCTTAATGTCTTGACAGAAAATGAAGTAAAACAAAACTCGCTAGAGGGCGTCGAAAATAGCAATTTAACTTTAGTGTAATGAATATACAAGGTATTACAATCAGAAATTATTGCACGTAACAACTCGATATACAAATGATTTGACTTAAAAAAAAAACTAATTAATAAAAACGTGTTTTGGTAGCGTGCTACCCAAAAAACTCTAATTAATTGGCCGAGTGTATTTTTAGAAAAACGTTTTACTTTTGTTACGTTAGATTTCGATAATTTTATGTCGTTTAGAATGTAACTGCCGTCAAAAAATGTATCTATATCTTTGATAAATAATCGTTCGACAAAGTATTTTGGAATATATGCTATAAAATTGTTATCATTAATAGAGGAGTGCGTTATAATTTTATTTGCAACTAAGAAACTTCTAAATTCTAAAAATTTGTGACTGAATATCAGCGTCTTGTTTGAAATAATGACCAACTCGAATAGTGTGTAATTTACCGATATTTTTATCATTTGATTCTACATATACACAATAAGGTATAGGACTTCAATAGTGTAAATTAAGGTTTTAATGTTAAGCGCTACTAGTTTCTGAATTACTTGAATTGTTATTATGATAAGGAACGGACTCACCGATATCTATCGTCAATGCATAATTATCACTACCGGTGCACTGTTCATTAAGTTAAATTAAATTAACTTCCGTAACTTAAAATAAGTAGTTATTTGAAAATACGTCTGCACTGTATGAGTGTGAAAATGAACTGTACAAGACTTTATTATACACTAAATGTGGACCGTACTTAATACAGTACATAATTGTGAATAATTTTACGCAAAATCTCTAATGCTGGTCTGTACATAATGTTCACCTAAATTCTAAAAAATAAACATTAAACATTTGTTTACAGCCGTTTTAACTTGAAAAGTGATAACATTGTTTTATTTTTACAAATGTTATAGTTAATAATTATAATTTTTATTTAACTGTAAATAATAAATAATTGTTTTGAAAATACAATGCTTTTTATAAACTTTTAGTATTATTTTAACAAGCTTCACTAAAGTATTTTTGTTACCGGCGGCACTGAAATACGCTTGCTGCCACTTGAATAAAAAAAACGAGAAACTCAAGAAAGGCTAATTTTTTTGAGGTTTGACAAAAAATCATTTAGAAACAGTTGTGCGTTACAGTAAGCTATGTTTTCTCTCAGCAGTAATAAACATTTTTCTACCTTGTTATACCGTTTACGATTTTTTTTGATACAATTTTTTTATAATCTATATCTAGCAAATTTTAATCATACTTATTTAAGTGTAACATAAAATTTAATCAAACAATATAAAAGTTGACAATCTAAAATTTGTATATGTTTTAATGTTCTAAATATAGAAAATGTATTTTAGAAAACTTAAAATAAATAAATGACAGTTTTCCACTTATTTGCGTGGTTTTAAAAAACGTTTACTTTATGTAAAAGCTTTTTTAGGTATATACTTTGATTATTTTGAAATGGAAAATAAAATGGAAAAGCAATACATAAATAACTTTTGTACAATGTTGTAAGGGATTAGCGAGATACGAACAGTAAAGCTTTAATATAACTTTGGTTTTAGCATTTGTAAGACGCAAGTAAATATTATTTTATGGAAAGCTTTTATTGTGAGAACAACTTTATTTTATCTACAATCATTGTTCATCAACTTTGTAAAACTACAGTTATAATTTCTTATTGACAAAGTATAATGTAAGCTTAATTTTCAAGTTTACTTTTAATCGTAATACAAAAATAATAATACTTTTAAAACAACATCGGTTAAGTAAATTTATTATTGTTTTCGTTACTTGTAATGATATATCACGGATTTTATTTTACATAAAAATAAAATATTACATACAAAGAATATAAAAGTATGTGGTATTAGTACAAAGTATCGCGGGAAATCATGTAGCCAACTGTGTTATTAGAAATTCAAAACAAATGTATTTTCTACAATATGCACAAGATTTAACAAACACAAATACTCTCGTTTACTCACCAACGGTAAACAAGAGCATTGTTTGGTAAACAATTCTATTTTTATTGTAAAGCAGCTAAAGCTAAATTTACTTTAAAAAAGGGTACAAACATCAGATACGAATTGTAGTAAACTTCTATCACTCAATTAACTTAAGTATTAGATATATGATAATAATTATATTTTTAAGTTATTAATTTTATATTTTATTCTTGATCAATGTGTTGCCATGTGCGTTAAATAAAATGAAACTTTTTATAAAATTTATTTTTATTTTATTAATTTATTTAATTGCCATTCTGTCAATTTAACTAATACATAATAATTAAAAATTTAAGTAATAAGCAATCTTTAGTTTACCTTATCCGCAAAGGTATATGTCTATTTCTATTATTAAGAATATAAAATTATCATTAAAATTTATAAATACACTTAATAGATTAGTCTAAACAAATTGCTGCGATTGATTAATTTAAAAGCGTGTGTACCAAATATTTATTTATTGATTTGTAAAAGTGTTATAGAGTAACAATATTTAAAATATATATGAATATCACTAGATACTTATATACACATTTCGATTTATTTACTGTATTTATTTACACTGGCACACGCGTTAACTTATTTGTTTAGACCGAGCGGAGTTGTCAAATGTTATCGACAAACGCAATTACGAACCATGTCTACGAGGTGATGTCGTTTAAGTACAGGTTTTTATTTAATTTGCGCTTTATGACCTTGTGGCGCCTAATGTTAAATTATTTTACTATGGCTTTTTAAAAGCAACTATTGTTTGATTGTAACCATGACAAATTGATTCTGATCGGGATTTTTGTTTAATTAGTTCAGATAAACTTAGTTACTGAATATTTTAATTTAATCATTATATTATTTTTGTTTGGTTTCTACAACGTCTCTGTGTACGTTCATTTTAAAATTATATTTTAGTTTTTGAAAACTAGGTTTTTTTTTAAAGTTGAACTTGAGTTGTTACGTCTCTATTTTGATAAGTTTACGTAACCGATTGTAGACCAACACTTGAACGCCTGTTTCTTAAAAGACGACCTCTAACATACTTTAAGCTGTATTCCAATCCAATTGATCTAAACCGCAACCAAACTTGGGTACTGCCAATGTCTTAATGTTATAGAATTCTATTTGTATTTCTTGATTATTGGTTTTGGCCATAATTATTTTTTTGGAGCCAAAATGAGACGTCGGTCATCACGTAGTTTTAAAACTTTGCCGATCGTAAGTTGCTGTTTTTTTAGTTCACATCTAACCGTCGAAACTTTTTTAAAATACTAATGCGATCCTTCTGAACACCTCAAAATCTTCACCCACGCAATCTAGCATGGCGTAATCTTTTTGTCTTTGGTACAGATCTTGTTGCTCGTTGGTTATACCTTTAAACCTAGCTATTTCAAAACTATTGCACATGCTCGTAAATTTAATGAAATCTATTCGATTAACTTGATTCCTGGTTTTACTTGTTATTACTCTGGTTTGAACCTGGTCTTGGGTAACGTCGTTATTGTCAGCAAAAGAGGCTAAATAATCAATGTAGACTACGTTTTGGTTTTGGGATACGGTATAGGGCGTCATTAATACTTACAGAAATTGTATTGAAGATTGCCAAACACATATTTTCGTAAAAGTTATTGATACAAAAATAATATAGATGTTTTATAATTCTTCTGGAAGAACTAGAAACCTTAAAATAAATAGATACTGATTAATTTGTTATTCATAATTCCTTATATTTAATTTAGAAGTCGCTGTCTATTTCACCAATACATGCCTGCGAAACCGGATAAATATGGCATGAAGATTTAGTGATTGTGTGACTTTTCTATTTTTTATCCCCTAAAAGGAATTTCATAATTTAGGAAAGCAAGGAAACGCGAGAGCTGTGGGTTTAGCAGCCAACGTAGTAAAAACATTTACTAAACCATATCAAAACTCTAATAGAAATGTGACGTGCAATAACTATTTCACGGACTTGGAATTAGCACAAAGTTTGTTGCCTAATGGGCTGACCATAATAGGAACTGTTTGTAAAAACAAAACATTCTTGTCAAAACATTTTTTTGCCAAATCAAAAATGACCAAAACATTCCTTAATATTTGCGTTTATAAAAACTACCACTTTAGTATCATACATACCACAAGTAAGCAGAAGCGTCAATATCTACCATGCATCATGATTTATTTACTCAAGGAGAAGAAGAAGTTCCAGAAATAATCAATTGTTATGATCATACAAAGGGAGGTGTAGATACACTAGATCAAATGGTACATGAATATATGACAAAACAAAAAAGCAGTCGATAACCGTTTGTTTTTCTTGAATGCCATGGATTGCTGTAATTTTGACAAATATATATCCTGATTCGAAAAAAAAGTCACATTAAAGGCGTTTATTTTGACAAGAGTTAGCAGAAAATCTAGTCCGACCACAAATACGCAGGAGACAGGCGAGCAGCGGTATCCAACGATGTATTCAAAATGCCATCAGTCATTTTGTATCAGATGAAAACACATCACGGTCGAATAAAAAACTATGTTTAGAAAAAAAAACCTTGCTACTAGTGCCCGTCAAGTAAATCAAAAAAACAAAAACAGTATTGCAAGTCATGTGAAAAAAATGTATGTAATGAGCATTCTGTTAAAATTGTAACTTGTTATAATTGTAAGCAATTTTATTTCTGACTTGAAATGTAAATACTATTCAATAAACGTATAAAACTTTTTAAAATACCTTGATCAATTAAAGATCACTTATTTTTATCATCACTGCTAAAAACTGATTCATTATCATTCCTAGATAAAACGACATTAACAAAGTTTTCCAAACTACTGACTGCTATATTTAATAAATTTTCTGTTATTATATATATTTTTTTAAATATTTTTGCATTATAGCAACCGATTTTTTAGTACTTATATTTGCAAATAGTTTATGTTTTAACGTTTTCACATGTTACATTTTTATTGACAATGTAATTATCTACTGTAGCCCATATCTTTTCAATAAAATTAAGAACAGAGTGGTACGTTGTAATCTCAAAACACTATGACAATGTTCTTCCAAAATCATATCTAAACTATACAATAACAATGATTTTAGTATTGTTTAATTAATGTTTTACAACTCGACGATTATAAAATTTTTAGTATACTAATTTTTTTATAGTTTTTGCACTATACCCTGTTTCTGAATTAACATTGTAAGTTTTTTTATGTTTAATGTTAGTGAATGAAGCATTATCTACAAGAAATACCAAACTTAGTGCAAAATTTGGTAGTTTGATTTTTTTAGTTTTAATGTCAATTATATTTTAAATTAAAATTTATTTAAAAAAAAATATAGTAGACGCCTGAAGATGGTTTTCAAGTGTTGAAACTTTGTTTTTGGACTAATAGTTTTTTTATGTGTTGTTCTGCTTTATCCTATAAGTAGAAAAGTGAAATGACCACAACTTGGTTGAAATTTGTTGTAGGTAACGTTTCGTGACGTTATTGTGCGCACATCATCACGGACATTCATTTATTAAAAAACAAAAGCACATTCAATATCTACATAGCTGCAAGTCCTTATTAAAATATAATTTCTTTTATTATGCTGCAAATAGTAGTTGCATAAAAATACAAAAGTATGAATCATAATTACCAAAGTGTAACTTTAATTTTTAATGTTTCTAGTATTTGATAATAATAAAATAACAAAACGGGTTTTTAGAAAACTAATAACTAGTCTATTAAAAACATGATTTTCTAATAAAAACACACCTTTGCAATCATAGCGTTAAATGATATTGTATCAATAAATCCAATATAAAAGAATTATTTTAAACTAATGTTATTTTATTTAATTCGTGAAACGGGTCCAAATACATCATTATTGGATTGGAATTAATCCATAAATAAAATAGACAATGTCGTTATCCAATATGTAATGTTTTATAATTTATTTTATATATTTAGTGACATGTTTCGGTCTTTTAAAACATATATGACCATCTTCAGACTAAAACGTTATTATTATATAAAATTGTCAACTAATATTAATTACGCTTACTTAGTAAAAAACAAATATTTGACTACATAAAACTAACTAACACAATGAAATGACAATAGCTAATAAAATTGATAAGGTCTGAAATATCAAATTTATATATAAATAAAATTGAAGGTGAAATATTTTTGGTAAATTTTATAATCGTACACAGATGGCAGAGGTAGCATCTTTTATACGCAGCATCTTCTCAACAGACATTAAACATCACAACAAAAATGGAAACAGTGGGATTAACCAATTAGTTTGCTTCTGCAAAAAAATTTATATAGGTAAAATTAAGAAGGCTTTCGATATTAGACTAAAAGAACATTTACAGTATATCAGCAAACCATGAAAATATTTAAATAATCCGTTGTCCATAAAGTCAACCTTTGCTGAACATGTTCTAAATTTTAACCACTCAGTTATATCTACCACTCTTATTCATCCTATTTATAATAACACTTGTAACCAATTGTTAGATTCACTTGAGATGATTTATATCAAAAGTGCCCCTAGATCATCACTGTTGAACGATCAGTTTAATTTTGTGAATTTACAATTGAATTATTCATAATTGTTATAAAAGATGCTACCGCTGCCATCTGTGTACGATTATAAAATTTACCAAAAATATTTCACCTTCAATTTTATTTATATATAAATTTGATATTTCAGACCTTATTAATTTTATTAGTTATTGTCATTTCATTGTGTTAGTTAGTTTTATGTAGTCAAATATTTGTTTTTTACTAGGTAAGCGTAATTAATATTAGTTGACAATTTTATATAGTAATAACGTTTTAGTCTGAAGATGGTCATATATGTTTTAAAAGACCGAAACATGTCACTAAATATATAAAATAAATTATAAAACATTACATATTGGATAACGACATTGTCTATTTTATTTATTGATTATTTTAGTTGCTTAATTTAAATAATTTAATTACCTTTATAGAATATAAAGAACACAAACTAAAAAAACACAGTAATTTTGCATGTAAAAGATCAAAGTAAATCTACTCTTACATTCAAAGTGAATAAAGTAAAATACCTACTAAAGGTTACACTTTAAATAAATTATTATTTTTGTTACCAAACAAAACTTAGTAGAATAGTTCTCATTGTCTCTGATTTGCTTAGCATTTGGGAATAATTTGCCCTCTTCTCGCTAAGCTAAATTTACATGGATTTGTAGTAAATTATTATTGAATTGTATTGTTAAATTATGTAAAACACAATATGTTACAATTAACACAATGTAGCTTCATTTATATAAAATGTGTTGATTGCAAATTAATAAAAAACTTTACAATTACATTATTGCAATTTGGTTTTGTATATTTTGAAATAGTTTCAGTAATTATTTAACTGTATCTTTACTAAACTAAAAATGCGTTCTAAAATTGGTATTCGAATTCTTAGGTGTAATCTTTAACAAACTTTAAAAAAGTTAAATTTTTATTCTTTTATTTTAATACAAGATGTTCCGTACTGTATCGTTATCTTGCTTCTGTCACGCTTCTTTCCATTTTTTTTCAAAAAACATTAGTCCGCTTTAATTTTAAACACTTTATGTTGGTTGTACCAACTTGTAGGTATTAAAAATGTAACATTACTATTAGTATTACTTTATTGTACACTAGGTGGGGTATATGCACTATATACAAATTATTAAATAAAAATAGATAAATGTCGTTTATAAAATAACATTTATTTATAATAATAATGCAGGCAGCAACAAATATTTAAATCACAAACTTGTCTTTAAGTATTTACAAATAATGACAATTATTTCTGTGTTATGTAATTCAATGTTTAAACAAGTATTTTAAACGGAAATAGTTTTAATTTTTTATATAAAATTTAAATACGTATATGTATTTTTCTACTAATAGTTCTATAGGATTTCATTATTACGCATAATAGTAGGTTGTG
The DNA here is from genome assembly GCA_035610365.1 of Aquatica leii. Taxonomy (NCBI): domain Eukaryota; kingdom Metazoa; phylum Arthropoda; class Insecta; order Coleoptera; family Lampyridae; genus Aquatica; species Aquatica leii. Next base: position 215,408,087 of record CM069432.1, on the reverse strand, counting down.
AAGTATCACTTTTTTAAGCGCAAGTAAATAATGTTTCATCATTAACCACTGGTTAATAATGAACTTATTTACATTTTCTGATAATTCTATAACAGTTTTAAAGAAAAAAAATTATAAAACTATATACCAAATACAAAAGATTTTATTTGAGACTATTTTAAGAATTTAATTCGTTTATTAAACAAATTAATTTATTTTTAAGCTTTAAAAGTAAGCTATTTGCGGTTTGCGCATAACTAAATGTCAATATTATTAAATTAAATATACTTTAGATATAATAAACAATTTTAGTAATTTTCACAAATAAAACTTAAGTTATATTTTTTTATTTTTGTGTTGTAAATAACAATTAAAAATTATTTCAAGATTAATTTTAATAAACTAATGGCAACTGACTTGATTTTGAATTTGAATTTAATATCTTAAAGTTTAAATTTGTTTTAGTAACAGGTAAATAGATTTTAATAATTCTTGTAGTGGAAAAAACTTGTATACGGACGACGGGCGAGAAGTTGATTATAACCTGTGCGATTTATATCCCTCGACGCTTTGCGCCTCGCAATATACTCTGTCGCTTAGGCCATAGTCATACACTTTTCGATTTTGGTATATTATTATAAGCGATTGTATTATAACATATTAATACAAGATTTACAATTAATAAACAGCATTTTATTGTACTCAATTGTCAACGGTCGATGTCAAAAATATGCTGTCAGAAAAAAATTACGTAAATTTACGCTGAAGTAGTAGTAAGAATTTTATTTAGTAAACATATACTAATTTAACCTAAATCGTAACATATTTTTATTAATACTAGTTTTTGCTTAAAAATTATTCTTAATATAATCACTCAGAACACTTTTAAAATTATAAATATTTTTCTTGTGTTTAATTTAATCTGGTAAGTCATTATATTATTTTAAACTTTTGTACAGAAGGGAATTGTGTGATCTTGATTTTGAAAACAATCTAAAGCAACATCGACTTCTTGTGTTATATGATTGTATATCAAAGTTTGAAAGCAAATCTTTAATTATTTTGTAAACCAACATTGATGAATTAAAATATATCCGCTGTTTCACACTTAACTATTGTAAACAATCTAACATTATTGTGATTCCAGTATAATTTGAACAATGTAATATAATCTTTATAACTCTATTTTGTTGTTTCTGTAACCTTTTTAAATCTATTTCGTAACACATTTAAAATATACTACTACAAAAATCAAAATATGGCGCGATAACTGTTTTCTAATTAATCAATTTATTAGATATTTTTCTTAACAGGCAATTTTATTTACTCCTTTTTTTAATACGTAATTCACATGGCTTCTAAAATTAAGATTATGATTTATATAGCTACTCCTAAATATTTAATTTGTTCAACCTGTTCTAATTCTATATTCTCAATTTTTATTTTTGTTGTTTCGACATTATTATTGGATATCATCATTGTCTTACTTTGCAGCAAATTCAATTTTAATTTGTTTGATTGTAACCATTTTGCAATAATTTTTAATTATGAGTTTAATTTCATTATAGTCCGATGTATATTTTTATCAGTAATTGATAGTAGGATATCGTCTGCAAACAAATTAATATTACAGCACTTAAGATGAACCTCTAAATTATTAATATAAATGTAGAAGAGCAATAGCCCTAAGACTGTTTCTTGAGGTACACCAAAATTATTCTGGTATTACACTATTACCCACGTCAGTTTCAGATTTCCATTTTGTCAGCACGAGGTTAAATGCTATGTCACACGAGTGTTTACTTCGAAAACCAGATTGATTTTCATTGATTTTATTTTGTTCTAGAAAGCACTGTAATTGTTTTTTAACAACTGATTCTAATAATTGTTTATACACTGTTAATATATTATTAATATATTGGTGTAGTCAAATTATGGTACAAAGCTTTGGACAGCAGCATGCATTATTTTTTGTGTTCCTTCTTGTAAAATTATATTCTTTTTTGAAAAAAATAAAAAAATATTTTAATTTCAGCAGAAATATAATGTTGATACTAGTGATAAGAAATTATCGATAGCAGGCACTATCTATAATTTTCGACATATTAAGTGGCGACTATCGCTAATTATCGAAAGTCGTTAAAAAACTGTATTAAAGATAAGGAATAAAATATTGCCAAAAATAAATTAATTTGAAAAATTTTGATTACACAATCTAAATATTATAATAAATACAACAGAAAACTGATTTTGCGTAGACTTATATTATACGGAATAGTATGTACAATATGTAGAAATACTATTTAGTAAATGGCCACATTACACTTAAACACACTCTTTTCTTTAAATAAAACCAATCTTCTGTTAGTCAATAATTTTTTTTTTAAAAAGAGTTTGTTAACATGTGCGATTTTTAAACAAGAACGGTTTTTGTTCAAAAACATTCCAGCAACACTACAATTTTTTTTCTGATCTAACTGAGAATCCAGAAATGCACAAGTATATTACTACTAATTTGTTTATTGGATGTAAATCATTTTTATTTATCTAAAAACTCCAAAACTTACAATAGCTATTCTATAACATTGCTTTTAAATCTTACTTGCCAAAATAATTCAATTACATTTTTGAAGTGCGGGGTTATAATTTTTACTATTTAACTAACAACTGTATAGTTGTTTCCTACATGCGGATTAACTGGTACGTAGCTCCGTTCCTACGAGATGGCGTTTAGCCTCAGATTTTTTAATGAATTTAACACCCGAATGAGATAAAACTATGGCAGTTTGTTTTAGATGATTGTGGAAACTTCATTAGAGTATTCCAGTGCTGATAAATCCAAATAAGACGTAACAGTTGTCCACTGGTCTCTAATGATGATTTCTGCAATTATATAAAGAAATGTTTGCACTTGCGTAGTACAATTAAGAATATTATGTCGATAAATTGTTACATGTAAAAGTTGAAACAATGTCACTGCCTGAAATAAGGTAACATAAACGATGTTATGCCGCTACTCAGTGAAGACGGGGTGGGTTCTATACAAAATTTTGTGATTGTTTTGGAAAACTTGACGAAAACACAAAATCGAAAAGTAACAAAATTAAAATCAAAAGGCGCCAGGAAGGAGTAAAGCTTAATGGACTTCTGGCCCTTGCCAACTACAAGCCCGCTTCTAAACGATACACTCTAAATGGACTTACCTTAATAGAGTGTATCTCACTAAAATCTGAAATAATCTAAAAATTTTACATACGCGCAGACGGAATAAAAGCTTTCTTACATTAACAATGTAACATTTATTACAGAAATGAAATAAATTAGACAAGCAAAAAAACAGGAAATCTACAATTAAAACTTAATTTGACACAAATATTAAAAAAAACAAAATAAAAATAAAAAAAACAAACAAACTAAATTACCTTTTTTAAATGTAAAAAAAAACAAAATACTGAACGGCCGTGTGCGCATGAAAGGAAAAAAAATAAAATACTACTAATAAAATCAAGTCAAGTTCGTAAGGATGATATAAAGCAAACTGTACAATCTTAAATTATGGTACGCAAATTAAGAATACCTTTCATTCTTTACTTATATGTCGGAACAACCTTTATACGTTGGTTACATTACGTCTTTCTAATTTTAGTGCATAATTATAAAATTAAAATTAGCACACATGAACACTAAATGGTTTGAATCGTCGAAAAATTCAAAAACTATCAATAAATTCTCACAACTAATTTCAAAGCTTTTAAACACTGAACTCACGAATAACTAAACAATCGATAATCAATAAATACCTTTACCATTTGAAGACGAGCTCCTGGTTAGCTTAGGCCAGTTGACGTCGCCCGGAACCTCGAAAGGGTACCACAACCATATGAATAATTTACAGACGGAATATTTCATATTAATCCGCCACCAAGGCGAAGATGTAGCCGTGCCGTAACATTCGACGAACACGGATCTACACTACGTTAAATAGATACCGAAAGCGCGTGAAATTTATTTAAAACCGTAGATTCTACGAATTTGGAGCAATACTCCACTAACTGCACTAACTGCACAACAAAAAAAAATTTATGCGTACGGCATATTACTTACTCCGAAAGGGGATGTGATTACCACCCCAAAACCCAATAACTAACATAATGACGACTGTTAACCGACTAACTTCTTACTTGCCTTTCATCACCAAATTTACATATATATATATATAACCTTTTCCGATTACCATTTCCACAAAAGCTTTGTTCGAAACTTCAAGAACGAAAACAATCTCATCAAGAAGTGCGATAAGGAGGCAATCAGCCCCAATTACGTCATATTTATAGTATTTGGACACAGCATTTGGTTGCTACGTAAAAATGTCAAATTGACAAAATATTATATTACAAGAATTTAAACTGCCTAATAAATTAAGATAATGACTTAATTTTCCACGTAATCTAAACGATTGACACAAAGAAATCAAAGTACGACTGTACTGAGAATGCACTTAAACAAAGAACTTTTAAACCAACTTAAAATAAACAAACGGCAAAAATATATTTAATTACAATGATATCTCCGAAGGGAAACATAAATTACAACTGGAATTCTCAACAAACAAAGTAAAATACTCAATAAACAAAATCGCAAAATCAGATGATTCACGGCGTAACAAAATACAAAACTTTATCTACAATTTTAAAATATAACTTTGAATTTAAAAACGTAAAATAACTTATTAAACTCAATCTAAAATCCATTAAAACAAATTCAACATACATGAAATGAATAACGTAATTCCAAATACCGGGTCTTTTACGCAAATAAACAACCAATCATTTATTTTAAATGATGGTGACAAAATTCAAATACATTTTTTGAAATCCACGTTTGTAACATTTACTATGTAACTAAAAAGTTCATCAAGGGCATTGTTTTACTTACTTCCAGAAACTAACTGTAATTGTAATTCAATTTATATTATATACTGTCGTTATCAACTGCGTAGCTACTATATATGAATGATTTATATAGGTATAATTAAATGTGTACCGACGACTATGTGTTTAGTCCCGAATTTTGCTGTAACACTTTTTTTAATTTGCTTTCTTGATGTCTACTGTGACGCAGCGCTAGTCTAGAATAAATCGTTGTAATAACCTTACCATAACATTCTGTTGTTGTTTGTTGTTAACTGTAACTACAGCTTACTCAGTTTCCCACTACTACAGTTTAGACTTAGCGGTTACGTTTATTTTGTATAACAATTCTAAATTCTAAATTAACTAATAATAAAGAAAAACTATCGATAGTTACGATAGTGGTCAACTATCAGTTGTGTACAATATGCTATTAATAATTACTACTACATTTATTCGTAAATCTGTAAAATTTGACATTGACTTTAACATCGTTTTTTTTCAATTAACTAAATATTAAGATTTTTTAAATGACTTTTTTCCTTGTCACATACTTGTTTTAGTATAACAATTGACTTTGAACACATAGTTTTATGTAGATTTCAACTATCTACTTTGCCGATCTAAAGCTTTTTTTCGCTTATTATGCTACTACACTAACAAACGAATATTGACGTGTACAACGTTGGCAGCACAAAAAATATTTTACGAATAAGATTTATTCTAACGTAAAAACAATCATACTTAAGATTTTTCAAAAATAATTCTTTTAATTAACTATACTTTGAATAGTGCAAAGCAATAGTTGTATTTGTTTTGTACTTCAGTTTTAATAGCTATTTAACCAACAAGGTTGGTAGTGAGAGTGATTAATAATCAAGAATTTTTAATGTGCGAGTAAAATCGTTAATATCGACGAGATTATTAATCGCCAATTACTAAACGAGTTGGTTTTTAAGTTTATTCGTTGTAGTATATTATTAATTTATGCATTTTCTTATAATTTTTTAAGTGACTTTTTATCTAAAAGCGTCAATAATTTATATAACTTTATAAAACCTTTAATTAATCGTACAGTAATACAATTTTGTTAATTTTATTGAGTTAAAGTAGGCCGACATAGGGGTTAACCTTTTCATACATGAATATAGAGCTATAGGGTTTGTCAATGCAATTGTGCGAATTACATTAGAGTATATCTCTTACTGCCGATGAGCCCCAATAGGGCAAAACAGCTGTTCAGCAGTTTACTCTATTGGCATTTGCACAATTGCATTGACATTAACATTCAAAATTATTTTGAATTTCGTGGGTTTAAAATCAACTTTCAACGTTTATCACCGTTATAACTTTTTACAGTTTAAAGATAATATTTGTTTAAATTTATTGAAACAAACGTGTTTTATCACGCTACTATATTTAATTTTAATTGCTCAAAACAACAAAATCATTAACTTTTGATTAAAATATGTGCATATATACACTATAAGCTTAAATGTTATTGTCACGTGTCGGTTATGAATATTTCCAATTAAATATAGTATTAAAAAAATTAGTGTTCTATATTTTTTGATGGGTGATTGTTTTTTAAATTATATGCTTTATTTCAAAAAAAATCATAAAATACAAACTAATTTTATTAATGTTACCATTATTTTATTATATTTTTAATTAGTTGAAAATTAGAAAAATTCTTTTTTTAAACTTTTTAACAGAATATAGATATGTTGTATATCAAAGTAACATTGCTAAACTAAAATAGATTTGCAAACGATGGCGGCACAAGTACGTTACTTACACACGCTATTAGTACCGACATACGTGCAAAGCAATGTTTTACCAGTTTCTTGCTTTGATACTTAAAACTCTGAGTTTGCAAAAATAGTTCGTAAACTTTAATTTCTGTTTATAAACAAAATGTATCCAATGAATAAAGTCCTGCAAATCTTTCTTGTGTGCGTGTGTATGTCACTGAACACTGAACAGTAGTTATATAAGTTAAATTCTTTGTGTGTGTTCAAGTGGTTTTGAGGATGGTTTAGATTTACAAATAAACCCGGCAGATGGCGCTGCAGTCGTTATCTAGGTTATTTATCTATACTGCAAGTAAACTGCTGAATCGACTTGAATGAATTTTTGTGTATGCATCTATTCATTCATTTCATTCATTTTGTGTATGTATTTATTCAATGCATTTAATTTTTTTGTACGCTGTGTTTTGATATTATATGTATCGCATTTACGTAAATATTGAGCGTATTATATTCAGATAAAGTTACGTGCATAGGATTTCGTTTATTTTTCAACATTTTAGTTTGAGTGTATTATATTAAGTGTGTATCGTTATTGTGACATTTTAATTTTTTTGTACGGTGTCTTTTGATATTTCAGGTGTCGCATTTTAGTGAATATTAAAAGTATTATATTCACATATAAATTACGTACATAAAACAATGCTACGTCTTCCTGGACGAAAAGGTAATATTAGTCGACGGACTCGGAATTCACAGTTACTCCAGAACCGTCGGTTAAATAGATTGGCAGAAGACAATAAAAATGTAAGAAACCAGGCTGCAATCACACGTGTTAATGAAAGTTAAGAGCAACGCAACAAACGCCTTCGAGCTAATGCATTGAGACAAAGACTGGCCCGTCAACGAGTCACCAACACATTCAGAACACGCGAACAACAACATTTGCAAGTATATCGCGCATTGACACGTGCATCATTTCTTCGCCTTGCGTTTGAATATGAGTCGGACATCGACTATTCGTCACATTCACAAATTGTAATCGGTGCTATGAACAAACAATGCCAACTGTCATGCACTCAAATACAAAGGTGAATTGGCCGGTTTCTGCTGCGCATCTGGAAAAGTTGTATTGCCACCATTGAATTAGCCGCCAGAACCATTGAAAACACTATTGGCTGGAGCTACATGTCAATCTAAATTGTTTTTTTGTAAAATTCGCAAATTCAATTCGTGCTTTCAAATGACATTATTTGGAGCAACAAAAATCGATCAGAATGAGGATGGTCGCAATTCTCAATCAACGTTTAAGATTCAGGGCCAAGTGTATCATCAAATTGGTTCTTTAATGCCAATGCCTGATAACGATCCAAAATTTCTGCAAATCTAATTCATGGGTAATGAGGAGCAGCAAATAAAAGCACGCTGCCAGTACAACCATATCGAGCAGATGGAGGAGCGAATTAAACAAACATTATTGATTATAACGAATTGTTTTTAGAAAAATTGATGTTATTTCAAAATAAAGAATAACAAAATTATTATATTATTTGTCTTTCATTTCTTACTTTGTTTAATATCCTAATCGCTTGGTATATCATGCAGGGCAACGTCTGTCGGGTCCGCTAGTGTTTCTATAAAATTATAATCAGTTGAGTGGTTTGTTTCGTTTAATTTGTTTTCTTTTCAAGCCGGAAGCTACAGATGTGCTAATTTTAATTAAAAAAAATTTTTTTGTACTACTTAAAAGGCACATAAAATATAAATATACAAGCTTATTAGCATATTAGATGTATTTTTAGCAATAAACTTAAAGATTTGGGATCTAAATTAATAATTTAAATTTCGGTATAAATTACTATTACAGCGCCCGGCGCTTCTTGGAATCACGGATAATGCTTTCAATCGGGTAATGTTATCACTTTACTAAAGTAACAGACCGGACGTATTTACTACATAGTACTACATAATTTCGGCTTATGTTACCAATTTTCTTCTCAGGTTTGTTTCTATACATGATCAATAACTTATTTTGTATTAATCTACGAAACGTTACCTTATTTAAGCATCTGTAAATACGTTATCTTTGAGAATTAACTTAAAAAGCATGTGAGTTCTTAGAATAACAATTTAAATTAACTACGTATTATGCGATAACGTTATTTTTTATTTATTTTTAGTGTCGGCAAATTTCTGAGAGGAATTGTAGTTCTTAGGACAGTTAATTAAGCATCATAACGTTGTTTTTTATTTCTTTTTATTAACGGTGTCAACAAACTATTTAATGCTCAATTGGCTTAAAATCTTGCTTCTTTTAAACGTTTTATAAAAATTTTTATTTTAAAATTTTTTGCTTGTATTGATGCTTTGATTTCACTTTTTAAACTAACAACCTGTTAATCACCTACGCGCTGTATGTAGTTACTGCTTTTTATCAAATAAATATTTATTATTTTTTTCAAAATTTTGGATATTGTTATTCGGTTATTGTTATCAAGTCTAACGTGTAAATGGCGTACCCTGTATAATTAAAAACAAATTGTCTCCAATATACTAGGCCCCAGATGGGTTTTTATTGTATCAATATACAGAAAGATATTGTACTTCTTAAAAAGGATCATCTTCAGCTAGCCACGCCTGTCCACCAAAAATTCATAAACCTTTTAAATCATTTCGTTATTAATTTATCTTTTATAATTTTTATCAGCAGGTGTATTTATTAATTAGTTAACTTTAAACTATTTAATATCAAATTTGAATAGAAATTTTAAAAATTTGGTAATTTTTTTTAATTATAAATATATACACAAATTAGAAACAGTACGTTCAATTATAAAATTGTTTTCTATTCGGGGAATGATTATGTTTCTCACAATATCAATTGATTACGTAACATAAGTGTAATCTTACATAGCTAAAATTTTCTTTTACCTAATTTTAATTACTCTAAAAATATTTAAATTTTTTTAAGGTTATTTTACAAGTAATAAAAATAACCTATGTTGTTTTCAAATCTTTGAAACTGTATCTTTATAGATTACTGTAAAAGAATATACTGATCTGTAACTTAGAAACTTGTAATATTTATAAAAGCAGCGTCAAATATGTCAATTTTGCGTTTGCATCCACAACATTTTCTAATCAAAATATATATAAACAAGGCTATTATTACACACATATTACAACAATTATATATGTATAAGTTTAAATATATTTATTTTTAATAGTAAATTATTATTTCTTTTGTGTGTTTAATTAAAATATTTTAATTATTTTATTTATAATATTTAAACATACACGATATACAGTGCTTTCTGTTTAAACTAATCCTAGGATTTTACGTGTTTAATTTTTAACATTTTGTAAGATACTTTTTTAATCAAATTTTAAGAAATTAGTTTTTAATGTATCAGACAACAGAAAGTATAAAAATTAATACTCAAACTCTATGGGCCACTTTAAAAAACACAAGAAAATTATTCTTAGTCTACTATTTATACCATTATAAAACATTAATTACGTTAAGTCACCAATATACTATAGAAAATTAAAATAATGTAGTATAGTTATTTCACTTAAGTCTGTAATGCGAATCACTATAACGTAGATTATGTGTAACGCCAGAACTTAATCAAAGTTTTGTCAGTTTACGTGTCAATTTAATTCCTATTAAATTAAATTAACCGTTAATCAAAAATAAACCGTTTTTAAGTCATAGAATCGTAATATTATGTGTTACAATTGTTCATAACCATAAGTACATTTTATATATTAAATTTTTGTTTAGTTTTATTTCGTAATACAAATAGTATAATTATCTACATTTTAATCCTACCTCTAGATTTAAAAAGTACATGATAGAACCGCAGTACATTAATTTTAGATTATTCATTTAATAGCCGTAGTCTTTCATTAGGTCAAATACTATAAGCTACAAAATACATAAAAAATGCATATTATTAAGTAATTATTTACTACCTCTTCAAGAGACATATTTGATTTTATTTTAAAACTATGTTTTAAGTTCACTGAACTATTTTTACTACAAAACCTGACAGTTGTTTAAATGTCTATATTTATTATGCACGTGGTAATATATAAGGACATACGTTGCAAAAATCTTAAACCTTACGTTGCCTACCAATAAGTCATACACTTATATATATCTTTCTACGGTTAATTAACAACTAACTAATTTTTTATATGGCTTGAGAGCCAAAAGCAGAAGTAGAACTTAGCCTTTGTCGTATTGTCGTTTTTGAACCAACTGACGTTTCGTAAGACATTGCAACTTGTATCTTTAGAGTGGTAAATGTCACTTAGTGACATTTACCACTCTTGTCAGTGTTACTTGGAGTTAAAAAAAAACGTCGCCAAGGATTATAACAATGACCTCCCCGGGTTTCAGGAGTAGTGCCGTTGTTTGGCGGGTTTGGCTTTGGGTTTCAGAAGGATCTTGTGTCTGACACCTACGGTCTGTTTAACTGGTTAAATTGTTCTAATTTTTGTTGCCGGAACTGGTTCAGAACCAGGAGGTAATCAACTACAGGATTAACGGCATGATACTGTAATAAACAATTTAGGCCTATTAAAACATCAGTCGTCAGGTCCTCTAGGTTTTAGCACTTGAATGGGAGGATTTGCAAACCTATCGGTGCCAAAAACGTTTAAGGGGAGGTTTACTTCGATTTTTTCGAAAAAATCGATTTTTTTTTTTTTGATAATATGTAAGCTACATATGTCTAGAATTTTTGTGTGAAAGGAGTTTTCGATCCGAAACATATTTATGTAACTAAAGCGTCTTGAACGCACCTACTGCACGCGCGCTGAATGACGCTCAACTCAGTTCACCGCGCGGACCAAACTGAAGGCAGCGTATTTATTTAAAATGTGCAGTTTATCAAAATATAAATGAACGAATATGATTTAGTAATAGTAAAAGAAATTTACAATAACGATAAACAATAGATTTTTAAAAATTTTCAATTTATTGATTTAAATAGTTATTCTTTGTTTTACAACTGAACTAAAAGTAATACTTATAAAAACGTAATAAATGTCATATAACTCTCAATAAGGGGTGTCATAAACTATGCCCAAATAAAATAAACATAATAGAAATAACCGCCTTGATTAGACCCCTGTTTATGAATTTGTCTAAGAATAACATTTGGAAAACTATATTTTATTCTTTAAAAAACTAATTTTATAGTTTACGGGAGCGATGTAAATAATAGATATCAATAAAACCTTTTTTTCTCATGTTTTATATGGTTATTTACTTAATCGAGCGTGCACATTTTTATTACAATTAAACAAAGTAAAACCGACGAGAACCTCCAGTTGTTGCTAACGTTTTTCGCCGTCATATTTTCTCATTTCAATAAAATGCCGAAAACGAGACCAGGAATTTCTCAGGGTCGGAAAAAACATTTCGAATGAAATCAATTTACGGCTAAAAAAGACCCATAAGTTGTAAATCTCTTTTAAATTATAGAACAAAAATTCTTTGGTTGGCCATATTGGATCCGCCATTTTTAATTTTGCAAATTTGATTTAAGATTCGTATTCAGCGACCCCGAAAACGTATAGCAACTAATACTTGTCATGCAAACGAGAATATAATCCCCAGCTAAACTTTACCACAACTTTAAACACGTTTTTCTCGAAACTACATTTTTTACCACAACTTCGAGCATAGGGCTTGCACAATTCATTTGATTTACATTCTGCAAAGCATGTCTTAAAAGATATACTTTTTTGTATGACTTATACCTAAAATGAAGAAAAAAAGTGTTAATCAATGTTTTTTAAGCGAGTTTAAAGTTAAAAAAAAGAAGTAAAAAATTAACTTTTATGTTCTAGTGTCCATATTTTTGTTAATTTTGGTCCAACTTCATTCTAGTTAGGTATAAGTCATAAGGAATTTTATAAACTTTAATACCAAAAAATATTTTTGATTTTGGTTGACCACCAGAGGGCGAAGACTCGAAGTTGTGGATCAATTTTGTGTCAATAGCAGTTCATGCAAACCGCCATTCTAAAACGCCATTTTGTTTTTAAATTTTCAAAAAAATATCACTTATTACTAAATTCTTGACGAATATAATGATCAAAATCAGAAGTTTGTAAGTATTTTTATTCTGGCACAAATAAACGTCAAAGTTTGCTTACTTTTCAGCCAAATACAAGTAAACCTCCCCTTAAATACTGCTAGTCGGTTGGTTATTCACTTTAGATTTTGTGATTTCTTCAAACCAGAGGCCAAGTGCTAGAGCTCGGTTAAGTTAATATAGTCTGTTCTTTTAATGTATAACTTATACAATATTTGAAGATTTTTATAGACCCGTGCTAGTTGTCTTTTTGGGGACATCTTGCTATTTCGAGTCATCAACGTGTGTAAAGCGTCGTTGTAATTACCGACTTTACGTCTCCTTTTTGTCCACGGTTTCATCTTTAAAGCGGAACTGGTATCTGTGAAGAGAGTCAGGTATGTAGCAAAGGTTGTCATTGTTCTACATAGTTAGAAGCTCAGGTTTCAAGTTTGGAACGCTTGTAAAAGTATAGATTATTTAAGCAGCGCCGTCGTTCTTTTATACCCGCTCTGGTCATGCTTGGTTGATGTTTTAATGAGAAAATTAACTGCGTGGGCGGACACGAGTGCGTTGACGATATAGGAATATGCCATAAATCTAAAGTTCACGCGTATTTGCAAAAAATATTACTTAATTCTAGAAACAAATACGATACTTATACAGATTTGGTTACAATAGTTGCAAGAACGGATAAATAAATTTTAACATTAACCTTTAAGCAATTTGTGATGGAAACTTTAAATTAATGCATTTTATTGTTTATTGACTAGACCAGTACATCATAGTATTATTTACACCTAAATTCCTTTCGTAAAGTTTTGCATATGAACTATTTTTTGCTTACATTATATTTTCCACTCAAAATTATTGTGTTTAATAAAAGTGGCATTATTTAAAATCGTTTTTCATAAAATTGAAAGAAATCGATTATTGAAATTACATTAAAAATGACATTTTGTCGTTTACAATGAATTAATGTTAACAGCTATAAGAAGGATATACAAATCAAAAAAAATTAATTCTTAATTCTAATTTTATAATTTTTCAGATTGTTACCCTTTTAAAGCAATTTTGATGTGGCCGAAATTGATCTCTATAATCTATTGCTCTGAAGGTGATATAAGTTGAAAACAGTTATAATATTTTTTTTACTAATTATTTGTGTATTGTATTATTTTAAACTTGGTCTATGCGACAAAAATTAATTTTTACAAGTTATAATTAAAATAACTTTATAATTAATACTAATAGTATTAATAAATGAAATAGTACTTTTGTGTTTCTAATTACGTTGTGCTTCACTTGCACGAACTTTTATCGTGTTCTACTTATACGGATGTCATTTTTTTGCAATTTTTGTTGTAATTTTTTAGTCATAAAAAATATATTCTACACACATACAAAAAGCAAAAATCAAACTGAATTATATAAGTAATATATAATAAATTAAAAATTAGTATTCTTAAATGAAACAAAAAATTGTTAGAAACACAACTTATTAAATATGTCAAATTAATTACAAATAATTATTGTTTTCACAAAAAATAAAATACAAAACACCGTTTGTTTTGCTTCCGTGTAATAGATTATGTAATTACAAATTAACATTGTAAAAGGTACATCAATTCTTAGAACAACCTTAATCTTTATATTGCAGAAACTGCTTTAGGGTTCTTTTATGTTTATCTTACAGTAATTATAAACAATGCTCTTTTTAATTAAATTAGAAACTGGCGGAAGTAATTTTCTTAATTAAATGATAACTAACTTCAGAAATGAATAATGAAAACCTTTTTAGCAAATTATTTATTGCATAAACTAAATCGAATTACAGGTTTTTTGTTTTATTTTTATACATTATGAAATGTTATACATTTAATTTTACCAACTATTCAAAGATACAAAGTTGTGACACGTATCTCTTGACAGACCGTGCAAAGCGTGATTTTACAAGGCAATAACGGTATTACGTGCTTAAAGACGTCACCTGGCAAGTGTTAATTTTATACAAAAATTGCTTGTTTCATGTGATATTTTATTAAAAGTAATCAACATAACAAATTTTGTCGTAAAACTAAAGTGTTAAATATAGCTTTGTTCGATGTTTTAAAAATATATGGCAATTTATTAATTTACAAAAATAATCCATCTTTACTAACATTTATTATCATGGAAACCATTTTTCTAAAAGCTGTAAACATTTAATGTATATTCATATAAAATAGACGTCACATATAACCATCCATCGTTTTATAAAACTTTGTGATGTAGAGTTTTTCTCTTTTTATTTTAAGTTAAAGCGCATTGTTTATTGTAAACGTACCTTTATAAACGTTTGTATTAGTTATTTTAAAATTTTTAACAAACGTTTTTTAGTAGTTTTTATAAGAATTCTATTTAAAAAAATTAATAAAAAGTTCAAATTTATTTTGATATTTTATTCTACGTTTAATTATGCAATACAATTGTTTAAAATATGTGAATTTAAAATTGAATTATTTATTTTTCATATAACTAAATTTAAAAAAAAGTATGTTTTTTGTAAATGGATTCACAAAGTTGCATAAAATGTAATATACAAATTTTTATATGCATTGCATGCGATAAGTAATACATTGAATATTGATGCAAAAATAATAACATATTGACATATTACCATTAGATATTCTGAATGCATACAAAAAGCTGTGTTCTTTACGTAAAATAAAAATTAAAAACTAAAATAAAATATTTTATATAAGTTTGTTTGTAAAAGTTAGTTGATAAACTAATTTGTTGCATTATATAAAATTTTGTATAGACGTAATTTTTGTGATTTAATTGAAAACTTAATAAACTATATTTTTCGCTGTAATTAAAACATATTAAAGAAAAATTTAAACTGAATTTATAAAATATTGCCATTAGAGACAGTATGCTGTACAATTGCAGTAATAAAGTTTGGACTTTAAAAATGCATCTATTTTAATTGTAAGTTGTAAAACTACATAATCTACAAAAATTATTATTTATGAATAAAGTTTTGCATTTGGTGTAAAGAAAAGTTAAATTTGAAAGAGAGCAATTATACTGGCTTCAACCATGTTGGAATTCAAGTTAGGAGTTTGGGTGCGTATTAATTACCATAACTAATTCTTGAATAATTACTATAAGCGTCTCACTCATTTCAGAATATAAATATTTAGTTTCGATAAAGACAGAGTGTATATTTTCAATCGAAAAATTCATTTGCATAATTAAATAATTTCAATACAATTAAGAGCATTTTTCAATATTTCAACATAATTATTATTTCGTTTTGATTTAGTATTTTTAAATTATTTGCTAAAAATGAATTCAACAGTTAAGATAATATATGACTAAATGAATAAGATATTTTACTAAAATACATACATTTATTATTAATGTTTTTACAAACTGTGACACAGAACAAAATTAATTATAATATTTAGCAATTAAATTTTATAAAAATTATTTTGAGAAACTTGCAACGTAGCATACAAGTAAATTAGTTAGTACCTATACTTGAATGTAAAGTTTTATTGAAATTATAGAAAACGTATTTTTAATTCTAGTGCCAATGTGCGCAGAATAATTTTTTTAATGTAAAAAAATTAAAGTTAAAATATAAAAAAGAAATTAAACAATGTCGTAGTCTAGATAATTGTAGATGAACTAGTAAATAAAGTCAAAAAAATAAATTACATAATACAATGGCTGATGTTAAAAGTGAATTCTATAGAGTCTAAACTAATTATATAGATGAATATAAGAAACGGAAAAAGTCACAATACAGCAAAACAGAAAAATATGATGTAAGTAGTTTTTAAAAATACAATATTTTGATCTACATTTTATTATAGGATTTATATTATATATTATGTTTTACTATAATCTTTTTCAATAATATATAAATACTTTTAAACAAACTAGATGAGAAGAAACAATTAGTTTTAATCAGTAATAATTGATGTCTCAACATAAAATATAAACCTGATATGGATCAGAAAACAACAACTTGAAACACAGTTATTGTTAGAAGTAATATTAAAAAAGTCACAAAAAACATCTGCATCAAAAAACGCGGCGATTTGGTGTTGCACAAAATATTTAGTATCTTGAAAAATATAAATGCAGTTACTGTAAATTCTGCAGCACTAATTATACTTAATGTAAACTTTGTTACTTTCATTGTGGCAAACCCATTTCAAATAAAATTTGCAATTATTACAATACAAGTTTAACAAAAAATTTTACAGTCCTACTTCAGCAAATGCTACTGTAGTGTAAGGTTATCTGTTAAGACATTACTAAATGTTCTTGTTTTTTTTTGTAATATAACAGTTTATAATTGCGCAGATTTTAAGTTGCAAATGCTGACAGTTATTAAATTACTTTTGGTTAGGTTTTTGCATGTTTAAGACAATTTGTAAAGATTGGTAGTAATTTACTAATTACCTGTTTTATTTTTCTCAAAAAATTTAAAAATAAATATTTTTGCAACTTTATGTTGTTTAAAAATTAAATAGTATATGATTATTTATTTTATTAGTAGAAAAAAATATCAGTTTTTAAGATGAGCAACAACTTTGCAAATCGTTTTAATAAATTGAACAGAAACAGGTTTAATTTCTTGAAATTGTTTTTAACTGTTTATTGTTTTGATATTCGTTTTTGTATTGTCATTTGAAAAATTTTTGCGTGTACCTAAACAAAGGTTACAAAATTTAAATTTACTTTGTTACTCAAATCCGTTTCAAATAGTAATTTATTTAATTTATTCGTTTTCAAACCTGTATGTACTTTGTTTTTATTTAATTGATAATTCTATCTGAAAAATGCCTAAAAAATTCTAAAAATTCAAAATTAATCATAAGCAGCTCAAATAAATTTGAGCAAGACCTAGAATCAATAACTGAAAATAATTTAAACGATTTTATGTTAGAATGCGTAGAAATCAAATCAAATTGTTTTAAGCCGTTAATTAATTAATTGATACTTCTGAAACCGAACCATCATTTTAAGTATTGATGATTTTGATAAAAGATACGTAAGCGTAATCGCTACAGTCTCAATCTTATTAAAAAGCTACGTATGAATTACAAGAGTTACACGATTCTTGTATTTCAAATACAAGTAATTGATCGTCAAACAAATTAAATGTTTGGCTACCACAATTACGACTCCCTCACTTTTTAAGACATTATAGTGATTGGAAAGACTAAATAAATTTATTTACGGTTAAAGTCCAAAATAATTCTAATTTTATCAAAGCAGAACAATTTCAATTCTAGCTTAAACAATTCGGACAAGAAATTAATTGGCAATATTCAAGCGACTAGTGAGAACTATGTTCTTGTCTTTAATTTGCTAAATGAAAGATACGACAATCCAAAATTATTCATTACAAATCATATTAAAGGTATTTTTGATTCAAAAGACATCCCCAAAGAGCCCCAAGTAGAGCTACAAAGTTTTTACGACGAATATTCTAACATGTTTGAGCTTTAGAAAATCAAACGTACCGATCAATCAGTGCAATTATTTTATTTCTCACATTCTCAAATCAAAGTTCGACAATAAAACAAAAACCGAGTACAGCAAATTAAACTCAAAAGCCATTTCCACGTTAAAGGAAATCGGCGAATTTTTGAAAAAATACATGTCGATTAATCAAAGAATTGAAAGACGCAAGCAAACCCTAATTTAACCGTGAAAATAAATTTATTGAATAATAATCGCAAAAAGTTTAACACGTCTAGGTTTGCTCTTGTAACCACTAATCAACAAATCATTTGTTTAATCTATAGATACAATCATGTAATTTTGCATGTCCCAGATTTATCCGTGCAACAGCACTATTAGATGTTATCAAAATTAAACACTTGTAAAAGATGTCTTTATCACGCAAATAATGCAAATATTGCGGAGATAGGCATCACTCGCTTTTTCACTTTGATACTAAACAAAAACGCGAAGTCAATCGCCACAAATCAATTCACTTCGCAAGTAATTTTAACTTGCGTTGTTAAATCAAATCAAAATCGGCCAATGCAATCATTTTAGGCATAAACGGCGTTTTAAATTATGCAAATAAACTTGTAAACACACAATTAGTTTTTATGGAATATAGCTACAAAACTAAAACTTTATGCTTGGATATTCTAAAAATAGCTAATAACCTACTACCTCTAATATCTTTTAATCCTTCCATTTTAAGCATTTAAAAAAATAAAAAAATTGATAAAAACTTTAACAAATTGTAACTTATCTACATACTTATAGAAGCATTTTTGTTTTATTTCTTACAGAAGACGTTCTTAGGATGGTTGGTAAACAGAAACATAAATCTAAATAATTTAAGTAAAAATCAAAGCATATTTATGTCCAATCTTTGCTTCAAAAAAATTTTTTTTAAATTAATTTTTAACAAAATTTTGAAAGTTTAAAAACGATAAACTCAATTACACAATACCTTTATTATCAAGGATGAACGCTTTTGCAAAAATCACTTTGTTAACACTACTTTAGACGATATGTTGTTTCAATCTGCTTTAATTCTTACTTGTACAATTTAGGTGAATCAAAATTACACGTTACTCAACGGCCCTTGATTTAAATTTATTAAAAATCCTAAGTTAAAACATCAATATTTTCAATTCAAGATCTCATCTAACGTGAACGCGCAAGATAATCAACCAAGATATTAACTACCCCATCATGTAGTTATAAATCAACCTTATTAACTGCAGAATTGCGAGTTTTTTTTGAGAGAAGTGAAAAATATGACTTTGTAATATCAATAAATCAAATTGAATCCAGTCCAGTGGTGCAAAATTTTGCGAATTCAGCGATGTCTTAACTGGAGACATCAAATAAATTTATCGGCAAATTCTAATCAATATAAACGAAAAAAAATTTCAATCTATTCTTTGACAAGAGAACCTTAACCATAAAATTGATACTTGATAGTTAAACACAACACAACATATGTTTGCAACATCTAGCACAGTTAAGTTCAGAAAAATATCTAAAGGCATCTCAAGTTCTAAATTCAAATGTTTACGTAAACGATGTACTAGTTTCAGTTAACTCGGTTGCAAACTTAAACATGTTGTAACGTCCCGTTAGAATTCATTACAATTAAAATTCAATTTTGCATTCGTTTATTTTCTGCAACTAATATTGCACGTAAATTTATTCAGTTCAGGCAACGTCGCGTCGTATTTCGAAACGACTGAGTAATCGACTCAAAGTTCGCACTTCCGTTTAAGCCATCTTTGGTCTTTCACGTGAGTGGTGCAAGGAAGACAAATTTTCTAATATTATAGCGTAAAAACGCATACAAATTAATTTTTATTCATTCCAACTAATTGTTGGTAAGTTTATCTTTATTTCCATATAATTTTTCTATTGAATTCAACATTTTTAGTGATTTCACAATGTTACGCAATGCATTTATACAAAGGAAATTATTTCAAGGCCGTTGCATCTAAGCCACGTAAGTATAACATGTCAATTGGAAACCATTCCAATTATTTATATTTAGTGTTTTTACTGCTTTTTTTCTGTTGGTTTTGTCTTTTTTATTTACTGGATTTTCCGTTATTGGAGTTTATTTTTTACTGGATTTTCATTCATTGGATTTATACTTTGGTTTTATGCCTGCATTTGTGCTTTCAATCTATATTCGTTTGGAAGAATCTTATCACTTCAACAAAGAATGTGCTAAAAATAGAAGATATCCGATAACGTCATATCATATATGGTGAGTCAACTGGAATTTATGCTACTACTTGTTACAAGTTCAAATTAATTAAATTGTGTTTTCGGAAACTTTCTGGAATATATACTCCGTAACAAATTAAACGTTTATTACTTTTCAATTTGATATCAGTTAATAATTAGGTATAAGATATTATGCTTTTTATTCATCACCAATTTAAAGGTGATTGGCGCCCAAACATTGTTTTAATCCAAATATTTTATTCCAAATATGTTTTAATCTAAATATTGTTTTAATTCAAATAATGTTCATTTTTCTTTAATGTAAATAGTTAGTGTATTATGTTATAGTTGCAAATAAATTAAAGGAATTCACGCCTGTGTATTTATTTTCATTCAGGCTCACACCCAAAGGTCTGTGTTTCGACTGCTGCCGTGGTAAAATAATTATTTTTGCTTTCGATAAATGTATTTTCATTTTTTATTGTACGTTTTTATATTTTTATTACAATTTTAAAAATGAGTTAAAACAGCAATACTTGTTTCTGCAGGTTTTCTGCCAAGAAAATTTCTGTCCAATCAATGCGAGATGTTGAACCAAAAGAAAAATAAAAATTTATTTCAAACCATTTTTCTTGGCGAAAGAGTGAACTGTAAAGCATTAGGTGTAATTTGAAATTCGGAATTTAATTTAATACATTTTGACATCAAACTCAATTCTAGCAAAATTTTGATTAGTAAAAGAACAATCTTGTCAACTAATTGAATTTTTTTTGACTTTCTAGAATTAGCCGTTGCGGTTACAATAAAAGAAAAATCTTAATTCAAAGACTCCGGAAAATTCATTTACATTTGGATGGAAGCTTACCTCAAAACTTAAATACGGAATGGCATATTTTCAATCTTAATTACCATTACTTACAAAGTTAACGAACATAAGGTGTGTACTTTCATCAGATGCACTAAAAATTTAGATTCACGGCTTTTCTGACAACAGTTTTACAGCTTATGGCGTTTGTGTGTATGTAGGAACCGAAAACTCATTAAACCAAATCCAAACCAACATAATTTTTGCAAAATTCCGTGTTTTTCCGCTGCATGGAGCAATCATTCCATGTTTAAAACTTTCAGCCGCTCTACTCTTAGCGAAATTAGTATAACACGTTAGCACTTCTTTTAACACTCCGTCTTTTAAGACGAACAGATTCTACCACAGTACTAAATAAGATCAATTTAGCGCCAAACGAATACCAGACATTTGTCGCAAATCGAATAGCTTCAATTCAAGAACTAACTAGCCAAATGATTAGAGTCAAATCAAATTTAAAGACAATTTAGCATACTTAATACCACGAAGAATTACCCCACAAAAACTTGTTAACGGCACATTTTGGTGGAATGGTCTTGAATTCTTGTCAAATCAGCAAAATGATTGGCCCAAATCAGTTACATATCATAAATCACAGAAAACAACTAAGATCAAATTCAACCGTCTATTTTCAATTTGTTTTCTTTTTAAACCGTATTTACACATAATTGCTACAAAAGTAAATCGCGAAGTGCTTAGCATTGTAATTTATTTGAAACAGAAGATCTATTAAGACAAGAACTACTGGCTCATGAACTGAAAGAGAACTTGAAATCTTACTGACCAAATTAATTAAAATCTGCTCTACAAGCATATCTAATCTACTTGATTTAAGATTGCTAGCAATTGATGAAAACTTAACTAGCAAATCGAAAATTTTATCTGTACATCACATCGACACAGGACATAATTTCGATTTTAACAACCCTATTATTTTAGATGTGGAAAATAATTACAAGAAAAGATTAGTCTCTGAAATGATCTTTATCAACGTATACAAAAATAATATGAATTTTAATACAGACACTAATAATTTAAGTAGTATTTATAATAATTTAATTTCTAAAATTACGAAAAATTATTAAGTGTGTTTCGCGGTTACTTTCAATTTAGGCTATTTTGATTATCAGGTTACCTTGATATAATGTTTGATTATACAGATCATAGTGTTTGTTCCCCATGTTGAATTGTATTGTCAATTATTATTTATTATTTATACTTATTTATTGTTTTTAATCATTGACTTTTATTAATCACATTTTTGTCAATTAAGTTTAAATTGTGTTTATGTTTGTCGAAAACTTCGGAGTAATTGCTCAATTGTTTCTACGTAAGTTCTTACGGTTTTTGTTTTTCTGGTTACATCTGTAATTTAGTTACTACTAACTTATTAAACTAGATAGTTGTTGTACTTACGCTAATAAATTGCAGTGGCCTGATGAAGTGCACATCTAGTGCACGAAACATCGCTTCAAAGAAAAACTGAGCAGTTTTTTTATGCCCCTCCTTGAAAGAAGATTTTAATAGTGCTACTTAACATGTTATTACTATTTGCACAATCTCATTGAAACCGGATCATTGGCAATCGTTAAAAAAGACAACATGCCGCCATTATCTCGGCAGCTCAGTCGTGCTGTAACAGTGCACATTAGAGCTGATGATGTAATCAGCTGAAGTAAAACTAAAAACCGGTATGATATTGAAACGCTCCATAAGTAACCGGTGTGTCCTCCTAGTGAACGACGATTAATCCCTTGTGTGTGTAATAGTTTTAAGTTAATGGTAGCTAAATTCAATCAATATGATCCATACATTAATAATGAAAATAACTAATTTGAACTTTCAATTTCAAGGTATTATGTTACGTCATTTTACGTTATTTTACTTTTAAGTTGGTACTTACACTCCCAATTTTACAAGTTTTTAAAAATGCAAGTGAGTAAAAAAAATAAACAGTGATTTTAAGAAAGCGGCTAAATAAGGTTTTATGTCGGTCTGTAATTGTATATATATATATATATATATATATGTATTTGAGTATATTAAAGCAGACTAAGGCCCGGTTTTTCAATTAACGTTTAAACTCCGCATTAACTAAACTACGTTTAATTTTAGGATTTTGTCATATTATTGGTTAGTACGAAACCCAATAACTAATGACATGACAGTATTTTTAAATCAAACCCAGTTTAAGTGAACCAAAGTTTAAACTATGATTGAAAAAGCCAACAAATCTTTGGTTTTTAATAAATCACAGTTTGTAGAGCATATTAAGGGTTTCCTTCTGACCAACCGGTGTCACGTTTGCGTTGTGAAGGACTACAAAAACATCCGGAGAACCAGACAACACAAACAGAATTATAACTTTCTTATTTATTGTTTTTTCATTAAACCAGTTAAACTAATAATTTGTTTATACTACTTTTGGATTTTAATAAATTTGCACATGAAGTTTTGTTTTGCATACAGCAGGTACTTACTATTTACTAGTACCCTCTCTTTGGAATAGATAATAATAGATAACAAATCTAATTAAAAAACAAAGAATAAATTTAATATATAAAAAATTAAAAATTGTTTTTTTTAATAAATAATTTTAACAGTTAATAACATTAATTAAAAATTAACATATTATATAAAAATACGTTCTTTAAATTCTAGGATTTATAACCGATACATTTCAAACTCGGTATAACATCTAACTGCTGGCACCTCGCTTGTAACATTTTAAAATTACTGTATGTTTCTAATAAGCATTTATGTAACATGTAAAAATTAGATATAAAACATAATTTTTTTAATTTATTAAAAAAAATTAATTATAAAATAAATTTTACTCTGTAATTAGAGTTTGTTATCTAGTTAGACATAAAACTGAGTAATTTAAATTTATTTTAAACTTGCGTTACTACTAAACCTATCATTGTGTATTTACAACAAGAGTGCACCTATTTAAATAATGTCATGTAGTATCGGTAAATAGTAATCAAATGTAGCGATACAATGGAAAAAATATTGTTGCAGTTAACAAACCAATTTGACAATTTGTCGCTTAAAGTAGACGATACATTAAAAATTAAAATGATAAAAAAAGGCGGGAGAAAAATAAATGTTGACTTATGTTTAGATGTAATATTGATGACAATAAAAGCATTGCAACATAATGATAGTGTTTTATCTACACATTATATAGCTTTAAATGGTTTACATTAGAAAACAAACTGACCAGCCAAAAGAATAGTTCCGCCCTACGAAATTATTTAACAAGTATTTGGTTACATAAAAACAGTAAAACGTGATAATGAGTAAATTTTATGCATATTGTAGATTATCAAGTTAAACTGTTTGTTGCGGTTTGCTCTGACGACTATAACACTACCAGCTCACTTACAATTCTAGAATTGGGTATACATAAATTCAACTAACGAATTAAATAATTTAGTAATAAAATAAAGTCACGTTTACTAGAAAAATAAGATAAACTATACGAGAAAACCAAAGTAACCGTGATGCAAAACTGTACGACTGTACGACCTAGTAACAACAAAAACTTAAAATAAACACAATAATAAACAATACCTAAAAAAATTATTTAAATCGACAGTATATAAAACGATACCTAATAATTAAATAAAAGAAAAAGCTTAACCGACATATTTAAATAAACCTTTATAAAACAAATCACAGAAAGAAATACCACAAGATTTCTAAAAACTTAAACAACTTACATCAAAGTGATATCACAAATAGCAAATACCTAAATCACAAACGTGTTTCTGAAATAAAAAAGGTCCGCCAGACTTTCAATCTTTTTTCCAAATGAGACAAAGCAGTGTCTTATAAATATATCGTAAAAACTTTTCGTCAAGTTTCTTAGCTTCCTTGTTGTAGAAGTTGCCCATAACGTGGTAGGTATTAAAAACACAAATGAATAAGTTTAGAAAATTCTCCTATCTATAGGATCAGAGAGTACGATGTGTAAAAACGTGCTACAACTGTGTAAAAAATACTTACTATCTAAGATGTTGTATTAACTTTGTCAATTTATAACTCCATTTACTGAATGATGATTTGGAATAACTACAAA
The DNA here is from genome assembly GCA_035610365.1 of Aquatica leii. Classification (NCBI taxonomy): domain Eukaryota; kingdom Metazoa; phylum Arthropoda; class Insecta; order Coleoptera; family Lampyridae; genus Aquatica; species Aquatica leii. Next base: position 215,382,672 of record CM069432.1, on the reverse strand, counting down.
GAACATTATTATGCACTCTGTATATAACGTGACAATTTAAACAGCAAATAACAACTAATTTGGAAAAATATGGTTTAAAGACGTTTTAGATGTGCGAAACTAAATCTTATACGTTAGATAATTTTTAGTTTATATTGTCGTCAACTTAATGAACTGGCACATTCAAATTTATAATTTATACATGCAAAAACAAACTAAGCATTTTTTTTAAATAAATGTGACGTAATAGTAAGTTTTTATAATTTTTACGAAACGACAGAAGTTTTAAGTTTAAATTTGTTTTAAAAGAATAGAAAATAAAATTTTGTGTTTTTATACATACAGCAAACATCTTTTCTTATCATTCGATAACTTGTATAATTAAACCGATGAAAAAAATCTTTAATGTGTTCTTATACATAAATTGTAAAAACAAAATATTTCTTTGTAAACGTAAACGTATTAAATGTAAAAAATACAGTGCAAAAATGTGTGTAAAGCGTTAAATGTTTTTGTTTCACAATGTATTAATATTACTGTGTAGGGATATATTTATTTAATTACATATATATTTAAATGTATTTGTCTTTATGGAAAGTCAAAAAAATTACTTTATTAAATATAAAATTGATTTTGGCATGCTGAGTTGTCCCATCTCAGATTATATAAATTGTGGTATTATAAATATTATATAAAATAAAACAAAAAAGGTCTGTTTACATTTTGCGTTTTTAATATATCTTATTAAAACACCCAAATGAGGTAATTTACATGTTTTAATAGAAATTTTTTGCGAGAATTGGTGTAATTTGTATTATAGTGATTGAATTTTAATTAATTGATAAGTAACTTAAAAATATGCTGTACTTAGTGCAGTTTCTAGAAAATTGCCTAGATTTCTATAATTTCAAATTTTTGTTTAAAATTGTCAAATGACGCAAATTCTAAAAAAATGTATAAAATATTTGTTCATAAAGCTTTTATAGAACTCATCCATAAAAACCTCGTTTCCTGAACTTGGATTCATTCCGTAAAACCGACCTTATGAAACTCGTTCTTTAATATAGTTTGTTTTTTCATCGTCTCCTTGATTTGTACAATCAGTCTGTGTTGCGGTCTATAAGTACATCTTCTGTAGGCTTAACCTAGTACTTAATACTATATATTAACACGTCATAAAGAGTAATGCTCCAATTAATGTTCTTTATTAACTATTTACAGTGGTTTTACATTTTGCTGTACAATGTTTAGTCTTCTGGGTTCTTCTTTGTCGTTGAACAATGTGGCTGCAAGTTGATTCTGAAGTACAAGGCTTTGCTTTGTATTTAATACTGATTTTGGTGATTCTTTTACGTATTTTGGGTATTGTTGTAATTGTTTACTTGTTATACACCACGGCGCGTTCTAAGTATTTTATTTTCTAACATTTGTATCAGTTCATTCATCAATTGATTGTTTTTTGTTGTGGAATTTGTTATTCATTTAGCATGACAGGACGGCAATTGCTACGCCTTAGTGTAAACGTAATGTGAGAGGATTTATTTTCGTTAGCTTTAATTCTCTAGCGTCCTAGCTATACTTCGAACTAGTTCAGGTATGTAATTTTCTTGAGGCGATTATAAGATCTATGAGTGATGCTAGAATAGTTGTATCGTTTGCGTAAGTAGCTATCGTTGTCTGACTGTTATGTGGTATGTCTGCTGTGTCTATCGAGTATAAGATTGGTACAAGAATACTTCCTTGTGGTACCCCAAATAAGATTGATAATAACTCGGTGCGTTCTTCTTGATACTTGACTAGAACTGTCTAGTAAGTTAGGTATGACTTTAAAAAAGAATACATTGGATGTGAGAGAGCATATTTAAGTTTGTAGAATAGGCCAGTGTGTCAAAATTTATCAAAGGCTTGACTTATATAAACACATATTGCAAAACAGTACTTTTTTTTGAAAAAAAATAAAATTTGATTATGAGATTAAGAGTATGTCAAGGTGTAATGTTTGTATAAAAATTTGTATTGCTTGTGAACTTTTGCAGAGACCGTTGGCATTCCATTCTGCAATGGTAAGTTTACAGTCCATTATTTTATTTTATTAGCGAGCATTGACATGATGTTCATGAGTGTACTCATTTGATTTATTAATTATTTTATAATATAGCGTAGTTCGAATAATTCATTGGAAGGTACGATGGTGGTAAGAATTAGGTTTTGTTAAGTTACATTGGAATTGGAGTAACTTGTTACAGTTTGCGCGCACGTTACTCTTGTTTGGTATTTTTTGTTTCTTTAATTTTGGATAAAATTTTTGCTGCAATGTACATCACATTATCTGTAATTAGCTGGATGATCCTCATCGCAGATAATGCATTTAACATATAAATTATTAATCTTTCTGGGGCTTCCACTTGTAAGATGTTGTTCCGTGCACTTGACGCATCTAGGGTTATTTTTGCAAAAGTTTTTTGTGTGGCCAAATCTTTGACAGCGCTTGCATTGCGGAATGTCTCTTTTTGTATGAGGGGTTTTAAATTAGACTTTTGTATTTAGTAGTAAGTCTCTCTTATAGATTTCTTTATTGTTTTCATTTGTTTTAATGTCTACAAAGTACATCTGTAGTGGTATTTTTGTATTTCGTTGTTTGACGTTCCATATTTTGATTACTTCGTGTCCTCTTTGCATTAAAGTTTTATTTCGTTTATGTCTGTTGTTTGATGAATGTATTTTGAGTACTACTCGGAAAATTTTTTTTATTGCTTTAATTTATAAGTGTAAAATTCAGTTTCTTTTTCTATTAAAACTTTTGTAATTTTAGTGAATATTAGGTTTTCTGTAGTATGCACTTTCACCTGATCATTGTAAAGTGTTTTTAATGAGTATTTGTTTTTACTAATTTCGTTCAGTAAATCAGTTAGTGGTCTTATATTTTAGAATCTATATATAAATAGTGGTGGCGGTTTTAGATCCGTATTTTGTGTGCTGTTCTTTTCCTCATCGTTCTGATTAGCAATTGGATCATATCTAGTGCTTACTGTTATCGTTTCTCCCAACCAATACTCTTGCTTTCTTGAGATTTGAGGCTCATATGTACCAGTTCATCTGTATTGTTTGTTGTTATAATTAACTGTCTGGCATTGAATCCCTGTATTTAAATTTGATAAGTGTGTTGATCGTTGCGTGTTCATTGGAATTATTTTTGGTACTTGAAGGTTACTTTGTGGCTGACTGTTGTATATGATGGCGTTTAACGTATAAACTTGCTGTATTGATAATGGTTTAAAGAAGACATTTCCATTGCTGTTTGAATATAAGTTGTATTTTGTTCTACAAAATAATTACCATTATTGAAAGTATGACGCCCAAAACTAAGCGTGTTAGCCATTAAATCGTTTAAGTATTTACACATTTATTTTGATGTTCACCTTAAATTAAATTTTGCTTAAATTTAATAATAATAAAATAATTACGGATAAATTTTAAAATTTATACTTTCAGTAAGGTCAAGTATTTATTGTTTGATAACTCGAGCGTGCAATTGTATACAATCTTACACTATGAATTCAGAAATGGGAATTGGTAATCTAATATACTATTAAGACACTAATTTTGATTGTCAGTGGTTTACGTTTACGTATTTTTAAAACACATATTTTAAAAACTACATATAACTACAATTCCGTATTATAAAACAACATTTTTTAATTTCAATTGCGTTTACGTATTGTTAAAGCATACATTGTAACGTAAATGCAATGGTATGTACTTATAAAAGTAAGTATACAGATGATTTAACCGGGTCGATACACATGCAATATTTTTATTAATAAAATATTTGATCAGCGTTTGTTAGTTAGATGCAATTGTTCTTTAGATACAACTAGGTAACAAATCGAGCAATAAATAGAATTTTTAGTTATATTAAAGCAAGTCGTATAAGGCGAGTAAACTAAATATAAACAAAATATTCAAATATATGTTACACCTAGTTAACGAATTAAATCTGCAGAAAAATTGTTGTTAATAATACGAATAAAAATCTTGACGCATATTTTCAAATGCATTTTTAATGTTTTTCATTGTATAAACGTTGCGGAGTAAACAACAATTGAAACAATTTAAAATGCTTTTTCACATTTTCTTTGTGTTTGTGCAACCACTTAGCGTGTTTCAATAATAAATGTACTTTTTTCTGAAAGTTTCTAACGTTTTGCATAATTAGTAAAATCGCTTGTACTATAAATTTTTTACTAAAACTTACTGAGTTTTAAATAATTTTTTATTTTTAAGTGTAATTAATTATTTTATATAAAAATATTGTTTCGCAAATTAATAAAATATTTAAGAATCCTTAATTAAAAGCAATAACAACATATTTTCGTTGCAGTAATAATAATTAAATAATTAAAAATTGCGAATAAAGTTAATTTAAAACGATTGCATATTTTAACTTTTTAGTTTTGTTTCTACTATAATTGTAGTTGTTAATATATAAATCCAATTAAAATTTTAATTAACCATGATAGTTTTGGATAACCTACAAAATATTTATTTTCAGAAAAAAGAAAAAACATTTTTTTATTCGATTAAACAGGCTTTTATTTTTAAATACTTGTTTTATTAAAAACAATATTGGTACATTAAAAACTGCAAAAAAGCTTCTATCAAAACATGCAATAAACATTAATAATATTAATGTTTAGCACAATTTTTTTTTAAAGTCAAATTCTATAACTTTATATTACAAAGACATACAAATAACGAAAATTTACGTTAATCAAAATTACAAAAATGAAAGGTGCTATAGTAAACATTAATAGTAAAAAAAATTCATTAACTTATTTAATCGTTGTTTTCGAAACCGGTTTATAAAAATTATTTGTTTTAAATATTTATAAATATGACGTAAAATAATATTTTTTTAAAATTTGCGTCTATAATAAATCCAAATAAATACTCGTACAAGTGCGCATACAGCTATCAACGCACTAGATTGAGTGCGCTAGTACAATTTTGTTTTTAAAGTTGGTTACACGGACGTTAAAATTGTTATAATTGAGATTTTTGTTAGCAGCAACTTTCTCACTAATCAACGTTACTAATTAACTGTTGTTGCTCTTAACTCTACAAAGATTTATTTTTGATATGTTGAATTGTAAATTTTAATTATCTAAAGACTGTGCTACATTTGATTCTGCAGTTCTTTTTGTGTCGTTAAAGTGTCTTTAATCTAGTGTAGATCTTAGATTTTACTAAAGCATCCTTTGTTACAATCTTAATGTTAATGTTTATTGTTCTTTATTTTACTATAGGTGCATTTTTACAAGATATTTTTAAAACTTTTGGTAAGTACGGTTAATGCAAAACACAAATGTATTGCATAAAGAAGTTGTGATCGGCAGAAAATTTGTTTAACATCGAACGGGTTATGTATACAGTAACCGTTCGAATAATTTAAAACAAATTGTTTTTTGTAATTTTTGTAGAGCTTACGTAGTTTTTAAGTAATTGCATATTGATTATTGTAAATGTTTTTTTAAATGCCATTTTTGGTTTTAGGTGTACAAACGATAATCGCATCTATTTTATAATAAATGTCTTAAATTATAATTAAAAGTTTCTCTTTCCGACAAGTAAGTAAAATTACCTAAACTAGATATCATTAGAAAAAATATTGCGATAATTATATATAAAAACCACATCAATTTTTATTGCCAGTTATATTCCATCATCTGCTTCTTGTATAAAATTGTTAATACCTTTTAGTATAAGATTTTCTCAGTGTGTAACTTGCAAAAGTTTGTTTTAAGAGTGCTTGCAATTTGTAGTATTTTGATATGTTTATATCTTTGTACATAAGTGAACTAAACCTCGACATAGAATGGATGGTTCACAAACTTAACGGTTTATGCTTCTATCGTTGTACAATTTAAATATGTTAAATTGTTTCTCACACATAAGAATAAAGTCTGTGTATTTTCACTAATATCCCTAATCTCAGGTTGTGTACATAAAAAATCACGATTTTTTTTAAAAACATTTATTTAATTTGCAATGTATGATTTGCTTGTTTAGGTAAAATCTTGCAAGTTAAATAAGAACAATGATAAGAACCACTTTCTCTTCTCTTTTTTTATTTATTTATAAACACACGGGCATATAGGTGCCCAATATAAAATACATTTAAAATTGCTAGATTATATAGCTAAAGCTTTTAAATCATTTAGTTTACAATTAAAATATCAAGATCATTAATCACATTTAATTCATTGAATTTCCTCATAATTCTAGTGATAGCTAAAGTCTTTTTTCTTATATTCTGTACTATATAATTTATAGGAACGAGTGGTATGTGAAGAAACATTAAAACTTATTTCCTGTAACAATTCAGGACAATCAATAATACATTTAACAATCTTAAATAGAAAAACATCACAGAAATTACTTCTATCAGTTAAAGAACTTAAATTTACCTTATTCATAATTAAACCGTAATCACCATTTACATGTCTATGGCCTAACTTATATTCTAGATATCTTAGCAATTTCTTTTGAACACGGTCAATGAGATCAATCAACATGGAAGAATTAGGACACCATATTACAGAACAATACTCTAAAATGGGACGAACTAACGAACAGTATACAGATATACCAGTATTTACATCTCTAAATTGACTAGTATTTTTTATAATAAAGCATAGCATTCTGTTTGACTTAGCAACTATATCACAAATATAGGTTCTAAAAGACATGTTTTTGGTTAACGTTACACTGAAATCATTAACCTTATCAACTAATTTTAAAGGCTGACCAAATAAGTTATAGTTGATGTCGAACTCTGATTGCTTTCTAGAAAAGGAAATTATAAAACATTTGCTTAGATTAATTTCTATTTTATTTGCTTTGCATCATTTTTCAACTAATTAGATCTTGCTGCAATACGACTATATCAGAAACACAGTGAATTACTTTAAAAAATTTTAAATTATCTGCAAATAGTAGTAGCAAACTGTTCAACAAAACAAACTTTGTATCATTTATAAAAATGTTAAACAACAAAGGGCCCAAATGTGAGCTTTGTGGACTCCTGAAGAAGCCAGGAACAGTTCTAAAAGTTGAGTAGGAGATAATTTGACAACCAACCAACGATCAGAGAGATAATCAGCAAGCCAGTCCAAAACCGAGCCACCAACCCTATCAAATTTCAATTTATTTACTAGAAGAGCATGAGCCACACGATCAAAAATGCACCATTTTGTCCATCTCCAATTTGTCTACAATAAATTGACTATATATTGCTAAATTGGTATTAGTAGACCTTCTTTTTAAAAAACCATACTGTTTAGTAACTATAATTTGCTTAAAGACATCAGTAAGCTTTGCATTAAATAATTTTTCAAAAAACTTATAAATAGCAGACTAAATCGAATATTTGATAGACACATTGGGAAAGGTTACGGAAGATTTCGTCACTACTAGTGTATTCAGAATCAATTAATTGATACACTGAGAAAAAATAGCTTGCAAACATGTTTGCAACCTTGAGACGATTGGTTGACTCGACATCACCAAATTTCATCATCTCAGGTAAGTCATTAATACCTCTTAAGGATTTGACATATTCCCAAAAACGACTAGGATTATTTCGTAAGTTCTTTTCAGTTTTTTTTAGATACACAGAATACTTAAATTTACTCAATTTATTACAACTAGAACGTAACTAGGCAAAAGTGTTATAGTCGGTATCAGTTCTTGTTTCATTAAACCTCTTATGGGCAACTTTTTTAGTAATAATGAGACTTTTAAGATTGCGTAAATACCACTTTGGAAAATTAGATGGCGCTACCTTTACCTTAGGAACAAACCTCTGGAAGACTTGGTCTAAGACATTATAGAAGGCTTCCACGGCAAGATCAAGCTCATTGTGTTTTAAAACTAAATCCCACTGAATGAACTATATACCTCTTTTAATTTACGGCTCGTATTTACGTCTGTAGTAAGAGAACAATTAATCAATAATGGTGGATGTCCACCAACATTATCTATAGGTGTTACTAGTGGGTCATCGGTAGGACCACAATCTACTTCCGTAAGCGATGTAAAGCAAAGGTCCAACATGGTTCCCCTAGTGTCCTTAACAGAATTAATTTGACAAAGTCCTAAGCTATCAAAAGCATTGACAAATAAAAAAGATTTATTGTCCAGCACATCCACATCATCAGCAGCGCCACTGAAATTCCAAGAAATTTAGGGAGATTAAAATTTCCCAACACAAAAAACTAATCACTTGGGTTAGTTAACACTAATCTGTCTATCTCACCACTAAACTGATCATACAAGGCTAATGGTGACCTTGGAGGTAAGTAGCAAGAGCAAATCATAACTTTAGTCTTTTAAACAGAACATTCCACTACTACCATTTTAAGCGAATTACAATTATTCAAGACAAGGGAAGAAGGTATAGTCTTAGTTACAGCTATTAGAGTATCACCACCACTCAATTTTGTACTTGAACTCATATTTTTATCCTGTCTACACACATTGAAAGAACTATTAGGACCTAATTCTGTAATTAAAATATCACTACGTAGCTAAGTCTTTGTAAGAACAATAACATTCTTACAGTTGATACAACATTTCTTATCACTATCACAATCCTCTGAAGAGCACAGGCAGCAAACCTCTTTATTTGTACATCCTTTAGCTCCGTATAACAAAGAACAACATTTAAAACAGCGCCTGATAAGAACCTCTTCAAACACGCGACATCTTTCCCATCCAATATATAGCTTTCCATCTATCATCACATTGCTAAATGATTCAGCATCAATTTCAAACACCACTGAATGTGTACTCTTTAGCTTAGTTACCTTCTTTATTACAATCTTTTCCTCCTTGGCCAAAATCCCCACATTCTGTTTGAGTAAACTCTCCCTAATTTTCACCTCATTGATCACTTCCCTCAATCCAACTAACTTCAGTATTGGCTTTCTACTTCCTGTTTTTTTTTAACTTATATTGATCTCTGAAATTATTCTTTGCAGCTTGTTCCAATTTTTCTTTATCTTTTCCTGATTTACATACAACAACAATACAAAGAATATTTACATGTTGTTTCAGTTCTTATGAAAATGTATTTTTATGATAAACATAAATAAATTAATTTCAATAATTAGTTCCAGATTAAGAAAAAACGACTTCCTCTTGTCTTAAGGAGTAAAATTGTTACAAATTGGTTCAGTTCCGATACAGTGCAATTTTTGTCTAGCAAAAACTAGAATTAAAAAAATAAATTTATAATAAAAAAATATTTTCTTTAAATAAAAAATTATTTTAAAAGCTCTAAAAAGTAGAAAATAATCCTTAAATTAAATGAAATCTGTAAATTTATTACAAAATACTGTTTATATAATATAAAAGCTTGTCGCAAGATGTTCCTGTAGATAAACAAGAATACAATATGTAACTTGATCTTGATACAAGTAAAAGAAAAAATGAATGTATTTTTAAAATAAATTTACACAGGTAAATCTTGCGACAAGTTTTTATATGATATATTTTGTATAATGTAATAAATTTATCCGTTTATTTTAATTTAAAAATTATTTTCTATTTTTACAGCATTTAAATAAAAACTTGTTTTTTAAATCGTTTTTCTATTATTAATTTACTTAAATTTAATTAAATATAAAAAAAATACAATTTTTATTTTTTACATTAGTGTTGTTACACTAACGTAAAATTTACTAAACTGCAATTTTTTGATCCAAAAATACAATAAAAAACAAAAATTGCACTCGTTTTTTAAAAAATTTGACGTCTGTGACTCGTTTTTAAATTTAAATTTGTGTAAAAAATTATGTTTTATAAATTTCTTTAAATATTAATTTTAAAACTGGTATTACAAAAAAAGAACAGAAATAAACTAAGACATATATATGTACATATAACGTTTACAATAGTAGGTAATTTATTAATAACAAAAAAGGTAATTAATTAATTGACAGTATGTTTACAACAGTAATATTTTTCATTTAAACAGAAATTACTAAAGATGCAAAAGTCATTTCTGAGATTTAAACAATAATATTATAAAATATCACTTGTTAACGTGAATATAGAATGTACAATTTTGTACGGTGCAATTACTTCGGTTTAAAGCGCTATTAGTCTTTTTTGTGTCAAAACTGACAGTTCTGTCATTAATGAACATATCACTGTTGTCAGGTTCATTTCTAAGAACCCTATCACTATTGATAAAAAAGTCTTGAGTGAAAATATTTTTATCACCAATATTTCTAATTTTCCTTGAAGTACTAGGCTAACTATATCTTAAAGGTTTTAGAATTTTATTGGCAATCTGTTTCTTGTTGCTCACAGACTCTTCAATATATTCTTCAACAATGCTGGTTGATTTCTATCTACCATGTTGTTTAAGTGTTTTAATATCTTTACCGTTGTCAATTAAGATAGTTGCCGAGGTCCTTCTAAGACTATAGCTTGTATATTCATAGGGATTTGGCAAATTAGAAAAAACTGTTACGGTCGAATTTTCTTTACGTACGCCTTTGTTGTTACGGTCGAAATTTTCATTAGGTACGCCTATGTGTTTTCGACGTAAAATTAGATTCGGGTTTTGACGCCCGCTAACGATCCTTTGCGTATTAGATGTCATTTGGTAGAAAGTCGACACATGTGCATAATGTAAATGGTCTGTAACTAGTGAATATTAATATATATCCGTTACCATCGGGGAAATAATGGAAAACCATTTATAATTATTTAATTTCCTAGTTTCGTTGCGACGTTACAGGGTAAGCTAAAGTCGTCTTTTAGTATAAACTCGTTTGTAATTCGTTTTCCTTTTGACAGCCATTTTGCGTCCCTTCATGTTACAACTGTTATATTCTCGATATATGGATATCGTAACTATTACTAAATGAGGCATCACGTTGCCGTACTCGAGCACTAGCAGAAGGCGATTTCAAGCCGCGCAATTGGGGTCTTACGGAGGCGTCCTGAGCAAACTTATACTACACGTGGATGACACGACGTTAATCATATTAATAACCACCTATTTTCGATTCTCACTACATACAGTAATTTTGTTTACTTTTGAGATATATTTCATGAATTATTTAATGTAAAATGTTTTAGCTGAACGATCTTTGTGAGTTGGGGATTGTGACACGATTCGTATTAATCTTTTATTGCAGACCACTGAAGAAGAAAAACGTTTTTCTTTGGGCTAGTGGATATTGTAAGTCGGGTGAGTGCTTTAAATTTACTTTACATATCGTGGTCACGTACAATTACTCACGAACTGTGGGATTTCAATTTAACGTTAGTAAATAAGTATAACGCGTAGCTACCATTAGGGTATTTAACTTCAATGAAATAAATGTTTCGCATACTGTATGTAGTTGAAAAATATGTACCTCGGTTGTTTATAATTGTGTGTGGTGGGTTGCCGATGTTGTAGGCATCGAGATCTTAACTTTTCTTGTTTCTATAATTCTCTAAATTGACTATTCCGAACTCAAACGTTAATACCGTTATAATTATTTAATGTAAATTTTTCTAGTCTTTAATAACTCCAACTGTGGGGTGTAATGACTGTTACTTAATACAAATTCAACTGTGATAACTGTTATTGATAGACTGAGGGCGATTAAAGTTGTTAATTTTTTCTGTGTGCTTATTATTTCCTACGAACCAGTTTGGGCTACTCGAACAGCTGAGTAGAGGGATTACGAATCTTCAAATTGTTACAAGTTCTACACCATTCTGTTGTGAGCAGACAGGAGTATGACTTTGGGATGAGCTCTGGCGCCTTTAAATATCTTTTCATTATTATCTAGGAACCCTACCCTCTCACCGACTATTGCGAGTTGGCCGTGCAGGTTCGTAATACCAAAAGCTTGTAACAAAACGCAACATCTTTTGAGACGTTTGAAATTTTATGTATGACCATTACAAGAAGATGACAATGACAATGTTGATATTTAATAAAAAAACCTATCAAAAATTATGTATTTTCGTCGAAGACGTACATATTTTCTGTATATATTTAAATAAAAATTTCCAATTATATTACATGAACGATGTTGTTTAGTTTTCTTGTTGGCAATATTTACTAAGGTTAAGTTTTCTAAATCTTTTAGATCAATAACTTTTAACTGAACTGGTTTTTCGAATCTATATGCTTCTGGGATTCCATATATTAGAAGTAACTAAAAAATATTGTACATACATTTTATATCAGCGTTATTGTTGAGAATAAGACTAAGATTAAAAATATACATATATAATAAATTTGGGTATATTTTACAATCATTAAAAACAATAATAGTTTTTTTTTTAAATTTAAATTGTAAGAAAAGTATGTAACTGTCAATTATATTTCAAAAACAATTAAATTTCGTCATTGCAGGTTTCAGTTTTATCAACATGTTAAGTTTTAAGGAATTTAAATAAAAGTTAGCGCAAAAATTGTTTATTAGTTCTCACATTTTATCTTTGTTACCTAAAGGAATATTTTATTAAATTTAAAATTCAGAATAATTTTGAGTATGACAATATTTATTGTTTAGATGCAATCTCTGTTACCATAAAGAATATTTTATAAAATGAAAAATTCAAAATAATTTTTAACGTTACCTAAAATAATAAAAATTTTAAAACACTACGTAAATGCCAGATAAACTAATCTTAAAAACAACGTAATGTTGGTTACCGTAAATATAGCAATAAAACTGAGTATTGACAAAATGTAATCATTTGTAATTCAAAAAACCAACTTATAATGTTAAACAGTTTATTTGAAAAAGCAATTTGGTAAATGCATTAAATCAATTGATTTAAAAATTACTTCATTACAATAAATACTAAGTTAATATAAACGCAATGCAAACAAGAGACAAGAAAAAAAGAACAAAATAAAATAAACTAAAACATTTTTTTTTATCAAATAAACAATAATCAAACAGTTACAAAATTATCTGAATTAATTATGGTTTATGCTAATTTATAAATTGAATTGTTTTAAAATTGTAAATTTTAGGTTTATAGAATAAATTATGACTGTTTTAAAAAAAAATACTTGAAATTTCTATAAAAGTTTTAATTAATAAATTATCTATTATCAGTCAAGTTTCTATAAAATTATTTTTATTACAATATGAGTAAAGTAATTCATAGATATATGTATGAGAAAGTTATTATAACAAGTTAGTATATTAGTGCATTTACAAATTAAATATAAATATTTGTAATTAATTTATAACAAAAACAAATAAATGAGTCAAATTTACATTTAAATGAAGAAGATTTTATTATTTAATTAAATGTAAATATCTCGATCATATTATTAAAAATAGCACCAAAATATCAATAAATACCCAAAAAAACGCATTAAGAGTTTATTTTTTATCTCTTAACAATAGAATTTTTTACATCATTTGCAGTTGAATTCAAACATGCGTAAAGTTACACGCACACAACAGGTTATTAATGACTCCAGCATCGATTCTTTTTATAACAACATTAGGTTATTAATACTAAAAAGGATTTCTTTTGATGCTTTGTTATAAAAATATGTTTTGAAAGAGATTAAATTAAAATGCAATTTTTTAAAATATTGTTTACTGTATTTTAATTTTTTATTAATATGCGAGAAAGCACACAACAATTTTTAATGGTATTATTTTTATATGAAATTTTGTATATAATATTTTGTGATTTTTTTGTAAAGTTTTTTATTAAAAAAAATCTATGTAACTAAATTGAAATTCTTTTTATGTTAGTTTCTTCAAAAGTATGTAGTTTTTCAGCTCCCTAAGTACAATAATTTTGAATTTTTACATATCAATTTAAATGAAAGTATGCTTTGTTTATAAAAAAAGTTAAATTGAACAAATTATTGTAAAATTCAGGTTTTCACGGATTGCATTAATTTGTAACAATTTTTCATTCTAGATAATTTCCGTATTGCCGTTATCACACAAACTGAACTTTTGTTACACGTCGCAGTGAACATCTTCAAAGCCCGTAACAAACTGATTGATTGTGACGTGAAATCTTGTTTTTATAGACATGCCTCATATCGATAAAACTGGTTTCTAAACTAGTAGTTAAAAACATTTGCCAAAATTTTAGTGTTTTATAGCATAATTTAATGACCCGTTTCTAGTACGTGTTCCGCAACCGCTGACTTCAAAGATTGTTTAAACCGACTACACTTTTGAAACTTTTCGTGTGAAAAAAGAAATTCATTAAAACTTATTAAAAACAATTTTTAAAATTATTGATTTATTTCTGATGGTTTTGTATTTTTTTGTAATGCAATTACAAACACATCTAATCTCACGTTACAACATGTTTACTTTTACTGCAGTTATTAATATATCTTAATTTAACACTACTGTCAAAAGAAAACTCGTAGTAATCGTATTTTTGTGTTTTATTGCAATTCGTAACAAACAAAAACAATTTTCATTTTCTTATTTATTGTTTATACTGGTTACACAATTTTATTTACTATATATCAAACAATTATTATTTTTAGTACCTTTTTGTAATTGCTACTTTTTTGTTGTAACCTACTAAATACTACACTTAAATGAGAGAAAACCATCCCAATGATTACGTCATTCGGGTAAATTGTAATGTTTGTAATATGGAAATTTCTTTTGTAATTATCTATTTTTATATATGATAGCACACCTTTTCTAAACAGTATTAGCGATAAATATTGTAATTCGTAATCTTTTACGATTTTAAACAAACCATCTAATTTGTATATAAACATTACTTCGCATACTTTATTGACGATCACAGGTAAGGAACCAAATATCGTTAAAAATCGCAAAATGTACTCAATAATGTACACTGGATTAATGCCTTTACGTGTATGCTGTATGGTATTGCTTGAATCTTTATATAGTTATTGTTTCCGTGTTTGTCTATTTTTTTCATATTTTTTTTAATTATATCTAACCGAATCATAAGTTTTAGCAATTATTTGTTTATACTCCGTTTTTGCAAATTGATACAAAAGAAACACGTTTGATAAGGTACACACATTCGGACTTTTAGTGTGAAACGCGCATGCCGGATTAATACTTTGCAATTAAAATGCGTTTTTGTCTAATTCTTGAACAGGTACTTCCTTTTACAAACACTATTTTAACTAAATGACACAACTAACTGATAATATTGTCAAATTGAGACGCGTGTATACGCAACACATATAGCAGTGTGATGCACACAGATGTATGTAGAATAAATAAAGTAGTAATGAACTGACACTGGTCTTGTTCACATGGCGCAGTCAGGTATTTTATAAAACAAGCTATCCTCAATAAAATAAACAACCACGTGCACGCGGAAAACCTATCTGAGAACTGGAAACTCTGGAAAAAACGGTATTTATCTTATTTACAAGCTACAGAACAGGAAAAGAAGAGAAAACGCAATGTGCCCAGCTATTAACGTTAATAGGAGAGAAAGGTATGAGAATTTATAATACATTTTCATTCACATCGGAGGAGGAAGGTAAACTAGAAAAATTGATAGATAATTTATACCTACAATCATTTTACTCCCAAAAAGAACTTGACGTTTGAAAGGCATAAATTTCTAACTTGCAAACAAAATAAAAGTCAAACGATAGAATTACGAAACCTGCAAGATAATTTCACAAAAGACGTGCTTACTTGTAGTATTAGTTCATCATCATTAAGAGAGAAGTTACTACAGGAAGATAAAGCTTCACCAGAAGATGCTGTTAAAATATGTATTAATACAGAAAGTGCGAAGGAACATTGTCGTCAAATAACAAATGGTGAAACCAGTGAAGAGGTATGGTCATCGACGTGATAACAAAGACAAAACAAGAGAAGAAACAAATGGGTCGACCGCAAAATGGCAATCATTCTAAGGAACACATACACATTACTAATCCAATTCGTAACGATGTTGGAATAAAGAAGAAACAACAGACAAGTACAACAGCAATTGTGGTAATAAAAACCATTTTGCTTTAGCATGTTTCCATAAAAAGAAAACTAATACAATTATAAAATATATTAATGTAGTAGAGTGTAACAATGAAACTTATGATTTTTTCTATATGGATAATATTGATGAACCAATAAAAGCAGTCTCTGAGGAATCATCGTTTGCAGGGTTAAACATAAACAATCAGAAAATTGATTTTAAATTGGACACCGGAGCGATGGCAAACGTCATACCTGTAAGTGTTTTGAAATTAATAAAATACGACGTAGGTAAAATCAAGAGTACAAATATAAAACTTTGTTCATATACACGAGAACAATTACCAATTATAGGTCAATGTTCATTGCAATGTAAATATAAAGATAAACAAGCTGATCTTTTATTTTATGTGGTCGATATGAGTAATACTCCTTTGCTAAGTCTTAAAACGTGTGTACAATTAGGTTTAGTAGTAAAAGCAGACGTTTCAGAAAATAGCTCAAAAACAGCTGATACAAAATCAGTAGTAGATAATAATACAGTTAGTAATAATATTAATAGTTTGTTAGACAAATACAAATTTTTATTTAAAGGTATAGGATGCCTAAACAAGCCCTATCACATAAAACTAAAAAACAATGCAGAACCTGCAGTACACTCTGTTAGAAAAATACCATTTGCTATACAAAGAATCATTAGAAAACCTTGAGCAACAAAACATAATAGAAAGATGTGAGGAAAGTGCAGATTAAGTTAATGCAGTTGTAATAATAAGCAAACCTAATGGCCAACTTCGAATTTGTTTAGATCTATCAGATCTAAATAAATCCATTAAAAGGCATTATTTCCAAACACCGACTTTGGAAGAGCTGACTGTAAAATTAGCAGGTACTCAATATTTTAGCACACTAGATGCTACACAGGAATTCCTTCAAATTTAATTAGACACGGACAGTGCAAAGTTATGCACCTTTGGTACCCCTTTCGGTGGATATATGTTTTTAAGACTACCATACGGTCTCGTTAGTTCACCTGAAGTGTTCCAGGAAAAACTTAATGACATCTTTGGCAACATAGAAGGCGTTAATATATTCATTAATGACCTTATTATAGCAGCTAAAACGAAACACGACTATAATGTAAAATTGGAACACGTATTGAAAACTTAGCTAATGAGGTACAATACATTGAACATAAAATTTCAAAAAACAGGCTAGAGGCAAACGATTCAAAAATTGAAGCTATTATAAAAATGTCTAAAACCTAAAAGAAAATGTACAAAGATTTTTGGGATTAGTCACCTATGTGCGAAAATTTATAAAAAATTTGTCATGAAAAACTGCACCCTTACGATCGTTGTTAAAAAAAGATGTAATACATAATATGTACGGGTTTTTCTCAATCTTCAATGTAAACCGTTTTATAGTAAATATCCCCATTTAATTTGTATTGTATTTCCCAAATTTCTGTTACCGTAAGATCTCCAGTTTTTCGTCCTCGTCTCAAAGATGGCAAATTGCTACCTAATGCGTCATAATTTAAAAAAATTGGTAATCAATCAGTTTGACATTGTAAAGCTGTTTTGGTCGAGCTAGTCTCATTCTAGAAATGTAATCAGAAGGCAAATTTAAAGATAGCTTGAAGTATTGCTCTAAAGTAGCATGAACGCTTCGGCTTCCATCATGGTATGTCCCTTTTCTAGAAACAGCTGTTCAATGATGATTGATTTTAATCTAGCCAGGTCACTTAAAGCACTTGCTAAAACTTTATTACGGTTTTGGTAATTACATCCGTCTGATAATAGTGTTACTTTTTTATATTTTTCACTACCATTTAATATAAAATCGACTACACAGGATGTAAATTAATCTGCACAAACTCCACCGTTACCTTCGTGTCATAAATAAAGGGTTACGTCATTATCTGTTAATAAGCAGATAGTAAAGATGTGTACCTAAAATTTCTGATTATAGTGTATTTTAGAAGCTAATACCTTTGAACACAAAAGCACACTTTTAAGGTCCATAATAATAACTAAGTGGGCTCACTTGCACTAGCCGTTTTTTGTCTATATGAACTTGATACTCGTTTTCATGTATATTACCTACTTTATACCTACCACAAATTACACAATGATCCTTGCGGGAAAGATAAATTGCTATATTCTCTTTTTTCAACGTTTTACTGAACTGAATTTTCGAACTATTAAGTAAATTGTTTTCTTTGTACCAATCTGAATAAACCGAGTGCATATGTAAGATGGAGCGAAAAGTGGATTCTACATACGTTTTTCTTCTGCTTTTTCTAAAATAATGACTGGGTACTTTTGGAGAAGTTTAAGCCAAGTTTTAATATTCAAAATAACTTTTAATTTTTTTTCTTTTTGATAAATATACCACAGTTTGCACACCAACACTGACTTCAGCATTATCAAGTTCTTTTTGATGGTCTTGCCCATTAATTTTGCTAGTTTTATGCAAGAATTGTTTTAACTATTGTTTACAAAAAAATGTTTCCTATGCCAAATGTAGTGATAAAAAATGTTCGACATACACCAAATCTTTCACCCGTTTACGTCTCTAGATATAAATCATATCCATGTTCTTTGTTTTTCTAAAATGTCGGTTCTCCTTTTACGTATTCATCATAAACTTACGAAGCCATTTGCATACTAAATTTTTTTCAACCATGAGCAAATTTTTGCAAAATGCATGTTGTCTTTTTATATTCTTTTGCTTTTTTAAAAATTTGTTAATGGTCACAGCGTTTTTTTTATCATTCTAGCTTTTTTTGGGCCACTTTGAGTTACTTTTTTGGCTGATGTTTTGTATCCCATGTAAGATAAGCCAAAAACTCTTTTTAAACTTGCTACTAATCTTTGCTTTGTTACACAAATAGAATGCTTTGCTACTTCTATTGCTGCTGCAGTTGAGTTATTTAAAGGTACTTTAGTTGTTTCTAAGGTTTTTTCAGCCACATTACTTACACTTTCTGCAATTGATGCAATATATAAAAATGCTTGTGTTATGTCCAAAGTTTCTGCATTAAAAAAATTGAATAATATTATCTTCAAAAGTCATATTAATTACCTCAGAAAGTTCATTGTCTGGCTCAATAATAAATACGTGTTCTTTATTAGGTTCCAAATTATCAACCAAACTACATTCTAAATGCAATAAATAAATAGCATCCATTTACATTTCCAGATTCCATATTTGAAAGACTTTAAGTTGTAGATCCTACATTCTCTTTATTTTTTTGAATCAAAGTTTCTTGGTGCATAGTATGTGCAGCACTCAGTCTTATGGGTTCTACAAAAAAATCATAGCAGTTCTATAGGTAGTTGATTGAAATATTCACCTGGAAGCATTGAATCCGTTTTATGTGCAGAAAAGTTTTTTTTTGGTCATCGAGCAACGTTTAATATGCCTCAAAACCTCTTCAGTCATCTTTCGTTCACGTCATGTGATTTTAGAACTAAAAAGTAATGTTTAATTGTGACGTTTCCTTTCAACTGATACAAATGTAAGTTATTTTTCTTTTATAATTATTCTTGCAGCCTTTTATTGTTATAAATATACGTATCTTTTAATGTTTATGCAATGTTTCGCGCTCTTATAGGGCCATTTTTCAGTATTTATTAAATTCGATTTTTAAAAACACAGCAGTATTTATACCAAATTTTTCAGTAAGGAAGCGAAACGTTGCGTAAACATTAAAATAAATCTACTATTATTGTATAAAGGTTGCAAAAATATTTAAAAAAAATAACGTTAAAAGTTTAAAATTGATAGTTGTGAACTAAGGTTTTACGATACAAAATAGTTTATTGTTGCAATAGAAAGCAAACGAATTAATTAGATTTGTTTGTAGATACTTACCTTGATATTGACACTGAAAACAGCACAATACATAACCAGGTATAACTTCTTGTAATTTAACTAATAAGTTTGTTTACAAAGTATTATGTAAACACTGTCATATAACAAGCACCGAGTCTGGTTATCATAAAATAACTGCTCACAACTAACCATGTGCTAATCACATTGCATAAGAGGTTTTGCACCAACAATCAGCAAGATGCTGCCATTTAGGTGATATAAATATAACTAAATTTTAAACGGTCGGAGCTTTTTTACCACATAGGTGGATTTTCATACTGTGAAATATTAAGCACTGTATAGAATGCAGAATCTATTATATGACAAAATTGCCACATAGGAGGTTTTTACTCGGCAACGTCAATATTTTCTTATAATAATCTAACTGTTTACATTACATCAATTTACATACATATTTAAATTTACTCTTCCTTGAATTCTTCGTCCGAATTATTTTCTAAAGTTTCTACTAGATTGTTTAAATCGTCTACAAATGATAACGTTGATGATAGTGATGATTCCGGTAGTACGTTGTCCAGCGTTTTTTCCAACATCACGGTATCTGCATCGTAAACCTTTTTCGCATCCATTTTGAATTTGATGCAAATCGTTTAATTCCGAAGCCTGCTTGTATCCTATTACGCAATCTATCATTTTGAAAACGCCATCTACGTACTGAAATTGATGACTATCGTCCCCATATGCTTTGAATATGATTGATAATAGATGATCTGCTCTCATGTACTATTCGTACGTTAAATCTTGGATCATTATTTTCTAGAGACACCCAGCAATATCGAATTCATTTTTAAAAAAATTTTATTAATAATATAATAATACATTGTTTTTTTTACCAACTTATGATCTACAACTTCTAATCGACTTACTACATATACTAAATGACTGGCTTCCACCAATATTACTTTTTAATTTATTGGTTTTGATTATGCTCTTACGTGTTCACATAAATCAATATCTAATAATTTTTTATTTATACCAAAAATATTCAAGTCTTTTGTAATGCAAGAATATTTAGATACACAAATTTTCAAAACAAATCTTAATATGCTTTCTTTTATGTCTCCACTTTTCAACGCTATTGTACCGTATCCTCCTGCAACACTTAAATTGTGCAAGGTAAATAGCATTTGTAATAACTTTTGTACATTTGATACAATTAAACCGCATCGGTAATTATGTATCAGTATTGCAATAAACGTCGTAGCATAAACATGGTAGTGTAGTGGTAGCTTAATAAAATTATTTATAATTACTTCCTGCAACAAATAGAATTGTGTGCACAAGTCACTATAAATTCAATTGCATTTTTAATTACCTTTTGCAACAACACCAGTAGTGCAAACTTTGCGTGTAAAAATCACGTTGATATCAACTGTATCTCTATTTATCTTTTGCAACAATAACATTTGTCCGGACGTACTCTCATTAAACACTATTAGAACCTCAGTAACAACAACGGAATATTTGCACCTATTTTCCGATTCTACAACCTCCTTCTGAAACAACGTTAAGGCTGCATGGACCTTCGTTGTTTTAGGAGGAGGTTGGAGAATCAGCTAATTTCTACTACTCACTACTGTGCTACCAAGCTTACAAAAACCCCGGAAAATATGCAATCCAATTTAAAGGACAAATTGTGTCGACCAATCATATAGCGCGATTTGTTAAAGTACATTTAAAATCATAAGCATTTATTTATTAATTTTGTCAACATTTTGGTTTCTATTTACGTTATTTTGGGTTTTCATATTACTTTTTGCTTTTATATTTGAATTTTCGTCTTGATTGTAAACAAATCGGTTCTTTTTAGAACAATATATTCCAATTTACCTTTAAAACAGTGGGTAAGTATTTCTAGGTTAAAATATTTCTAATTAATTTGTAACACAAAAAAAGTTATTTATTGTGGTTCTAGTAAAAAAACAGCAATAATTCAAATAAAATTTGGTATTACAGTTTAAATCCATAGAAATCAGAACCTGAAAAGTCGTTCATTCGGAAGCACGATATTACGAATAATGATCATCGATTTCTTCGAGAAACAGAAAGCAGATGATCAATGGATATATCCAATCAAAAAAGCTTCTGCACTTGCTGCTGCTGCAACAGGGAAATCTTTAAGTTTTATCAAGAAAATTCGTAAAGAATCTAATGTTGCCGGAGACTCACTTTTAAGAAGTCCTGATAAGAAGCGTCGAACTGGTGCAGTGAACAAAATTGAGTTGGATGATTTTGATCAAGGTGTTTAAAGAAGATCTGTGCATGAAATGTATACAGTCGATCATCAAGTACCTACAGTGAAAGTGTTAGTGAAAAAAATGAAAGACAAAGTCAACTACATGGATGTTTAAATTACAATTTAAACATGAAAATGGATTATTGAAACATTTATAATTTTAAAAGTTAATAATTAACAATTTGAGAAATGGTAAACATATTTAGTGATTACTTCGTATTATAAAACAATCCGCTTGCTAACATTTGATACTACGCTATATTTAGACTTCCGGAAGATCAGCACATTACTAAGTATGTGTTACATGATAGTGACTGACATTTAAAGTTGTATACATAAAATTGCCGACTATACATTTCACAACGGTTGTAAATATTGTATATAAATAGTAGACAGTTAGTAATAAAATTATCATTCAACATTAACTTGTTTGATCATTTGTCTTAGAATCCGGTATTGTTTAAAGATTGATTATCTGGGCAAGCGTCCAATTATCAAGTACGAAACACCTACGTGCTTAATAATGGGAGAACGTGAAACTTTACGAAAGTATATTTTAAAACTTGGGTTTTGTTACAAGAAATGCTGTAATAAACGTAAACTTTTAATGGAACAAAATGATATTGTAGCTTGGCGTTCACACTATTTGAAGAAACTGAGAGAGAATGATGCTAAAGACAACAATATACAACTAGTATCGTAGTTAGATGAAACCTAAATTCGCCCATCATATGGAGTTAACAATTGTTGGCAGTCTACAGAAGAACCAGGTGTTTATAAATGTGATCAAACTGAGCAACGACATATTATAGTGCATGCAGGTGGTTCATACGGGTTTGTAAACAACGGCCTTCTAATTTTTAAATCACAAACTAAGTCTAGCGAATATCATGGTAATATGAATCATAGAAATTCTATTCAATGACTGGAGAAGCAACTTATTCCAAATCTACCCCCTAATGGTCTCATCGTAATGGATAATGCACCTTATCACTTGAAACAGATAAACAGACCTTCAACTCAAAGCAATCGTAAAGAAGATATTTGTTCGTGATTGGAAGCAAATGTAATTTCTACAACAAGTGAAATGCGAAAAGCAGAGTTATTAATTTTAGTCAAGTAGCATCCTACATCAAAAAGTTATTTTGTTGATATTACTATTATTACTAAGTGAGCATGGAGATACTGATGTTAGATTGCCTCCTCACCATTGTGGTTTAAATCCAATTGAATTTATATGGAGTCTCGTAAAAAGAAAAGTCGCAATGAATAATGTGGCACAACGAGGAATTGATATTGAGAATTTAGTTCAAAATGCATTTTCTGAAATTACAAATGAAGATTGGCTTACATCTTTGTAAAGAAATGTAGAAAACAGATTGTTCAGTTGATGAGGTTGTTGAAAGTTTAACATTTACAGTAAATAATAGTAATTCAGATGAGGACGGTTGGGAAACTGATGACAGTGAAAGTGAATCTTCATTTAATGATAATTAATTAATTTTTGACCTTAGTAATATTGCGTCATTTAATCAATAAGAGATAATGCATTTTTTTGTAATTTTATACCGAAATGAGTGCTTACTTTTCTGCTTTGTAAATTTTTCAATAAAAGATTTATTAAAAATCGTACTAATTGCGGTTATTGTAGTTTTAATTAATGATTAGATTAAAGTAGATATTTGTGCAGTGATCAAGATTATTCATGTTTTACACGAACATTGTTTAAAAATTTTTTTAACTACAACTTATGCAACCAATTATGCAGTCGAGTACTACTCGTTTGCTTGCTTGTCTAATTTTAAAAATTAGCGCCGAAATACTTTTTCATCAGACTATTCCTTGTACGATACGCGCTGCCCCAGACATCCCTACCCAGGGTTTTTGTAAGCTTGGTCAAACTGTAGTGGAAGACATTATGAAAAAAAATTCAGATCTCAGATAAAAATGAGGAGAGTGACGCTATAAAAGCCAACAAAATAAGAGCAAGTATGGGCAAACCACAGAAAAGGTAGTCTTGATGATATTAAAAATTGACAAAAACAGAAAAAGTATGAAAAAACATAGAATAAATTTTTATCTAACGATAAACAATCACAGCCCAAAGAAGAAATCAAAATTATT
This sequence comes from Aquatica leii, assembly GCA_035610365.1. NCBI lineage: Eukaryota > Metazoa > Arthropoda > Insecta > Coleoptera > Lampyridae > Aquatica > Aquatica leii. Next base: position 215,358,435 of record CM069432.1, on the reverse strand, counting down.
TTCCCAGTTTATTTGTATTTTTTTTATTTTGACACTTACCGCTTACGTTTAAAATTCACAATACTCAACGTATAAATTACTGTTATGCATACGTTTTGATACTTCTTTGATTTATAATTTAAAATAATTTCAAACTAATAAATAAACACATGTACTTACATATTTTTTTTATTAGACAATTTTAATTTATAAATTAAGTCGTTTCTCAAGCAAATCCTTATGCTAGTGCAGTACTATGATAAATGCACTTAAACACAACTAAACTTGTATTTTTTTTAAATATTGTTTATTGGAAAAATAATACCTCATTCTTTTATCTCACATACTCAGTACATTTTGATCTTTATAATTATTTATTTTAGTGTTCTTTATAGATACCTTAAAAATTACTGTTTAATTATATTTATTAATTTAAAAGAAACATGATCTTTTTAGGTTGTTTTCGTTAATTTTAATTGAAAACTGACAAATAAATCAACTGGTAAAATTAGTCAGTTGTTTTGATATTTTTTTGCAAAAATATAATTTTATTTTTATGTTGTATAATTACATCGTTTTGTTAAACAATTGTTGAAATATTGCTTGAAAAAATACATAATGTTGGACTTTATTAAACGAACCGTAGTTTATAGGCAGGTAAAAAAGCCTTTTTGTCACAATCACATTGCAAATTTATTGTTTCATTTTGTGTTTTAAATATCAATAATTTAACTGTTTATTTTTGCTAATACTATTTATTAGCCTACCGCTAAAAATGGATTATAATTATAAAACTATTTTAAGCATTTATTCAAATAAACATATATTATTAGTATGCATACATATAAAGGTAATAATATTTATTTTGATGTTGAAAAGTAAAGTACTAGGTCTATTTTTAAAGTTTTGAAGCAAGTAAACTGTTGCATAGATATATTTTATAAAGTAGTCGTTCGTATCTTTATAAAATAATAATTAAATTTATCAAAAATATAAGTTTACAATAACAAGTAAATTACTTCAATTTGTTACAATGTACATTAAAGTATTATCTAAATGCACTACAGTGTTCTATTGAATAACTTAATAAAATTCATATTTGTTATAGTTATTTACACTTGAAATTTTTTGTTAGTGTCATTGAACAAAAAAGTATACAGAAATTGAATTTGCATTTTTTTTTGGTATTAACCGCAACAGGTCTTTGCAAATTGTTCAATAAAGACGTAATGCACGATTTATGTAAATTAGCATGTTTTGGTAAGAACACATCTATAAAAAGAAATCAAAAAATAAATCTTATTATGTTTTGTGTGCTGTACCAATAATATCGTTTCTCATAGTAAATCATTGTTTCATATTGATACGTTGTAGTAGTTAATAATAGTTAAAAATAAAACATTTCCGATTTCTAGAAACGAATTTCATCAAAAATTACGTTTAATCCTTTGAACTAAAAATTTCCAGAACGTCTAGCAACAAAATAAATTAACATGTAGGAAACTATGAAGTTGTTAATTAGATAGTAAATATTACAACCGCGAATTTCAAAAAATGTATTTGAATTAAACGCGACATAATATTTCTAACTGTACTACGCAAGTGCAAAAATTTGTTTATATAATTGCAGAAACCATCTTAGAGACCAGTAGACAGCTGTTTCCTATTTGGATTCCTCAGCACTAGAATACTCTAATGCAGTTTCCTCAACTATATAAAACAAATTGCCATACTTTTACCCCATTCGGGTCTTAAATTGATTAATTCAAATACATTTTTTGAAATTTGCGGTGGTAGTATTTACTATCTAATTAACAACTTCATAGTTTCCTACATGTGGATTGACTCGTACGTAGCTCCGTTCTTACGAAATGGCGTTTAGCCTCAGATTTATTAATCAATTTAACACCCGAATGGGATAAAACTATGGCAATTTGTTTTATATAGTTGTGGAAACTGCATTAGAGTATTCCAATGCTGAGGAGTCCAAATAGGACAAAACAGCTGTCCACTGGTCTCTAAGATGGTTTCTGCAATTATATAAACAAATATTAGCACTTGCGTAGTACAGTTAGAAATATTATGCCGCGTTTAATTCAAATACATTTTTTGAAATTTGCGGTTGTAATGTTTACTATCTAATTAACAACTTCATAGTTTCCTACATGTGGATTGACTCGTACGTAGCTCCGTTCCTACGAGATGGCGTTTAGTCTCAGATTTATTAAAATAAATTAACTTTAAGTATTAAATAAAATAACTAAGCATTTTGTCAATCAAATCTATCGGACGCAAACAGTAATCGAAAACTGCAAACCGACACCTGATAGGTAAGCTACTTTTAAGGTCCTTTTTCGTTTGTTTTGGCGCATCGTAGTTATATTATTTTTGTAATTGTCGATTGATTTAAACTCGTAAATTTATTTTTTATAATTTTATTTAGATAAAACAGTTTATAAACACAACTTAATTGATGGACTGGTTTGAGACAGATTTCTGTTGCACCACTGTCCATACTTTTACAGCGCCGGTTGCACATATTCTGCTATTGGCGTAACAGCCTCTTAAAAAACTTAATCAATATTGATTTTTTCACAGATTTAATTTGACAACAAGCTTGCATACGTGTTTACTACGTTTCATGTCTAAATAACTTTGAAACTCTTCAAGAAGAGATATTAAATTTTTTTTATTTGCTATGCTAGAATTTTTAGTTTGCAATTCGTTTTGCAAGTTTGTGCCTTTCATATTATTTTGAGTGTTAACCTTTAATTTATTCTCTCCTAAATCATGACTATTTTGATAAAAAGATGCTTGAAGTTTAAGCTTTTTCTACATTTTTGCAATTAATTTGTGTGCTTGCGCCGCAATAAATCACCATCTATTACCTTGATTGGCAACGTTTTACAAGCTGACGTGTCTGTTTCACGGGCTTTTTGTTTATTATTTTTTAGTTACTTTATCTCTATTTTTCTGACAATATATAATTTTTTGCCGCAATTTTATCTTTAACATTGAACGATTTGTATGACATGTTTTGCATCATTAAAAAAAAATAGTACAAATTACATAAAAAAAGCATCTCTGATAGTCTTATTTGTAACACGGTGTTTCATAACACAACATTGTGACGGCATTTTTTCTAAATGTTTTTATAAATTGTATCTATTAGACTTTAAACATTTAATTTTACGTTTTATTGTTTGCATATAACGTTTTTCCAACTCATATCCTTAACGTTTTAAAAATACCTTAAATTTTGGATTTACAAATTGAACTTTGTTGTCTGTGCGTAAACAGTTTAAAAACACAAAGAAATTTACGCAAAACTTTCATGATATTGTTTGTGTTTTTTTTTTAAGATATTAATGTCTAATTATTTAGAAGAAGAGTTAATTAAAATAAGAAAGTAAGCGTTGAAAAATGAACCAGTAAAATTTGTATGAACTTTTTCAAAAAGTGTAGATAAGTAAACCCAAAGATGTTTTATATTTGGTGAATTATTTTTGTGTAGTACTTGTTCAAAACAACTTTCAACAAATTATTTGATATTATAGTCACTTGTTCAGTATTTTTTCTCATCTTTGAGAGATTCCATAAATATTTCTTCAAATTTTATAAGGTAAATTTTGTCATTTGGAGATTGAGTTTTTGTTATATCGATAAGTTAAAAAATGAATTTTCTAAAGTTAATCCTTGAAATAATTCATTAGTTATGAACAAGAGAACTTGATCTCTTATTAATTTTGATTTTATAACAGATAATAGCATTATAGCTATGATCAACCGTAATTAGTGTTAAAAAAATCCATACTCAAAGTGGGTTCTAGGTAAATTGACCCAAATCAATTGACCAAACACAATTGACCAAAAATCAGTTGATCAAAACGACAATTGACCGAACTCGCAATTTACTGAAAAAAGTTGACCGAAACAGTAATTGTATTTACCAAAAAGCAACTGAAGACTTCTGCAAAACATTCATACTCCTTATGAAAACGTCATTTTTTGTTTATTGCATCTTCTCTTCACAATTTATCTATGCTTAGGACTAATAGTATATTATTTACTGGCGTTTTAAAAAAAAACTTCTTGTTTTTTTTTAATTTGACGTATAAAACCCTCATGAAACGCATTACCATTTACTTGTTTTGTACGTATTTACTACGTATTTAAAAAAAACTCTTGTTTTTCTTTTTAATTTTAGTTAATTATGCAAGATAGTTTTAACAATTTTTTTCAGTGCTTGATGTTTTTTATTTGATGCAGGTATGAAACCCTAATAAAACCCATCATCATACTAGTTGTTTTCTACGTACTTACATTATATACAATATCAAAAACTTAACTTATGGGTAATCCCACGTAGACAATCCTTAGTGTTTCCTCTAAAGTCAAATTGTTTTATTCTAGCAGTACAATCTCTATAATTTCTACGGTTTCTTAGTGGTTTTTTTCCACTGATATATTGCTCTATTTATAGTTGGTTCTCTTAGCAATGCTCCTATAAACTTTCAAATGTTCGGATGTGACATCGTTGGGGACGTCTAATCCATGTTTATTCGAAATAATCTAACACGTTTTGTACTTCTAGTCGAATTAGATTTTCTCCACACAATTGCTCGAAGACATTGACCACATTCACCGCAAGAGCAAGGCGCATTTGAATTATTAGTGCATTGAGGTTTCATTTCATATTAACACTGAAGTCTCTATGTTTGGATGTGACGTAAAACATTTTGGAAAAAATAGAAGAAGCACCCTCTAATTCTTGTCTCTGGAAAAGCGTTTCGTACAGCGCTCATTGCAAGCTCAAAATTAATAAGTATGCTTTTTGGGGATACTCTAGGTACAAGATCTTTTATGGCTGTAAGTAATCGTATTTAATTTACTTCAGTCTTAGAAGATAATAGCGCATGTATTAATAGTATTACATTGTTGTATTGTAAGTCATGCACAGTGTGTAATTGGAAAAATGAATGGAAAACAGTTTTAAATGTGCCATTTACATAACAATATGTGGGTTGAGCCATTAATCGCATATTGTTTATTGTCAAAAAGATTAATATGCGGTGGTCATCTGCTTCAGAATCGTACACAAAAACTCTTCTTCATTTTTCGTAATTCGGAAATTATTAGGGATAACAAGTTCTTTCCGATATCCAGGGTTTGCCGGAGCAGTATCATGTTGTGTTCGTAAGTTTCTGAAGGTTTGTTTTATGTTCAAAGTGGTTGGAAATTTTGCCGATGCTGCTGTGACACTCAATGAGATACGATGAAATGCGGTGGGTGCTGAGTTTCTCTCGTTTCTAACGTTCTGCATAACTTCAGCTGCTTCTATTCTTGCAGCATTATGTTTACCACTTTTTAGGACGACACATTATTCACTGATATTACTCTAAACGAACACTTCAACCTTTTAAACAGTTCACATCTCCAATATATCTTATTATCAATTTGTTTGACTTTTACATGTAAATCACCATTTAACAATAGTTTACGATGTCCCTTTTTACTTTCAATGTATTGCAACTCCATGTTTAGCAGCACAATGTAAACTAATGGCACATAATCAGTAGAAAAATTGCTCTTGTGTGTAATTAGTGTAACAACTCCATTAAGTAATGATCTATAATTAACGGTAATTAAGTAATTTTTTTTCAAAAGAACATACCTGATTAGAATGTTGAAGCGGTTAGAAACACAATGTAAAGTTTTATACAAAAATTAGTTTGGGTCAAACGGTTTTTGGTAAATTTGCTACTTCGGTAAATTGTTGTTTCGATCAACGGATTTTCGGTCAATTGTGTTCAATCAATTGATTTCGGTCAGTTTACCGGTACCCCTTAAAGTGGACTACTGTATGTACAATTCAATTAGATTCCCTTTATTTACAAAACTATTTTTTTTATCTTTAGCTGAGTTGATTATTACAAAACGAACGGTTTTTGCCGAAAAAACGGAAGTATTGCCACGTAGAATGCCCTAATCCACTCTCTTTCAAAGAGTGAACTTTTATTTTCAGATACAACTTACAATCGAATCATTTTTGATTAAGTTCTGAGAGACACTGTTACCTTCGGTTTTTCAACATTTAAATAATTATTAGAATAAAATTTGAAAATAATATTAGTAGGTTTTAGCGTAACAGTTTTAAAACATTTCTCATAATTAAATCTACTATTTATGAAAAATATAGATCCACTATTCAATTTTATTTTTAAATTAATATTGTTTATTTTAACATTTAACCATATTTAGTCAATACAATTTTTCTCAACATTATTTACATGTAGAATTGGTTCATTCTCATAGGTGTAATTACAGGTTTTTTGTTTACATGTTTTAATTTTGTATGTATTTTAAAATTAATTGAATTAATTGAATCTGTAATTAAATTAGTGTACATTAATTTCATACTGTAACGACGAAAATGTAATTTGCAATTTTTTTCGACTGACGGATAGGCAACTTTCCGACGGCCGACGTATGAATGCTTGAGCTTGAGAAATTTGGTCGAGTCTTACGCCGTGAGACGGCGCACGTTTTTGTTTATTTTCCAAAACATTTCCGATCACTTTTGATTTTTGATACGCCAAGTACGATGTGTGTCGGTGTTAAAACGCAAAAGGATTGTAAATTCTTACTAAATATTCCGTATGTGAAAGTAGGTTAGACGACACACTAATATTTCAAATAACCATTTGAAGATCATATTGTAGTTTGTATGACTTGCTAGTGAGAATAGCTAATATGACTTAATTTCTGTGGATAATTTGATTGGTTGGAGATTGGGAAGTTGTTTTAAGTTGGCGGTGTTTCGAGGTTACAAATTGAAATGTTTTTGCGGCTAGTATGTGATTGCTGTTGTTATTGGGTGATGTTCCGCGTTGTCAGTTGGTCCTGGATAGAACCCTTTTCTCCTTTTTGACGACGTTTCTGATCTTAAGGTCTTTTTTTGTAACCGTTTGCTTCTGCTTCTTGTTATTCAAAAACTAATTTTTTTTTATCGCTGCGGTGATTATATACTTTATTGTTTTCACGCGTGGTTGCGCTCGATTGTGTTTGCGCTTGACTGCGTGTTACAAGATTTGTGTAATTAGAGTTCCAGTTTGCTTATTTGATGTTGTGGTGCTGTTGATACAGTTAAAGATTTTGTCTGACTTGTCTTTTTGTGGATTTGAATTTTAGATATAATAGGTTTCCATGCTATTGCCAATCTTTGTGTGTCGTCTCGAGTATTTAAATTGTTTAGAGGTTTTTTTGATTTCAATGGCTTTTTGAATTATTTTAGACTTGGTGTGTTCTATACTAGTAAGTAGTTTAGTATTAGTAAAGTCGATGCTGAGAGAGGATGTCTTTTCGTCTTTCTTAACAGCATTTTGGTGTTCCTCTTTTCTAACACAACAATTTCATCTATTTTTTTGTTTCACATACGTTTGGTCACAGTCTCTGCACGGTATTTCATATACGCCTTGATTTTTCAAATTGATTTATGTTTTTTTGCACTCTTTGCAGAGCAGAATGTTGTTTTTATGTTGTGTTTGTTGAGTATCTTGTTTATCTTAATAAATAATCTACAAACACAACATAAAAACAACATTGTGCACTGCAAAGAAAATTAGAAACATCCTTCAAAGTGCAAAAACAAAAATCGATTTCCTTGTTTTTACATTAGTTTAAGAACTAAGTTAGAGACAATCATTGCAGCAACGTTTGTATTGCAGAAAATTGCTGTTAAAGAAAACTACCCCACTGATGGTTTAAAAAAAACATAACATTGCAAGTCATAATGTAGAAGTGGTACAAGACATTAATGAAGAAAATATAAAATTGTTAGAATATAGAAATATAGAAATATTTCAAAAATTATAAAAGATAGCAAATAAAATATTTATTAAAATACTTCTAAACTATAAAGAATCATGTAAATTTTATTTATTAACGGCTAAACAGAATAGATCTCTACCTATGATAAGATTATTAACAAACTTTTTTTAATTAATAATAGTATACTAACGTTTTTAACCTCTTATCTTATTGAGTTGAGTTAACGATTTGTTTAATAAAAAAAATTCAAAAAAATTAAATTTAAGCTAAAACGTCGTATTAAACTACTGAATTTTATTTGTTTGAATATTTTGTATTAAATTCTACGTCCTTAGTGTAGAGACTTTTTTAATTTCATGTATTTATTTGTGTTTTTTATTTTTAGACATTTTATTTTAGTTTCTGTTACAAAATCTGTTAATTATTCTAGTTAAAAAAAAACAGGATGTGTATTCTCATTTTTAAATTTAATTTTTATCAAACATATGTTAAACATGAGGGTAACAATTTAATACTAATATTTAAAAACTATTTTATTTAAAGAAACCAGACCGGTAGAAAACCTAACGAACTTTTGTTGAGGTCAATAGTAGTAGGATCACGGATTATTATAAAAATGACAATAATTTTAAGAATTTCTTTATAATTTATTTGTAAAGCTTAATACTAAATTTAAACACTCTCAGCATTAAGTGCATAGGTTGTGAGTTGTTGCTACCTATTTTTTTCTTTGTTTTTTTTTGCTTGAGGTTGATGATGTCAGCGTTTTTGAAAATATCTTCCTTTACTTCATTTTTAACAAACTGAAAAACTTAGAGATATATTCTTGTTTGTTTGTAGGATACACTTAGTTCTCAATATAAATCACATAATTATAACTAATTAAATTTTACTATTTTTACACAATCTTCTGTAAACAAGAGACAATATTAAAAAAATATAACGACCAAATTACACTACCAAAACAAAACAGTGTACTAGCATAATCAAATATTGCTTATACACAGTACCAAACACTATTTATCTTTATGCCACTAATTATATAACGCTATATTTTATTTTTAGATAAATTGAACAAAAAAATGTAACAAATTCATTGCCAAATTTATTTTAAACAAAATATTGCGTTTTCGCATATTGTTACTTAATTACTTTTAGGTAAAGTTTAGTTTGAATAATAACCAAAATAGTCATTTTGTCTTATAACATAAAAAATATAAAATGCAATCCTTTATTTAAAATTAAATACTAATGAATATTAACAGTAACAAATTACTATTTAAAAAATTTAATAAATAAGCGCACGTTTAATTTGTATAAAAATGTCATAAAAAGGTAACTGCTACGTTTGGAAGCTTTTAATTTGAATACACTAGATGTTTAATGATAAACTTTGTAATAACTACATTATTAAACTATTTTCTTAATCAACTCAATCTTAATTTTAATTTTTTTAAGAATAAACACGCTATTTTATAGTTAACTTAAAACAAAAAATATTGGTAAGAATAAAAACAATTACGCACTTACAAAAATACATTTGTTAGTAAAATTGTGTAAACTTAATATGATATTGTAAATACTAAAAAGTAATGTCAAATTTTAAACAACAATAATAATTTGTCAAGAATTATAAATAATTGTAGTCATTGACAATTGCTGTCACAGTATTTGTAACATTTAACATATTTATATCTAATTTAGTAGTTCTTTTAAAGTATGCTTGCAACAGTTACTTTATTATGCAAATAGTTATCAAGTAGCTTTCAATTGTATTTACATTTAAATTCTAGCGTTACTCTATTTTCAATTATCAAATTAACAAACCAATGCAATTAAAAGCCGCTATGAAAATATTTCGCATTTCAGTTACAAACTAAAATATTTACATAAACACAATTTTCCCCAATTTTAACTCTGTAATTTCGCATCGCATTTAAATTAACCGTCGGTTTTTTAACTCTCTGCAGACCCCAACCGGACATTAAACTGATTTTTAGAACTTCCATTTTCCTCGTTTACTGAAAAGCATTTTCAACACCGATCAAGACCTAAATTACACTATTTATTGAGTGATTTATGTTTGTATAGCGTTTACATGTATGCATTTCAAAATATTTACATCGTAATGTTTTCACTTTAACTTTACCATTAACGATTATTTATAACGTTTTTCAAACAAAGTTTGTTTTATCTTTCTTTCTTGTTTAATATAATAATTAATCAATTAATTCAAATGCTTTTAAATTTAAAAATTTATTTACATTTAACTAATTATGCTTTACTTCATAATATTTAAATTAATTAAATTTAACAAAATATCTTTTAAATAGTTTATAAATATGTAACATTGAAATGTTTAATTATTCCTCACATGTCAATTATTTTTTTATTTCAGTTTAAATTTAAACAGTTTATGCAACTTAATGTTAAATTAATAAATGTACAAACATACGTAGCTGTATATTTTTCAATTGCTATAAATGTTTATTACAATAAGTACGTTACGGTTTGTTTCTATATTACTGTCATCTTTTGTTCTAATTCATACACAAATGTTAAATACAAAATTTAAATATAAGCTCTAAGCAGCTCAAAAGCTACTGTTCAAAAGGATTATAAAACGTTTACACAATATTTAAAGTTGTAACAGTAATGTTTGAAAAATGTTAGGTAAACATAAAAGCCATTTTACTAAGATTTTAAAATTAGTTAGAAAATATTTATTCGACCTTTAAAATTAAATTAAAATATATAATTAAATAATATAAATTAAAACTGATTTATAACATACTTATATTTTTAATAATTATGCTAAAGAATTAAAGATTAGTGATGTACTTAATTAAAATACTAAAAATTAATGAAAATATTTGAACAGATTAACTATACTAAATTAAAGTAACTAAACTTGTAAATTTTAATCAATTAATCATTCATAAAAGAAAAAAGGGTGTCAAAACACTATAAATTATTTAAGTTATTTACATAATATTAAAAACGCTTTGACAAAATATAGTGCAAAATTAAACAAACTGATATCAAATTTGAAAAAATAGTTTATTTTAAAACAACAGGTTTAGTAAAAATCAGCTTACTTGTTCAAACAGAAAAATGATGAGTACAGAAAACAAATGAACAGACAGCAAAAAAAACATCGACAGAAAGACACAAGAAAAAGAGAAAATTAACAAAAAATACACAAAAATAAGAACGTAAAATATAAAACAAACAAAGGTTTATTATCATTATTAAAAAGACAAATAATATTAGAATTTGTAAAATACAGTAAAATAACGAAAGAATTGTAAAGTATTAAACAAAAATAAACACAAAATTATAACAATTAGAAGAAAAACTCTATTTGACTTATTTACAGTATGTAAAAAAGTTTATAAAACGAACTACATACTGTTAGCTGAACATGTTTTTACAGTAGTTATTAAAAATATTTTAAACCAACCAGTAAAAAAATTAGGCATTAAATTATTTTCGAAGTGCTTCAATTTTTAATTATGTATATTATAAACAGTGTTTATATCTGTTCATTACATTATTCATCGATAATTTTATTCAGTGACTTGTTAAATTAGTTTTGTAACAATTATCAGGCCGTACATAATAAGTTTTTTAACTGTTAGTTGGTTTATGTCTTAGATTTGTGAATTATTCCGATTGAACTAGTTTTCTATATGTTACATTGTTCTTATTATTTAGTATCTGTAACTACTCTTAGTCGTTATATAATTTATGTTTATGTTTGATTAATATTCACGCTAATAATAAAAAATGCGTATAGTAAATAATCCAGTATTATTATTTATAATTTTTAACATCTGAAAAATTTATTAATAACAGATGATTTTTAAAATCAATTATTAAAAATTCAAACTAAATTAAGAACGTTTACATTTAAAAAACGCTACAAATTTAATTTTATTGAATAAAAATTTTAATTTAAAATTAAATATACACGTGTTATATACAACCTCAAAGAGTAGTTTTCTTGTAGCGTTAAATAAAAATGTTTTCTTTAAGAGTTTGGTCTAAGGTGACCAATTTTTTAGATATTTGCAACAAAAGGTTTTCAGACCGGTCCTGGCTATTTAAATGAGCGGAAATAATAACGATAAAAACACATATACTATTTGGTTTATGTTACAAGTCACTTACAACAAATAATTTAAAATTATATGTACAATTGGAATTAACAACTAAAAGAAATTCTCAATTAAAACACATCAATGTAATTGTAATGTAATAAGTAGAAATGCAATTATAAATAAATATGAAACGGTGAAAATAAATGCAACTCCATTGATTTCATGAAGTCATTGATAACGATCTGGTAATATGGACGCGACACGGTAATAAATTAAAACCTTATAGTAGTTGTTATATAGCTTGTTCAGTTACTTGAAGTTCTGGTTTGGCATACAAAAATAGAATTAAATAATTTCCTAATTGGATTAGGGTTACCCATCCACACAACGAGGGCGTTAGACAGCTTCCTATAATCAGGTTCAGTTTACAGGGAAAGAAAGTAAAGGTTCTAGAAACAGATCTCAGAAGAAGAGAGAGAGGGTCTTCAACGCTTGTGTGGCCTATTTGGCTCAGTTTAGTTTTTATTTATTTACTAACTTCTTAAAAATCTTACACTTCAAAATTGAAAAAAGATAAAGGTGTTCTACTAATTTATTTTTGTTACATCTCTTTCTATATAATAAATATTTATTTCGAGTTGGTAGACGCATGTCAAGTTCAAGTTTTCGTTACGATAAAAAACATTCTATATTCCTGCCTAGCAAACATAAATTAACAAAATGTATATTTTAAGATGAACACATATAATTTTTACACAGTGGGGCTCAACTGCTTTTAGCCACAGTTCGACAACGTTTTTGGCCAATATCTAGCGGAAATTTAGCAAAACAAATAGTACGTCAATTTGTCAAATGTTTTTAAGCTAAACCTTAGAGACAAAATTATATAATCAAAAATCCGCCATCTGACAAAATAACTCCCAGTAAGCCCTTTAGTGTAACGGTAACGGACTTTTGTAGTCCTTTTTATATTAAAGAAAAAAAAACAAAATCGAACATTTGTCAAGATTTATATTTAAGTTTTTGTCTGTTATGCCACAAAGGCGTGTTATTTAGAGATTGTTGGTGATCTCAATACGGAATCAGTCATTGGCAAATGCTAAAAAATTTAGTCCGACAACGGCATTAACTATGTTGGTGATAATCGCGAATTACGAAAGCGTTATGAGTACATAGAAAAAAATAAGTCTTACCTTTATCAAAACTTCTAAAAGACACAATCACGTAGATATTTTCCTCACCTAGAGCCGTTGGTCTTTTTGAAACCTGTGTAAAATGTCTTTTAAAACGCTTAATAGGCGAGAATCAACTTTCTTACAAAAATTTTTTACAGTTGTAGTTCAAATTTAATCTTGCTTAAATTCACAACCCTTATCTCCGTTTTCAACTGACTCAAACAATCTAACTCCTCTCGCGTCAGGTCATTTTTTTGTTGAATGCCTACTAACTGCTACTCCGGAGCCAAGCTTGACCAAAATTAAATCAAATACGTTACCTTGTTGCCAACTAGTACAACAACTCACGTAACATTTTTAGCGACGTAGGAGTTTCGAATATATTGCCCAGCTGCAAAGACGAAGTAGATAAACACTTCTAATTAATTAGCTGTTGAAGATCTTATTATTTTTTAAGGAGACGTCACGAATCCGTTACAGTAGCCTACGGGTCGAATAATAAAGTGCGGTTCGGGTAACAATAATGTAACCCGCGTTATGACTGTCAAATCCGCCAAGAAAATGCTCAAACGTAGTGGAGGGAGCAGAATAAGTTTGGAGTAAATAAGTAAAATTATAAAAATACAGTCCAATGTGGTCTATGCACGGCAAAGCTCCTCTGCATTTAAAATGTCCCGTTTGTTAGTTTTTAAATATAATTTTTACAAGTCGTTGGATTGGGAAAAACGCCCCCAGTTGCCGACCAGTTCTTACTGTAAGTATTAACCCCTTAAACTTTTTTTCTTGAAGCTATATAAAAAATGAAATATACGAAAGTTCTGTAAATAATAGACAAGAGCTGCAAAATAAATAAATGAATGGCACCTATCAGTTTCTGATAAATTTAATACTAAATTTAAGTCGTTAGTGGATTTTAATTTGGTGATTATAACTTCTCTTTATAGCACTAGAAAAAAAACCAATTTTTAAATATTTAAACAATAAGTTTTTGCAGCTGTTTGATACAAAGGTTTGCGCAAGAATATTTGTTGGTCCACAAATTAAAAAGCTTTTCAAAGATCAAATTTTAAACGTATCATAGATTATTTAGAGCTGACAGCATACTACTAAGATATTGCGGTTAATTTGCTAAAAAACTATACAAATTTAGAGTACGGAATGTTGCTCAAACTTAATTTGTTGAAGTCACATTTGGATTTCTTTCTTTCTAATTTAGGAAAAATAAGTGATGAACAAGGAAAGGAAAGATCTTATAAAGATATTTTTAAAATAAAAAAAATATCAGGGTAGGTGGAACCCTGTTATGATGAAAGCTTATTGTTGATTTGCAATTTTCCTTTGTGTACAATTAAGTGGTTTTGTATTCTCAATACCTACTAATTAAACGTTGTTTTATTTTTTATCTACTAGCGGAGTATGATTATAACTCTAACTAGTTGGGGTGAAAAAATTCGGCTTTTGATTATGTTTTCAGTTAAAAACGTTAAAAACTATACACCTATTTTTACGACAGTTATTTAAAACAGTTTAAAACTGTTGGGTAGTGTAATGATTTATTTAGATGTTGCGGATTTAAACAAATTCTTAGGGTCTCATTTGATTGTTTTACTATTATTAATTTGTTAACCTATGTACTTAAGTATTTGAATTTAGTAATCATTTTTTGCTTGCATAATTTGTCTAATTCAATTTTAATTGTTTTTTTAGATTTTAAGAAATTCTATTTGGAAGATTTGAAGTTATAATTACGTTAATTTCAAAATCAACATTTTCAACAAATATTTTTTGTATTCAATTTCTTGAATTTATGCTATAACTGTTTTACAAAAATAATTACTATGTATATACAATAACGTTTTCTTGTAATAAATTAAGAGCAGCATTTACCAAATGTATCATCGCGAATTAAAAGTTATGCAACTAACATCACTAGCAGGACGCAGGAGGTAAGGGGATATTTCAGTAACAACTTCGGGTCTCGGATTTTTTTCAATACTCATCATAGTGTCATATATCAAGCATGTTACTAATGACATGTTTATATTTCAAGATAACTCAGTCTGATAAACACTCGAATAAGGAGTTAAACAGATAACGCTGAGAATATGTATTTGTATATACATAAATACGGTATTATACATAAATAAAATTAGTGGAACTATTTGCATACAAATATTATATTCCAAAAGTAAGAATGTTTAGTTTCTGTTTTTATAAAAACTACTTTCTGTAGTGGACGTGGAAAAAAATGTATATGTAGATATGACTAGTGGCGGCTGGTGGTCAATCATACAAGAGGGTCATTTAAAAAAAAACGCAATGATCGCAAAAAGGATAAAAACATTCTTACAGTAACGTGATTTATATTTAAGATCAATTATGTTTAAAATTTAAGATATTCGTCTATAATTACAATTACCAAAATAATCAATAGTAAGCTCATTAAAATTTACAATGATTTTTCAATGCTTAGCATAGAAATGCACATCTTTCTTGTCTCATAGTATTGCCAATTGCGTAGAAATGTTTGAATTTTTAACACAGAAAAATATCGCTCTCTTTCCACTGTAGTCATATGTAAAGTCAATTAATTGTTTTATTTAATATACATACGTATCTATTTTTAGTTTTTACAAACTTTTTGATTATAGTCTTTAATTGACTTCACAATTGGTTTTTACTTTTTCTTTTAAATGCTATAAATCCGTAACATTATTTTTACAACATAATGATTAATTCATCATTTGAAAACGGTAAACATAAAACACTAAAATCTATTATTTATTTCAAATCCACAAATCCAATTTAACGAATCATACACAAATTCTTTAAAATTACTGTAAACTTCTTTATTTTTATGTTTACTGGTTGGTCGAATTTGAAGTAAAGGCCGAGGACAAGCATTAAATATAAATTCTAGATGTGTAAACAATTATTAGTTATTCATTTTTTAACGTCTTGTACCACAGTTATCATGAAACAAAAACTACTGTCATATGTGATAAGAAATCTGTATTTAACACACACGTGCTGCGAAGATAACGATAGATGACGTAAGTCACGTAAGCAATGATAGCATTGCACTCAAAGATAATTGCACTGAGTATTATCTGTGGCGTAGGCGGCCGGCTGAGAACCCAGCGAACGAATTTTAACATTTACTTATCTTCTTTTCTAACTCGCATAAAATTGTATTATGTGTGTCTCACTCTTAATTAGGATAACTATCATCGTAATATAATAAGTGCGGGCAAAAGTTCGTGTCAGCCTCGGATAAATTCGCAAGCTTTCGTATCTGTTGCGTTTAAATTGACAATTATTTAAACGCAAGAAATTTAAACGCTGATAATTTGATTTAAACGCAAATTTTCTGTAGTTTTAAAGCAAATAAAATACCTTTCTTATTCATTTTTGGAGGGTCATTGACCAAATGACCTAATAGAGAAGCCGCCACTGGATATGACATAAAATTTCAAAAACGATTTCAGATACGAATTTGACCTTTTTCGAAAACTGAAAAAAAAGTTACATCTGCTACAGCTACTAACACGTACAATGATTGTTTTGTTTACTACATGTAAAAATATTTTATATTTCACTTCGTTATAGTTTACTTATAACGACCTGTCTTGCAAAAGTGATACATATTATAAAATCAATTTGACAAGTAAAAAATGATTATTTTTATTAAACAAAATATTTATTTATCTATCAATTTCATAATTGACGTATTTAGAAAAACTGTTGAACGCTTACTTACGGCTGGTTGCATCAACACCACCAAGCTTTAATTCTTAAAAACAATCGTTGCTATGGTTTTAACAAATGTATCCAAGTTTTTAAGCTTTGCTTAAGTTTAAATCGTGTTGGTGCAATCGGCTATTAAAATTTTATTTAGATTAACATTTCTGTTGCTACTGTTATTTATATTAACAATTGATTGACGCACAACATATGCAAATTTCATTTGCTTTAATTGTCGTTGCGATTCAGCTACTCGAAAACTTTTCGTTGTTTCTTGTAAAGTGATTGTACTAATTTTAATAATTCTATGTTTAAATTTTCTATAACTAACTTTTTTAAAGTAATATAAATTAAATTAAATGATTCATATTATATTTGCTGCCGCTTATAAAAAACGTAACGTGAAGCCACTATGTTTTTTTAAGATCAGTAGACCTATTATTTTTTTAAGATTTTTTTGCATTTTTATATATAAACTTGTTATGTACTTCAACTGTTTCAACCAAGTTTTTTTCTAAATTAAAGTAATAAAAATAAATTAAATTGTACTACCGTTCTAAATAGTTTTAAAATAATTCAAATACATACACCCACAAAGCTTTGACATTTTAATCTTTTAACTCGATAGGAAATTTAATATTTATTTTAATTTATTATTGCAGTCTCATGTTATTTTCTATTTTTCTTAACATACTCATAAATCAAAAATTAGAACTCTGACCACATTTGTTAACATAGAATAATTTTGTACAACCATTATTGTTATTTTTTAACAATTATTGTCATGTCAACTTAAACAAACCTATCTAATGTTTTGTTACGAAGATTTTTTCGTAACTTAATTTTTGGCAACTAACTTAGTTGAATCGGCAATCAAATCGCACGACTCAATGTGCTAATTATATCGTAACATTAAAAAAGCGCGAAAACAGTTAAAAACTAGAATGGAAGATACCGTTTAAATCTATCCAAGGTTGAAAGAAAACAAATGATAACACACAGGTTGCAACACGAATATATTTTTATTTTATCACAGAAAGAGAGTTTAGAAAAGAGAAGCAATGTACATAGATTTGCATAAACGCGATCAACTATTAGTATGTAGGTACGGATCACAGACGATAATTGTTGATGCAAACCCTTTTTAATTGGGAATGCATCGTACATTGTTACGTGCAATACTGGAAAAATAAAATTCGCTTACATTAAAGTAACATAAACGAGATTTTGCTGGTGCTCATTGAAGACGAGTGTAGATTATATTTAAAATTTCGTGATCGTTTGGAAAATTCGAAGGAAAACAAAAAAAAATAGTCAAAATCAAAAGGGTGTCAGGAAGATGTATAATTCAATTGGACTACAGGCCCTTGCCAACCACGAGTCCACACCAACTGGATACACTCAAATAGGACTTACCTTATCCGAGTGCGTCACACGGAAATCTGTAATCTTAAAATTCACATATGCAAAGGCCGACTGAATAAAAACTTTGTTACGTTTAACAATTTAACATTTATTACACAAAACAAAGTAAAAAAAAATGGACAAAAAAAAACTGGAATTAAATTAAATTAGAATCAAGCTAACGCAAATTAAATACATAAAGAAGTACATGGTTAAATTGAAATTATAAACAAAATGACAATAGTTTAAAAAAAACTTAATTACATTTTTAAAAAAATTTATCGCACCATTAAAAAAAAATAAAATACATACTAACAAAATAAAATAAATTTTGTGACTGCTTCAAAAAAAAAATCGCAAATCTTAATTTTATGGTACGTAATTAAAACATTTTTTTGGTTTAACGTTGATAAAACACTTCAAACGTTGGTTACATAACGTCTTTTACTATTGTTGTTTTATAACAATAATAATAATAGACAAAAAAAATAGAATTAAAATTAGCACAAACGAACACCATAAAACGTTTGACGAATAATTGAAAGATTTGATAACTAGCAATGAATTCTCATCAGAATTAATTTCAAAGCTTTTCACTTTTCACTATGCTCGCAAATAAATAGTTTAATCGGTAATCAAAAAATACTTTAACATTTTTTCCGTAGACGAAACCTCAAACCAGACTCATAGTTAGCTTTAGATCAGTTGACATCGGCAGGAACTTTGATAAGAGACCCCAACGATTCGACAGGTTACCGTCGGAAAATTTTCATAACCCGCTCAACGCCTAAAATTGGATCGTAAACCACAAACTTAAAACACAAATCTACGGTACGCTAATACGAAATCGAACCGGAAACCAGTGAAATTCAATAAGCCGTAATTGTTTTTACGTATTTGGAAAGTTTTTCCACCACTATTTACTGTTCCATTTTTAATGACGCGGTAATTCTTCATCTAAAGGGGGTAAATTTACCACCCAACCAACTACATCCCGTTACTTAAGGTCTTTTAAACGACTGCCAACCACTTGTCTCCAAAACCACTTATACTTATAAATTTAGCGCGCTACCCTACCACTAAAAACTGTCACCAAAATCTTTGTAAAGGAAAACAGGAAATCAACTGGAAAGAAGATACAAACAGATTTAATTAAGACGTAAAAGTAGAGTTCGAAGACGGCTTTTCTAATGGCAAGATGCAATGTTTACAAAAAAATATTAAATCAAATAATTTAATTATACTTATAAAGATTAACTTGTTGAAACCGAATAATAAAATGCTCTATCGGAAGTAATAAATTATAAAATTTAACATGACTCAATTTCAAATGCGCTAAGAACGTAGTTAATACAATAAACTTTTAAACAAACTTAAGATAACCAAATTGCTAAAATATAAATAATTACAATAGTATCTCAAAAGAGAGACATAGATTAGATACATCTGGAATTTTGCCAGGACAAAAAAAGCCAGATCAACGTAAATACAGATTGCGGATGTTTAAGCAGCGTAATATTTTCGAATTAATTGAATACAAAATTTTCTTACGAATTTGATTGACAACGATAAATTTAAAAACTTGAATTAATTTCATTAAATGAACGTGATATTATTTAAAAAAATTCCAAAGTACACAAAACAGATAAAACCAACTGGAATACCGGATTTTTTACAAAATAAATTGCACAAAATCAAACGACGGTTACGACATAAAATAGAACTTGTCGGTCTAATTTTTACATTCTAAAAAAAATAAATTTTCATTAGTAAGTACATACAAATATGCAATGTTTCGATAAATTAAGAAAACCCGAGCGCTACTATATTACACACAAAAAAGTATAGTCGTATTGTACAGAGTAAACGGAAAATTGAAATATGCCAGGATCAAATTTGCCTTTATTGTCAAATAACAAAATAAAACTTAATAATGAAACAATTGTTTATACAAAGTGAAATAAAAACTAAAAGTGTACAAATAATTAATACCGGCGGTGGTAATTGAGCCACTTCTTACTGGTCCGGGTTGTGTGCCCTCTATTGGTACGGTTACCAATATACCTATAACTTATTTATATTAGACACGTGTTTTTGATTTCGGCGGTAATTAAATCATTTGGTGACTACTAGGTGATTTCACCGCAGAAACGTATTATAAGTAATTAGTTAATTTACTGAATATAACGGAAACAGGGGTTGTTTTAAATTAAGATTATTTTAGGTTAATGTGTCAAACGATACTTTTGTAAAGGTCTTCCCAGTCAATTGGAGAGTAGTGTTAATTAAACAACGAACGGAACTGCGGATAAGTATTACAGTTAATTCAGATAAGTAATGCTGTTTTGGTTTACGATAAAGTTTACTGTAGGTAATAGTTCTCGAAGTTTAAGGTAATATGCTGCGGAGCTCCTTTTACGAAACTAACGGGATGATATACAGGAACTAACGTCTTAAGCGGCGCCACGTAGTTTCTCGTTACGTTGTGTCGACGTCGGGGCTAACCATAAAGGTAAACGCATTGCCGGTAACGACACGGAATTTTTGTTACGCTGGGTCGACGTCGGGTTATTAATTAAAACTAACTATAAGGATAAACGCTTTTCCAGAAGCACCACATAGTTTTTCGTTACGCTGTGTTAGAGATTGCGGGGAGGATATAATACTGGCTCTTAGCGCCGAGGTATTCCGCTACGCATGTTGCCAGTGTCAAAGAAATGTTATTTAAAGGTAATTATGTGTTAATTACGGGTTGAAACTAAATGATAAGAATTCTAGCAAAATAAACGAAAACTAAAAATCGGATTCTAAAACGGAAACTGAAAATATACAAAATAAACGAAATGAACAGTGTAACTTGGAAACAATAAAATCTAGAAGCGGGCGGGATAAATTAGAAGTTTAGCTTAGAACCGGAAGGTTCGAAGTTGAGGTAAAAGTTAAACTTAAAAAAGGACAGTTTGACTAGGGAAATCGAGATTAAAATTTTATGATAGGGATGTCGGCTTTATATAAGACCAGGTATCAAGGGATATAAAAAAAACATGCAACTTCTGATTTACCAATTGATTACAAGTACAATTTCGGGCAATTTCCGGTGTACAATCTAACTAAATATAACCTTTTAGCCTGTAAGATGATATGGCGATTTCTTTGTGATCTATCCAATTATTTGTAAATTAACAAATTAAAATGAAAAATGGCCACATGATTTTTTTGTACTGTTACAATATATGCAATTTGTTTTTTTCTTTCGAAGTATGCGGCTAGCTAGCGGCACTCTTTCCAAAATCTCCTAAAATTTGCTAAAATAAAGATTGTGACGTCATTATAAAAATTTTCCCAGTATGAATTAACATGTGTTAATATCTCCGCATTAATAGAATATGTGTGAATATCTAGAATAAATAATGACAATTGCAAATAAATAAAATTAAATCACAAAAATAAAATCAATTTTTACCTCCCAGAAAGACTTTTACATAAGAAGCAAAAGTACTACACCTTATTATAACGTAAATGCGTAAGCTTTGTCGGGCGCAAACGTTAAAAGATTACCGTACCACAGGCACAGGGAAAACGGTTTTACTCCAATTGACAGCCACCACTCTTGATGTAGCAAAAAGTAGGCGTTTCAAGACAAAAGTTACGGTACAAAAGTTACACCAAAACACTTTTAACATAGAAATAGAAAACTAAATACAAAAAAAAAATCTTATACATGCCGCACCAAACCAAAAAGCCGACTAAACGGATATAACTATATACAGACCAAGAAGCAGTATATAAGATAAAAAAGAAAGAAATCAATAGAAACTTATTAGAAACGTAACAAAAAAAAAGAATATCGATGACAGCAAAATTAGAGAAAGCAAATATATATAGCATCCGAACCACAACTAACAAGATACTAACGACGTATCTCTAGACTTGAACTACCAAAACCAAAACAAACTAAAATTTACGACGTTTGCGACACCGACGAAAAAGGAAAGAACGACTACAAGAAGGAAACAGCAAAGCACAGTTAGAAGCGACTGAAAAAGTAGATGCAAAAGCAATAGTAGGGACTTTTACATTCGGAGAATGCGTAGAATTATTATGTAGATGTGTAGAAAGTCTTGTAGCGATCCATATGTTAGAAAGCTTTATTGTTTCAGGGAATGCGTGACGTAACCTAACGGGATTTCTTTGTCGTGAGTTCGATCAAGAACAATAACGTATAAACTCGGCAACCTTAGGTCTTATATGAGGCCAGTAGAAGTGACAACGAAGAACTTCTAAGTTTGCCTCACACTGCGGTGATATAATGTGGTGATCGTAGATTAGTTGCTTGCGTTAGTCCGATGGTTGATGTAGCGAAAAGTGAACGTTCCGGAACGAATTTTATACGGCACCCAAACACTTTTGACGTAACAGTTTTCTACCTAACGTACTAATTTATATTTTTTTTTACAAAAACCAATTTATAGTAATTGTGGTATCAAACACATAATATTTTTAATAATGTAACACTTTAGAGTTAGTTGTAATAATAAACATAACTTTATAAACATTATGAATCATCGTAACCTCAAAAGCAAAATATTCTGTCCATAATCAAAACAATTAATATTGTTTATAACGTTTTACAAACATTTAATATTATTTACAAAAACATTACTCATTTTCTGATTAACTCTTACATTTTATAATTTTTTAAACAAAGAAGTTTATATAAAAAGTATATCATGCGATCAGAAAATAAATTTTGTTTAAAAAGGCGAATAAGACAAATAGCTGTAGGGAACGTCTCTTAATGGAGATACAACTTATTGATGTTTTTTCTGCGCTTTAAAAATCTTGCATCTAAAAATATACTGCAGTAATTTTTTTAAATAAATTCTTTGTATAAATTAAAAATAGTTAATTTTACCGATTTAGTTTTTTTGTTGTTAATAAACTGTTGAGAAGACAATAAATTAAGTAGGGTATATACTTTAAGACATAATTTATTATTTGGTATGTAGGTTTAAAATTTGAATGCGTAATTATGTTTTTTTACAAATAAAACTTTAAAAATTATTATGCTAATTGTAAATGCTTCACACTATAACTACTTTCAGTCTCTTAAGCGTCTAAAGATGATGTATTTTAGTAATGACTTGTTTGCGTGTCTACAAAAAAAGAAGTCAAGGATATTCATTCCGTGTCATAAAACAACGATATATTCAATGGTACCGTTTGTTTTAGATTTAGATTTAATTGTACTATATTGTAGAAAAAATTGCTGAATCGTGCATTTTTTTAAACCGAGCAGATTCATAGTAAAACTAGCATATAAATTAATTTGTAACACATAAACAATATTTATATAAAAATAATAATTTAATGTAGTTAACAACATTATCCTTAATAACATTTACACATACATAACTTTTTTCCTTGACGTGCCAAAGCAAATCTGTATTTACAGTTCTGTATTCAGCGTATTTGAGTTACTATAAGCAACGTATTTTCAATCAAAAATTATTTTTTTACGTATTGAATACTTATAATTTTCTTAAATAAAAGCAGATATAAATTTGTATTACATTCTGCATTCCAACTAGGCATAATTTTGCCATATAACAATTTATAAATACAAGTGACGACAAATTAAAATTCTGTAGGTTAATTAAAGGCCAATTAAAGCAATTATACAAACCTAACCCACTCAAGAGGTGTACAAAAGCGACCACACGTCACCGCCTTGCACCTCATATTTAGTAAGTGTTGAACTTGTATACTCTTGTGTCTGTTGAGTCTTGTTAATAGTGGCATAACGGTTTTAATGCTTGTAAGGCATCTCGTCGCCAAGTGTTGCCGCCGGTTATTCTGACTTTCTGGTAGTTACATAAAGCTACGAATCTTTGCGTAGGCAGGTCATCATCTATTGTTGATGTTTATTGAGAGTGCGTATTCTTACCCACCAATAACACATAACGTTAAAACAAAACTAGTAAAGGTTCTACGTTTTTACAAAGGTCTAGTAAACGATGCCAAGTCATTATGACTTGTGACCGTTTTTTTTTCTGTTAAGGTTATAAAAGACACTGTTTTACATATAAACACAAAAGTTAGGTACGTTAGACCTAATTTTACCCGTGAAAGAGATGCCAAAAAGACTGACGATCAAAATTAAAGTGTTTATAGGTTTGTTGTATTTGACTAGAGTTTCACAAATTTTGTATCTGACTTTTTTCAATTTATAGGCTACTGATGGCACCCGTATAGGATATTTTAGGTGTATTATGTCGTTTTCAAGATTTCAATCTCAAATGTATAAGATTTGACAACATTCAAGGTCGAAATGTACGTAAAAGCACAGACAAATTGACAGCTGTTTGAAATTTGTTTGATAAATTTGTAAACAAATGTCAACAAAATTAAACAGTTGGAGTATACATTCCGAGAAGACGCATTTTTCGTTGTTACATCAAGATTTTTCCACTGGCAGTTGCACATACGTACTATATCCTAAATATGAAAGTTTTTATTGGCAAACAACAACAGGGTGCTTTTAAATTATCTAACGTGCAAATCCTGCTCTAAAAAACAAATGAATTCGTAGGTGTGTGTAAAACTGTGACGATTTAAGAAAGTGCATTCACGTTAGAAAAGAAATAATAGAATAATTGTTTCGAGAATATTAGACGGAAGCAAAAAATTACAAAACATTGACGCAATAAGTAACATAAATAAATTTCATTACCCACTGTATATAACCTAACCACGCCGATCGATGGTTAGCACGGCTACCGTCAATGTCGCCACGTCGTACAGTAGACTTAGAAATCTTTTAGGATCTCGTGACCTGTGGCCCTGTAATCAGTTTATGTCAAAATGTTGCTTTCATCAGTCTTACAAATATTCAGCGAAACATTCTTCCTAACCTATAATTTCTTTTGTAGTTGTATTTGTAATTAACAGTTCTTCATTACTACGTATTTTTATTTAATATATAAATATCTAATTATTTTTAAATTATTGGAATTTTTTGTTGACGTGGTTGTCTTTTAAATGAACTAAGATTTTTGGGATTCGCTTAGACTTGCCAAATTTTCAATTTTTAGTTTATTAATTCCGAATTTCAACTCAAAGTCACAGTTCATGACATAATGAAACGCCTCTACCTCTTACCAATACTGCTGCTTAAATGTAAGTTGAATACACAAAAAAATCTATATTTGCACACAAATGACATTATATTTGTTCAAGATTGAGTTATACCATTGAATAATAAATGTAAGAAGAAATGCAACTTAAGGGGCGATATCGTATCGACTGCTTGGATCGAGATATAGAGGTCGCTACGTTCGTATTGGATCGAGATTTTTCAGTTCTTGCGTGTCTGTCGACTTGTAAACTTCGGAATTGAATTGAAAGTTTTTCTTGGGTTAACATTGCGATACGATTTTTGAAATTCTGGTAGTAGTAATGTTTGTTTGAACTTTTGTTTAGTTTAAGTGTAAATATATTATTGATTTATTTTTAAAATGGGAAAAGTTACAGATCACGGTTGTGTTTATATTAATTGTTAAAATGAAAACAAAGGTACTAGTTTTCTTAAGTTTTTTATTAGTGATAAAGTGCCCGCTAAAGAATGTTAGAAAACTGTGGAAATATAAACATTGCCACAATGGACTTGGAAGATTTAAAACAAAAGAAGATTTGTGAGAAGCATCTTCGTAGATAACGTATAACAACAAAAGGAAATTTTAAACACACTGCAGTTCTTGTTCTACACCTTCAATCAGGTAAATATTTTTAAATTTTTTTCTACCAAACGTTTAAAAATGGTTTAAATTAGCATCGGAGAATCTCCTTGTCCGGATTCTTCTTCTTCTTGTTGCACTTAATTGTACAATAACTTAAAATAATTACTGTAAATCAGTAGCTGAGATCGCTATTATTTTCTACGATCAATGATCGCAATCATGGTATTTAGAATTAATTAGTAATCGACTGTTGCTAAAAAGTCGCTCGTGTAAAGTTAGTCATAAATCTAGCCATAAATATTCGATTTTCGTTTTCCGGGATACAATAACGTTTGGAGTATTGAAAATCAACATATCTAAGTATTTTTAATATTGTTTCTAAACAATAAATTAATTAAAATTTATTCATATTTAGATTAAAAAAATACATATTTACAAAAATTCACAGAAAATAGATACTACTGTGATGTTTTTTCGACATGACGTGCTATTTGAATTTGATGCAAACTTACGAACAAATAGTTTAAAGCATTAATAAACAAATATATTAAAAATAAGTGTCGTTCTTTCGTAAATTAAATGTTTCTATTTGAAATTGACCCTGAAAAGATTGTTGAGTAATTAGTCATAACTCGTGTTGATATTTGTATCAAACATAAGATTTATGAATTAAAAATAAATTTGTAATTCTTTTCAAATACGTATTGTCATTTGTAGTTAATGCTTATTGTTTTTAACTTCCTGTGTTTTTATGATTTACCTTGGTGTTTATATAAAGCTAGGTTTTTCCCTAAATGCTGAATGTGTGACACAAATTTTACAAACGTTCTTTCCTAGAAGACTTTTCTAATTCTCTTTGAAAAGAATGCATTGTTAAATTTCTGTAAACAAAAAAAATATAATTCAATGTTTAAATTCATGTTACTTTTTTATTAAAAAATCTGTATGTGGTTTAAAATTCTTACGAGGGGTCAAAGGGGTTATTTACCTACAAAATTTTACGATTTTCCGTGAACTACCTGCATACTTAAAGTTTATTATACATTTATTAAAGTAAATATTATAGTGTTATATTAGTCTTATTTGTTTATGCGACAATTAAAAGTATTAATTTCTTTTCCACAACCGCAATTGTTATTTTATAAGCAATCAATGATTGCGATCGTTATTGTACAGACGCTCGATGTCGCGATCATTATTTTGCATAATGATCGATTCATCGTAATTGCATAATCGCTCTGGCCATTGCTTTAAATGTTTTTTGTTGATGTTGGCATGTCGAATAAAAATATCGTTTTTGTAAATGTTAGGCAGCATTTCTGTAGCACCTTGTCTAATAAATACTTAGTTTTTAAAAATAAAAAAATTATAAACAAAATTTTTTAATGTTTATTTTAGCATGCTGAAAGCACTTCAATACAAATCCAACAATACATAAAATATTTTTACAATTGTTTAAAAAAAATCGCAAAAATTTTGAAAATACTAATACTAATTGCATTTTCAAAACTTTATTTTTAAAATACTAACAACTTAATTTTTTTTTTACTTTTTGGGCTTATTTAGTATAATTTTTTACAGAAGCTGTAATTGTTGATATGAACATCAACCTAAGATACTCAAATGTAGTAGTTTCTCAAACATATGGAAAGAACACGTCGATTGTTATTTATGGATGACGATCGTGAAGACGAATAAATTTATTCTTTCTACAGCTCCAGTTCACTAAACGAAGGTATAAGTAGACAAGCAATAATACGTAATTTTTTTAATATATGTTTTATAGTTGAAGATACGTCCTATAATATTTTGAAGATATCGGAACGACCACAGTGTGTTCTCAAATTCGTCAAGCCGTTAAGTTTTGACTAAACTACGCAACATAGTGATACAAATGGATTCTCCGTCAAAATTCTTTTAAAGAATTAATTGGTCAATTATTCTTTGAGAAATTTAACATTAATTTTAATTTAAAATTATTTAAATTACGAGTCCACTAATAACAAATTCGTTTACATATGTTTCGAGCTTTAAAATAATGATGCTCATCTTTCAGAAAATCTACAAAAATGTTTACAACTTTTTAAATACAAAAATGGCATCAACATATCTTTTCCAAAATATTATTTTTTGTAAGAAAATTTGGTGTTCAGAAATATATTTACTTTCTAAATTGTTTAAGAAGATTTCAGTAAAAATAAGTGATAAATTTGATAATCAATTTTTTAAACAAAATCTAGGTTTTCAATGGGTTCTCCTTTATCACTTTTCTCAATTTTTTTAAGAAATTAAGTAAAGGTAACGATTTCAAGATTTTTTTTCTAATGAAATATTTATTTAATTTTTAAGCTACTTAAAGGTAGTAAAAATAAAGCTATTTAAGCTGTATAGTTGTTTCTGAAAGGTGGTTTACAGTTCCTTTAGAGCTTCTTTAAAACTTTGCTAGTACCACAAAGAGCTGTATAAGCCCGATTTTAATGCATTAAAGGAGCTACCTAACAGCAACATAACTGAGGAATTTTTAGCTACTTAAACGCTTCATGGAGGTTTTAGTTTTTTTCACAAACCACTTAAAAGTGTTCTAAAGAGTAACTTTAAAAGCTAAAGTAGTTATAAAAAAGCCGGTTTTAGCTGCAATTTGCTCACTGGGAAATTCTTCAATTACTACAGTTCATTTATATTAAAATATCAAATCATTTTTTGTTGAACTAGCAAACCAATTTCAATTCCGATTTTAAACTTAAATTCTTTTATATTTGTTTCTAAATTGTACCATCTTCCTTTTTTAAAATAATTAACATTTAACATTTTGTTAAACTTACATTTTTTAATTATCTAGTTACAAATTTTTAGATTTGAGATTGTTCGAAAATGTAAGTTAAAAACTTTTTGTAATCTTAACTTTTATAAGTTTTATAATTTATTATTGGTGGACTGGTAATTTGAATAATTTTAAAATTGATTTAATAATAACAATAAATCCCCATAACAATTTTCTTTTAATTTAATTTCCATTGTTTTAGTTATTTATATGTTTTCGATTTATATTTTACAAAAATAAATAAATATTTGAATATACATATTTTTTTGTTTTCTTAAATATAAAGCATGATATTGTTTAAGTTTATTTGACATTGAGTTGTGTCATAACAATACAAGCTATTGTTTATGATATTAACCTGTTTTGAACAGGTAAACGGTAAAGTAAACACAAATATAACAAAAGGTTCTAACTGGTACTTCATAAGAAATAAGTAAGTTCGCAAAATAGAAACCACGATTTTGCAGATGGCAGCAGGTCTTAGCCTATTAGTTTATGAAAAGAGGGGGTACAGACGGGTAAAAAAAAAGAGAAACAAGAGAGATAAAACTACAGTACGATTTTTAACACACTAGTTGCGCCTCTTCTTAAATTATTACTCAATGGTTATACTCACATTCAAGATTACAATTTCCTGATCAAAAAATAAGACAAAAAAAAGTTTATAAAGTTCAGTGACCGATCCACGGTACTGTAAGGGTTTACATTTACCTACAGGTAAAAATATAACATACAAGTACAACAAACAACTTACAAACAAAATTTTTTATATGTACAACAATTATAATTATTATTTTATTTTAGGAAGTAAATGTTCCAGCCGAGTAAATAAGAGTTGATTAATTGCAAGCAATCTGCACCTTTTTTATAATTTGCATGTATATATATAGCTATGAAAATTAATTTTAACTTTTAACGGACTGTGTGTGTTTTTGAAGCTTCCCGTCTGGGTGCGGTTCAAATACACCTCGTATTCATTTAAAACACATTTTATACAAGAGTTTATAAACTTCAATTGTATAAAAAGCCATTCATTTATTATGTTTGTTGCATGGATATAGGTACAAAAAAATTTAATGATATTAATAATAAATTCAAAATAATAAAGATCTATTTCGCCCAAATGCAAACACATGTACAATAAATTAGTGAAAAGAACAGAAAAAAATATGTTTAAAGTACTTCAATTAATTGTAAACAAATGTTCATAATGTTTATAAAAATCGCTGCTTTTCGCACTTCTTTCACATAACTGCTGGAGTGGAGTGCTCTCCGCACACAAATTTACATCTGTTACAAAATCTTTGCGGTTTTCTGTCTGCCGTCCTTTGACACATATAGCAGCGCCTGTGGATTGTGGAATTGATGTCCTATTATTTTGCTTATCCAACTATGAAAGTACTTTCTACTTTTAGGTCGCTCTTTACGTTTTTGCTTGTTTTATATTTTGACACCATCTTTTCTTTCATTAACTCTTTTTCCCGTTTTAGTCAAAATCTACTATTATCTGATTTATTTTGTGCCCAATTTGTATTTTTAAGCATCTATACTTTGAATTGATTTATAGCTGCAATGTCTATTAGGTGACAAAATGTTGCCATGGGTCATCTTATTTGTTTTTCGTTGAGTAGTACACTGGTTAGCTAATTTATCACCAGCATCCACAACTTTTCTTAGTTGCATTATAATGTAAAGTAATGTCTGGTTTAATAAGTAGATCACCACTAGCTGCTTTGTCGTCTAAATGTTCCGTTAATAACAGAATTACTGCATTGTTACTCTTTGGAACGTACGAGATAAGAGTATGTTGAGGTCTAAATGCAAATATACTCAAATGCATACGCCTGGTGAAACTTGGTAATAGACATTGTGGGACATATGGTTTATTTTTTCGTAACGTACCACATAAAGTAATATTTCTTTCCCACAGCCCATTTGCTAACAATAAGCTTGTGATGAAATTGTCAACCATGAGACCATATCCAGAATCTAAGTGCTTAGTTAGATCTAAAACGACTCTTTGCTCTTAATTCTTCTCCGGACGATTGCTTTCTTTCCATGTAAAAAAATACTATTTTCTATTGTAAGTAATTTTAGCTTTCCTCTTACCTAGATTGTATATTAGAAATATATGAGGTATCGCAGTCGGCCAATGTCCAAATTTTTAAACCGTATTTATCCGGTTTGCTTTTTATGTAAACACGAAATTGGTATCGTTTTCTAAATAGGAAGAGTTGCTCGTCTACACCTAAGTGACTATTGGGATCGAAAGGTTTCTAACAATACATATCGAACATTCTACTTATAAAAGCTAGTTTTTCACATTCTCTCCTCTCTTGCCTCGTTTCAAAATTCTCATAGCAAGAAATTTTAATATTTTGTATCGATCCCTTGACATACAAGCAGGAATAATTGGTCTGCAATACGCAGAATAAAGTCCAAAGCATCTGAACCGGCTCATTGCTCGCTTGAATAGCACCAAATAATAATAACAGCCAGTAAGTTTTTATTTCTTGAGAAGTGGTTGGTAAAAAACTTCTTTGTTTGCTAGTATGAACTTTATTTCACTTGATATAAACGTTATCGGCCTTACGATTAGTTTCCGTAACTATAGTATAAATTACGTCTGAAGACATAAACAATAAAAATGCATAAGAAACGGCTGTAATATTTGAAGAATATCGCGTCGAATCAGGAGTTTTTTTGTATTAGATTGGCTCGTCTTCGCTTTTTTGTAGTACACAAAAAAAAACGATCTCGGTATCATTGAAATAAAAAACATTCTATCTCCGCGTCGGTAAAGTTATTAAAACCGCAAATTTAAAAACTCATCACTAACAAGTTATCACAATATCACTGATCTCAACATGATGACAAGGCGTACTGAGTGTTTTCTATATAAATCAAGCATGTGCAATGCTACCACGAATCACAACCTTAAAAGACTGAGTGGGGTGCGGACAAACCGTATTTGAAAATGATGGTTTTATCTCAAATTTTCAAGGTTTGTAAACTGTGATATTAGACACAAAAGTAAATGTTTGGTGTATATTAAAATTACAAGTTCAAATAATTAAAATGCAGTTGTATCTCACTTAGACCGTTAAAGGTTAAGTTTGTATGTCGTTTTGTTTTAGTAGTATTGTTCTTTTGAATGAGTTTAAGTATGCAAAGGTTGAGGCTTTTGTTGATTTTGGCGGACTACGTAGATACAAAATGGGTATAAATTATATTTGCGATTCGATACAGGTATTGTAAAATTAATTACACACGCCCTGTAAAAATAGCACGTTTATTTTGTTGTTTATAACTAACGTTATGGTTTTGTAGTTTTTTTACTTTATGTCTTGTTTACAAAATAAATAAATACAAAAAGCCACCAATATATACCATATAACAATCAAATAAACGTCAAAGACGTGTTTTGGCAGCTGGACTATCATCATCGGCAAACCAAAATATTAGTGTTTTCAAACATAATGTGATGACCCGGTTCTAGAGCGTGTTCCGCCACCGCTAACTTTAAAAACTGTTTAAGACGACTAAACCTTTAATGCTTCTTAGTACAAATTTCCACGCATCTACCCGTTTCTCCTATGTATGCATCGTAAATTTGGAAACCAGTTTTATCGATCGGAAGCCGGTGTATAAAAGTGAAACTTTACGGCACATTAAATCAGTTTGTTCTGTGATTTGAAGATGATCACTGCGACATGTGACAAAAGCTCAGCATGTGTGATAACCACAACACGGAAATGATTGAGAATGGAAAATTACAAATACAACCCATGGAAACTTAAATTCTACAATAAATATTGACTTTATTAATTTTTTATTAAAACTTGTAATATTTCTTTTAACGGTTAGAGTTAGGTATAGGACATTATAAACACAAGAAAAAAATTCCGTTAGATTGACATGTGCAATAATATACAAAGGGTTCTATTTAAAATGATAAAGTTATTTATCTCTATTTTGCATATACAATAGTTATTTTGTACAACTGTTTTTTCGAAAAACATTGTTACAAAGTTTAACTTTGTGCAATTAAAGGTAGTGATTTTTGTGTGTGGAATGTGTAAGGTTGGCAGTAAGTTTTATTTGTTAGGGCTGTTAGATAAACGTTCTGTTTTTCGGTTATGGTTTTGTAATTAACTAATTCACCTTAGTTAATGTTAAAAACTTAGTTAAAACCATCATATTAATAAATTAATAAAATTTACATTGTTGGTATTTAGGTAATTTTTTTTAATTAGATATATACGAAAACAAATGCCGAGTATTTTTAAATTTGAAATTAAAAAGTAAACAAGTGCTGATTACGGTTACTAACTAAAATACATCAAAAATAGCAGACTATGCAATATAATTTTTATCATTAAATAAATCTAAGGTAAAACGAAATAGAGGAAAAACGTGTAATAATTTCTTTTTCAAACGCTGGTATATTGTTTAACTAGCCGCTTCGCGGCTCCTTAAAGCAAACTTACTTGCATTGCAATTATCGTAATTGTAACACTCGTTTTACAGTATACTATTGTACATGTTTTGCTATTCTAGGTAAAAATTTTTGCGTAACACACGTTACGTTTATCTTTTTATATCTTGTGACTGTACTGCTATGAGTATGACTAAAATAATTGATACTTTACTTTATATGCATTATACAATTTTAATCAAAACAAGACATATACACTACTAAATATCTATTTTAAATTCTTATTGTCTTAGGTAAGAATTGGTTTAAAATTTGCTTAAATTTTTGCTTATCCAACAACCTGAAATCTA
Source organism: Aquatica leii (assembly GCA_035610365.1). Taxonomy (NCBI): domain Eukaryota; kingdom Metazoa; phylum Arthropoda; class Insecta; order Coleoptera; family Lampyridae; genus Aquatica; species Aquatica leii. Next base: position 215,324,852 of record CM069432.1, on the reverse strand, counting down.
AAGGTCATCTTAATCAAAAGATTATAGAAATTTATTAAAAAACAAAAAACTATTTTGCATATTTAATTATGATTAAATATTGCACTAAATTTTTTTTTTAAATAAAAAATTTATTCTTATTATTTTAAAATAGCAAAACAATTGCAAATATGCATTAGAAATAAAAGAATTAACGTAAAATAATTATCGTAATTTTTTCCAGATAAAAAAAGTTAAAAAAAATTAATTTAATAGTTGTTACTGAAAATACTATAATTATATTAACTATACTTTTTTTAACTATACGTTTGTAATATAAAAATAAAATCAAAATACAAAATAAACATTAATTTTGAATTTTAAAATAAATTAAAATCGTCCACAAAGGTACTGTATTTGAAATTTAAAAAAATGATAGTCAATATTAATTTGTTCTATATTTAAAAAAAATTAAATATTTGTTAATTATTTTTGGCTATAAAATACATATTTTTTAGTTTATAAAAGTTTTTGTTTATTAAAGTGCGTTATAAAAAAACATTCAATTGTACAGTATGCAAACAAATCAATTATATTTCTAATCGTGCTTTATTTGAATGTATTATTGTATTATAAAAAAGAAAATTACAATGCTTATATTGGCAATGTAAACGTTTTAACGCAGCATTTTCAATAACTACGCTGTATGTAAACGGTTCGAGTTATGTTTAACGATATTATTACGCTAACATTGGTCCATTTTAGAGCCGCGGCTATAAAGCTCCCTCATATAACAAAGGAAAGATTATATTGGCTCTTCTAACTATATTTATGAGGCCGAAATATGGAATTCCTGCATCTGAATACGAAGTTTGAATATCCATTACCTGATTTATTGTACTGCGCTAGTACTTCTAAAATCATAAAATTCAACTTAAGGATTTGTTAATGCGAATTTTTTTAACACTCAAAGATGTTCTGTTTTATAAAAAAAAACGGTTTGGTTTAAATTGCCATTCTTACTTTCTGCGTTTTCGTATACTCCAATTCTCACGGTGAAATATTGCCGGTGCTTAATTACTTAGTTAAGGATGTATGATAGTAATTTTTTGTTGTCACTTAAAACGACTTTACGTTATTAAAAATTTTTAGACAATTTTCTGAAATAGAGAACATTACTTATAAAATTTGTTAATTGCCTTTAATGTTACAAAACCATTTAGGAAGGTTTGTAATTTATCTGTTTCATTTTGTTTTAAAACAACTTTACGTGATAATGTAAGCTTTATTTAAAAGTTTCATGTAATAATTGGTTTAATTTATAATACACACATTTTTAAATAATGTAATTACGTTTTTTTAGATAAAAATTAAATTATATTTTTGTTTTATATCACAAGAAAAAACAATTATACTTAGTTTATATTAACGTATTTTTATTACTCTAAAAAAATACCATTTAAATAAAACGTAGTAATTACGATTAATGTTAATATAAAATATTTTTTTGATACTTAATGAAATTTATATTTATTTAACATTTACGGATTTTTGGTTTTCTGTTTTATTAAATTAACTATCTGATCTAAATTATATTAATAAACACGTTTTCTTTAAACAGATTTAAAGTTTTTGTATTTACTTCTAAAAACAACCTTTTAAAAATGATTGCGGAATTAAATAATTTTCTATTTGTCTTACGCGTTACAATTTTTTTTAAACATTAACATTAATTAAAAATTAATTAAAATTTTTAAAATGTGAACTTTTAGTGAAATGTGTTTTTAACCAACTACAATCAAATCAATAATTTATAATTTAGATAACGGTCAACTAACGACCAAACCAAATAAGTATAGGAAACATAATTTACTGTGTACAAGTAAACTTGTACAATTAGAATACTAAAGTATACATTATATTATATATTTTATTGTATGGTATTTGCGTATCAAATTATTATACAACTCATCATTACTATTCAACTTAATTGTTAATAATAATATTAATAATACGTTTATGTAAATATAAAAAAAGTTTGCTTTAATTTTTATGCTTGTATTGTATTTTTAATTTATTATTTAAAGTCATTACATACTAAAACAAATTTGCAAAGGATTTCTCAAAATTTAATTTAAATACTTAGTATTCATTAATAAAAAATAATTAAATAAATACATTTTTTTGTATTGTATTGTAAAAATTAATTTTATAAAATTAAATAACAGTAAACTTTAATTTTGTAATCCTTAACGTTAATTTTTTTAACTAAGATTTTAGTTAATTCAGAATAATTATTTGACAAAAAACATAGAAAGGCATTTTTTTATTTATGCATTAAGTACTATTGTTAAATTAACGTATTAGTGTAATAATAATACTTAATTATTAATAATTTTTTTAGTTATTTATATTTGTATTACAATTTAAAAAAGTAATGAGTTTTTTAATAAATTATTAGAGCGTATAGGTATCTCGTTGCATTGTGGATTTTCTTAAACTTTATTTTAATCTTTACAGAAAAGCGTCTTAGAAGAAAAAATTAAGCGGTTTATAAACAACTTTTCGCGGCTTTCGCAGGCACAGCAAGAAAAGAAATATTAATAAGAATATAAAATGCCATTTTGTTAAAAAGATTCTCATTACTTTATTCGAACAAGCGGTACATTAAAAACCGCAATTCTTTTAAAAAGTTTTTATTAAACCGCTATTTACTTAAATGAAACAATATTTGTGTTTTATTTTATTAGTAAATTTTAATAACAATTTTTAATAATTTAAGAGTAAATTACTAAAAATATATTTTTTTAAGTTATAATAACAAAGTGATGTGCAATTAGTTTGTTTTGCAAGTTTTACAAAATCTTTAACACAGTCTAGTGCGTAAAACTTTATTTAAGTTTTAATTCAAAACGATGCGTTTATTTGTAAATGAAAGTGTGTTAAATAAAGATTTAAATTAAATTGTTTAATTAATAACTGTTTTGTTTTCTTATAGGAAAAGCATAAAAAACCATTCTAAGTATTTTATATAACTACGTTTAATTTCTCAAGTGCGTATTAGTCAAGCCACTAATTAAATAATAAATCAACCAGTGACGCCAGTTGTTATATAATAATCAGATTTTTTCATGGTTTAGTAAATTCTAATAGAAAAATGTAAAGTAAACTATTTAATAATTTTAACATAATTTTTGTAAAAAGCAAACATTCAGAAGATCTTGCAAGTAAGTATTATTATTATGCACTGTTTACTCGCATTTCTTAAATTTTTTGTTTGTTTAGTTTTTGTCTGCATGTCTTGGGCAGGTAGCATCTAAATTTTAATACAAGTTCATTTGCAACAGAAGCTCCAAGAAGTGGAATACCAGCTAGTTTTACCACTATATCTTTTAGTTCACGAGTTAAACATTCCGGCGCTTAATATAGGATTTTACTGAAACCATTCCCACATTTTTGAAAATATTTTTTTCTGCAATTTCTTCTCCGAAATGACTTTTTCTATTACAGTTAAACGTTTTCCCACCATTGACGCCTGCAACAGATCAAAAATTCCTGTTGGCCAACGGCGCAACAATACAATTAGCACAGAGATGATTTACATTTGCTTTATGACAATTATAGTCCATGATGATATCTGGTTTATTTGTTTTCTTGTCAAGTTTTTGATTTTGATGCATTATGGAGGAAAATACTACAATCCAATTTTTTTTAGTACATATGTATGTACAAATTGTTATATTGTTATTGTGTTCAAATAGAGAAAATCGTATTAGTCATTTTTGGTATTTCTTAAATTCTGAACGAAATTTGTGTTTATTTTGCTCTAAAGTACAGTTCTACAGACATAAACCAATTATTTCAAATAATATTTCTGTTTATACCTTTATTAGGTGGTATAAGGTTTAGAACAGTGTTACGTGAACTTACCCGCAACTTAAGGCAAGCGGCTAGTTTAATACAATTCGGCGAGAAGATTCCAGTAGATGCTTGGTGTGCTAATCATAAAAAACATTATAATACATAAAGTAAAATAAAAAAGCGCCAATAGAGTAGAAAAACTATTAATTGCAGATACCGTGTATATCTGTCAAACAATGAAAGAGAAAAAAATGGAAAAACGCAAGTTACAATAACGAGTATATTTATTTTAACAAAGAAAAAAAATAAATAGAGGTAGAATTACATAGAAGCTATCAATTAAAAGTTTGTCAATAAATATCACAGACAATAACGTTGATAACACTCCTGAAGGTAAACAACATTTTGTACATATAATTAGATTTCTTGGCCCTACTTTTACATTCAAAGAAAACAAATTCACATTAGTAAATAAAACACAAATGTCCAATATCTCACGCTTAATCAAAGCAGAGCTCACCGTTTAAAATATTACATAAAAAAAGGTTTATACTTAATTGTGACAACAAACGTAATATGTACAAACAGTCGTCTCTGCAAACAATTGACAATGTAGACAAAAGAAACTTTAAGTAGGAAACAAATTACTCACAATTTTAGTTAGTTTTAGTAACGGCACCTCACATATAATTTTCTTAAATTGCTGGAAAGTAAATTATTACATACTTACAGCCTTATTACAACAAATTTTTTTTGTTTTATACAATCTGTTAAGAAAATTAAGTGCGCCAAGTTACTCTAAATTAGTATAGATATTTCGTAAATGTGCTTTCCATTTCATTTCTAATTTTAACAATTGAAGTGATGATTTTGATATCTTCAATTAACGCAGGTTATTTAATTGTTGCACTTTGGTCACAATTTAAAAGTTAGTTTTTTTTCCAAACCTCATGGACCTATCGAAAACCATTTTATCGACTTGATTCTTGGTTTCGTTCGGACCTTGTTATATGTGTAACTGTGAGGTCTATTGCCTACATACCGGATCACTACTTGTTAGAATTGCAGGCAGCATCATTATTAGCGGAATTGGTGTAATACAAGAATTAAATACAGAGATTAACAAATTTGTTTTTTATTCAGATTCTACTATAGTAGGTACTTTGTTGGTTGAAAATCAAATTTAACGAATTTAAAACTTTTGTACCCAATCGTGTTGCTAGAATCTTAGAATTAACAAAAGTAGCAAATTGGGCTTATGTAAAATCTGAACAAAACCCCGAAGATATCATTTCACGTAGCATAAATCCGCAAATTCTAATCAAGAATAACTTATGGTGGCACAGGCCCGCTTTTTTAACGCAACCAAATGAAATACAATATGAAGACTCAAGCCAGACAATAAATGATGAACTTCTAGAATTGAGAAAACTTACTTTTAGTATAAGCGTCCCAGTTTTAATTTACCAGCTAAACATATTTGAAAGATTTTCTTCTTTAATTAAATTACAGCGTGTAATTGCTTATTGTTTACGTGTTTTGAAACCTAAAGAAGAGACAAAACGTACAACTACTAAACTTTTAACAATTAAAGAACTAGATAATTCTCCAGTAGCTTTACTTAAAATTGCACAAAAACAAGAATTTGAACCTGAAATAAAGACACTTTACGTGTAAGAGGACGTCTAAAAAATTAAAATCTACATTATTCGCAAAAACACCCTATTATATTACCACATAAATATACACTTACAACATTAATTAATAAACACTACCATTTAAAATACTTACATGCAGGTGTACAAAACCTACTGTCATTCAACGCTACAAATTTTAATGGCGCGATTCAACATTTTGAATAGTTGAAAAATCTTTTACTTAACACGTCTCACAATACGGAACTTTCAATTTTTTTTTAGAATGTGAAAATAAAGTGGCATTTTATACCACCACGATCTTCACACATAGGGGGATCATAGGAGGCAGCGGTGAAATCAGCTGAATTTCATATTAAGAGAATTTTAGGCAGAGCATATGTTACACTCACTCCTTCATCAAAGTACGTTTCCGACTTGTTACCCTTAACCCCAGCTCATTTTCTTATTGGCAAATCTTTGGCAGCAACACCACAAGCAAGTGTAGGTAGAATAACTTGTCATTCTGATAGAAGATATTACTCCACTCCTACAATAGACGAAGGCAAGAGTCACGACGCTTCATCATGGTAAAGATCGTGAAGTGCGTGTAGTACCACTAGCAAACAGTATCAAATTTAAGCTATCATTTGCAATAATATGTATTTTACCAATAACTGACAAAGAGTGACAGCTATTATTATTGTTCATTTGTTATAATGTAGTCATGCAAATGGCAACGCATTGTTAACAAAACTTTTAATATACAAAAGACAAATGAACAATTTTTAAATACATGGTCGAATTTATCATTATTATTTACCTCAATAAAAGTAATAGACACTTTGAAAAATATGAAAGAATTAGTAGTGAGATCAATATAGATAGATTTGCATTTTAAGCAGCAATATATAAATCATCAATTCAATTAGCATTAGAACTTAATATAACGATTCTACAATAAACTTAAAACTAAAATTACAATTACTTTATTTTTTTCGCTTGACACAGTAGTTTATTAGGAAAGACTTTCACATATCATTTTGTTAATTTTCTGAATATTTTTATATTCTGTATCATAAAATTAAATGATAATAAAATTAGCAAACTAACTCTCTCTAAGACAATTCATTAACCTTTCGCAAACATGTTCTATTGAATAGATTTTCAAGTTTCCTTTTTTGCTTGTTACATGTTGTCAATTTTATTTTACGATAAGTTTAATTATTTCATAAATATTTTGTGGTCAATAATCGTTTTTTGGTTCCTTTTAATTTGCTGTTTTAAGCCGATACAAAAGTATATAGTACGTGTAATAGTAATTTACGTAACAAGCGTCGAACGTATATCATAACATAACGAACTTTAATGCAACGGAAAGCCGCACAGTTGAGCTTTGCATGTGATTCAGTTATGCTATGAAACTTTCGACGAGAATAACGTACTTAATTGTTTGTGTTGCTGTTTGTAAAACTACATTGTTTTTAAGAATCACCAGAAATACAACGTGGGTACTACATTTATTACTAAATCTGTCAAATTTGACATTCACTTTAACATAGTTTTTTCTCAATTTTAACCGAGCTTCAGGGTTTTTAAGACTTTTCCTCCTGTCGTATACTAATTTTAATATAATAATCGACTTTAAACACTCAGTTTTATGTGGACTTCTGGTTTTCATTTTGCTAGAACTTTTTTTTCCCATTACATAACTACAATAACGAACGAATATTGACGTTTGCGATGTTGGCAGCACAAAAAAATTAAATTATTAAGTTTAAATCATATTTATAATTTCTTTATACTTATTTTCTTTTTGGTAAACAACCGAACTCTTGTTTTATTGTGCATATCTATAAATTTAGATGTGTATGAAAACAATGCACTTAACTCATGTGTATTTATTATATAAAAACTAAAATTTTGATGAATCAATTCAAATTAATTTACTTGAAACATTTGTTTTATTATATAGGGTTTTTCACGTAACCCGTTCGTTAAAAGTTTTTGTACTTCCAATAATAATTAAATTTTGATTTTTTCTAATATTAGGTAAATGGTTATTAGTTTTATAATTAAAATATATTCAAAAACGTATCACTTTCGGTTACACCGGAAGTGACTTCAACTTTTTATTTTAAATAGAATGCTATACTTTTTATTAACTTTTTTAATTTTACGTGTAATTGTAAAGCTATTAAATTTAACGGTTTTTAAGATATTTAGATGTTTTTGAGAATTTTCAGATTTGTAACATCAACTTTCAAAATTCATATCTTGTCAAATTATGAAGTTTAAGCTGTAATTGTATTGTATTACTATTAATTAAAATTATCATCTTTTAAACAATTTTTTGTAAAGGACCAACACACATACAGAGTGTTCAAAATAGTATGTCAATGTTAACAACTGTTACATGCTTAAAACTCAATTCTTTTTAATAGAACGGGCTATACATATTGGGATGGTTAACAACACAATAAAATTTTGCATCAATTGATATAATGGTTTCCTATACCTATCTTTACCACTTAATGAGTTATAAGAATTTGTTTGATATTAATACAAATTTCAATTAAAACGCCCTCTAGTGGCAAGATCCTAAATCGCAATCTCTACAATTTATTTAGAGCTAGTTCCTTAAAGTATGTTTTTTTCAACAATACTAAGTTTATTGAAATCAGTTGATCTGTTTTGAAGTTTAGACACTTCTTTGAAAAAACTTTTGAACACGTCTCGCCATTTTATTTTCGGAGATAGGACAAAATATATTTAACGATTTTGTTTTAGCTTTAGAACGCATATATCTTTTTGTTACCTTAATAAGGCAAAATTCGAAGAAGCATGACTAACATCATCTAACAAATTAGAAGAAAGACGATCTAAACTTTGTGACATAAAACGAAATGAATCGATAAACCTAAGAGAAATATTTGTATTTGGTATTGACTTTGTAAATGAAATGTATTTTTCCTTATTTATGGGCAATAGTTTAATATTTCCTTCAAATAATGTAGATAATTTTTGAATAATAAAATGCGCGTTATACCGACTCATGTTATGAAAAACTACAGGTATACAATGTTTATCTTTATAGTTTAAGTTGCAAGCTTGATGAGCAGTTCCTCTAAATAATCCTGTTTGATGATTATGATCTCGAACTGTAACTTGGTCTTTGTGAAAGGGTTTTTTGCAAATGTGACATACTTTAGAAGTATAAAAAATTTGCTGTTGTTGATGATTTAGGTTTTCCATAGGAACAATCTTATTAAGTTTTCGATAACACACATCAGCAATATTTTTCAATTCATATACAAACCAATAGATGCAATCTAATCCTCGATATGTGCAAAATTTTGATAATGTCTCATCGTATGAACATTTTAGGTAATATGCTATACTAAAGGGTATATGTTTTTAAAAATTATTTCCAGGATTTTTTTATGGCTACTTTAGATATACAATTTTTTACAGCAAGTTTACACAATAACTGGTTTTAGTTAAAATCTATACTAATTATAACTCATTAACGGTCAAAGATGGGCATAGAGAACCATCATTCTAAACCGTTCTGCATAATTGTTAGAATTAGATTGTATCAAACAATAATGTGTATTGATAAATTAGTGACAAATGTCATATGTATTACTCAGCCTACTACCTGGAATACTGCATTTTAATTAAAAATTTGTACTAACATCAAATAAATACTTATAACTCATTAACGGGTAAAGATAGGTATAGGGAACCATTATATTAATCGATGCAGAATTTTATTGTGTTTTTAACCATCCTAATATGTATAGACCGTTCCATAAAAAAATTGAGTTTTAGGCATGTAAGTTGTTAAGTCTGGCATTATATTTTGTACACTCTGTACGTGTATAAGATCTTTACAAAAAGTCGTTTAAAAGAAGATAATTTTAGTTAATAGTGATACCAATATCGCAGCTTAAACTTCATAATTTGACAAGATATGAATTTTTAAAGTTGATGTTACAAATGTGAAAATTCTCAAAAACATCTATATATCTCAAAAAATAGCTTTAAAATTACATGTAAAATTAATAAAAAGTAAAACATTTCATTTGAAACAAAGAAGTTGATGTCACTTCCAGTATAACCGGAAGTGATACGTTGTTGAATATATTTTAATTATAAAGTCAATAACCATTTACCTAATATTAGAAAAAATCAAAATTCAATTTTGATTGGAAGTATAAAAACTTTTAACAAACGGGTTACGTAAAAAACTCTGTTAGTACAATTTTTAAATTAATTAATTTTGATAAGGCATTAAAATAAAATAGAATTTTTAGCATGTTCTTATTAGCCCTTAAAGATGGAACAATTAATCATACAAGATACTACTGTAAAAGACAACTTTGATAAAGTTTAACAATTTATACAATACGTAAATTTGTAAAGAATTAACTTAATTTGACAGCCATTGAAATATTATAGATGAATACAAAAAGGATACACGAATGTAATTGACAAAAGTTGTAAATAGCTGTAAAGTTTGACACGAAAAGTTTTAATACCTTAAGGCTTCTATTAAAGTTTCAATAAAGCAAAGTAAAAACATTTTCGTTGGTAATTTTAATATTTCCCGGATATACTTTTTCTTAAAATTTAAAGTACACATACTGTTCTTCAGTTCACAGGTGTTCGTGACGTACGAACAATTGATTAATCACAGTTTCTTTGTTTGATAAATTAATTTATGATTACATGTAAATATTACTCTTAATAAAATTAAAAGTTTATTATGTTTTATTGCTGCTATAATTTATTAAAGCAATAATTAAAAATAAATATTTAATAATTATAAAAAAAATGTAAAACGTTTATGTAACAATACTTTTATAATATTTTAATTGGTAACATATAAATCTATAAAAAAATTAAATGACCATTGAACAAATGTTTATAACTAAATTGTAGAATAAATGCTTTTTTAAGCAATATTAAATTTGTAGTAAAATACATAAATTTGAATTGCATTTGCTTTAGAATTTATTTGCACGTTGTCAGTTGACTATTTAAATTTGTAGGAAAAATGTTTGTTTTAAGTCCTTGGAATAAAATTATCATAGAATAGACAGGTTTCATTTAAACAAAAAAATAAGATTAAAAAATGTACACTGAATTTGTATTTTTCTATTGTGATATTTTTTGAAACACACTCTAGAATTAAATTCAGGTCTTCTGGTACGTGTTTTGCAAATCCAGACGGTTTCTTGTTTTTCTATAATTTTTTTGTTGTTGCTGCATACATCACAGTCTTTTATAACGTTGTGAAGCTTGGCAATAAGGTGTGGTTTTTAATTAAGCCTTTCTTCCTTATCTAAACTATATGGTATTTCTTTCTTTCTGGATTGACGACCTTCTGTTGCAATACTTAATAAACTGAAAATTTTTTACCCGTTTTGTTTAGTATCGATCATCATCAATTTGATCACCTTTACAATCCTTAGCAAACAAAGATACAGACATAATATTTTTATTACTTGGGAGTTCAAATTCATTATCAGTATCACTAAATTCTATGCACTTAAGTGATGCAATATGTTCATCTGACAATTCACGCAATGTTCCCATCATTTTTAAGATCACAGTTAGGTAGCTTTTAACAAACTACTTTGCAACAGAATTTTTTTTTAATTTTCATGTAATTGCATTGATAAACATCTATGAATTGCAAGAAAAAGACAGCTGACAAATAAGTGTTAAAGGTTAAAGGTATTTTTAATTTGTCCATTATGTCAACTTCAATTTATTTGTACAAAATGTAAGATATTTAGAATGTTGCTTAAAATGTCAGTTTGTGGAAAAAGTAAGAATGATTTAAAAACGGACTGACGAATTTCATTTAACATTTTTTACAACTGGTATTTGCTACAGAACAGAAAGCATGATATTAGTTATTTGTGAATAATGTGTTTCTATTAAGTTTATTTATAAATTCCTGTCAAAAATTTCTGTTTATTTTAACTAAAAACTTTAGTTATTAGAGTTAATTTTTATTATTCAATTTTTTTGATGGTATTTATACTTTTGTAATGTTCTTTTATTAATTGATGTTAGACTTAAAATAATTGCAAAATAACCAATGCTAATTATTACTAATTTACAATTAGCTGTAAATCCAAATTATTTTTTCGCAGCGTGTTGTCGCTTCCTCTTCAAAGTATAGTGAGCATTACAATTTCTACCAAGTTATTTTAAACTGTTTAAGTAGGTTTATATATTGACAAAAAACACAGATATTAATTAGTTTAATTTGTGTAAGAACATGTACTTGAGCAACAAGTTTTGAAACTCTTCTGTAATCATTACTTTTGTTATAGGTTTTACTATAGTAAAAAAGCTGTTAACTTTCTTAAATTAATGCTACTGTTATTTGTGCACATAAATAAGTTATTAGTTTTAAACTAAATATTACTCAAAAACATTAAAACATAGAACACAACATAATTAATTATTTATTTATTTACTTTTAAATATTCTGCTACCAATTTAAGATAAAATTTAATAAATTTTATTGTAGAAAATTTAATTTAATTTTAACCATTTTGGTTCACTCCGTACATGTTTATGTGCATCAGCCGCAAAACTTTATAATGTATAATTATTGTAATAGTTTTAAAAATAAAATATTACAAACCGCAACAGAGTTTTTTAGAACCATATTTAAATACTACGAACAAAACTACACAAGATAGGCGTATGATTTAAAATAATTAATTTACAGTATGAGAGAGAACACACAAGACATAAAAACATAAAATAAATTTCAGAAACGTATAAATAGCAACTATCATAATGAACTATAAGAAGACGCTTGTCAAAGAAGCCGTTAACAGAAAAAAAGAGTATCATCTCAGTAACTCATGGAATATAACTACACTCCACCATAGTAGTCTTTGGAACAAACAAAACAAGGTTAGATACACACGATTTACAATTAATCTGAAGTAGCTAGCAACATAGACAGCCAGACGTAAGCCGTGACTCACAGTAAAATCCGAGGATATTAGTAATGGTAACGCCGGTTGTAAAAATCTAGGCAAACTAGCTGATGTGTCATATAATGCTTTCACACAGCTCATTAGCTCAAAATAAATCTCACTTTCCATAATGACTTAACTTAACTAAAGTTTTATGTTGATTTTACGCAAAGATACAACAATCTAAGACACAAATCTACTAAACAAAAAAAACTAATAAAACACATTATTTACGGTGGTTTTTCACGGCTCTTGATTGAAAAATGCTTGCATCAACTAAAACATGCCTCAGTCAGTTCGCCGATTTTAAGTTATCCAAGAGAATAGAGAACATTTGTTTTAGATACGCAAGCTATCTGACAATAGGCACGGTTTTTTTGCAGGTGCAAAATGGACAAGAAAAAGTTATCCCGTGTTTTAATAAAGTTTTGTATGGACGAAAATTTTTAATAAGGACGGACCACGTCGCTTTAACGTGGCTATTGCAATTTCAACGACTATAACACAAAACACCGTGCTGGAAGCAGTCATCCAGAAGACCATGCTTGGCGGACTGCAGCCATTGTTCGCGAGGAATGCCTACGGTTGATGACAGTTTTTTTAAACGATGCCTAGAGATTGTCGAAGGCACGAAAGACAAACTACAGTTGGTAGTGCCAAAGAGCCGGGTGTTGCAAGTGTTGAAGCATCTACACGATGTTATATCAGCGTAAAGACACGTTCACTTGTATTTGATGTGTTAATCAAAATTACTTGTTTTATTGTGTGTTCAGGTTTAGTAGAAGCACTTCCTAAAAATTTTAGCCATTTTGTTTGTAGTCGGGCTCATCTTGATAAACTTAAGTTTGATTGTCACAATTAGTACATTTGTCATTTTCGTGTTGTTTGTCATATTGATAGTCGCAATAATGGTTTTCATTATAACGGTTATTGTTAGTTTTAATACTAAACAATTGTTCAGGGTAGGGTTTTAAAATATTACAATTATGATAAACCAAAGCTTTCAAATTGGAAAAACCACTGAAACCAGACGAGTTACCGATTAAACTTATAAAACTGATTAATTAAAAGGTCTTTATTTTAGTAAATCTTTTAAATAATATACAAAACTGATATACTTTCAGAAGAATGGCTGCACTAAACATTCGTAACTAGAAAAACTAGAAAATTACCGCATCATCAGTTGAATAAGCCACACTAATATATATTAACAGGAAGAGTCAAAGACATAAAGACGGATTTATTCCTTCTTTTTATTCATTTTTTTTTTATTTTATGAGAAGGCCTTCGACAAACTTAAACACGAAACATTTTTTTGCTATACTCAGGGTCTCACAAATAAATAGCGCAGACATTTGAATTATTTTGAACCTGTATAAAAATCAAAAAGCACATGTTAGCGTATACGGACAAATTAAGAGACCCTGAGGTATAAGACAGGGTTGCATAATAACGTCATTGCTGTTTAACATAAACTCAAAAATTTTCAAGAAAGCTTTTAAAGACTTAGATGGTAAAATAAAAATGGAAAAAATCAAATTTATGATAATAACTAGAAATCACCATAAACCTCATATGGCCTTACAACTCAATACCCAAAACATAAAAAATGTATCACATTTCCAAAACTGAATGACCAAGAAATAAAATAACGCATTGAAACAGCATGCACAGCTTTCAACGTGCAACAAACATTGTGCTCACAACATATACATATAAAAATACGAATTACACTGCTGAGATGCTATGTTTTCTTAGTTTTATTCTACGGTGCAAAGGCATGGACATTAAACAAAGAGACCATCAGCAGAATTAAAAGGTTTGAGATATGGGCGTTTAAAAAAATTTGGCCCATCTTCTGGATTCAAAATATCAGTAATAAAAAGATTATAGAATTAATGCAAAAAATAACGGAATGTGTCAATATTATTCAAAAACAAAAACTACAATATCTGAGGCATATAATGAGAAACACAACATATTGTTTATTACAGTTAATTCTATAAGAATAGATAGAAAGACGTCGTCTACCATGCCAAAGAAGCATATCCTGACTGAAAAACTTCAGAGATTGGTATAACATAACATCAATACAACTTTTTCGAACAGCAGTTTCGTGGCTGATGATTGCACACTTTTTTAGGAAGAATACGCACCTGAAGAAGAACAAGTATTTTTGGTAGATATGTTCGTTCGTGTAGTTTGAAAATATTAATTTTGATTAAACGTTGATGAACCAGGATGTGATATGTTGGTGTTGCTAGTTGATGTACTTATGGGTATTGGTCTTAGAATATTCTTATATAGATTTGGTTAAAAAATATTATTTGATTGAGGTTATTTAAATTTAAGTTTGTAAAAAATGTTTGTGGTAGATTGAATAATCTCTATTGAATATTTATATGATGTAAACTAAATGAATTGTGTCTCTAAAGTGATTGTTTGCGTTTTGTATGTTAAGAGATGAATTTCTTGCTAAGTTTGATGTTTGCATAAAACTTGGGGTTTGTGGCATTATTGTATGTGCTTGGATTTGTGTTTTGGAATAATTTCCAGTTCTAGAAGTAGTAGATTTTGTTTTCACTAATTACGTATTGGATGGCGTCACTTAGATTTTGGGGTTTCATACAAGAAATGGCTTTTTTAATCCTGTTAAAAATGTTTTTAACGTCAGATCTTGATACAATTTTATAATTTTAGCATATACTTCTACATATATACACAATAAATTTAGAATATTTAAGCATCTTTCAAAAATGTTACGGTTTTTCATTTGGACTTTGTTTTAGCTTTACTAAATCTTTGTTAGAACACGATTTACTCTTTGATCTGCAAAACTAATTGTTAAGATTGTTTTTAATTCACTTTATGTAAAAACGTTTTTAATGTTTACTAATAATTTTGCAGGTTGCGTAATCTTGAAACAATTGAATTTTTTAGAATAAAAATCTTTTGAAAATTGGTAGATTTTTTTTCATCGTAAAACTGTTGATGTATTGATTTACTTGTTAATAAACATCTATTCAGTTTGTTAGGATTAACGTCAAATTTAGGGATGCATTGTAAAAATTGAGCGTTGAATTGGTTCATGGCAGTTGTTTGATTATTAACAATTGATTCCAAGTTAGATAAAGAGGTTTCTAATGATAACTGTTGTAAATTGTTTAACCTTCCTATACACGCAAGTTATTTTATGACACAAATACACGCGTAGGTCCGAGAGACTGACTTCTAATAATATGAATTTAATACTAAATTTTAAATACAGGTTTACTTTAAAATAAAGCTATGTGATAACAGAACATTATTTTATTAAATGGCATAAAAATAAAATAACATTCTAAAGTTGAAATAAAACTAATACTAAATAAAATATATTTAAAAAAATTCTAGAACCGATTTTGCGATTACCTTGTGAAAACTCCGGAAGAATTTCTTCTTTGTTTTTCCGTATTATTCTAACTATGGTCAAATTGTGTTTTTCAAGTAGTGTGTTTGCAAAGTCAATACTTGTAAACCAATTGTCCGTAAGTCACATTTATCCCTGTCTGTGTTATTCCTTTACACATCCTGCCATCAAGATCTAATGGTTTATTTTCCACATAGTATAGTCCTTCTGGTTGTTTGCCAACGTATACTTCTATATTCATAAAATAAAACATTTTTGCATCTGCTAGGGCAAACACTTTATTTGGTGTAGAAGGTATATATTGTTTGAATCCGCAGCGGTCTCGAAATGCGTCCAATTTTTCATCAATGGTAACGTATGGAGGTGGACTGTAATATTTTTCGAAAAAGTTATTCACTTCTTTAAATAATTCTCTAATTGGACTAAGTCTATCGAACTTTGTTTTTTCTTTTTGCGTATCTCGATCATAGAATCGCATGCATTTGAAAAGAAATGAAAATTGATTGACACTCTAGCTAATCGAAATATTTCTCGAGAAGAACTATCAGTTCTGAATAGATCCCTTATACTTAAACGACTGTTTTTTTACGCCCGCAAATAAAAGCAAACCAATAAATGCATGCATTTCAACCTTATCTTTAGGCTTAGCATGCCTGCTCTCGTTCATAATCGCCCATTTTGAAATTATCTATATATAATAAATATGTAATAATATATAATAAAAACAAAATATATAATTATTTGTAGTTGTGATAACAGAAAAATCTTTTTTATCACAAATCTCAACTTAACATATATTCAAACTAGTTAAAATAAACTTCTATGTAATGCTTATTCATGTATATATAGCTAAAGATTATATCAACCATGAAATATCACAAAAATGAGAATATTACGATGAAAAAAAGAATATTTACAAGTTCACGAAAATATAACAAATTTACACGCGTCGGACTGTCAGACCGAATATGTAACAAATGCACACGTATTGTTTTTACAACGGTTACTACGTTACTGCCATAAAACTTACAAAGGTTTGAAAAGGTATCGGGAATACGCGCACTCAAGAGTGTTTATTTTTCTCGGAATAAACAAACTAAGATCTCGTCGGTTAATGAGATCGACACGCCTGTATAGAAAGGTTAAGAAAGCTATCATAAGTTTTACTTACAAAAGATGATCACACTGTTTTTCTTTAATTGACTAGGTTTTTTTTTGCGAATTAGAACGTTTTTGTTATAAATTTCGTTTTCCTTTCGTTTCACTGTTGTTGCGTTGATTTTGTGGTAGACCTTGTAGTTTTCTGATTTTTAAATAGCCATTTGCACAACTTTACAATGTCAAAAATTTTGGTTCTATTTCCAGGCAATCGTTAACACGAAAAACTCACGTTTGATCCGAAATCTTTTTCGACTGCGCTAAAATACTTTTGATTAATCCAAATTGGATTTAAAAAAAAATTATTTTATTATGACAAAAAAATGTTAAGTTATTACAGTTCTAATGTTGAATGTTTTAAATATACAATTACAGCTGTTTTGTGCAAGGTGTATGAGGTCTTACATATAAGATTACGTTTTATAGTCAGCATTTTACAATTTCTCGTGAGATAATTTGTGGTTAGTTGACATAGTTTGTTTTTAACGTAGTTTAAAAATTTTCCGTAGTTTTAGCAATCTTGGTGGCACTGTACCTCGATAGTTTTAGCATATGACGCAATTTTCTCAGAACTAATTTATGATTTTAATTTTTAAACAATTTTAAATTATGTTTTAGATATAATGCTATGTTAGAGTACAATGAAAATTAAATAAATGTTTATATTATATTTAGTCAAACTGAAATTTTTTTTTACAGATTTCTAGTTAACGTTAAACCTAAATTTATTAATCCTATATCGCACCCTGAGTTCAAGCCTATCGTAGCACAAACAAATTTTTTTTTAAATATTCCAATGTTTTACCAAACAACACTGCTCTTTCAGTATGTAAGACTACCGTAAGTCTAACTGTATTTTTATTGTATTTAAGACAATTTAGAAGTATGAAAAGTTTAATGAAATTATATGCAACACTATCGTATTTGAAGTTGCGATACTCTTACACAAGCAAATATTAAGTAGACCACGTGCAAAACAATTCGAAGTGCAAATACGTCTTGCATCAAGTTAACTTAAATTCAAAACTAAGTTTTGACGTTTTTCGTTGATGTTTTGTTCTGTAACAGTGATTGCAAATTGCACTAAACATAGGTAAACATGTTAGTAATCGTACAAAGCTTATATTTAGTTTATTAAAAGAAGAAGTATCATCACAAAATGATGTGTTTAGTATTCCGGTGTGCAGTACCAAGGTATGTAATTTATATGGTTATTCCGACCATAAATTGAGGTTATAATTTAGATTCTACGGCAGTTTTTTCCTCCGAAAGCGGCAAAAATTACTTTTTTACAAAATGTGCAAAACTGTTATGATAACGACACTATCAATCCAACTGAAGCTCATTTATTAGTAAATAATGGCAAAAACAACGATGATGCAATAGAAATTTTCAAACTGTACCATATTTGGATAATAATGTGCTACTGAAGAGACTCAAATCAATCTTGAAAACGAAAGCTCACTTCCGGAAATAATCCAAGTAGACAACGAAGTTCAAATGCATTACAAAAATTAATGAAAATGATCGCCATAATATTTTTACAAATTATTGGCAAATGGAAAACATCAATCGTCAACGAGAATGTTTAATAAGACACATTAGAAAAGTAGAACCGACATTCCGCCCAGTAAACACAAAATTGATAATGTTTAGTAACAGTTTCAAAACAAAAAATTTATGATTCACTCTTGTTTCAAACATAAAAGAAACCTAACTGCAATAAAATAGCTATAAGTCCATCGCTGTTTCACTTATTTGAATCAGTATAGTTTCGGTATTTTAAATTCAAATCTGTTGCAAACTAAATGTTGCATTCGGTTTACGTTTTAAAAACTTCGTTCTTGAACTGATACTAAATGATCGATACATGTATGATTTTTTTGTTTCAATAATCAACTAAAACAATTCTTTCAATAATATAATAATACATTTTCGAATGCACGTTTCAAAATTTATTGCACAATAAATATTTTTAAATACATTATCACATTGAGTTTTTTACATATTGCAAATTTCTTTGATGTGGTCTTTTCACGGAAGCCTTGAAAACTGCATCACTTACTGTTGGGTAGCAACTTTTAACCGCATCTGTAACATAGAAATAAATATTTCATTTATATACATACATAATCATAGAGTTACACAAAATTAATTACATTTTTTAAATAAAAAACAACACAAACTTAATATAAAGATCACTTTAGCAATTATAAGAAAGTTATAAAAACACTGTGAATACCTTTAGCTGTACATAATCGTATAGAAAACTTGAAGAATTGAACTGTAATTATAAATCCTAAAGTATCATCAGATTTACGCAATAATCTACCTTAACCCAACCATGTGTGTTAATTTATATTTTTTTCATACAAATTAAAACATGATACATAAAGAACAGAAATGATAATAATATTGATTACATTTATGGATTATAATAAAATGTTTCGACTTACCGTTTATTGTTCCATTTCGTAATTGTACACACAGCATCACTTATCAAACTGCAACCGAACAAGTGAAAAGATATCAATTTGCAGCGCAAGCGTTGACGACAGTAATCAAAAGTATAGCAACGACTAATGCTGACTAATTACAAAGTATTCGTTTTTCCTAGAACGATTCTACTGTTTTGAAAATAATTCAATCTTATTTAATCGATCTTCAAGCAATTCTAGTTATTCAAAAATATTCGGATTTAACAAATCAGTTTTTAACCGGTTGCTGATTATGGGAAAAAAATTGCAAGTACTGAAACGGTTCAAAACTGATTGTGAAAAATCGGAACTCTTTCAATTTATTCACTGTCAGTTACATGTAAATGATATAAAAATAGAACTAACACGAAACAACGTATTGAAACAATTGTTTTAATTTTGTGACTGTAACAGTTTCAATCCGTGTTTACTGGGCGCCGTTACAAAGACTTTTCTCGTGAAAGTCGAGATAATAACAATAAGTATTGTTTTACAGTAAATGGTATAGAAATCAAAGTATGCAAAAAGTACTTGCTTAATACTTTACCAATTAGCAATCAGAACACAAGAACTAGCTTTAAAGGAAATAACCGATGAAAGTGGTGTATTAGATATGGATCAAAAAGGCAGGCATACTAATAAAGAAAAATGCACACTTGATGGAACAATCTCTGCTCAGTATTTTCAATATGCTCATATTTTTAATTATGAGTATAACATTGAATTTTACAGCACAAAAAAACACCAGTGTTTATTATGCGTCACTTTTAACAATTCATCGGAAGAAGAAAAACGTCAAATGCAAGATAAATTTGATAACCACATCTGAAATGAAGAGTTGAGTCGTTTTGAGAAAAAAAAAAGATATTGCTGAATGTTTAAAAAATAAGGATACTATGTTAGTTGCAGTTTACGATTTAGAGGCAGTATTACCTAGCCCTTCGTCATTGGTATCAGATTTTTATCATAAAAGTAAGCTGTCAACATTAAATTTTACCATTTATAATATTTCTGAAAAACAGGGTGACTGTTAGGTATATAACAAAACTGTGGCTAAAAGAGACGCTAATGAAATAGGGAGCTTGCTCAGTGTTGAGCAAGTATAATACGTGTAATTTTTTATACAGATTTTTACATGTAAAAATCTATGTATTATACGTCTACTTTAATTACGCTACCTAAAAAACATCAAGTGATTATGTTTCTAAGCTCATTTTGTTGTTTATTTTTTTTAAGTACGAATTTCTACTTCATTGTTATTTACTATATAAGGTACCCGTGTAACTCATGAATTGCTGACTTTGGCAGTACTTTCAATTGCTATAATATACTTTAGAAATGATGTAGAGTTACTTGGCTTAAATAATTTCAATAATTTTATTAGATAAACCAATAAACAAACTGATTTAAAATTAAAAGTACTAATTTGAGGTTAGGAATTCAAAGCATGTTCAAATTTAAGATGCGTTTACACGTATCAAAGCATGTATTACACCTTTTATACTTAAAATACGTTATATACAGAGTTTTTTACATGTATACTTATAACATTATTTTTTGCGCACAATTGCCCATCACTGAGCTTGTTGCTTCATTACCTGCAAAATTTTGGCAGACAGTGAGGTTTTTTTGGATAATTGCTGCGGCCAAAACCGAAAAAAAAATATATATTTCAAAAGTAACAAAATAAATGTGCCTTTGCAATGGATACCGATGATACCATTGGCAAAAAAGACTGGCAAACCCTACATTGTGCACAAAGTGCAACAAAACGAGGTTTTTGATTTTAAGCTATTTTCTAATGAAATTGAAAAAAAATACAATATAAACACAATGTACGGAAAGGTAAACTGACCAGACATAAAGATTATTTATATTGATTCTTCTAAACCTACAATTTTCTTCTACAAGGCTGACTACGCAAATAAATATAAACAAGTTTTTATAAATCAAAAGCAGAGACGCTACAACCATAATAATATTGAGGATATTGAACTTAAAAATGCGTATTCAGGGTCTTTACCCATCTCACAAAAAAAAAGATGGTATTATTACTTTGTGCAACAAGAATCTGGTGTATCAAGAGCACCAACAATTTTATCAAAATTTCTTTGTTACAAACACCGCTACAGAGGAATCGGACAATGAGTAATCATCATAAAATTAGTGTTCTTAATTAAATCTAATTTTCTTTCAATATAAAATGTTTTAAGTTTACAACATTTGTTTCTCATTTTGACTAAGATTTTTTACTAAAAAACAACTGGAGGTTCAGGTTTAATTCAGTAATTATGATAGTCTTGCATTAAGCCGTTCCTGTACGACCGACAATACATTGAATTACTTGACACGATTGGTATCTTTTTATTTGTGCAAGTAACGTAAGTATCAAAAATCTTCACAATAATAAAATAATTTGATTTTCAATTTTTTTAAGTGTTACCGCATATTTGTGAAATATTTTAAAAGAGATTGGAGTATTTAATGTTAAACGACTTGGTATCCAATTGATTTTAAACACGGATGCATACAACTCAAAATATTCAATTGCAGTTTTCTCAAAATCTTGATTTAAGCTGTTACGATAAAGTTGCGCTTAGGGTGCGATATGTTACTACAGATAAACAGTTGTTTTTTTATAGGGAGAACTGCTGCAGTTTAATCAAATCAAACTTGCAAAGTACACCATAAATATTTGGGGCGTTTGTGACGCACAACACAACTTTCTTACAGCGTTACTTTTACTCTGTTAAATTTTTAGTTGATGAAGAGACTGACTATAGATAACAAACGTGTACTATAAGTATGTTCACTATTGCTATCTTTTTTATTGTGACAGTTATCAATTGGATAAAATTGGCAAAATTAAACTATTTAGATTTTGAGTTTTATGGATTTTTAAACTTAAAGGTCTAAATAAATAACAGTGATACCATAATGATTTAAAATAAAATCAAAGAAATTATACAGTATATTTATACGTACACATGTATTTACAAAGAAAGTAGCCTTTTTTAACATTTGATAAATCAGCTAAATTAGTTGAATTTGAAGTAGTTTCTTAATTTGAAATTTAAATTTATCACTGTAGAATATGAAAACTTTAAACCCTTTTCATTTGTTTATTTTTCAACTTAAAATAGTAGTGCGTAATACATTTGTTATTCAAAATTTTATGTTTTTTTTTAAATATTTAAAAATGTATTTTTATCAAAACTGCTAAAATCCAATGCTTTATTGTTTCTTTGATTTTATTGTCGTAATCCACAAGGAAAATGCTTCAAGTTTACAAATCTAACCCAATTTGTAGTTTCAATAATTAACAAGAGTTGCTATAATAGTAAACAGATAATTTTGGACACCGCGTATATGGATTTCAGGTAGAAACTTTTCTTTAGTGTGAATATAAATTGTTTATTTATTAATAGAGTAATTTTTAAATAAAACAATTTAAAACATGAATTGAAATTTGAGTTTATACGTATCGCTAAAGACAAAATTAAAAAAAGTAATAAACGCAAAGTGTACACGGATACCTGATTATGCACATAAGGTTAAAAATGTCACGTGCGTGTAAATAATAAAACCATGACCGACACGTACCAGATGTAAACCTTTCGATTCCGTATTAATATTATGTATTTGCTAAATTAGTTGCACTCACACGCATCATGCATGCATCATTATTGACAGTATTGGACAACGCAAAATGTAGTGATTACTTATTACACCACTAACACAATTTATATAAAAATTAAAGTTAATAAACTAGTAATTTTTGCAACATTTTCTTTTAACCTAACTTGAGTTCTGAAGTACGTACGAAAGAACGTTATGCGTAATGTATAGTAAATGTTTAATGTACATAATTAACTGTAATAAATGTAATTACTTTTTAAATTCAAAATTGAACTTAATTGTTTTTTATATAAAAAGAATGTATATTTAGTGAATATAGTGAAATATTGTTGTAAGCATTACTCTTAAATTGCTATGTATAAATTCTAACAAAAACGTACTACTTCAAATAATTAGAACTACAATCATAAAATAGCATATCTAAAAGTAGGTCTTGTTTTTATGTTAACATTTTCTCATTAATAAAACGTTGACACACAATTACAGAAATGAATGTTCAGTTGTCAGTAAAAATGTGTACTACTAATTTATTAAAATTTATGTTTATCTTAATCTTTTGTTTAATATAGTAACATAAATTATATAAAAAAATATAATTTTTATTTCAAGAATTTCAAAAATCAATATTAATTTTTTTTATATTTATTTTTTTTCTGAAGTTATTTATTGTAACATCTTCCGGTTCTTTAACTTATCAACTTTTCTTTATGAATGTGCGACCTTTTGAATCAAAGTAATAGAATTAAAAATACCTTCTTTTACAATAAGTCTATATAAGAATCATGTTTTTTATGATTTTAGTCAATTACATTTATGTATATTTTTAAAACTTTGTATTTTAAACCTATAAAAAAATGATTTTAAGATTGTGTATGACACGCTGTTTTGGTAATAAATAATAGACCGTAGAAAAATAAATTTGTATGTAGCAAAATAATAATATTAATAATAGGCAAAACTAAAACATGGCGTGTATAATAAATAAGAATATAAAAATTATTTAGATAAAACATGTATAACGCAACAGTTTTTACTTTTAAATTATTTGCATTGAATCTAACAATATGCGTAAAGTATTTACCTATGCTTACACAGATATTGTAAACTACTTAAAAAGTTTTAAGAAAAAAGTATTCTCGGATACTTTGTATACATTTAATTATGTTTTATATTATAGTAAATAAATTCCTACATTTGTATTTAAAATTGAATTAAAAAAATTGGCGTTTTTTTTTAAATATAAATATAAATCTGTATTTACCAAAACATTTACTATTTAGTTTATAATTTAAAAAAAAATATTTATTGTGTACAACGTGTATTTGATTAACAAATTTTGATTTTGAGGTGATATTTTGTTTTTTATATCAAATAATCAAAATATTAAATCATAAATTTGTCGTTTTACATTGTAAGTAAGTAAGTTTTCAATAATAAGTTTAAAAACAAATGCAAAGTCATGTTATTGGATTACGTGTGTAAGTAATTAATTGTTGTAAAAATTTCAGATTTTTTAAATATTTTACTAACTTGCGAAAGATACTGTAACGAAACCGATTGTAATGTCCGTATTTGTATTAGAATTGTGTAGAAATCCC
Organism: Aquatica leii; assembly: GCA_035610365.1. Classification (NCBI taxonomy): domain Eukaryota; kingdom Metazoa; phylum Arthropoda; class Insecta; order Coleoptera; family Lampyridae; genus Aquatica; species Aquatica leii. The sequence goes on along the minus strand of CM069432.1, from coordinate 215,300,105 downwards.
GTCAAATACGCGTGGACTTCGACCTCGTCGCGTCTACAAAAGTACGTGATCGCGCAGACGAAGAATCCCCACCGATGTCCACCGAAGCGTGACCACCAACCGTATAAAATGGCATGCATCACCGGGAAAATCTATCTATTTTTACCAGTTCTCCTTGTGTCTACCTGGAAATATAACCGTCCTGAACCGTCCGAAAAATATTAACAACCTGCACCGTACCTGACAATTCTCCTGATTCACGAATTACCATTTTGCATCCGAATATCTCATTCATTTTGTACCGCCATCATATTCGTTACATTTTGTATCATAATCATCTTTCATTCATTCCGTACTTCTTGCATGTACCCCGTCCTGTCACCTGTACCGAGTGTATTCATCGCCAGCACCTGTATTTGTAAGTAACCACCCTTTTATACCAGTATTGATCAATTTTATTTTATTTTTACCTGAATGATCCTTTTAATTTAGTTATTTCATAGACATCCCTGTTGTAAATAATTTCTCCGATCTACAAGTTCTTGCTGGGGCCAGTGTGGACAGCGGCTAACTGCCGATAGTTACACTAGCCAACGCAATCTCCGTATTGGGTCGTTTGACCTCTAAAAGCCTCCGAGAATAGAATTACTTGTTGGTGGACACCGGCTAACCGCCGATAGTTACCGGAGTAATCATTACACCGTAACCATGGTACATAAAAGGGAATTAGATGTTACCGTACTTCCACGTAGCATTCATGCATTACCGTTAAATCTTGAAATCTAGTATTCATTACCGAAACAACATTCTCGATCCCTACATCTTCCCTTAAAGTTAGTTGCCATCCCTGTACCTTGTCATCTCTAAAAAAAAAAAACCCATTCGTTCATTGTCATTTCACAATTCGTACGTACCCTGTAGTAACCTTCGTACAAGCCGCAATCTCCTAGTAATTTCCATTTAAGATCCTGTTTATACCGCACCAACGATCATTGTACACCCTTCACATTTGTGTTTGTGTTGTAACATTCCCGTTCATTCCCTATTGGAACTTATCCTAGTAAGTTTCCACACCACCTGTTGTAGTTAAAGCGCCTGACCGACTTTACCTGAAAAATCCGTTTAACCGTTATTTTACCGATTGTAGAATACATCAACTCACTTGTGTATATCCTACTAACACCTCGATTAATTACAGAGCACCGTATTTTAATTAATTACTTGCAGCAAAGTTTGCAGCTGGAAATTCACGCCGCCATTTTCGTACAAGCGCAGTTTAAACTAATCAACCTTTAACCTTGCAGCGCGAATTAAACTACCAGTGGCGTCACATTGGGGCCGTCGCTCAAAGGCGAAGAACAACACGCCAGGAAATCATTTATTTAAAGAGTTTATGTAATTATTACAATATATTTAAGTTTATATTATTGTGTTTATTTATCTCAACGTATCTACCGCAAGCTACCCCGGAAGAGTGTTACAAAACTGACGTTTCCGAGCAGGGACTCCGGACGACACTGGACTCAAAAGTAAGTGATAATTAAACACATAATTAATTTATTTTAGGCATTTTGGTTGGCGCCCGAGATAATCCTGATTACCGAAAATCCACAATGTCTGAACCAATGGAAACCTCCGAAACCGTCCCTGAGACCGATGCGCAAGTACAATGGATTTGCAACTTGCGGAAAGAAGAGCTGGTACAAACCCTGAAAATTCACCAGTTAGAAACCACAGGCAACGTAAACGAACTCAAAGCTCGCCTGATAAATTTTATACGTACCGGAGAACGCTCGGTCCTCACGATCAACTATGCCCGCAGTCAAGGCACGTCGCGCCCGTCCTCGCCGAACCCGCAAACAAGTACACCGCCGACATTTGCCTTCTCCGCCGTCGCCCAGGTATGCGAGTGTGTCCGGAAATGGGGTATTAAATTCGACGGGAAAACCGACCCAATTTCATTCTTAGAGCGCGTCGAACACCAGAAAATTAATTACGGAATCCCAGGTGATTTATTATTGCAGGCACTACCGGAACTCCTGAAAGATAATGCATTCTCCTGGTACCGTAACAACCGCCCACAATGGAACTGCTGGGATGATTTCATCACACAGTACCGCCAACGTTTCTTAGGCCCTAGATACCGATTCCGCCTGGAAGAAGAAATACGCGACCGTAGACAAAAGGACGGAGAGAAAGCCGGTGATTATATCGACGCCCTGCAAACTCTCATGACGCGACATGGTGAGATGTCTCCGGAAAAACAGCTCGAACGCTTGTACGAGAATCTGCAAAATTCATACAAGTTATACATCAAGAGAACGGATTATACGAACTTGTCAGAGCTCCAGCAATTGGCTCAAGATTTTGAAGACATCACGAAGCCCCGATCAAAAAACACACCAGCCACGAACATTCCTGTCCACGCCGTTCAGACGTCTCCGCTGGCGGACTCCACCAGACCACCGTATAACCCGACCGAGGTATGCTGGCGATGCGGACAACGAGGGCATTTTAAAACTCAGTGTCGAGGCAAGTTCAAACTATTTTGTTCTCGTTGTGGAAAAGATGGCGTGTATTCCCGCGACTGTCGTTGTCCGCGACCGGGAAACGAACCCGGCCGACTAGCGTAAGTGAGCCATGCATAGTCAACACGGCCAAACCCGGCTCTACTAGCCCCACCGAATGGACCAATTGGTTGAAAACCGTAAAACAGGTATGTGCTAAACGAAAGCAGCCCGCACCCGCAGTAGCATATTTAGACACCAGGCTATTCGTCCCCGTTATTATCCAAGCACACACCTTCCACGCCTTAGTCGACACCGGTGCTGCGAAAAGCTACATCGGACCTCGGATACAACGCCTCGTAGCCGACACTCGACCACTCCAAAGGACCTTGTTGAACGCGTACAATTAGCCAATGGCCAACTCATCTCCACCAACGGTAATTATTTGTTTCCCATTCAAATAGGTTCGCAAAGCATTCCCTTTAGGTGCCAAGGCCTGGATAACTTAACCACCGATGTGCTAATCGGATTAGATTTTTTATTGCAGCACCGTGCCGTCCTCCACGTAGTCGATCATCTCCTGGTTCTGAACGACGAGCCAGTCCCGTGCCGTAACTATCACGACGCCGGCCTCGGAGGTGTTCGTTGTATTTCAGAAGCTGAATTACCAGTCTTGAACGAATTTCTGCAAAAAGAATTATCAAGTTTTGAAGAACTAGATGGACCAGCCGTAGACGTCTCTCACCGAATACCGTTGAAGCCCGGAACCGAACCTGTCAAACAACGGTATTATCCCCGAAACCCGGCGATGCAGTCCATCATGGACGAGGAAATCGATCGGATGCTGCGAGACGATATCATTGAACCATCTAGAAGTCCGTGGAGTTCCCCTGTAGTCCTGGTAAAGAAAAACACTGGAAAATACCGTTTTTGTATTGACTTTCGTCAAGTGAACGACCTTACCATCAAAGACGCGTATCCCATTCCGTTCATCCAGGGCATTCTAGACAAACTACGAGGGGCTAGGTATATTAGTACCATCGATTTAAAAGATGGTTATTGGCAGGTACCGTTGGACCCTGAAAGCCGACCCATCACCGCGTTTACCGTCCCCAGCAGAGGTCTCTTCCAGTTCAAACGAATGCCGTTTGGTTTGCATTCAGCACCTGCAACTTTTCAACGCCTGTTAGATGAAGTAATAGGACCGGAACTAGATCAAAAAGCGTTCGCATACCTCGACGATATTATTGTTTTAGGTTCAACGTTCCAGGAACATCTCGAGAACCTGCGCAGCGTGTTTCAACGGTTGCGAGCACGAGGTCTCCGTTTGCAAGTCAAAAAGTGCTCTTTCTGTCAATCGGAGTTGAAGTACTTAGGACATCTCGTAAACAACCAAGGCATTCAACCCGACAAAGAGAAAATCGACGCCATTTCAGACCTGCCCGCACCAACTACCACGAAACAATTAAGGAGATTCCTGGGAATGGCATCCTGGTACCGTAAGTTCGTTCCTGGATTTGCACAAATCGCCGCTCCGCTCACAAATCTCCTAAAGAAAAATACTAGGTATTATTGGGCTCCGGAGCAAGAAGAAGCCTTCTGTAAGTTAAAAACCGCACTCACCTCAGCACCGGTCTTGGCCTGTCCGGATTTTAGCATTCCGTTCCGTCTCGAAACCGACGCCAGTACCAGTGGACTCGGAGCTGTACTCGCCCAATCCCAAAACGGCGCCGAGCGGGTCATTGCATACATCAGCCGTGCATTAAATGCGGCGGAGAAGAACTACTCGATCATAGAACTCGAGTGTCTCGCTGTAGTTTGGGCTGTCCGGAAGCTAAGAGGCTACCTGGAAGGTTATCACTTTGAAGTCGTAAGTGATCATCGAAGTCTAAAATGGCTGAAAACGATGGAAAATCCCACGTCCCGACTTGCGCGGTGGATCCTGGAGTTGCAGCAGTTCGATTTTGACGTCCTCTACCGTCCAGGAGCGCAAAATGTTGTCGCCGATACCCTGTCTCGACTTCACGAGGAAAAACCGGCCCACCCTGTCGCCACCGCCGTGGAAAAGCAGCCCGCTGAGCCATGGTACCCCCGAATGTTGCGATTAGTCCAGGAGAAACCCAACGACTGGCCCGAGTATCGGATCTGCAACAACCAGTTATATAAACATTTCCCTGCAAACACCGCCGAAAGTGACGAAGGACTGCAAACAAGCTGGAAGGTATGCGTACCTAAATTCCGACGACGCCAGATCCTCGAAGAATGTCACGACGTACCCACCGCCGGTCATCTTGGAGTCGCCAAGACGCTAGCCAGAACGTTTCAAACTTACTACTGGCCGGGAATCACACGAGATGTTCGGAACCATGTACGTCGATGTCAGCAGTGTCTCCAGTATAAAGGCCAAGTAGGGATGCCAACCGGGAAAATGTACTTCTACCAGTGCCAACAGCCGTGGGACGTTGTAAGTGTCGATTTAATGGGACCTTTTCCCCGGTCGAAAAAAGGACATTGTCACCTACTCGTTCTGCAGGACAAATTTACCAAGTGGACCGAGCTACGCCCGTTAAGAACCGCCACCGCCGCAGCTATCGTGACCGCAGTAAAGGAGCAGGTGATATATAAATTCGGCAGTCCTAAAGTAGTTATCACGGACAACGGACCACAGTTCACGAGCAAAGGCTTCCAAGGAGAATTAGCCGCCCTAGGAATCCAGTCACGACTGACACCACCGTATACGCCCCAAGCCAACCCTGTCGAGCGCATGAATAAAGTGTTGGGCATCATGATCGCTCAAAATACGGGAGAAGATCAGCGTGACTGGGACCAACACCTGCCAGAGATCGCCTTCGCCGTGAATACCTCGACGCACTCGTCTACGGGCTTTACACCAGCCCTCCTGAACCTCGGACGAGAGGTGACCGCCCCGAATACTTGGCACCGAGCCCTACACCCGGATGTACCAGACGAGCCACCTGAATTCGCCGCTCGGACCCAAGTAATAGACAAATTAAGAGATTTGTTTCAGGTGACACGAGATCGACTCGCCCAGGCCTTCGTCCACCAGAGTCATCATTACAACCTACGGAGACGCCCATTCAGACCGCAGGTAGGCGCAGTCGTATATAAACGCGAGAGACCGCTGTCCGACAAGGCGAGGAAGTTCAACGCCAAGTTAGCGCCAAAATACTCCGGCCCCTACATAATTAGGAAAGTTGTATCACCGGTGATTGTCGAGCTGCGTGCCCCAGACTCACGTAAAGTGGTGGGTCGTGTTCATGTAAAGGACCTGAAGATCACTCCTGATACGCAGGAGTCCCTCTTGTTGCCGGCAGAGGAGGAACCACGAGCAGACAATTAATGTTATATGTTTTCAGTGTATGTGTCCCCCTGTCCGTCGTCTTTCACCCCAGGCAGAGGTGGTGTGTAACGAAACCGATTGTAATGTCCGTATTTGTATTAGAATTGTGTAGAAATCCCGTCAAATACGCGTGGACTTCGACCTCGTCGCGTCTACAAAAGTACGTGATCGCGCAGACGAAGAATCCCCACCGATGTCCACCGAAGCGTGACCACCAACCGTATAAAATGGCATGCATCACCGGGAAAATCTATCTATTTTTACCAGTTCTCCTTGTGTCTACCTGGAAATATAACCGTCCTGAACCGTCCGAAAAATATTAACAACCTGCACCGTACCTGACAATTCTCCTGATTCACGAATTACCATTTTGCATCCGAATATCTCATTCATTTTGTACCGCCATCATATTCGTTACATTTTGTATCATAATCATCTTTCATTCATTCCGTACTTCTTGCATGTACCCCGTCCTGTCACCTGTACCGAGTGTATTCATCGCCAGCACCTGTATTTGTAAGTAACCACCCTTTTATACCAGTATTGATCAATTTTATTTTATTTTTACCTGAATGATCCTTTTTAATTTAGTTATTTCATAGACATCCCTGTTGTAAATAATTTCTCCGATCTACAAGTTCTTGCTGGGGCCAGTGTGGACAGCGGCTAACTGCCGATAGTTACACTAGCCAACGCAATCTCCGTATTGGGTCGTTTGACCTCTAAAAGCCTCCGAGAATAGAATTACTTGTTGGTGGACACCGGCTAACCGCCGATAGTTACCGGAGTAATCATTACACCGAAACCTTGTTACATAAAAAGGAATTTAGCTTTTACCGTACTTCCACGTAGCATTCATGCATTACCGTTAAATCTTGAAATCTAGTATTCATTACCGAAACAACATTCTCGATCCCTACATCTTCCCTTAAAGTTAGTTGCCATCCCTGTACCTTGTCACCTCTAAAAAACCCATTCGTTCATTGTCATTTCACAATTCGTACGTACCCTGTAGTAACCTTCGTACAAGCCGCAATCTCCTAGTAATTTCCATTTAAGATCCTGTTTATACCGCACCAACGATCATTGTACACCCTTCACATTTGTGTTTGTGTTGTAACATTCCCGTTCATTCCCTATTGGAACTTATCCTAGTAAGTTTCCACACCACCTGTTGTAGTTAAAGCGCCTGACCGACTTTACCTGAAAAATCCGTTTAACCGTTATTTTACCGATTGTAGAATACATCAACTCACTTGTGTATATCCTACTAACACCTCGATTAATTACAGAGCACCGTATTTTAATTAATTACTTGCAGCAAAGTTTGCAGCTGGAAATTCACGCCGCCATTTTCGTACAAGCGCAGTTTAAACTAATCAACCTTTAACCTTGCAGCGCGAATTAAACTACCAGTGGCGTCACATTGGGGCCGTCGCTCAAAGGCGAAGAACAACACGCCAGGAAATCATTTATTTAAAGAGTTTTTTGTAATTATTACAATATATTTAAGTTTATATTATTGTGTTTATTTATCTCAACGTATCTACCGCAAGCTACCCCGGAAGAGTGTTACAATACTTACATTGAACATAACCTATTTGTAAGTGAGTTTATGAAGAATAACAACTTTGGATTTTTGGGTTACCTCATTCTCTATTAAAAATTAAAAAAATATGTGCAAAATTTATTTCGATGTTTCAAATAGTTTAGCAGATATTGAATTTACTAACGCACCGCGCCGTGCGGTTAGCGCTCATTGCGTGTGACGTCATACTACAACACTCTTGCAGTCCATTGCGCGCTTCTGTACGATAAATTTCAAGTTTACGCAGGTTAAAAAAATTTTAATTTGCAGACAAAAAAATATGTGTTGTGCCAAAGTATATGAACACAATTATCAAAGCATCAGAAAAATTAATTTTTGTTGTTCCATGTAATGCACAAATCCGAAAGAAATCAAAACCAGTTATGAAGAGGTTCGTTCCATTTAGAGCTAAAAGTTGTATGGATTGTTCTAAAGAGCACTTTTACTTTAGGGCAAATGACAATCTTTATCTCCGACATACAAAACATTTAGTCAAAATATAAAAGATGTATATGTAGATTTGGGTTTTTTATAACACTGTCAAACAAACTCGTAAGCACCAAATTGACTTAAGTACTTATACCTATCTGCCTGGCCTGTCAAGCCAAAGTCTAAGATCTTAATAATAACGTGGAAAAATAAGGAAACATTTTTTTTTATACATGCAGGTTTATTTTTTAAAAATAAAAATAACATAAGATAACTGCCTTTTGACACGATTTCTTTAAGGTTCTTCTATGAAAAGAGGCATTAAAACATTTTATGTGTCTATATAAGGCGACGTTTCGTGCAGCAAAGTACGTACTACTTCAGGTCTATTTTCAGAGTAGAAAAATAGTGTGTCTTAACCTGCACTGTAAAGAGAATTAATCACATATACTAGCATTAAAAATAAATTAATTAAACGCAAGAACAAATACAACATAACAGTAAGAAACGTGAACATCAGGTTGCCTAACCTCCTGGACTTCTATCAACGCTATAACTGTGATATTTATAGAATTACTTTTACTACTATTTATGTATTTAATTCTTTTAACTTTTAGTCTCTTCCATTTTATTGAAAAATAAATATTATTGTTGTCATAACCAGTGCGTTGTCATTTACTTTATTTCAGTGTTAGATAGATTTAAACGGTGTCTATAACTGTAGCTTATAATCGTTTTAGCGCTTTTTTAATTTGTTTTATAATTTAGCACTACAAAGTTTAGGACCTAAACCTTCAAATTCAACTGTGTTAGTCGTTAACCATTTATATTGCGAGAAAACGCTTGCAAGAAATTTGATGCCCAACTGTCTAGGGACACGATTTCGTGTGTGCAAATATGATTACTTCTATTTTTATTGGTTCTTTTACCTTTCAGTAGTATTACTGGGTTCGACTTACCCAAAATTTTGCTTTTCTTTTTCTAGCGTTGTTACAAGATCTATCACTCGATAAGTATCTTTAGGCAAGGGTTTTGACGCTAGTTATTTACGTTGCAAGAAAACCTTTGTAACATTTGTAATAATAAACGTTATATTGAGTTTTTTACGAAAACAGTTTTATAGTTCATATATTTATAATTTAATTCAGAAATAATCAAATTTGAGTCAAAAAATTACGAAAATAAAATAAACATTTCAAACGCTTCTACAACGTTTATACACGTAACCGTACAAAAACTTTATTATAAAGTTACCAAAATTCTATTATTTCTGACATACTACACAACAATAAACAATAATAAAACGTATAATATTGCACCATTAAAGTCAATATAATACTATAACGATAATAGATTTTCTTAACAACATTAGCAAATTTACTGTTTAATCGTCATGTTTATTGAGATTTGCAATAGTATTGCTTATCTACATTTTGAATTAAATTTTGACGATTACAGTTATCAAAGGTTTTCATAAAAAGTTTGGCCATTTTTAGTTTATCAAGTTGATGAAAATCTGTTAAAAAATTAATTAAATAATACCGTTTAAGATATTCAAGGTGATGAGTTTGGTAATTTTAAAGAAAAAGAGAATATATTTTTTAGATGCTATAATTATAAAACCAGACTTTAATAACTTTTGTCAACTCAAACAAACTTAGATGTCTAACATATAAATTTCGAAAATAGTAGATAATTTTAAAATCTTTGTACTTTTAGCGTTATATAAAACTAATTTTCACATCAAAGTAAAATAAATATATTTTTTTATTAGTTTTGATATAGTTTTTATTTAACAAATAAAATATATGATACTTAGTATATTATTGTAAAAATAATATAATACAATTTAAATAAAACATAAAAGTAAGTGGTTTATATATAAGGTAATCAATAACATACCTTGGTGGTTTATTTCAATTAACTCTTCAATTAATAACAAGTACTCATAAAATTTGAAAAGTTTATTTCTGTAAAGCTTTTTAACAACTTCAACTTTTGCGTTTCTGTATAAGTGAATAAAAACAACATAACATGTAAAAATGTGTATTGTAACATTTCAAACGATTTATTTTATTAGAAATTTAAAAATTATAATTTTTTTGTAAATTGATTAAAGGTTATGCGTAGTTTATTGTATTTGTAATACTAGACATTGATTCTGTTTTAGAACTAGATTTTACAAAATCTTTTCAATAAATGAATACTCTAAACTGTGCTCTGCAAAACTAATTCTTCTCTGTTAGATAAATATTTTTGTTATCTGTCGTCCCAGCAAACACAAGGTCGTTTAATTTAGTAATTTATTGAGTATTGAAAAGTCATTTATAAGTAATTTAATTTTTTTCGTAATTTAAGAGTAGTCTAAGGTGACGTTTAGCAGTAATTTAAATGGTTACTAGTTTTAAAGTAGTATACGAAGTAGTTTAGGAGTATTTCAGTATTGTGGTAGCATAAAAGTAATTTAATTAGTAACTTAATAGTAATTAAAAAATCAAACGTTGTAGTTTAATGGTAATTGAGTCACCATTATACTACCCGGTAATTAGAAAGTAATTAATGAGTAATGTAATGGTGCGTAGCTTAAGAATAGTTTAACCAGTAACTTAAGAGTAATTAAAAAATTGAATGTTGTAGTTTACCGGTAATTGAGTTACCATTAAACTACCCAGCAATTCAAAAGTAATTTAGGAGTAATGTAATGATTGATAACTTGAATAGTCAGTAACTTAGTCGTAATCCAAAATTAGGTTGGGGAGTTTAATGGTAATTGAATGTCCGTTAAAATACAAGGTAAATTAATAGTCAGTAGTAATAGAGTTGCTATATAAATGTTAAGCTAAATTATTTTAAAAATAGTCGTTATATTTGCCAAACAGTTAGGTCTGCTATCAAACAATGACCACTTCAAGCAACTAAGACATGAATTATCCTGATTACAGAATAACAAAAACAACAAAAGTATAATTAATACGTAGCGATGCAAATGTATATATAGGACTAATTCATCATCAGTCTGATTGTCTGATTTAATGGTTCACGTTGAAAGTATTGAATTACGAATAAGTTACTCGATTTTGTATTCAACATAATATATAACGTGTAGTTAGCATTTATACTATTAGGTCAGGTAGAGTAGTGGTTAACACGTTTAGGTTGTAAGGGATTTTCCTGATGTTCGTGGGATCAAACCCCAGGTAAGTACTTAAATTAAATTCTAATTTAAAAAAAATCCGACAATTTATCAATCATGTGCGTCAAATTCTGTAAACGAAATAAATAAAAAAATTACAGAAACAAATAATTAACTAAAAAAACTATTTTTTTAAATGTCTTAGTGGTTTAAATAATAATTTAATAGTTTGGCTAGTAGTTCAAAACAGTAGTTTAACAGTAATTCAATGGTAATATAACAACAGTATTTTAATGGTAGCTTATTAGTAATGTAGAAGTCAATGAATTTTTGGTAGTTTAAGCGGTTGCTTAATGGCGCCCTTTTTACTGTTTAAATTACTACTTAAATTACCGTAATTTAATGGCAATTCAACAGTAATTTAAGTCCATCTGTGTTTGCTGGGGTTATTTTGATTATTCAACTATGTTTTAATAATTTAATAATTAATAATAATTGAAGGTTTAAAGAATAGAATTTAAAAAAAAATAAATTTAAGTTTACCTAGTTTATGTAGCACCGTAGCGATATTTTTTGATACAGATATATTATTAAAGTTAATTTATAATTAAACTTAGATTTTTAACAACATTGGGAACTGTACAAGTATGGCAACTTTAATCAATCACGCAATTTAAATAATTATCAATAGTTGTAATACTTTTAAACACTTCAAAAAGATGTAGTAAATCATATTTCTTCAAAAATTCATTCAAGGAATCTATCCTCACATTACTCACATTTTCAACACAAAGTGTAACCAAAAGCAGGAGCTGTTATGATAAAACGTTGACATACTTAAATAATTAAATTGATTGGCAGACTATTTTTGGTTGGTTACTACGTATTTATTTAGTTCCGATTGTTTTAATGATATAAAGATCATTAATAGTAAACTTATTTAAAGTTTGTTTAACTTAATATTTATTATTTAGATCTTTAAATTAAGATTGTATCCACTTCTTCAGGCCAAGGAAAACAAAAACAAAGTAGAATGGTCCGCAAACAACGTCATTAATACAAAAAATTAATAAATAACAAAAAACAATTAATGTAAAAAGCTTTTTTAGATCTTTAACTTATAATCGATCGGTAATACAGATTTCTTTACTGTATGTTTTTGTGATCATTATATGTTTTTAGATTGGCACATAAATTTAAAAAAAATATTTTACCTCTCGTTAGTTCTACCTTTTCACTCAAGGTCACGGCCCTTAAGATCCCGAAAGACCTATACAAATTATGTTGCACATATTCTACATACATTCTGCATTTAACTCATATTGAAATACTTTTCTCACTAATTTCTTTGTTCTTAATAATAAAAACTTGTTATTAGTTTAAATCAACTTTTGCATTGACAAGGTTTGACATTTAGTTACCGACGGTGCATTTCAGTTAAATACACTACGAACATTCCAAGCACCGGCTAAAAAGTACTTTGTCAGTAAAAACCGTAGATTTGTGTTTATTTTTGCAGAAAAGTATTTGTAGAAAATAAATTAAAATTTATACATTTGATTAAACTTTGATCATTCTATGGGTAGTCACGGCAATATTAATATTTTCTTATGCAGGTTTGAAGTATGTTTTTGTGGTGTGCTTATTTTGGGTTGATGTCCCATGAAATGGATCCCCACTTTTAACTTTAATTTGTTGCGAGTTTAGACGTACTTGACTCTTAACTTACATTTTTAGTGATATGATATTACATCAGAATGTATAAGGTAATTCTAACGGTGTGAGTTTTTTTTAACCTTTTTACGTTTTTTTATGGAACGTTCGCTGTATTTTCTGATTTCTTATTTAACAGTGTTTATTTATATAATATCTAATTTCAATGTTAGGTATGTACCAAGGTGCGTTTGTGATAATGCGTAGAACCTTAGATTAAAATCTTTTTACTATCTCCAAGTGTGATTTGGTGGCTGTTCTTTATAGTTGCACTCTATATAGATTTGAAAGATACTTTATAAATCAGGAGTTTATTCGTTAGTGTGAGCTTAGATTGTCTGCCTAAGAGCCAGTAATTTTTTCTGTATTTATGTCCTAGTTGATTCCGTTTGTTGTAGATATGCGTTTTCTAGTTTAGTCTTCTGTCTTGGTGTGTTCTTAGGTATTTCAAGCTCTTCAATTGGAGTAAAATTTGTCCATTTCATATGGGAGGAGTGTTGCTTCTAAATTTTGTGAATGTTACTTGGGTCAATTTCTATTAATTTATTTTTAATCTCCATAGCCATATCCAATTTGCAGCAATAATTGGGTTGAAGTGGCTCACCATTATTGTTTTATTGTTGCTGTTGTTATATCTTGACTGATGGATAGATTTGCTGTTCACATGATGTAAAGAATAAGGCTAAGTACGTTACCCAGGGAACGCCTGATCGCACTAGGAAGAGCTCTGTTGTTTCTTGTTTGTGTTTTACCATAAAATATCTCTTGTGTAGGTATAATTTCAGTATAACGCATAATGTTGGTAGAAGTTGTTTTTTAGCTTGTAGACCAAACCGGAGCAAAAGACCTTATAAAAAGCCTGGTTTACATCCAAGAAAGCTACATTACACAAGAATAATCAGTTGGCTCTATTAAAGGGCTGTCACGCTTCTACATTTTTTTCTACTTTCATTGTATTATTTATAGTTTTTTTACTTTTTTCTACAGTTACATTGTTTAAATAAAGTCGATTTTTAAACAACATTTAAAAAAATAACGCATAAACTATATTTATAAAGTATTTTTAGTAAATTAATGTTGTAAATCTAATTTTGATAGTTCTACTCAATTAGTAATAGAATATTATATCTGTAATTTTATTGGAATTAGTTTTTATAACGTTTATATGTACATTATATAACGTAATAATCATGGGGTATTCAACACATATTAAAAAAATTGTAATTATAAATTGTTTTCATAATTATAACTAAACAAATATTAGTAAGTAAAAAAACAATATATAATAATTAATATGTTAACTCATTAAATTTTATAATTTATTTGCAAATAAAAATAATTTAATGTTGCAAAACATAATTTAATAAAATAATACACAAACATCAATTAAAATAATTTTCCTGACTAGCGGTGGATTTACTTCATTAATTATAACGTTTGAATTTTAAATATTTAGCTAAAACGCAAATTCTGAATTTATACGTTAGTTTAGCAAAATAATGATTATTAAATAAGGTATCTCATTTATATAAATGTACAGAATTATCCAAGTACTACTTTCCTCATAAATACAAGATCAAAGACTTTGTGGCCTAAGACATATTTAAGCTAAGCTTATTTGAACTAAGTTAAATAATTTTATTATAAAAGTAGATTTTGAACTAAAACAAATTTATTGGTAGATATTTAGTAAAAATAATTAAATAAAAGTTTTTTTTTAAATGTAATATAGATTTATTGATGAAAACAGTAAAATGTAAGATTTAATCTTATTTGCTTTTGTTTAAAAAAATTACAGCTTGACATGCAGTCTTTAATCAAAGTAAAAATATATTTTATATAATCAAGCATTGAAAAGGTGGTTCATTATAGTGTTTTATAAAAGCTCTTACTAAAAGATAGGAATGAGCTGAGTCAATAGCCAGTCAGCACTTGAGTTATAATTACAACACCAAGAGGCTTCGCAATCTTTGAGAATTCTCATCACCACTGCGTGATTGGCGGATGGGGTGCTAAAAGTTGAGAGTTCTCGATGCAGCTAGAGCTTCTTGTAAAATGATGACGTCACTGCGGGTGATATTATCTTTCGTAGAACGCTGATCGGGCTTCACTAAGTGGTCGTCGATACCCCTCTTCACATTTAAATATTTAACGGCCACTGAAACTGACAGTATAGATATTAAATTCGATGCAAATTTCATATTACGAAGAGAATTTATTAACTGAAGGGTCATTTTAAATCAAAAGTGGTGTAAAGCACTTTTTTCATTTGATGTCACTAAGTCGTTAAGTAAAAAACATTTTTTAAATCTTTGTGTACAATCACCTGAGTAATTCTTTTCAGCGTTAAAAGATTTCTAAATATATACCGTGAAACTATATATCTTAAAGATAAGTAAGTCATAAAAAAATTTATTTTTACGGTAGGTGCGTAAATGCTGTAATTAGTGTCTATTATATTTTCATTAAAAAATTGTCTAGCAGAAATTACTACTAATGCGTTTTTTAGGTTTCTCTGTAAACACGTTATTTATAGCACAAGAAATGCTTGTAAAAATGTGGTAACATTGTATTAGTAATTACTTCTTATAAAATGTATTCGCAAATTAAAGACACATACTTTTAAAATAGTAGTATAATATTAATTTGTTAATTTTACACAACATTGTTCAAAAATGCAACATACAACATTTAAATAGCTTAAATTTTTTTCTTTACTAATAAAACGGAAGTTTAGCATAGTTTAATTACGTATTTGTTTAAAAAAAATGTTAAAAATGTATACAATGTTAATTAAAAATTTGCTTTGAAAAGTTTTTAAGATTATAAAATTTGCTGAACAATAACTTATAAATAATTGTTTTATTTTATAATTTATTTGTCTGTTAAGTTTAAATAAATATACTAACGTATACATTGTTTAGATAAAATAATATTTAACACCAATTTAGTTTTTTTTAATTTATTAGTGGTTAAAAAAAGTTTTTATAATTCAGTTTTATATATTTGCACGTATAATTGTCAATTACATTTAAAATTTATAATTAGAAACACGCAGTTAAAATTGTAACTACATAAAATATTTTTTATGCAATGTAAAGTTTCTAACCTCCGCCAATAAATGCAAATTTAGTTTAGAATCATTTTACCAGCTAACGTTAAATTATTAATTTTTGTGTAAAAAAAACTACATATTGCAAAGTAAAATTACTTTTTAAAATGTATAAAAAGTAGTGTAAAATGTAATTACTTGAATAATGTAAATTTACACAGTCCCGATGTAATAGTTTACATCAACAAACGTAATTATACTCTACAAGATATAAGAGATTTGCTCAAAAATTAATGATTTAACATTAATTTGTAAAATTACCTTGTAGAATAATTCTACAATATAAATGAAGGTAATTAAATTGCTACCGTAAAATAAATAAAATTCAACTGTTCTTTTAAATTATAATTGATTTCATAAAACGTGTGATTTTGTAACTTATTAAACATATAAACAATCGGCTGACTGTCATCATCATAAACTTAAAATTTTTGCTAGTTCTACAAAGGTAAAGAAATGAAGTTTTATAATTCTTAATTATAATACTTGAGGTATCTTGATACAATACAATTCACAACTCAAATTCGAAAAAAATATGTAACGCACTCATTAACCTTTACTTAAAGATGAAAGTTAGCACCTAGAATACTCTCAAATAACTAATACATTTAATTCTACTCATACTATCAATGATGCACAGAGCTTCAAAAATACAATTTGCAATACAAGGTGTTTCTGAAATACGACTACAAACTCAAAAAATAGTTTCTTGTAGTGTCAAAAGAAAGTTTTTCTTCTAAAAGTTTGGTCATTTTTGAATTATTTGTAATTGAAGCATACCGGCCAGTGTAGCCTATTTAAATAAGTCGAGATTGATTGTTGATTTTAACTATGTTCTTAATGCTGTGAGATCCGTTTTAAGATTGTTGTTTTTTTTTAATTTTACATCATCTGCAAAATAAATCCTTAATAAAGTAATTACAACAGATGACAATCTTTATTTCTCCGTCTTAACACTGATTTAACAAAATGTATTTTACGTTCTCAATTACGTTTATCCGCGATTGTAATCAAAATGAGATTTTCGCTAAATAAACAAGAGAAATTGCAATATAAGAAGCATACATTTTAAATTTAGTTTATTTAGAATCTATCTATGCTAAGTGATATAGCTCAACGGAGTAATGACACACAAAAAGTATTAGAACAGAAAATTCAAATAGAATTCGCGGAATGTTTTTAAATTTTTTGAACAAATGTATTCCTAAGTCTAATAAAGTTTAGTAGAATTAATTAATAAAGAATAAAAACTTGTAAGTAGGCACTAATCATTGAAATCCAAATAAAATAGAAAAAATATAGACGTTTTATAGTTCTGCAGTTTATTTAAACTTAGATAAGAATTTAATAATACATAAGAAGTATCTTACATTTGACTATAAAAGTAGTCACGTATAAATTATGTTTATTGTCAATAAGAAAAATAAATTGATATTAAAATAAAACATTAATCAAAAAACATGCTCGTTTTTCCTTCTTTAGAATTTTCTTCCTCTTCTTCTAATAAACCTTTCTTAAAATGATAAAGTTTCTAATGTCTCATTAAGTAATCTATCATGTTCCCACACTTCATTAACCCTTAGATACATAAAGAATATTTTTTCCGAGTTTACATATGCGGGGTCTCTTAGACCCCAATATGATTTTAATAGAAATAACGGATTTTTACCTTTATATTTAAAACGATATTACATGCTTTTAAATTAATTTACGGTATTACACCAAAGAAAAAAAAACAGTATTCCTTAGATCAATTTATTATTCTTTACATAGGCTGCAAAGTACTACGCTATGTTCAAAGCATACGTTGTTGAAATACTTGTCACAAACAAGTGATGTCTTCCTATCTTTATTGCCAGCACACTGAAAGCATCTTTTCTTAGTTACTGGTCCACGAATCGCATTTAGTTTTTCTATAGTGATAAACTTTTTCATCGCTTTCTTCGTTTTTAGTGGTAAACTGCTGCGATCTTAATTTCTAATAGGGAAGTACTAATTCTCTGCTGAAATCTTTGAGAAAAAGACGTTTTTTGTGTGACTTTCCAGTTTAAAAGTTGGGATTTTGTTTTATAAATAAAATAAATGCGTTCAGACCAGCAATATCCATAATATTGCAAAACAATACAAATGGCCAACGTTTCGTTTGGCGTTTGCATGTATATGTATTCGCTTGTTCATCTATCAGATCAATACCACCTTTAGTTTTATTATAATCTAAAATAATGTGTGGTTTTCTTTTCTGAGATGTTTCATTAACTGATGTATCATAATGCATGGTGGTAAGTAGCACAACACATTTTTTTTTGGGAACGTAACTCACCATTGATAGATTATTGCGGAGCGCAAATCCAGAGAAATATAATTGTCTGTATCCGACAGTTTTAATTTCTAATGGAATTTCACGTTTGCTACAAGATCTGGTTGCACTGATTGATCCGGTTGTTTTCCTACGTAAATTGTTGCAGAAATTCCGTACCCTGTTTTCGACTCGCACAACCAAAAGATCTTTGCACCGTATTTTGAAGGTTTAGACGGCATATATTGTACAAATTCACACCTACCCCTAAAAGATAAAAGTTGTTCGTCAATAGTTACGTTTTCTTCAGGAACAAGGTTTGTCTTGCATTTACCAATGAACATTTCTCATATATGCCTAATAGCTGCTAATTTATCAGTTTTTTCTCTTACCGCTCTTGTACGCTTATTGTCAAACCTCAAAAAACGTCTAATATCTACGAACCTATACAAACATTAGAATGTTACGAAATCAATTCTATTTTGTCTGAGAAAACTTACGCTCTTCTAACCCATAACCCCACTTTGAGGATTGAACGCGAGGTTAGCCAAACCATCAAATCTTCCAATCTACCTCCTGAAACTAAACGTCGACTTACCCCATCAGATTCTAAACCACCTCGCCTATACGGACTTCCCAAAATTCACAAACAAGGTATTCCTTTTCGACCTATAGTTAGTACTATCCAATCTCTTACCTACAAGCTAGCCAAGTTCTTGTCCAACATTCTTTCCGAGTTTACAGGTAAAACCTCTTCTCACATCCTCAATTCCCAGCATTTTATTCAACGTCTAAAAACTATAAAACTTGAACCCCAAAATCTTCTCGTGAGCTTTGATGTTACTTCACTTTTTACTAAAGTTCTTATTAAGGATTCGCTTATTATCATCAAACAGATTCTGTCTCAACATAGCAAGGACTTGAGTTTGGTTCCTCTTATTGAAAAGTGTCTATCCTCTACTTACTTCCAATTTGATAACAAGTTTTACGAACAAGTTTCTGGTGCTGCTATGGGTTCTCCTCTATCACCTGTTGTAGCTAACATTTTTATGGAATCCTTTGAAACGGTTGCTTTGGAATCATCAATATTAAAACCTAAGGTGTGGTTTAGATATGTTGACGACACGTTTATTGTTTGGTCTCATGGTCTACTTGAATTGTCTAAAGTTTCTTGATCATCTTAACAATCAACACCTAGATATCAAATTTACTATGGAAATCGAAAGTAATGGTTCTCTTCCATTTCTTGATGTTCTTGTGACTCATAAGCCCGACGGATTTCTGGGCCATTCTGTTTATCGCAAACCCACCCATACGGACAGATACCTTCATACTTCGTCTCATCATCATCCTGCACAGAAACGTTCTGTTATTGAATCTTTGGTCCATCGTGCATTTTCTATTTGTCAACCTGAGAATCTAGACTCAGAACTCCGTCATCTTACTAGAACTTTAGTGAACAATGGTTATGTAAAGCGAGATATTCATAGAGTTATTAATCGTCGTTTACATCCACGTACTCGATTACCTAAGGACATTTCTACTCCCGAATCCAACTCGAAATTGGCCTTTTTACCCTACATTCACAAGGTTACAGATCAAATAGGGAAACTCTTTTGTAAGAATGGTAATAAACCCATATTCAACTCGACAGGCAAAATCTCTCAGATTCTTCCTTCTCCCAAAGACAAATTTCCTACACTTCCATCTCAAGGTGTATACCAAATTCCTTGTTCTTGTGGTTTAGTCTACATTGGTGAAAGCGGTCGTCCCGTCATTACTCGCATTTTAGAACATGATCGTTGTATAAGGAAAAGGTATATTTTCAAGTCTGCGGTCGCTGAACATCATTTTACTGCAGGCCACAAGATAGATTTTGATAATGTTTCGATGATTGCCAAATCTCCATTATTTTTCAACAGGAAATTCCGAGAAAGCATAGAAATCATCAAACACCCCAATAACTTCAATCGCGATCATGGTTTCGAACTATCCCCTCTTTGGTTCCCGGTTATTAGTTATTTATCAAAAACACGCCCCCTAGCAACCGTAACCCAATCAGGGCCGAGCTCAACCATCCGTGACGATCCTTTTCCTTTAAATACGGAGACTATTTCTTCTTAAGTCACTTCTACGGAGTTTAGAATCTGGCTTGGTTCACAAGTAGATTACTTAACTCGGTAGTGGTTCTTTGTTAGATTTTCGTTTGCTTTTTCAGGTTATCGTTTTCTTTCTTACCTTTTCAGAGTTTAGGTTATGGCTTGTTTCACAAGTGGATAACCTAACTTTTGAGAAGTTCTTAGTTAGATTTCGATTGTTTGTTTGAGTTTTGCGATTTATCTCACGCCCTGATGAAGCCCCCCCCTTATTGAAACATCCCATGATTTGTTGACTCCAGCTTGAAAAAGAAGTACCAAAAATGCCCGGAGTTCAATCACATCAACGTTTTTCCATTGTCTTTTTCGTTCTGTATAGACTCGTCTTTCTTCTATATTTGTACACAAACAGATTTTTCTTGTTATAAAAAATTTGAAAGAATCAATAGGCGTTGTAGTTCGAATACGACGAGCCGGTCCAGGGGTTACATTCATGACATTATGTGACTTTACTTTTCCTTGGGGTAAAAGATTAGATTTCCATATCAAACCGCTTGGAGCCACGTAATTTCCAATCGAATCGTCCATTGCAACCGGGCGTGGCGCTTCTTTACTTGAGTCTTTATCAGAAATTCCTTCGCTATTGTTGCTTTCATCACTATCTGTTAGGTCTGTAACGTTTATTTTCGCATCTTCAATTAAACCAATGCTACTCGTCGAACTTACGTTGTCAAATTCTTCAGTCCATTGTCTAACCACCTCATCAAAGTCAGGATCAGTTGGATTTATACTGCGCTTTCTGGTTGCCATTATAAACAATAACACAATCATTCAAAGCAGAAACTAAAAAACAACGTTAGTCACAGGTATTTATATTGTACGTGTGGGCGTACGTATGCGTGTAAATGTTCGCGTACGATTGGATTCCTTCTACAAGTCTCACCAAGATCGGGTAAGTCGGAACGCTATTATTCGCAATCCTGTTTCAACACGAACCTAACTAAAACAAACTAAGCAAATGCAATAGCAACGGAAACATCTTGCTACTCAAGGATTCGAAAAATAAGCCGGGGTTTAGTAGACCCAACATCTAAAAAGTTGTGGTAGATATAAAAAAAATATTTTTTTTTGTCACTGAATTTAAAATTTAATCAAATCCGCTATAATCTGTGTAAGAAAACGTTTATTAGAAGAATTCGCAGAGTCATTTGGGTTTAACTATAAAAACACAGAAATATAACAACAAAATAACAAGCCTGGGGTCCTACAGACCCCGCTTATGCATCCAAGGGTTAACCACATGTTTAACATGTGCACAATACTTTTCCCAATCCGATACATTTATCTCCACAAATGCATTTCGCACTAAATTTTCAATTGCATTTACATTGAAATACATTGTTTATTGCAACTTTACGTTTTGCCAAACTGAATAAGTCCGCAGTGTTATGGAGGCAAAGGTAACACAGTGTGGCCATTTTGTTTTAATAACTCCTCAACATAATATATTTTATTATAACTAAATTTCTTTACCAATGTTATCAACTTAGGTGTACGCACTTATTGTCAGTACTCTATTTTCTTCTAGCCATTCACAAATGTTTCGTTTTGGTGCAGACTAATTAGGTGAATTATTATTTTAAAACTATGATAAAGTGCGTTATCTATTACTGCAATGCCATTTGGAGATACATTCTAAATCAATTGTTTTTACACATAATTGAAAACATTTTGTGTCGTTCATATAGTTGTAATAGTTTCCGGATTTACTTTACACTTTACACAACGGTCGCGATGATAAAACACGTGATTTTTGGAAACTTTCTATGACATCAGCCGCTGAAGTCCAGGGCTTGAATACAAGTTTATTGAAAGAAATATCTACACAAGTGCAAAGTTAATTAGAGGAAAGCTCGGCGCATTTATTTACTTCAAGTATCGTATAAATTAAAGAGAGGATTTACTTGTGATAACGCCGTATGTACGTTTTTGTATCAAATTTCATATTACGTTTTAAGTCATATTGATACGGAATTAGCTAATCCTATGGATATTACACAACTGTAAGTATAGCATTTTCTATTTATAAGTGTACTACTTCGTTAGTTATGTACATACATACATACTAGGTTGTAATCACAATTAATGTTAAAACCTTTTTTTGTGTGTCACATACTTATCTGGTGCGCTTTGACTCTCTAGACTTTTGATTTTCGTATTCTTGTAATTTAAGTAAAATCATTCCTTTGTTAATTGTAAAAGATAGACCGATTAGGTAGCTTTGATGTGCGACGTGTTGCCCAGTCAAGAGTGTAACTTATACTTGGCCTGTGATATCAACCCATGTAATACTGTTTCCAACGTTTACATAACTATACTTATGTACTGTCTTTGTCCTTTTCAACTACTTCTGTGATAACATTGGTGTGTTTCAAATAGATAAATTTAATTTTTCCGTTAAATAAAATACGTTTTGTTGGACCTTGTGATAAAGTTTTATTGTTACTATTTTTCATATATGAAATAAGTTAGTATTAGATAGTTAGCCGGCGCGCTACAACGCCTTTCTGTTCAATTCAATTAATTACAGATATACAATAGTGAGGAAAAGTATAAATTAAGACAGTGCATTACATTGAGGAACACGTTAAATCAAAGTCGTACTAAGTGCAACATACAAAACCGTCTAAGTCTTTTACCCTATTCCTATCTTCCTGTTCCCTTCGGCAATCATCACGGAGAAATGACTTTGGGTAAGTTTTTTATTGTATAGTTAAGTTGGAATTAGCGTTGGTTTTCCTTTGGAATTTTAATACGTAACAAACATAAATATATATTCTGTGTTATCACTACTGTCGTGTTATTTGTTCTTTTCTAGCTGCGGGTAGAGTTAAAAATATCTCCTTAATTTAGTCTTTTATCGTTTTGACGTTTTTTTTTGTTACACGAAAACCAGTGTAACAAAATGTACAGTACAGTCTGTTAGTCTAAATATTTTTTTGAAAATGCCCAACTAAATACATAAACAGAAACATACATTTGTTTGATCCCATTTTACATACAGTGCACAATTTAAAAAGAACACCTGTCACTATATTAATTAGCCAACAAGATAAAACTTAAAAAGCATGATGACTTGCAATCGATTTCTGTAACGGAAGAATATATTGATATTGACATGCAATAAATAACAGATTGCAAAACAAATTTTTAGTAAAAATAAATTAGTGACTTTTTTAGTTGTTACTGGCGTTGATAATTAAAAAGTGGTACTCAATATAAGATCATCAACAATTACGTTTCAAAAAACAAATAAAAATACGATTAACAATCCATTCACAACAAAGATTTTAAATTTTGATAGAATTACTGATTGTACAATAAATATTTACCATTATACGTAAAAGAACACGAACAAGAAATTATTTGTATTTTTACACAAATTTAGTTTTAATTTTGAATCGTCCAGTTTTTTTATAAATACGTTTAGTTAGTACATGTTTATAAAAATCATAATTTACAATTCTGGAAAAAATTGTGTCAGCATTTGAGAGTAAAACAATTTTTCTTCACACGTATAGTTGGAGTTCTCGCTTTCCTCGAGCGCCCAACTTCCAGACTAGTAAAACAAATTGCTCTTTGTTTACTTGCATTGAAAACAGCACTTAAAATAACTAAAACTGTCTACAATTTTGGTGCATTTTTATTTTATAATTTAGTTATATACCAAACCTATTACTGCGTTAATCCGTACACATTTTGAATGTTACAATTATACTTACTTACTACTGAGTTATTTTTACTATGAATGCTATAAAAGTAAAAGAATGTTTTTCTACTTGCAATACGACCAACTGTTTTAAATATTTTAAATAGTAACAATAATAGTAACAAGCATTGAAAGTAAAGCATAGCATAACTAACGTTAATGCGACACGAAGCCGCAAGGCAAAAAGTGGCAAGTGAGTTAGGCTATGAAATTTTCGACGAAAGTAACGTAGATTATTTTTTGTGTTGTTTTTTTTAAAAACCCCTTTCCCTTCAAAACAAATAAAAAGAGTTGAAATCACTAAAAATATAATGATGGCACTACATTTACTATTAAGTCTGTAAAATTCGTTATTACAATGTTTAGATAGTTTTCTTCAATTTTAACTGAATTGCAAAATTTTTTAAGTAATTTATTTTTACTTGTCGCATACTTGTTCTAATACAATAATTAACTTAAGCACTTAGTTTTATGTCCTTTTTCGCCTATTACGTAACTACACAAATGAACAAATTTTGACGTTTGCAATGTTGCCAGCACAAAAACTTATTTATTTATGTACATAACACAAACATAAATTGACAAAATCTTGTGCGCGAGTAACCAATTTTAATACTATTAAAGTTTAATCATTTGCTAGATGTGTTTTAAATATGCTTATTTGTATTTCTAAAAAAAATTAAACAAATAAGCATTTTTTGGAGTATTGATTTGTTACTTTTTTCACTTATATAACGTTTGCATTTTAGGTAAATTTTAGTAAAAAACTGTCTTTAGTAAATTACGTCTACTCTTTTATTTTATGCTGATGGGCAATGTCTTGTTTGTCCTTCACACATAATTTGGGTTACATTGCCCGCCTTTATTCTTCTCTTAAAATAAATTTAAAAAATGTACTTAATTAACAAATACCTACGTTAAAATAGTTCTTTGTTGTAGAGTGGCCGGATTTTAAATTTTTATTTGTTTTCAGTATTATGGGAAGGAAACATAAACCCAAACTAGGACACCGCACTTACATTTCGTACTTTCGGGACCAATTAAGTGCAGCTATAGAAGATGTTGTAGTCAGAGGTATGTTTATACAGAAAGCTGTCACCAAGTATGGCATACCAAAAAAAACTATTGGTAACAAAATCAAAAGTAAACATGTTAAACCTGTTGGCGGACAAACTTCAATCTCACCACAAGAGAAAACTGAAATTCTTCATAAAATTTTGGTTTGTGCCGATTAAGCAATGCCCATAGCTTCTTTAGACGTAAGATTGATCGTTAGAGACTATCTGCAAAGAAGTGGCCGAACTGTTCGGAAATTTAAAGACGGTAATACGTCTAAAGAAGATTGGTATAGATATTTCATTAAACGTCATAAAGATCAGTTAACTGTAAGAAAATGCCAGAATATATCTCGAGCAGGAGCTACTGTCGGTATTGACTCATGTCGACATACTTCAAACTTCTTGAACAGTAATTAAATCATGTTCCATCTGAAAACATCCTGAATTTTGATGAAACTAACTTCAGTGACGATCCGGGTTCAATACTGATGGTATTTCCTAGGATAGTAAAATACCCTGAAAGGTATATGAATTCTACTAAAGGGTGCATATCTTTTTTAACGTTTGCTAGTTCGGCAACTGGAGAATTGCTGCCGTGTTACGTGGTTTATCTAACGGAGTGCATGTGGAGATCTTGGGCAGATGGAGGACCACCTGGGTCCTATTATGGAAGAACAAGGAATGAATGGTTTGATGCCCCAAACTTTGAAGAATGGTTCTTAAAAATAGTCGTACCTTGGGCTAGACGTAAAACAGGCACCAAATGCATTATTGGTTACAATTTAAGTAGTCATTTAAGCTACAAAGTAATCGCAACTTGTGAACAAGAAAATTGAGTTTATTTTTTTACCGCCCCACACCACACATTTGTGCCAACCAGTGGATGTTTGTTTCTTTGCCCCGTTGAAACAAAGGTAGAGAAAACTGCTAACAGATTTAAAAATGAGAAATACCTCTTCTAATTCTCTTGAGTTGGCACGATTTCCCCGAATGTTATCAAAACTGCTTGCTGAGATTTCCACAAACGTTAGAGCAAACCTTATCGCTGGTCTTAAGAAATGTGTAATTGTCCCTTTAGACAAAAATGTAGTTCTGGCAAGAGTTCCTGGCGCAATTATGCCAAATGTTGAAGACACCGATCAAACAACAAAAAGAGTTAGCGATAAACTGCTTGCTTACCTTTAGGCATGTAGAGAACCTGAGAATTATAAGAAGGTCATTAGAAAGAAAGTACTTCTACCCGCAGAAAAAGCGATATGCTCTGAGGATTTACAACCGATTGATGCACTTGAACCGTCTACTGTTCAACCGGAATTACCTGGTTCGTCTACAGTTCAAGAACCATTCACAAGACCACCATCAATAAAACGAATAAGACATGCAGAAATAGTCTTAAGTAGTAAAGAAGTAGATGCCGATTTCTCTCTCCACGACTCTACTAGCAATTGTGAAGAACACAAAAATGAGAACTGTGCACGCACTTGTAAAGAAATTACAATTACAGAATTTTAAGAACGGAGACTTTGCAATTGTCCAATTTGCTGAAAAAAAGTCTTAAGTATTGCATGGCATAAATTTTAAACATTATTGAAGATGGAGATTTTGAAGTTTCTTATTTAAGAACAAAGGATAGAGGAAAATCCTTTCCTGTTCAACCTGACGAAGCAACAGCTGTTGCTTCGGATGTGATTTTGAAAGCAGTTCCACCAAAAGAGAAAAGAGGAATCTTCTACTTTGGTACTGATATTTCGGTGTATTTTTCTTAACTTGGATGTATTCTAATAAAGACGAAGATTTATAGATTTACAGTGGGCATTATTTGTATTACCTATTGATAAATTGTAATGTGTATTTAGGTTTTATTTTCACTTTTTGATTCCATACAAAACGGATTACATTGCCCATAAGTAAAAATTATATATATATGGGCAAAGTGACCCCGATCTATGTGACTTTGCCCACCGTGTTTTTATTTTTTATTTTTTTAAGTTAAATGATATTAAAAACTACTCTATCATATATTACATGTACAAGCATTCTACCAAACGTGAGTATTTTTGTTGTAGATATTTTCTGTATATTTGTAAAATTACAACGATTTGAATGCGAAATTTGGGCAAAGTAACTCCAGTTGACGGTAATAGCAAAATTAGAAAACGTTTTACTCGCATATCTTAAGTTGCAACGTAAAAAATATAAAGCATATGGACAACGTATTCCATGTTGAAACCATTGAGGACTACTTTCGACGCTCAAGTGCAACACATTTAGCGATCTGTGGCGGTGACTTGCTATCGATAAAACGCCAGGGTGAATAAAAATCTTTTGCTGTCGCTAAGGCTTATGTTGACATTTCTTTAAAAGAAAAAATACTTGTTTCTTGTATGCTTATATCTCAGCAAACTAATTTGCATTTACTAGGATGCTCCGATGCTTTATAGTTGAAAATTGCTTCCGACACACATAACATTATTACAATTAGAAATAATAGTATCTTTACAAGACTGTATCAACTAAAAACCTACCTGAAGTAATAATAAATGTAACTATCAACGTATATAGTAATTGCTCGAATCAAAATTTAAAAAAAATAGATTTATTCTTACATTATATAAAAATATTTTCAAACTTAAATATAGTTGTCTTTATTAATAAACAAAATAATATTTTTTTGATAGCACATTTAAGTTATCTTTGTTATCTCATAAAAATTACTATTAATTATAGTTTAGAATAAGTTAGATTACTACTTTATTTTTGACATTTCAATATTACCAACCTTAAAAAAGAAAGTTATACTGTTCTATTACGGCACGCTAATAATCTATTACCGCACTGTTTTTAGTGCTGTAATGGCTCTATTACAAACGCAAAATAAAAATAGTAGTTTACGTAACAAGAGTCGACACTAAGAAATAGCATAACGAACGTTAATGCGACGCGAGGCCGCACAGCCGAGCGTTGCATGTGAGTGAGTTATGCTATGATTTTTTCGACGAGAGTAATGTACAGTATTTTTTGTGTTGCCTTTTATAAAATTACATTCTTTTTGAAAAAATAAAAAAAACAACAGAAATATAATGTTGGTACTACATTTATTACGAAATCTGTCAAATTTGACATTAAGTTTAACATCGTTTTTCTTCAATTTTAACTGAATTTCAAGATCTTTAAAATAATTATTCCACCTGTCGCATACTCGTTCTAATGTATTAATTGACTTTGAACACTTACTTTTATGTGGATTCCTAGTTTTCATTTTGCCACCCTAAAGCTTTTTTCGTTCATTACGTAACTGCACTAACAAACGAATATTGACGTTTGCGATGTTGGCAGCACAAAAGAATAATTTATATACGTTTTATCGTGAAATGCACAAAAAAATTTTTAATTTGCAAAATTTTATAAAATATTTTTTTTAAAAAATTGTTTTATAAAACAAACTGGGAATATAGAAAAACTAATAAAACCTCACTGTCTACATACTACAACATCCTATTCTTTATTAATCAATATAAAAAATTTATATATTTTGCATTTTGATGAATGCTTTTAGTTTATATATTTATCAAATAAATATTTTCGTCAAATTATAGCTAATAAAAATTATAATAGGTTTTGTTGCAATAAGTTTGTTATTAATTTTGTTTATTAATACTTATCTTAACTAATTAAAGAAATCACATAAATTTAATTGTAATTTGAAATAAAACAAAACTTGAAAAAAACGCATTTAATTGTTTTACTGTCTAATAATTGATTTTATTAAAAAGTTTTTATAAAAAAAATTATAGTATATTGAACATGATGTTTTGTAATTTATCATAAAAAACCAAACTTTCGTGCAGCTAAAGGTGCTTGTGACAATAAATTATCCTGGAATAAATAGACATGTTTTTCTCTTCAGTTTACTAACTTATCCTGAACAAGTTTAAGTTAGATAAGTGGATTCGTGTAAGAAAAATTACTGTATAATATTATTTTAATACAAACAAAGCGTTAATTTTATTTATTGTATATGTTGTTAAAGTTTGTATAATTTTTTTAGGTCAAATTGTATTTACAATGGCAAACTACTAAAAAAAAGAGTTTATTTTTGGTTTTTCTATCTGATTACAAGCTAACATTAAGACATAACGATTTATAAGAAAACATTAATATACAGCTCTTACACAGTTTTTATGCTAACTACAAAAAACAGTGTTTATCTGTAAAGTAAAGAATAATCATCTAAAGATTCTTAAATGATACACAAGTACTTTTTAGAATTCAACTTTGCATTAAAGGAATGTTTACTAACGTAATATTAAAAGCATTTTATCAAGACTAAAAACGTTTTAGCTTTAATTAAACTTATTACTTGTCTTAATGCGTCTTTACTTGTATTTTTATTTGGTAGTTTAATATTGTAATTAAATTCCAAACATTTATGTACAAAATAAAAAAAATATTTTTTATTAACAGAATTGGTTATAGCTTTAACATTAATATTAAACTTGGCAAGGCGTGCGAAACACTACTTACTAAATAAATATATACTTGCGAAATCTTAAAAATTGGTTTTCTTATCGTATTTGAGTAAGGAAAAGTTTTATCAAGTTAGGGGTGAAAATACCGATTTTATTTTAGAAGAAAATCTGTAGAGACTTACATATATCTTCAAAAACAATGTTTAATAAAAAAAATCGCAACCTACACGTTTACTAACAAACAACGAACTGTGAATTACAAAAATTATCAGAATTATAGAACAAAGTGCAAGAGTTATAAATTTATTTTGTTGTTACATATTGATTTAGCTGTGCTATTGGTTAATTAATTGTAGTTTTTTAATCTATTATTTGTATTTAAGTTAGCGTAAGGTCATTAATAGTTATTTAACGAACGAGTTTGTTAATGATACCAATTAATAATCAAGACATCTTAATGCCGTGAGCGAGTGTAGCGAGCGAACGCGTTAATATTGGCGAGATTCTTTGTCGCCGGTTAACAAACGAGTTAGTTTCACGGCTTTTCCGTTAATCGTACGTTAGTAAAACATGTGAAGTTATAAGGAAACTAAAGCATACGTAACTCGTTGTTATATCTAGTAATCGCGCAATATCGTTTAATGAGTGTTTGCTAACGAGTTCATTGGTTGCTATACAAAATTATTCATTATTAGAAATTCATTCATTGGTTCAACATCGTTTATTAATAGTAGCCATTAACGATCCATATCTGATACATTATTATACGTTACCATTGCTATTAGCGGACGACCAAAGGAAATAGAAATACACGTTTATAAAATCAAATCAAATGAAAAAAGTAGTTTGAACTAACGTAGAGATGGTTCCCTGTAGGTTTATAAATAATAGAGCTTGCGTTGTAGAAAACTAACTTTCTATCAAGATTAAAACTCATCTTTGAAAAACGACGGTAACCCCAAAAAAATGGGATGTAGGTACTTTCACGTCTTTTAACAAAATATTTTGTTTTAAAAACGAATTGAACAAACCACTATTTTATTGATTTTAACTTACAAAAAAATAACAGAACATAATTAAATGAAACTCTTTTTTATGTAGTACTTTAAAAACTATTTGAGATCAAATTTTTGACACATGGTGGTTCCGTTCATGACATTAGCGGCATCTTGTTTGTTTTGTTTAAAATATAAATAAATGATCAAAGCAATCATATCTGGTGTTAATGTTTCAAATGTTAGATGACTTTTTAGACTACTTACAATAGAATGCACTGCTTTTTTTTCATAATTTTTTTATTCTAATAAACAAACAATAACAATTTAGCAAATTGTTTGTTTCGTCTAAGGTTTTATTATGACAAACATAAAACTTCGATTCAGTACTTTTAATTTTGTCTGCAAAAATAAATTCTTACACTGTTACATGTAAAAAATGTTAAATAAAAATTGCTTTGGATTGATTACATAAACAAAGTAATTGCCGGAGTTTAGTGGAGACAGTCGTGAGTCTGCAATAATTAAATTTGCACAAACGCAAAAGTCGGCAAAATAAAAATTTTTTAACAGTTTAACTATTTAACATTTATTAAAAGTAATTAACAAACAAAAATCAAAGATAAAAATAAGCTAAATTAAATTGAATTAAGAAAACATACAAAACAAGAAAATAATATATGACAATAATTACATGAGTTAGAGGAAACTAAAAATAATGATAGTTAAACAAAAATACAATAAAATATGTACATCATAAATAAATTAACACAATACAACAAATTGGGAAAAGTCATCTAAATCAAGATTAATTTAAAATTTGTAACAATTTTTTTGCAAAAAAGCAAATCTAAGAATTTTTTTATCTAAAACAACAAAATCAAAAATTTGACCGGTTTAACATCGCGCTAATACCAAATTGTAAATAGGTAAATAATGTTTTTAAAGTAAAACAAACGACTAACACAAAGTAAATGTCGTAAAATCGAAAGTTTACTTAATGGTACGGTAAGCAAAAAATTAACCAAAAGCATTTAATTTAATTTTGCGAAAAGTAAAATCACAATTGAGTTTAAGCGGTGAAAATAAATATTTTAATTCGTTTACGTAGTTTTAAGTGATCGGCTTTTGATTAATCCTAATGCTTTCATATAATATTTCCAAAAATTTTGGTAGTTTGTAGAACTGCACTAGGTCCGTCGGAAGATGATTAAAATCGTCAAAAGGGAAAATTAACACACACTAACGATCATACAGGTTATAAAATAAACAAATGCTTGTACACTTTCTTTCTTTTCCAGTATTTTTGTCATCTACCATATCAGTCTCAACTAACTCGTCAAAATAATTTGGTATAACCAAACCTTATTTCACTCATTTTTAAATGCTTTCTTAATGCTCCGTTTCTAAACATTTTTAGATACCAGTTTACTATAAATAATAGATACAAAGTATTATGTTAAAAAGTTGGTAGATCAATTTTTGAGTATACATTTTTTTCCCTCAAGTTGTCGTTATTTTTTTACATAGGCAATGCTATAAGCACATCTGGAAAGTTACAATGTAGTAAATGCAGAAATAACTGTATAGATTAAAAAACCTAAAATAAAAAACACGAAATTCTAAAAAAAGTACTCTTACACTTGGAAAGTCTAATGACAAAGCGTTTGATGGCTAATCTTCATAACATTAAAACGAGTGGTAGAGTTTGCCCGTAGTAATAAAATTACTTTACATTATTTTACAAAAAAAAATGTTTTGCGCCAGTCTCTAGTATCAAAATCGCTGCATCCGTTAAATTGATTTAAAATAAAATAACTAACAAAAAAATAATAAAAACGCTAATACTGTCAGCATGCATAATTATTTGGTGTCACAGATGTCAACGCACTG
This sequence comes from Aquatica leii, assembly GCA_035610365.1. Taxonomy (NCBI): domain Eukaryota; kingdom Metazoa; phylum Arthropoda; class Insecta; order Coleoptera; family Lampyridae; genus Aquatica; species Aquatica leii. The sequence continues at coordinate 215,267,707 of CM069432.1, read as the reverse complement.
CACTGTTAGCATATACATATTTTTATTCACAGCTTTACTTTAATAGTAGAGCTATTATAGTAGTTATCAACAATCATTTGTCCAAGCAACAACCTATAGATTCTAACCAATGAAATGTACAAATCTAAGACTCAGTTGCACAAAAATAAGATATCAAGTAATTATATGATTGATGATTAAAATTGATTAAAATGCAACCCGTTTTAATTTAGATGCAAATTAAATTGAAATTATTATAATTACATTCATATAAAAAAGTATATCTACCAGTCTTTGACAACTAATAAGAAAGGTAACATAATTTTTGCAACTGAAAAACAAGATTAAACGTATTTAAAAATTGATAATTTGAAATTCTTATCAGAAATGTAAACGTCTATCAGATTTTATTTGTTAGTAACTTGTTACATTTTTCATTTGTTTGTTTAGAGGAGTCCTGCATAAAGCTGGCAAGAAAATAATAGTTTTTAAATGTGGTTAATTAAAACAAAACTTTCTATAATTACCAAACTACACGAGTTGACACTTTCAATCTGTAACGAAACCAGTGGCGGCTTCTCTATTAGGTCATTCGGACAATGACCCTCCAAAATGAATTAGAAAATAATTTTTTTCACTTTAAAATTACAAGAACCCGCGTTTAAATTAAATTATCAGCGTTTGAATTTCAATTTTCATTGTAAGCGCAACAAATGCGAAAACTTACGAATTTACCCGAGGCTGTTGTGTTTTATAGTCCCTGTGTATTATATTGTATATAATGCAACCGAATCGTAAATGATAGTTATCGTAGTCAAGAGTGCAACACGTATTATACAGTCTTATGCGAATTAGAAAAAGACAACTACATGGTTTCTGCGGTTATCAGCCGGGTCCCATTTCGCGTACTCAATGCAATGCTTACGTCATTTATTATTATCTCCGCAATACGTGTTTGTAAAACAAAAATGCTGGAATGCACATTTTTTATCTCATACGACAAACTTTGCACTCGATTTTTTAGTTGTTTGATAATATTTGTTTATAACCAATGTCAATGACTTTCACAAGTTAAAAGAAAATTAATTATGTTTAAGTACATATTACCGTTTTTGTTTGATAAAAAAACTAATCGCTAATAATAGTTTAAATTTTGAAAGACGTTTAGAATTTAAAACCAATGGTTGTCCTCGGCCTTTACCACAGTATCCTTTACTTCAAATTCGACAAACAAATAAACATAAAAATAAAGAAGTACACCGTAATTTTAAAGAATCTATGTACGATTTATCAGAATGGATTTGTGGATGTGAAGAAACATGGGAAAATTTTTAATTGAAAACATTGTAAATTTTTAATGAACTTGTTATCGATCATTTTGCTGATTCTAAAGATAGACGAATAGATCTTAAATATAAATAGCTTTAATGCAAAAAAGTTTTTTTTTTACTTTTTGTGATAATTGCGTTTTTTTGAATATTTCAAAATGACCCTCTGGTATGATTGACCACCAGCCGCCACTGAACGAAACAGTACCTAAATTTTACATTTGTTGACGAGCGTTTTGAACAATTTTAAAATTTTCTTGTATTTTAGATTTCTAAGCAACTCACACTGTTTACAAGTAAATAAAACTATTGATTAAAACTACATAAATAAATATAACTTTATATTATACAATATCAAGATTCATTTTAAGTTTTAAATGCAACGTAAGTGTTAAAAAAATCATTGCGGGTTTAAATAAACACAACCTTATTGTAAAAGAAAACGTGTTGTTAAATAAACAAGTTCATCAAGTGACTAATTATCTTGATTGCGGACAGTATACAATTACAGTGATAAATAATTTATTGTAAGTGCTGTTTCTATGAAACTTAATTTGTTATTTTACGTTAGATTGTATTTTGTTTTTTTCAGGTGGGTTTATAATGATCAATAATCGTGTAAATAGTTAGTAAAAATAAATTAATTTGAAAACTTTTTACACTGGTGTCAGACGTGGGATAAACGTAACATTCAGTAACTACATATCGTGTTTGTTTGTAAACCTAACTTATCACAGTTTTTTGTAGTTTATTAAAAACATTTTTATTAGTACATACAATTAAGAATGAATAAATAAAACATAGAAAAAAATCTAGAAAAATGTAAAAAAAATTAGAAAAATAAAAAAACTTGTTTAAATTTTTAGACAGTAGAAAAAAAATAAAGAAATTCTAGAAGTTTAAAGAAAATACAAACGAACATTGAAAAAAAATTGAAGATAAAAAAAAATACAGGTTAGAATTAAAAGACATTAAAACCTTTTAAGAAATAACTCAAGAAGATGTGTCAAATTTAAAATGAGAATCTTGCAAACTCTTAGGAAACAGACAACAGGTGAAAAATGACAAAACAAAAGCAGTATGAAACAAAATGAAAGTTTTTAAAGAGAAAATAATTAAAAATTAATTGCCATAATGAAAGAAATGCCACGAGCATAAAGTTACTAATGAATCGTTGAGAAGAAACCATTAACATTTAAGGCTGTGTCTACAAATTTTGATGATAAAATTCCATGATTAATCTACTACAAACAGTTTAAAATCTATTTTTAACATCTTTATTGTGAAGACGACCTTAAATAATTTAACAGGTTAAAACATGTAACTATAATTAACCATAAATTAATAATTGACTAGACAAAGTTCAAGTTTTGAACATTTTACATTTACAAATAAGATATGGAGATGCACATCGTTAAAAAGTATACTAAGCCCAAGTAAAAGTCGGCTTTAGAAAACTAAGCAGTCTTCAAGTTTGAAGCTGACTTGCGTATCCTACTGAACCAGATACTTTCCTAGAACAATTGACTATTCAAACCTTTGTAGATGGCCTCCGAGACAACAAAACGTAGCTGACTCTGAAGTTAACTTGATCTAAAACGTTGAATGACGCTTTAACCCATGCCTTAGAGTTTGAATCAGCAAAATAAAGGTCACGTTGAAGCAGTGTAAGTTTCGCTGTGCTGCAAAAGTGCTCGGACAGACATAAAAAAGCATTGAGGGGATAGTGCAACGGGTTTTGCGACTCAGTAGTTTGTAGAAAGAAAAATGGCGTTCTAAAAGAACAAGACACAAGAGCGACAAAAACCATTATTTGTCTTGACATATTATTGGAAAATCAAAATGGGTTTTACTTGGATATCAAAAATTATGTCTTTAGGATTGACGGCAAAGAAAAAGCAATCCTGCAAGTCTTATTGCATGAAAACGTTACTCTGTTTGCAACAACTAAAAGTGTGATAATGGTACAACCGTAGTGTCCGTATTTGTAATAGTGAGCAACGCTTTTATGTGTAAAATACCAAGTTTTGGTAGAGATAACTGCACTCTTCTTAGATGTTTTTTGGTCCGACGCTGAAAATAGTTGGCAAAACAGTAGTACGAATAAATACACGATGCCAGTAAAAATTTTAAATGTCAACTCAAATCTAGTTACGTTTCAAAAGCAGACCATAGTAGCCTATAGTATGCTAGTGCCTGAAATTATGAGATGCGCGATTTCTAATTGCGAAAACCTGAGACAAAACTAGTTGACTATAGTTAATTCAGCAGTATTAAAAATTGCGATAGAGATTAGTTCCAAAAAAATTAACGTGGTAAAGCACAAAATTAATACCGGAAACCATTAGCCGATACAATAACACCTACCTCGATTTTCTTTGTGAAAACAGTAAAAAACTAAACATATTATTTCCAGTAGTTTTTCACGTTAGATTTAGCGAGTGGGTACTGGGAAGTAGAATCATAACCGAATAACGAGAAAAATACTTTTTTTTACCATTGCAACTGGTTTATAATTGTTTACTATTATGTTTTTTGGCCTAACCCTCCCAGGAGGTTCAAGCGTTTGATAAAGACCGTCTTGCAAAAATTGTTTTGCAAGACGTTCTTGGTTTATCTAGACAATGTGATACTAGTTGGAAGATTGTTTGAAGAACATTTGAATAACTTAAAGCAAATGTTCCAACGACTACGTGGGGCAAATTTGAAACTAAGCCCAACAAAATGATACGTATTTAAAAAGGGAGTGCAATACCTTGATCACGTCGCATCTAAAAATGTACGAATCGTTGACTCAGACAAAGTTTGAGCAGCGCAACTATAGCTAAGACTAATCAACAAACAGAATAAATTTAAATGTTTACAAAATACTGCTATAATTGGTGATAACTGGCACCCTGAGTAAATGCGTCGTAAGCAAAAAAATGATCCCAAACTAAGAAAACAGACACATAAAAGCATACTAGGCGCAATCAGACTTCTTTAGAATGGAAAACGGTTTTGTTAAACGATTTTTCTTGAAAGTACAGAAAACAACTGCCTTTTTTTAATGGTATATTAATCATCCGATCACAAAAGTATAGGTCAAACATTGTTCTGTATCATGCTCGGTTTCAAAATGCGGTTACCATGTAACTTTCAATTTGAACAAAGAAGAAATAGCCGGCGAAGATTCCGTCAACAAACTGGCGAAGAAGCTAGGCAAAGCACATATAGCGATTCGGAAAAACACGTAAATTGTTAGCTACAGAATGAAGAGCACGTATGACGTCTATGCACAAAACAGCGGATTTCTACCGGGTATATCGTATTCGCAAACTGTCGAAACGCAAGACAATAGTAGTCCACATCGATTGATTAGACAGACCAGGTCTATGCCAGAGTAATAACAAGCAGAACCAAGAACCAAGTCAATGAACTACACTGCATTTTAAAAAGGCTAGATCCGGAGTTACGATCTCGAACAATTTTCATATTGGGTTGGTAGAGATTTTAAGATGTTTAAATAAATTGTTGTAGGTACAGTTAGATAAGCTGTGAAGACGAACCGGCGGTCGGAAAATTCTTAAAACTGCGCAGTTTTTCTAAAAGTGATAAAGTTTGTTTCTAAATTTATGTGTTTTTTCTTAGTGAAAAGTCAAAAGTAAGTTATCACCTATCAGTTTTTTAATTTTTTTTCTAGTATTTTAATTTTAAGTTTGTACTCAACTTTATTTGGATTAAGACGATTGATTAACTTTAAAAATATGATGCGCTATGTAAATTCTGTAACGAGGGAAATACTATCAGAAAGAAACAACACTAAGTAGGTTATAAAGAACTATTATAGATCTTTGTACTACTATAAAAATACACATCTAACAGTATGTTATGATTGATTTTACTCAATAGCTCTCTTTTTACAATGGCTAAACCGTCAAACATAATTTACAAAAAAAATTCAGTTTAAAATAATTAGTCAAGTTTAAAGTAAAAATAGTAAATTACTAAAAGACGTGTAAAAAAACCAATACGTTTAAGCGAAAAGCTAAATTTGTAGAATAAATCAAAGTTTTTACCTCTATTAATACACAATGATACAACTAAAACTAAATTTAGTAAATCATTGGCATGAAAACAATTGGATTGCTGTTCGCTTGTTCCATACCACAAAACATGAACAAAATCTTTTAAAATTGATATAAAAAAACATTAACAAAAAGAAATGAGTCTTTAATAACAAACAAAAACAGTTAATAAAAATAACAGTAAAGTTAAACGTAGCAATACTAAAACTACGAAGTGGTTATTTTGAAAATATAAAGTAAATAAAGTTTTTAATCTGTGTAAAATTATAGCATTCAATTTAGATTTATTCAATTTTATTACGATTTGTGAAAGTTTGCAATCTAATCAATAAATAATTGAAAAGATTCATAAGAAACTATTTATTTGAAAAATTTAATTAAGTAATTAATGAAGAAATTTTTTAATTTGTGGCGTGTTTCAACTATTTTAAATTGATTATGTCATTATCTGACTTAGCTATTAACACATGGTACAAATTCAAAACTAACGCCATGAAGACAATTAATTTGACAAATAAAAGATGTTACACACTTTCTAGGCAAATTGGAAAATGTTATTTAGAGTCAAAACATGTAAGAAATTAAAAAATTATATTATTATTGACTGGTTGAATACGTTTTTCGTTAATTAATTAACTAATCAATGAAGTTTATTACTTGCTTTTTTGTATTGTTGAGATCTTAGTTACAAAGTCTTTTAATGCTCTCGAAACAGAAATGATTTAGTGCACTGAAAAACATGTGAAAACGTTTTGTTAAATTAAAAACTGTAATTATTAATATCTATCTATTAACAATAATTAACGTAAATAGAAAATTTTATAAACTAGTTAATAACAAACATATTTTTTTATTGATAGATCTTGTAACCTGCGTTTGATTTTCTTTGTAAAAGACACCGTAAGTTTTTTTTTTGTTTCGATTGATTAGTTTAGTATTAGCATCAAGAACGTTTGCTCGTTGTTTGTGTGGTTTGAGTTTAATGGTATTTCAAGTTGTTTTCAATCAGTATTGAAATTTTCTTTTAAATGCATACAGATCCGTAGTTTTGTTTTTGAATTAGGATTCTACTTAGTTATCTTCGTAAAATAACAATTCTATATAATTTACGACTTCCTTTTTGAATGTAAGTTGATACATTTTTCTTGGTAATTACACTTTGATTAAGCTCTATCTTGAACCACCTGCAAAAATGCAAGTCTCAGCAGTTCTTGGTGGGAATCAAGGTCTACGTGCTAAAACGCACGGGACTAATTATAATTTTCATCTTCGTTTTTCTCGTTTGTTCAATATTCTTTCTTTTACCACAATTTTACTGCGCACATGCAATTAGTTAAGTAAGGGGATACGAAGTGTTTGAAAAGTTTGGTTTTTGGGGATCATTCGATCGTGGGTCGCAATGACAAAAACCGGTTACCGTGAGATGTAGTGGAGTTATAGGGTAATTTACCCTCTGACGTTATGTAGAACCGCGGAAGTTAAGCAGAAATCGTGAAAATTAAGTGTGGTGGAGAAAAATGTTAATTTTCTTCAAATTTCGTATAGTACGGCTTGTGTAAAATTCATGATTTCTAAAACATAAACTGTTACGTTTGTGGGGTTTAATGTTGTGGTGGTATATGATTAAATCCTAAATTCGCCTGTGGCGGTTATAAAATTAGATTGTGAGATAAATCTTCCGTCGTCGTTCTTTTGTTTGGGGAGCAGCCGAATTCCATCCGAGGTGGTAGCTTTTAAAACCACTGGGTACCGAAGTTCAACTGGTGTCTCCAATTAAGAAATAAGGTATTTATCGATTTTGTTGTTTTATCGTGTAGTGACCAGCGATTAAAAATGCAGTAAAAGCTTTCAATTTGAGCCAATTGAAATTACGTCTAACGTTAAAATTTAATTATTTCAATGAACGCTTGAAGTGTTTGCGCGAAATTAAAATCAATTAACTTTGTTTTGGTGCGTTTGAGAAGTAATTCGTATACCATATGAATGATAATGTAACGACTATGAACTATATTTTGTTTAGTTCGAATTAAAGTTCGGACATATATTTTATAACCTGTATTTTTTGTTTTTGTGTTATTTAAATTGTTATAAATATGCGGTCAAGATCTTGAAATTCAGTTGCGAAGGAAAGTAGAATTAACGCTTTTATAGTGAGATTTTCTGTTTATATATATATTTTAAAATTTCTGTGTTTAGATTGTGCATTTGTTTTACTTACTTATGGTTATTTCATTTATCCATTTCTTTTATTCAAATTTATTTGATATCAATTAGTACTTGTTATTTTTTTTGTTTTTGTTTTAAATATTCAATCAATAAATGTTAAATTGTTAAATGTAAAGAGCTTTTATTCATTTAGCCGCCGCATACGTAAATTTTTGTTTTTAAGTGTTTTTCAGAATTGTTACAACCCAAGGTAAGTTCTGGGGTTGTAACCAACCAGAGGAGCTTTCGGATAATCAGGGGTTTGAAAGCTACCATTAGAAATCCTTGATTGGCGCCCTTACCGATTTTTGACTATTTTATTGTTCTAGTTCAATTTTACGACGATCACGTTTCCAATTTTTCACGGAATTTTAAATAAAACCCACCCCTTCTCCATTGAGCTAGTGGCACAACCCCGTTTATGTTACTACATTTCAGGCAGTATCTTTGTATTAATTTCGGCATGTAACATAAATATTTGGCGTCTCCAGCGTGTGGCCTTTTTCGAATTTTAGTTTGCCTGTTAAGTTTCGTGATTTTGGAAGATTTTACCGTTTTGTAATTACATTTTAAAATGGGTTACAAATTGATTGTTGATCGTTTATCGCATAACGAATTACGTTATGAAATTTTGATTAGAGGTGGTGATGCATCTTTAGGTGTTGTCGTATTACGAGGGTTACTCAAGAATTTCCTTATTGAAGAAGCCACCGGAAAATTATCTCGTCCCGTGTATCCTTTCGATTTTAATGCAGATAAATTAGCGATTAGAGAAGGTATCGATGAGCTTAGAAAATTAATAGATTCATTGAAAATTACTCCGACTACAAAAATTTCTTCTACAATTGAAACCAAAATTAAATATTTGTTAAACCGTATTGGCAATTCAATTCCTGTTCAAGGTGACGATTCACAAGTTAAAGATGAGTTTTTAAAAGATTTAGTTGTTTTAATTTCGCAGTACAAACTTTTGGATAAGCAAATTGTTGTTTCTAATCCGTCTACTTCCGCCGATGAAGTCATCGAACCTGTCGTTCAGCCTTCTGTAGTTGATAACGTTTTACCGACGTCTTCTGCTGTTAGTCAAAATTTTATTAGTCATGTTAAGAGTGTTTCAGTTTCGAAATGGAACTTAAAGTTTTCTGGTGATGCAAAATCAATTTCGTTGAATGCATTTTTAGAACGAGTTGCCGAACTTCAATTATCGCGTAACGTTTCAAGCCATCAGTTATTTTTGGAGTGTACTGATCTTTTTACAGGTCATGCATTGATTTTTGTTAGGTCTATTCGTAATTCAGTTAATTCTTGGGAAGACTTAGTTAAGTTTTTACGTGAACAATTTCAGCCTACCGATTATGACGAACGTCTTATTGAAGAAATTAAGCGTCGTACTCAAGCTAATGATGAACCTATGGGTATTTACGTTGCAATTATTCGCAACATGTTTTCACGTCTCGATGAGCCTTTTTCTGAAGAAAAGCAGTTAAAGATTTTATTAAGAAATATTTCTCCCGTTTATCAAACTCAGCTTGGTTTGTCGTCAGTTACTTCAATTGAGGAATTAATTAAATTTGGTCGTATTATCGAGGACCGCATGCAAGCTATTGAAGCTTACACGCCTCCATCTCGTAGAAAGCAGGACATGGAGCCTGATCTCGCTTATGTAACATCTCAAGTTAAGGACATTGCCGTTTCTCGTTCTTCAAATAACGTTAGTAGTGGTGAAAAATCTACACCACCTGTTAGACAACATTTACGACTACCGTCTTCTAATATCGCACCTTCTTCACGAAGGTTAGCTATCGTTAATGCGCCTGCTTCTTCTAATCGAAGTAGTCCGCAATTATGTTGGAATTGTAGGAAGCCAAACCATCGAGCTGCTTCTTGCAAAGAACCTAAGAAAGGTTTATTTTGTTATCGTTGTGGAAAATCTAACGTTACGGTCCGCACTTGTTCTAAGTGTTCGGGAAACGAGTAAAGGACGTACTAAGAAGCCGTTTAGTGACGTCAAAGGTCAAAGTTAAATCGGCTGTCTATTTTAATAGTTTACATTCTTCGAAGAAAAAGAGTTTTGATAAGAATAAAGTTGTGTTAGATTATGTTTTAGAGTCTGCTGAGTCTGACGAAAGACCTTTTGTCTACGTTAAAGTTTTTGGTCACGAAATTTTAAGTTTATTAGATAGTGGCGCTTCTCGCACTATTGTTGGTTCTAAGGGTTGGGAAATTTTTAGTCAGTTAGGTTTGAAGTTAAATAAGTCAGTTAAAGTTAATTGTATTGTCGCTAATGGTAAATCAGTACAAAGTTTAGGTTCACTTCTCGTCCCAATCGAACTTAAAGGAAAAATTATTGTTTTAGAAGTTTTAGTTGTTCCTGACGTTCCGCATAATTTAATTTTAGGCGTTGATTTTTGGAAACAAGCAGGTATCGTTCCTGATCTTAGAAAAGGTGAATGGCGTTTCGAAAATATGGACACCATTTCACAATTGGAAGATAAAGATTCCGTTATTAAGTCTCGTCTCGATCTTTCTTCAGAACAGCTCAATCAGTTAGACAGTTTAGTTAGTAATCACTTTTCTTCTTCGAATGAAAATTTTGGATGCACCAACTTGATCGAACATCAGATCAAGACTACTTCCGAACCAATTAAGCAACGGTATTATCGAGTTTCGCCGTTTATCCAGAAACAAATCGATCTGGAGTTAGAGAAAATGTTAAAGTTAGGCGTTGTAGAAAAATCAAACAGCGCTTGGTCGAGCCCGATCTTATTGGTGAAGAAGAAGGACAACTCGTATCGTTTTTGCGTGGACTTTAGAAAAGTCAACAAGGTTACCGAAAAGGACGCATATCCTTTACCTTACGTTTCGTCTATTTTGGATCGTCTTCGTGACGCAAAGTTTATTTCATCTCTCGACATTAAGTCCGCTTATTGGCAGATTCCTTTAAGCGAAGAGTCTAAGCAGTATACCGCTTTTACAGTTCCGAACCGTGGGTTATTCCAATTCACGCGCTTACCGTTTGGTTTAGCTAACGCACCAGCTTCTTGGCAGAGGTTGATTGATCGAGTTTTAGGTCCCGAATTAGAGCCTTACGTTTTTGTTTATTTAGATGACGTCATTATTTGCGCTCCTTCCTTCGAGAAACACATGGAAGTGTTAACTGAAGTTCTTCGTCGCCTTAGAGAGGCTAATTTGATGCTAAGTAAAGACAAATGTCATTTTTGTAAACCTGAACTTAGGTATCTTGGTTTTATCGTAAATTCTACTGGTTTGTCGGTTGACCCGGAAAAGGTCGATGCAATTTTGCGTATTCCAGTTCCCACTGGTGTCGCAGAAGTTAGAAGAATTATAGGCATGGCCTCGTGGTATCGCCGATTTGTACCGAATTTTTCGACAATTATCGCTCCATTGACGTCTCTGTTAAAGAAGAATTCCAGCTTTAATTGGACTAGTGATTGTGATGAAGCCTTTCAGATTATTAAGAATTGTTTAATTTCCGCACCTATTTTGTCTTGCCCTGATTTTAATGTTCCGTTTACAGTTCAAACTGACGCTTCTGATTTTGGTCTCGGTTCAGTTCTTACACAGTTTATCGACGGTGAAGAACGTGTTATATGTTATAATAGTAGGTCGCTCACAAAGTGTGAACGCAAGTATTCAACTACCGAAAAGGAGTGTTTGGCTGTCCTTTGGTCTATCGAAAAATTACGCCCTTATCTTGAAGGAACAACTTTCACTGTAGTTACCGATCACGCATCATTAGTCTGGTTACACAATTTAAAGGAACCTACCGGTCGTCTAGCACGATGGGCTGTTAGACTTCAGCAATTTGATTTTACGATTATTCATCGTAAAGGAAAGGATCATGTCGTACCTGACGCATTATCTCGTTCAGTACCAGCTATCGACAACATTACTACCGATTGTGACACTACCGAACCTAAGTCTTCGGACAAATGGTTATCGAAACTTATGGAACGTGTACGTTCAAAACCTAACGCTTTTCCACAGTGGAAAATTAGTAACGGAAAGCTATTTAAGCATGTTACCGTCGACTATCCCGATCTTCGTTCTGAGAATGACAATTGGAGAGAAGTTGTGCCTAAGTCTAAACGACTCGAAATATTGTCTAAGTTTCACGATGAGCCTACCGCTGGACACCTTGGTATTTTTAAGACTCTCGAACGAATAGTTCCGCTTTATTACTGGCCTAAGATGAAGGCTGACGTTATTCGTTACATCAATGGTTGTAAAGTTTGTATCACGCATAAGCCAGAACAGAAACGTCCTGCTGGCCTTATGACCCGTCATCCTGTTGTGGACAAACCTTGGCAGTTGATCTCTACCGATCTTGTTGGACCGCTACCGCGATCCAAGAGTGGTTATTCGTACATCCTTGTGGTTGCAGATTATTTTTCGAAATTTGTTTTATTTTTCCCGTTACGTTCCGCTACTGCCGCAGCAGTTACCAAACGTCTTGAAGAAGATGTATTTTTAATGTTTGGAGTTCCTCAGTATCTTTTGTGTGATAACGGCACACAGTTTCGTAGTTCAGAATTTACGAAAATGGTTTTGTCATATAAGTCCAAAATTATTTTTAACGCTAATTATCATCCACAAGCGAATCCAACAGAAAGAGTCAACCGAGTCATGAAGACAATGTTATCGTCATATATCGAAGACAACCATCGACATTGGGATAAGTATCTTGCTAAAGTAGCATGTGCTATTCGTACCGCTGTACATGAAGTCACCGGCTTAACGCCGTTTTTCGCCAATTTTGGACGTGAAATCTGTCTCGACGGATCACGTCATGGGAAAACTACTGATTCCGACACTATCGACGATCTAGCTTTTGCTGATCGTACCTTTTTGGCCGAAAGAGGCCCAGCGTTTAGAGAAGTTTACGTCGACATTAAGAATCGCTTGAATGCCGCTTATGTCCGCGCTAAACATTATTACGATTTACGTCGTCGTCCAGCACCTTTTGAGGTGGGAGACACAGTGTGGCGGAAGAATTATGTCCTTTCTGATGCATCTCGATATTTCTCGGCCAAACTGGCACCTAAGTTTATCGGTCCGTTCTACGTGAAACGGAAAGTTTCGTATCAGACCTATGAGTTGTCTGATGACACGGGAGCATCTAAAGGCATATGGAACGCCAAGGACTTAAAGTTAAACCCGACTGGGGATAAATAGTTATAGGTTTTACCGTTTGATTTTTTCTTTTGTTTTAGTTTCTTTTTCATTTTTTTTTAGGTTAGTTAGTTTCGTTTTTGGGTTCCGTTTAGAGACGGACTAAGAATATTTCTCTACAGTGGGGACACCACTTGTCGTAAGAGGCGACTAAACAACGGTTCTTTTATTTCCATTTTTCTTTCTTCTACTATCTTGTCTGTCCTTATCTTTTATTTCTGTAGTGTTTGTGGCTAGGTGCCATCGCTCGGTGAGGGCAGTAGTTGTGGGAAAAACGCAATGCGCGGATCTCGTGAAGCGCAGCGCGCCCTCTTCTATTGTGCAGCATCGAGTGATCTGTGTCGAACCGAAACATATGCTACCCTTCCTATCGTTTAGTTTTCCGCTTAGTTTGTTAGGGGTTCTCGATGATTGCGAGATCGCGAGAACCATAGGCTTAGTTATCGTTTTATTTTTTTGCGTTTGTTGTTACATTATCGACTATGTTTTTTTTGTTTGTTTATTTTACCGCCCTATCGTTTATCGTTTTCATTTTTTTTTAGTTTTAGTTTTGTGGTTTCTCAGAGAGAGATTTGAGAAATCCCTCTTTTAGTAGGGGAGGTGTAACCTGCGTTTGATTTTCTTGGTAAAAGACCCCGTAAGCTTTTTTTGTTTCGATTGATTAGTTAGTATTAGCATCAAGAACGTTTTGCTCGTTGTTTGTGTGGTTTAAGTTTAATGATATTTCAAGTTGTTTTCAATCATTATTGGAATTTTCCTTTAAATGCATAAAGATCCGTGGTTTTGTTTTTGAATTAGGATTCTACTTAGTTATCTTCGTAAAATAACAATTCTATATAATTTACGACTTCCTTTTTGAATGTAAGTTGATACATTTTTCTTGGTAATTACACTTTGATTAAGCTCTATCTTGAACCACCTGCAAAAATGCAAGTCTCAGCAGTTCTTGGTAGGAATCAAGGTCTACGTGCTAAAACGCACGGGACTAATTATAATTTTCATCTTCGTTTTTCTCGTTTGTTCAATGTTCTTTCTTTTACCACAATTTTACTGCGCACATGCAATTAGTTAAGTAAGGGGATACGAAGTGTTTGAAAAGTTTGGTTTTTGGGGATCATTCGATCGTGGGTCGCAATGACAAATACCGGTTACCGTGAGATGTAGTGGAGTTATAGGGTAATTTACCCTCTGACGTTATGTAGAACCGCGAAAGTTAAGCAGAAATCGTGAAAATTAAGTGTGGTGGAGAAAAATGTTAATTTTCTTCAAATTTCGTATAGTACGGCTTGTGTAAAATTCATGATTTCTAAAACATAAACTGTTACGTTTGTGGGGTTTAATGTTGTGGTGGTATATGATTAAATCCTAAATTCGCCTGTGGCGGTTATAAAATTAGATTGTGAGATAAATCTTCCGTCGTCGTTCTTTTGTTTGGGGAGCAGCCGAATTCCATCCGAGGTGGTAGCTTTTAAAACCACTGGGTACCGAAGTTCAACTGGTGTCTCCAATTAAGAAATAAGGTATTTATCGATTTTGTTGTTTTATCGTGTAGTGACCAGCGATTAAAAATGCAGTAAAAGCTTTCAATTTGAGCCAATTGAAATTACGTCTAACGTTAAAATTTAATTATTTCAATGAACGCTTGAAGTGTTTGCGCGAAATTAAAATCAATTAACTTTGTTTTGGTGCGTTTAAGAAGTAATTCGTATACCATATGAATGATAATGTAACGACTATGAACTATATTTTGTTTAGTTCGAATTAAAGTTCGGACATATATTTTATAACCTGTATTTTTTTGTTTTTGTGTTATTTAAATTGTTATAAATATGCGGTCAAGATCTTGAAATTCAGTTGCGAAGGAAAGTAGAATTAACGCTTTTATAGTGAGATTTTCTGTTTATATATATATAGTAATCTCAAAAGTAGATGAATGCCACGTGACATATGACGTCAAAATCATACCACACTAAACAGTTTAAGATTGTGTTTATTTTCGCATGAATTTTAAGAAAGAGGTTGGTATTACAACACGGTGTTGTCACTTTTTCGCGTACTTATTATTGTCAAGTTAGGTTAAATTCGTTTTGGTTTCTTATTTATATTAAAACTGTTCTTTTCAGAACAATTGTCTTGATTACTTATTTTGCGAGTTTAGTTTATTGATATGCCTGGTACGGAATTAGGAAAACGTGGTTATGAGTTGGTAGTTTCGTTAATTGAATTTTTCGAGCAAGAACGTGATGCAGGTGGACCGTTTTTATCTTTGAATAATGTTCGAGAGGTATGTTTAACTAATTACAATTAAGAACAAAATTAGTTTTTAAATTTTATTACAGCGTGTAGCAGTTGCCTTAAAGATAAGTATTTCCACCGTAAACCGAGCATCCCAGAAAGTTAACGATGAAAGTATCCCGAGTACTTCTCAATTGAAACGAAAACTTCCAAGGCCAGTAACAAACATTGATAATTTTGCCAAGGTTGCTATTCGAAACACAATTTATAGAATGTATGAAAACAGTAAGTTGTAAAATTAGTAAAAATTCAATTTAACAATTTTAATTAACTTAGATGAACCTGTAACAGTTTAATTATTGAGACAGAAACTTGTTGCTGACGAACTTTTTAAAGGATGTGAAACATCATTAAATACTGTTCTCAAAAACATAGGATTTAAGTACCAAAAAGATAATCCTAGACGAGGTTTAATGGAATTACCAAACATTGTAATCAAACGCATTCGATTCTTAAAAGAGTATTTGAGAATTCAAAAAGCAAAAACTTATGAATTTGTTTACTTGGATAAAACCTGGATTTTTCAGAATGGTACAGTGGCTCGTTCTTGGCAGGATGACGATTTAAAAACTGTAAAAACTACCAAAGTCGATGGCAAAAGGTAACTTAGATAAAACTCTTATTATGCCTATTATTAAAATTTGTTAAAAACAGGTATATTGTACTTCATGCCGGTAATAAGAATGGGTTTATTCCTGGTGCAGACTTGGTGTTTAGTTCCTCGACCAAAAACTCAGATTACCACGGGGAAATGAATCAAGCAAATTTTTTGAATTGGTTTGAGAATAAATTATTGAAAAATTTAACTAAACCTTCTGCAATTATAATGGACAATGCTCCGTACCACAGTACTCTGGTTACGAAGACTCCAAATAGTGGATGGAAAAAAGAAGATATCCAGAAATGGTTAAAAGAACAAAATGTTTCATTTGAAATCAATTGCTTAAAGAAGGAGTTACTACACATTGTTGAAAGGTAAATTAATATTTTTCTGTAAATGAATAAACTAAAATTTTGATTCATAGGAATAAACCTGAAAAAATGTATGCAGCCGATCAATTGGCTGAAAAATATAACCATAAGGTACTTCGTCTCCCTCCCTATCATTGTATATTCAATCCAATTGAACTCATATGGGCAATTACAACTTATTATAATAAACATGTAGGGAGGGATGGAAAATCAGTTGAAAGCTGCTTAAATATGTGGAAAGAAGCTTTAATGGCGGTGCCAGAAGATGCATGGGCAAATTCTGTTCGACATTGCGAACAAATAATAGAAGATTGGTGGAAGAGAGAAGTAGCTTTCGACGACGGGGACGTGGCGCCGCTGATGATTAATTTAAATGATGATAGTGACTCTGACTGATTAAAAAATTATATAAATTAATGATGCCCTATTTAAAATGCAAATTGTCTACCATTCAAATTTTTTGTTAAAAAAATATGCACATTTGTTTTTCAATGTAGCATGTAAAATAATTGTTAATGTTAGCTTCCTGTTTTTATTATTTTCGTTATAAATAAATTGGCATTAACAATGTTCTCTGTGTCTTTAGTAGCGTTGTTCTCTTTTTCATCTAGTATTTCTTAAAAAAAAAGGTTTAATAAGTTTATACGATAATGTCTGGGTCAAAGTTATTGCAGGAGAACCTGGTGACTTTAGTAAGAAACAGAACCAAGGTGCAAACATTGTTCGTTAATTTAATAAATAGTCGTTGCTAGAAGAAATAACTATTACATTAAAATGTTTTGTTTTTTAGTTCCAAAAATTATACTCCATACCTATGTGTAATGTAACAAAAAAAAAGATTATATAAAAAACATCGAAGTGTTGGAATAATTCAAATAAATGCAATTTATTTGTCAGACGACTTGTTCATTCAAACAATTTATTGAATTCGTGTTCTAAAACGGCTAGTAGTTAGTACTGATTGTTCATATTATTCACAAAATATATGTAGCTTCTGCTTTTGTTGGTTGTTCCATGATAAATATTATTTTACAATGATGAAATAACTACTGTCGGGATAATTCAGTTAAAAAACATTCTACAATCAACTCGAATAATTGTAACATCAACCAAATTGATCTTTGATATTGATTTAATCAAAAGTAAAAACAATTTCACCCTTAATGCAAAGTCGAAAGCCACTCGGTTAATTAAACAAATCAAGTATCAAATCGGATGATTGAAATATTAATTCTGCCAATCTTACAAATATAAATTTGTGTATTTTTTTAATAGAACAAACTGCTTATAAAATTATTTAAAAGAATGTAAAACATAACCAAGTTTAAATTAACCTCAATAAAATGTCAACATAAGAACTGCCAACATTACTTATTCTGACGTCATAAATTTAAAGTCACGTGGCATTCATCTACTTTTGAGATTACTATATTTTAAAATTTCTGTGTTTAGATTGTGCATTTGTTTTACTTACTAATGGTTATTTCATTTATCCATTTCTTTTATTCAAATTTATTTGATATCAATTAGTACTTGTTATTTTTTTTGTTTTTGTTTTAAATATTCAATCAATAAATGTTAAATTGTTAAATGTAAAGAGCTTTTATTCATTTAGCCGCCGCATACGTAAATTTTTGTTTTTAAGTGTTTTTCAGAATTGTTACAACCCAAGGTAAGTTCTGGGGTTGTAACCAACCAGAGGAGCTTTCGGATAATCAGGGGTTTGAAAGCTACCATTAGAAATCCTTGATTGGCGCCCTTACCGATTTTTGACTATTTTATCGTTCTAGTTCAATTTTACGACGATCACGTTTCCAATTTTTCACGGAATTTTAAATAAAACCCACCCCTTCTCCATTGAGCTAGTGGCACAACCCCGTTTATGTTACTACATTTCAGGCAGTATCTTTGTATTAATTTCGGCATGTAACAATCTCTTAAAAAATCGATTTATTGTACAAACATGTATGAAAATTTTCAATAATTGTTATGTTTTTTCTCAGTCTCTATTTAACATTTTTAATCCACGATCACTCTAGGGGTCATCTGGTTTAGCCGTGAGTTGGTCTCAACATAAAAATTTATGGTTTTTTATACGTACATTACACTAATTGTATTTTTACTAATAAAAATATTTTTTTATTTTTCCGTCCGTTTTGGTGTATTTTACAAGCATTATAATCGGCCGGAAATTTTACTTTTCCGGCTTAAGTCGGTAAAGTGTAGTAGAATTTTATAACAACAAGTTGGCACTAATAAACATTAATTAATTAAACGTCATCTGTCAAATGTTTTAAATATTTTTAATAGTGAATTCAAGAGGTGGTTCGTTTGGCGCCCGGTCTTCGGTCTTCTTGTTTCTTTTATTTCTTATTTATTATTTCCTCGTCAATGAAGTTCAGAAGTTTATTCCAAGAAGCATTTTTCAACATATTATCGGTTGTTACAGAGTTTCGTTGTCCTCCAAGCATGTTTGTTTAGGTTACAGTGCCCTGATATTAGTCTCATGAGTTTCCTTAACTTTTGTCTTCTGATGGTTGATGGTTGATACTGCAGTTTGAGTATTTGTTTGTGGCTCTGTAAAGAATAGTTTTGTGTGATTCATCCCTGAAGAATTTTTCCATAGTTTTTTATGCTTTGCTGCAAATTGTTTCTGTTCCGATCGCTTAAGTGATTCCGAAAAAGGGTTCAGGTCCGATATATGTTCCTGTTGTGCCTTTTTAGCTAGTGCGCTCGCCATTATGTTTTCTTTTATATACTGGCTTTTTAATATGACGATCTGAACGCCAGAAGTGCTGCTTGGCTGTCAGAAATGATCGATATCAGACCAGATTTATTAATATATACCATTATCTGTGTTATTCTTTAGAATATCACTAACAAAAAAGTGTTAAACAAATATAAAAAATTTTCGTATGTTTTACAATTTCTAAAAACAACAATAGTTTTATTTTCATATAGCTTATATTGCAATAATATTATGTAATTGTAAAATTAATTTTAAAAACAATTAAATTTTGTTATTACAGTTTTTGGTTTTCTGAAAATATGTTATTAAATTTTATTAAAAATTAACACTTTAATAATTGTCTTCGCATTTTGTGGACCTCGGCTTCACTTCGGCTCACAAATATGCTCATACTCGCAAAATAACACTTTCTAGACTAGTCATACAAATAACTTAGCATTCCTTTTTTTATTAACAGATTGATTTTACTTACTGAACGTAAATTAATATCTTTTTGACAATATCAGTAATAAACAAGGAAATTTTAAATTTATATTATTTTTTTAGATTGATTCCTGTTTAAAAATAAATTCTTCAATTTGACGGTATATATACATATATAGATGTAAACAGGGAGCCATCTAGATGAACATTTTTCCCGCTTTTTATAAAACGATAAGTTTTGATACGAAAACGAAAATATAATAGTTATCGAATTTCAATCAACTGTTCGTGTAGATGCAAGAAAATTTTATATTTGAATCCGACCACATTACACTACCTAGTTATTTTATTTATTTGTTGACACAACATTAAATCAGTGTAGGTTTTATTTGAAAAAATTAAGTTAATTATTTTATGTTATTACAGTAGATTAAAATTAATTGCTACGCAAAAGTTTTTTCAATATAAAAATCCAGAAAGCACTACAAGCAAATAACATTTCCTATTTATTGATTAAATAATACAGTATATGTGGTATAATATCTTGAATTAAACTGTGGGGAAACAATAAAACAACAAGTATATGAAACTCTCTATTGCAAATAAAACTGGTAATGTATTTTCTAAAGGCTTTTCTGCTAGAGAATGGCTTCAGTGGGGTAGCTGCGTGTCCCTAACGTTATTTTAGATCTACATAAAAGATGCATTGGAAGCATATGAGACAAAATATTATGTTGTACTAAAAACATAAAAATATGGTACTTTAGAAATATTGTATATAAGAATTAAATAACAAATGCGTGACATAACAAGAAGTATATACTCAATTTGACTTTAACTGCCTTATATCTCAACTCCGTCACATTTAGAAAAGTTATGCTTTTATTTTTAGCTTCGATCAAACTATTAATTATTGTAACCGAATTTTTGATATTTTCATTTCTAAAATTTATTTTTTATTATTAAACTGTTACAAAAAAAATTTTTATTTGTAAATTATGATTGCTGACTTTGTTTGCGTAAGGTTTTTAACAAAAGAAAACCAAATTATACATAAATTGTAAAACAGTTACAATTTAATTTTAATTATTTTATAAACTATGCTGTAGGCTTAATTTTAAATACAATGCTCATATTATTTTTAATATTTGATAATGCCTTTAAATTGTATACTTTTTGTTTAAATAAACATTTTTTAGGTAAGTAATTTTTTATGCTAAATATATTAGAAATAAAATTATTATTGGCACACTTTATAGTTCAATAAAGCTTATTTTTAAATCCAATATGTACTAATGTAACGCCATTTGTAAACTGCTTTATAACACAATGAAAAACAAAGATACTTAAAGTACACGTTTATATTTAACTGGAATATAAAAAAAAATTATCTGTATAATATATTATCATTTAATTATAACCTATTGATATAAAACTAATTAAATAATTTGTAAACATTAGAAAATTTTTATATATTCTAGCTTATGTTAACTTTAAATATAATTTATATTAAAGAATTTTTATTTTTACATACATGCTCATGTATCAACATTCTAACAATAGAAGAAAGCTCAGTTATATACATACATTTAGAGAAGTACAATAGGTATTATTCCAACAATACACCTTATACATTACCTTTCAATGTTATTATATAATTTAGAAAATTAAAAGGAAACATACATGTTGGCTTGTTTGAAAAACCGCAATAAAATATCATTGTTTACAAAAATATTCAAACACAATTACGTGGTATTTTGTTTTATGCACATTGTTAGGGACGTTAATGTTATACATACATTGCTGTGAAAAGCGAGTTTTTGATATTATTAGCTAAAGTGCCATAAAATTATGGAATCCCCAACACTAAATTGTTATATCCATCGCAACCGTTGAGTATTAATTAATTACACCGCAATGAAAACGTAGGCTTTTGTCCTTTGTTTAAAACATTCATAAATTTTAATTTAATGCAAACTTATATTTTATATTGTTTTTGTTTTATACATTGTCAAGGTCATTTTCTAAATACTAACCGGGTGTAATGCGGGTAATTTGAACTGACAAGCAAATTTATTACCTTATGATGATATCAAAATTTATGAAAGCGTGGAATTAAATAGCTCGATTATATTCAAATGGTACGCAAGTACGATATGCTTTACGCTTTTAAACCTGTGTGAAGTAGTGGTTGGTAGTAATGAAAATCTCATTTATACCAGTAACTATGTAATTAGTTTTTTAAAATTCTAAGTTAACATAAACATAACAAAAAATGTAATTTTATAAATGATACTTATTGGCTAACAATTTAATGGTTTTTCAATGCTTATTTTATTACAAACATTGATTTTTATGCTACATAGGTACGTAGTACGGCTTCTTAACGTACTGTATTATCGTAATACCATTTAAATTTATATGAAACCAGACTAATTAAAAAGTTTACTTAAAAAAAACATTTCTGCTTGGAATCAATATTTGCCGTTAATTGATACAATTACCATTTAAACATTTGTTTTATTAGCGATCACTTTACAAGAGCAGTAAAATGTTTGTTTTTAACTGTTACTAAACAAACGTTTTGAATAGATGTACAAATTAAAAAAAACTTATATGATAATTTTATTTTTTGCACTTAAATTAAAATTAATTTTTAAGTTTTTTGTAAACTTTGTGTAATTATTATTAAACATCGTGAAATATGTTTAATAAAATTTACTCTAACGGAAGACTAGAAACAAGATTCTATTTTTAATGTAAAAAAACTTAATACTCACATTACAACTAAATAGATTAGTTGAAAAACGTAATATAAATTTTAACTAATTTAAATTAGAAACAAATTTTCATAATATAAACTAATGACGTTTGTTTGAATGTATTAAACAATGTTGCTTGATGCGAAGTAATATTCTGCTGAACTTTCATTGTTTATTATTTTGAAATGAATATATACAACGTTTCGATTGCACGAAACGTTGTGTATATTCATTTCAAAATAATGTACAATGAAAATTCAGCAGAATGTTATTACTTTGCATAAACTAATGATTTTTTAAAAGTTATAAATTATTATTTTTTCATATTTTTTTTAGTGTTTACTATATTTAACACGCTGAATAGATGAAAATAAGTCTCGCCTACAAATATTTTTATAATTGGTTAATTCAAAATACGCAGCAAAATTACATTTAAAGACTGATTCACTTTGCAAAATTATTGTGTACTATTGTCTGTTCTTTAACTAGAAGGAGCCTTTTAAATATTACCCGATAATTTGTAGACTTATGATTGGCTAACGCCGACACACGAAATTGCGATAATTTGGTAAACATAACCTATTTGTAAACATTAATGATGTTTGACAGAAATTTGACATTTTTTTTTATATTGAATGCTTTAAACCTTTTTTGTGATATTCTAAAAGAAAACAAATAGTTCGTATAAGTATATGGATGCTGCACTGCTCCAAATACAGTTCTAAAGTTTACACCCCCTAACAAAACGTAGGCGTTTGAATTTGGGTCACCTATCAATACCCGAAAAAACGTGCATATTAAATATGTACAAGCAAACTTTAATTGATGATCCGAAAATGACAATTTCTTATGTAGCACATAAAATTATTGAAACGTTAGGTAAGAAATTTTACTATTTAATGCTGCTATCAAATTAACGGCAATTTCTTTAGGTCTTAGAAAATCAACTATTTATAGTGCAATAAAAGAGTATCTACAAAAAGAGGAATTCTTTTCTTTAAAACGAAGTGGATGCCGCTCATCACTGATTAAAATAGTCGGAAAATCTACCAAAAATCGAGTACGGCAAATACCCAACAAACATTGCTACATCAGATATACGTATATTTAAGATAATTTAAGGTTAGCCTTATATAAATGGGAAAGAAGGATCTAGTGTATTTACATGTCAGGATGTCAGCAATTTCACATGTATAAATTACAGATATTTTAGGTAAAATCTGTACATCTAGCTTACATCAATTTTCTAGGACGGCTTATGTATAGAACATGTAAAAGTATTATGCGTTTTACCCTTCGCTTTATGTATATTCTATGTAAGTAAATAATGTATGATAAACATAAATTTTATATATATATTTAATGTCTGATAATATACAAAATTTATATAATCCTTATATAAGGGAGAGGTTTAAAATACGTATTAAAAATTAATTAAATGTATTAATTAATTTTCATACGCATGTCTTAGAAGCCGATAAATAATTGAAATAAAATATCAGTTGACGCATGTATGGCCGCAGTACTCCTGTTCATAAGAATTAGGTACTCTAAGTACCTAAAGCTAAAAATAGATACTTACGTTTGTAAATATAGAAACTTCTTTTTTTATATACATTTTAAACCCATACTTAAATTAAAAATAATGTAACCTCCGTATAATTTGTAAATCTTAGATATTTATTTATGGTATTAGCAGGCAAATACAGTTAAAAAACTAACACTAAGTAACTAATAGTATAAGAAGTATTTTCATTATTTATTTGATTTCATTTGCAGCTTCGCCAAACAGAACGCTCGCAATCACCTCGAACTCATCGGTGACGTCCTTATATGTATTCTTGATTACACCTGTAAAAAACCACGTTCGCTAGATTAAAGTAATATTGACTGATTGATTTTAAAATAATGATAGTTAGAAATCATCACATAAAATCTGGGATCTTTCTCAAAAACATATATTTTTCGGAAATCCCTGTAGATAATTTCGTTTTTTAGCGGAATATGAAAGGTTATAAAATAGTGCAACTTTTCTCTAATTAAACCAACCTCGTATCTCTTACCGTTTCGGAGATTCCCATGGTAGCCCTCGAATTGGTTGTAACCCTGTATAAGTGAAACGATCTTTAGTAATGTTAACAAATCTGTATATTTTAATGCGACTTCAAAGATTTAAACCTAATAATGTATTCATAAATTAGTGTAATTTTTAATGTTTTTAAAAAACAATGCCTTTTTTATTAAAACTTTTCAAATTCAAGTATAAATGTTAATTAAAAAATTTGTTGTATTCCTTTTATATAACGTCGTAATGTGGTGTTTGCGTTGTAAACTTGAGTATAATTCCCGATTCATAATTCAATGGCATCTTATTTAAACTCAAAAACCATCACGTCATTATCAAATAGTTAAATTTTTTTTTACAAAGAAGTCAGTTAGTTTAATTAAATTATAACATTGTTATTTTTTCTATAGTCTTAAAAAAGATACTGTTTTTTATGGAACTTCGATAATTTTCTAAGAATTAATAAATAAATCCTAATCCTATTCAAATTAATACTAACAAAGTATATGGGGATATAAATACGATTAATAGAAACATTACTTACCCTTAGCTTATCAAACAAGATTCACAAAATAATAATAAAAGAACACTAAACAAAACGGATTTAAAACACCGAATAAATAAAAACAAGAGTAATAAATGTTTCGATTCAGTTTCAACAACAAATTGCAACTGCATTTAAATAGTAAATAAGAAATAATGCATAAACAAAAATCTAAAAATCCACAAAGTTGAAGTGGAAAGTTTTTGCAGATGAGAGAGGTAGTGTTGTAAAATACAGCACATTGCTTAAATCCTATTGTTCTCTCACGTGCAAGACAGCCATCGTAAAATTTTTAGGAAGCGGTTGCTTTGACATTGTACACATTTCTAAGAATGGCTTAATTCGACGATTTGAGATAGCTTCATACATTTCTAAACGAATGATATTCCAAAAATCAATAACATAATCTGACTTATTTTAATAATTTGTATATTCTAATTTATATTCATTGTTTAGTCAAAACATGCTTGCTAGAAACAGCACGAAGTTTACTTTTATTTTGTTAAACATTTCCATATACGTGTGATTACTTTGAACGATTCTTGCTACCTGTGAATGGTGCTGTTAAATTCTATTGTTAAATGTTCTTTATTATTCCAAATAATATTTTTTAATTTTTTGAAGTTCAATAGTCATGAAACGCCATTATCTTTTTTATTCGTAATATCGTTGTCGGTGAATACTGTTTTTAAGTATTTTAGGATAAATCAAGGACATAATAAGGTCATTTTCGAAGAACTGTAAATTTTTAAGCCAAAAAGGTTGTTGTTATTCAATTTCAGCTAAACAGCAACCACAGCGCGGCAAATATATGTATAAGCATAGTATGCCAATTTATGTATATTTATAACTGAATTTTTTTTGCAATAAAAATATACGTCTTATTAACTTTTTGGAAAAGTTAACCGTGGGGAAAATTAACTTGTTCTTTCCATTCTGAGCCCGTTCTTGAAATTAAAACAATACTGATACAAATTAGAAAATTGGTCCAATAAAACTACCTTTTAAAACTAATGGTCTGATAAAAATTGCCAAACAAGTAACATAATGTAATTAATGAGCTCTGGTATAGGATAGGTAAATAAAATGATGTAACAAGTTATAACTGGCGTTTAACAGGTACTGCATATAATGTGTATGTTAAGTAAATGTAATCTGATTTACATCTACAATACGTCCTTTTATACACATTAACCCGATCTGAATTTAATTATATTTTTAATACATTTCTATTCTTATGTAAAATAATCATAAATTTTGCTATATAAACAGTATATACCTTTTTTCATATTAAATATATATAAACATTCTCATGTTTTTAATACGTATGATTTTTCATATAAGAAATATGTTACCCTTAATATGTACGATTCATGTAAACTCTTGTATGTAATATACATGTTTATTTATATTAACTTATATACTTCTTATATATAAACCCAAATGTAAAATAGATGTTATTTTCATAAGGAAGACTGATATATTCTAGATGTAAAAAGGCTTATGTGTGACTATTTCTTTAAATTTTACATATATTTTATAGAAAATTTATATGTATGTTTGCTGGGTAGTACATAATTTTTTTTTATAAGAATGAAACTCATACTTTGAACGAAGTTTTAAATGAAATACATAATTAGTCGCATTTGCCAAAATGTTTTATTTATCGTTATATAAAGTAATGAAGCAGATAAATTTCAAGTGAGTTTGTTATATTTAAACCCAAAGCATGGTGACTCAATTTTTTTTTAATAATAGGTATTTGACACGTAACTGAAAAAGTATTTTAATTGAACCTATCCATATAATTTGTATATAAATACTGTTAAACAATGTAGAAGGGAGGAACGAGCCATTTATTCTATATGTCAAAGACTCGTCGAACATAAGAGGGGCTTCGTTGGGCGCTTGTGCTGGGTTAGACTGCAAGTCAATTTATTACAAGTGAATAATGCACGACACTGACCGTTTACACAATTTATGTACTATTGCAAAAGTTACGATTACAAATTTCAAACGAAGTCATTAATAAACAATAACAGAAACAAACAAAACTGATTTTATTAATTATAAAAATTAAATTTATAAACGTTTAATGATCAACACTAGAATAAACGATCCGACACCCGCTCTTTTATCTTATCAAGTTGTCACCACCAAATATCATTTCAATCTGCCCTCTTAGAAGTTAAATTTTCTAGCTGGTGTCGTTCCGTTCGCATGAAATTGTAATTTCACACGCGTTCCTTGCCCATATAAGGCAATATTACAAAATATTCAACCCTTATTGGTTGATTCTAAGTTATTAAGTTACAAAGACTAAACATTTTAAACATAATTTATGGGAACACAAACAAATTAGTGCACGTGTATGCATTCCATAGCCGTAGGCAGGCTTATATTCGGTGCCTCCGACACGGCCATTCTGACATTTTGCACGTCCTCAAGCATTTGTAAAAAGAAAGTTCCTGCAACGTAAATAACAATGTCATTTGAATTGATACCGCTCGTCTATTTTGACGAAATAGAAAACATCAAGAAGTAGATCAAGTAACAATTTTAAGTTACATTCAACAAAAATTTGGTAACAGTTCGGCATTATTGCCTCGTCAGGTTGTACAAACCAGGATCAACACACAAAGGGGCACAACTTCTCATCTGGTAATACAAACCAGAATAAACACAAAGCAGCACAACTGCCTTAGCTGGTTATGCAAACCAGGATCAACACAAAGCGGCACAACTGCCTCATTTGGTTATACAAACCAAGATCAACACAAAGCGGCACAATTGCCTCATCTGGTTATACAAACCAGGATAAACACAAAACGACACAACTGCCTCATCTGGTTATGCAAACCAGGATCAACACAAAGCGGCACAACTGCCTTATCTGGTTATACAAACCAGGATCAACACAAAGCGGCACAACTGCCTCATCTGGTTATACAAACCGGGATCAACACAAAGCGACACAATTGCCACATCTGGTGATACAAACCAGGATAAACACAAAACGGCACAACTGCCTCATCAGGTTATGCAAACCAGGATCAACACAAAGCGGCACAACTGTTTCATCTGGTTATACCAACCAGGATCAACACAAGGCGGCACAACTGCCTCATCTGGTTATACAAACTAGGATCAACACAAAGCGGCAATTAACTGAACCAAGCTATCATCACGTTGTTGAAAAACTTTCAAACAATCCAAATATAAGTCATTAACCTGAATCATATAAGTAGAGTCATTTTTAGATTTGGGTGATGATAAAGTAGACACTTCTTTACTTGATGTAGCTGGATTTCGTAATTAGAAATCAGCATGCTTCCTTCGCAATAAAGAATGTCTAAGTTAAAGTCCTGTAAAAATGACCACCAACGATGTGCTCGTGGTGTAAGGTCTTGTCTTGTACGAGATGATTTAAGGTAGTTGCATTCTTGAATGATTGTAAAATAACGGCCTGAAAAAAAAATAACGAAAATGCCTTACAGCTTTGACTGCTAGAGTTTCAAACTCATAAGAATTGTATCGAGATTCTGAACCAGTAGTACGTTTACTAAAATACGGAACAGAATGAATTTTAGCTTCTCTTTTTTTGAAAAAGTACATCACCATAACCAATTGAGCTAGCATCTGTATGAAGTTCTATTGGTAAGTCCAGATTAAAAATAGTTGAAACGGGTCGGACGTTAGACAGGATATTACTTTATTATTTGCCTCATCACAGTACAGACGTTGTTTGAAGATTAACGCAATTTGTTTTAACTCTTACAGAAGCAACATAATCGACTTTTAATTTAAATTTTACATTAGTTTACGGTAATCCAAAAACCTGCTTCAACAAAAGTTTTCACAACAATTTAAATGCGTATTACACATTTAGGCATACAAAAGATGAAAAAGAAATAAACCATCATTAATGTAAATAATTTCAATGTTTACACACAAAAATAGTATGCATTGTGTAAACAATAATTTGATTGCTAATTAAAGGTGGCGGATATTTTTTTGGTAGACACTTATTGTATTTAGAATTAAACTTCCTGTAATTAACACAAAAACAGTCTGAACTACCTATCTTTTTAATTCAAAATTTTCAACTTCATTCAGGTAAATTTAAATGTTCAATTAAAAAAAACCAGTTCAATTAATTTGCAAATTAAAATTTTGTTTTACCAAGCTTTTACTGTTTATAATTTTTGTCCATATAGAAATGATTTGGCAATGTAATAGTGACAAGTTTTTTTATCTAAGGTAGTTATGTCGTTCAAACATTTCCCACTTTATAAACGGCAATATTTTTGTTTATAAGAATGACAATCCAAATCAAACAAACAGGAAAAATCTCACCAGATTTTAATTAGAGCATTCGGAAGCACGGCCTGGGTTGCCACAGGGTCACGAACCCCTATTGAGTTTCTAAGCGGCGATAGACTGCGGTGTCTTCATTGATGTTTAAGACGTCCAGCTCCTTCATTCTTGAAAGACGGTGACAATGGTAGACCCTTCGATCTAGTTTGATGACCAGAAAGAAATAGCGCCGGTCGCTTACCGAGTCTTCTTTGTGATATGTTACACGTGCCCTTAACGTATAGACCTGAAGTACCGGATTACAATTACGCCAAATAATAAATCACTTTTTAAAATTTGAATACATTCTGAATATTCTGTATTGTCGAAAGCGTTTCATCAATTAATTTGGTGTTTATAGTAACAACAAAATTTTCAATGGTAAAGTAGTTTATCCTCCTGTTTGTTAGGTTGTAATTAGAACTAGATCTTGTCTTCTTTAGGAGGGGCAATAAAAACCACTCTAAACTATTTTTATGGCTACGTTTCGTGCCTCTAGTGTGAACTTCTTCAGGCCACTGAAAATTTATTTACGGTAAGTGAACAACATTACACAAGTATATAACAACTAACTGAATTTGTTAACAGGTACAACATAAAGTTGTTGTACCTGTTAGAAGTGCACACTAGAGGCACGAAACGTAGCCATAAAAATAGTTTAGAGTGGTTTTTATTGCCCCTCCTAAAGAAGACAAGATCTAGCTCTAATTAAAGTTTTCATTTACGGTTTCAGAAAAGTTGAATTAAAGCAATTTGTTTGGGTAACACAAGTATTCCATCCAAATCAACAATAGTGCATCAGCTTTCGGCATTTTCAAATTTTTAATTTTTATAATACGTTGTCAATTTTACATTTGTAAAATTTATTGAATTTGGTGACTTGTAGAATAACTAAGAATAATTGTTGTAGCAATTTTACTCTTTCTAGAGTTGCACTACAATTTTCACTTTCACTTGCACTTCTTCGTAACGGATCATCATTATCATTTTGCAGTCCTGATTCCACTTCTGATGTCAGAGACTCATCGAACATAAGAGGGGCTTCGTTGGGCGTTTGTGCTGGGTTAGACTGCAAGTCAATTTATTACAAGTGAATAACGCACGACACTGACCGTTTACAAAATTTATTTACTATTGCAAAAGTTACGATTACAAATTTCAAACAAACTCATTAATAAACAAACAAAACTGATTTCATTAATTATAAAAATTAAATTTATAAACGTTTAATAATCAACACTAGTACAAACGATCCGACACCCGCTTTTTTATCTTATCAAGTTGTCACCACCAAATATCATTTCAATCTGACCTCTTACAAGTTAGATTTGCTAGCTGGTGTCATTCCGTTCGCATGAAATTGTAATTTCACACGCGTTCCTTGCCCATATAAGGCAATATTACAAAATATCCAACCCTTATTGGTTGATTTTAAGTTATTAAGTTACAAAGACTAAACATTTTAAACATAACTTATGGGAATACAAACAAATTAGTGCACGTGTATGCATTCCATAGCCGTAAGCAGGCTTATATTCGGTGCCTCCGACGTATATATCATAATATGGTTTAATAAAGGTCACACAAAAAAAATATGGGTGTACAGAACCAAAGAAAAACATATATTAAAGGTTTACCTACTGTAGTAGGTTTTGTTGACAATGGATTGTTGCTTTTTGAAGGCAAAAAGACTGCAGATTATCATGAAGGAATAAATGCTACAGTTTTTGAAGAATAGTATGTCGAAATTCTGAATAAATTACCAGATAATGCTGTTACTGTTATGAACAATCCATTGTACCATATCCGTAAGTTCAAACAAGTTTCAACATCATCGTCAAAAAATAAAAACATGCAAAAGTAGTTACAATCAAAGAATATAAACTTCTCAGAAAATATGGTTAGCTCAGAACTTCTACATTTAATCCGTTTACACAAACCACAGTTTGATTTGTATGTAACAGATAAAATGATAAACACAAAGGATATAATTGTATAAAGGTTGCCTCCTTATCATTGTGAGTTAAACCCAATAGAATTTATATAGGCAAAAATAAAAAAAGTTACATCCAAAAACTGCATATAAAGCAACTATTTCTACAAGCCGCTCAAAACGTTACACCTACTGACTGGAGAAATTGCGTTGTTCATGTTATTAAGGAAGAAGAAAAAATGTTTAATTTGGATGACATAATGAATCTTATAATCAAACCATTAATAATTTCCTTTGGCGAATCAGTTTATTTGAGAATTTTTTTTTAAGTAATTAATCTTTTATTTACTTCTTAGTTTATGTACAATGGAAATATCCTATATTTCTCAGAAAAATCTTGTCTATCATTAGGTAACAATTTGTTTAGTCATTTCTAGGATTACATAAAAAAATCTTACTTTTTATAATGTTATAGATACCACTCACATTACATGCCAATAGGCACAGTTGTATAAAAACATCGATTATGAATCGCAAAATTTAAATTTTCCGCAAAATTATTCCAGTAACTTTTTTAGTGATTCTCTATAGTGTAAATTGGGCTTTAATACATACTCCTCCTAGTTAAAAAACAGATTATAATAATCTTGGTACTTCAGCGATTACTTAACTTTTATCAGTGTTTTTTGTATACACAATTTATTATTTTAAAATAATCTATTGTAAAACCATTTGATATTGTTGATATCAAAGTAAGCAATAATTGGTAAAATTCTGAATTCTTCTCTATATCTATTGCACTATATTTATTTGTTCTTCATTTAGGAGGGGCAAGAAAACCACTTTATACTATTTATAAGGCTACGTTTTGTGTTACACGTGAGCACTTCATCAGGCCACTTCAAATTGATTAAAATTCTAAGTCTGAGATAATATGAGATTTAAACAAAATAACTAATACACACAAATGAATTACACTCACTTATACACTCAAAAAATCACAAAAAATAAAACATAAAATTGTCAATCTATAAAAATTTTAAAAACGTTATAACATTGCCAGGTTTCCTCGATTTTTAGGCGCCGTCGATTGTATCCATGTCAAAATAGTATCACCAGGGGTGTCAAAAGCAGGAATATATTGTAATAAAAATAAATATTTTTCTTATACCATCTAAGTTGTGTGTGATGCAATTTAAAAATAATGAACATTGAAGCTTGTTGGCCAGAGCAATTCATAATTCCAACATATTTACTAATTGTCTACTAAAACGCAGATTTGAAATCCGTGGATTTAGAAACCGTCTATTGATTGAAGATAAGAAAAACTATGCTTTGAAACCGTACCTTATTACTTTTTTACGAACTCTAAACAAACCTGTTGAAAATTGGTTCAATGAGTCTTGCACACGAAACTGCATCGAGAGATGGTTTATAGTTTTGAAACGCAAATTTCTAATTCTACTTTCAAGAATTAGAGTGCAACATGAAAACATTTAGGGTATTTAGTTAGTTGTGCGATATTACATAATATAGCAAGCACAATAAATGATAACATTTTTGAAAACGTAAACAGTAAAATCGGGGAACAATATTGAAGATAATAGAATTCAATACGCAAATAATATTGTACATGAAGCACTCACCAATTAATCAATACTTTAGAAACTTCTAAACTTATCATATTATATAAAAGAACTTTTCATTTATTAACATTGCAATTAAAACACGTTAAGACTATTCAAAATTACAACATATCCAAACTTTAAATTAAATCCAGATTAAAAACTTCTCTCCAAACATTACTTTTTGTCCCACTATTTTTTTAATAACTTTATTAATTTCAGAGACGGTGACAAGCTTGAAGGTCCTCTACCAGTTTCCGTTATGTTGCATCTTTCTTAGTCAAAGTTCACTTTTGCCATCTTTTTTAAATTACTGTATTTATTTTAAAGTTTCTCCAATCTTTACACAAGATAATTCAAGCTTCATTTTTCTATCTGTTGCTATTTGTGTCAGTTTCTTTTCTTTTAATTATATGCTTTTATTTCTGTATTAAAGACAACAAAATTTATATTTTACTTCACTATTTACTAGCAAATCTGTTGTTTATTTTCGTTGGTACTCTAGCCATTTCATTCATTCGAATCAAGCTGCTATTTGTTCCTTACTTATACAATCGTTTTTTGTTTTTGTCTAATTTTGTTTTCTTATATTTCAATTTATATTTAAACAAATTAATGATCTTTTCTTTTAAGCGGATATACGGAAGCTTATTTGTGACGTTTCGTGCTAATGAACAAGCACTTCATCAAGCCACTTTTTTATTCAGTAAAAACATGCATAAAAATTTGGTTACCTGATAATCAATTTACTTGAACGTAATAAATTATCATAATCATCAAAAGTTCAAATACGGTTTTTTTACACAATCGGTGATCAAGCTTTTATTCGTTGACGTATTGTTCAGTGCAGTTGGCTGCAATGAAATCATAGAAATCTTTTTGAAAATATGGTTATGTACATAGTGTAGTGTCAGCTGACAGCGTTTGTTTATAAGTACTGTAAACTTTAATTATAAATCAAAAAAGGTTAGCTTTCTGGTAATAAGTTTACTTCAAATTTTAATCAAGTCAATATTCCTTTCTTTTAGGAGTATATACGGAAACAAGCACTTCATCAGGCCGCTCCTTTATTTAGTAAGAATACAATAAAGCGTATAAGTAAATTAAATTATTACAAACATCAATTGACCTGGGTAAAAAATTAATAACTAACAACGTAATAATACTGGATGTATAAATATTTCTAAGTTTAAGATTGTAAATAAACACATTATTTTTATTTTATTTAATCTTTTTTTTTAAATTTACAAATTAAAAAATTACAAAAATTAACAAGTAAAATAACAAAGTAGTAGCAATTTACCACTAAATCAGAAAGTATAACTGTAAAAATTTTAAAAACTTATATAAAACAAAATAAAACAACAAAAAACGCAAAAGCACAACCACAAAAACACTGAAAAAGATAAACTTGAATTAACATTTATTTGAGGTCTTAGATAAACTGCTTTCCTCATCATTGCCAAGAGAAATAATTAATGGTTAAATTATAAAATTCAATATGCCATCCAAATTAAACATTTTTTCTTCTTCCTTAATAGTTTGAACAACGCAATTTTTCCAGTCAGTAGATGTAACATTTTGAACGGCTTGTAGAAATAGTTGTTTTACATCTTTTAATTTGAAGGTGCAGTTTTTAGATGCATTTTAATTTTTTGTCCATATCAATTCTATTGGATTTAACTCAATGATAAACAGGTATTTTTAATACAATTTTATTCTTAGTTTTTGCCATTACATCTGTTACATATAAATTGAGCTGTGGTTTGTGTAAACGGATTAAATTGAGAAGTTCTGACCTAAGCATATCTTCTGAGAAATCTATGTTTTTTGATTGTTACTACTTTTGCATGTCTGTTTTTCTTGACCGTGATGTTGGAACTATGATATGATGCATTGTCCATAACGACAGTAGCTTTGTCTAGTAATTTATTCAAAATTTTGGCAAACCATTCTTTAAAAACTGTAGTATTCATTTCTTCATGATAATTTGCAGTCTTTTTGTCCTTAAAAAGCAACAATCTATCGTCAGTAAAACCTACTAAACGTAGTTAAACGTTTTCCTTTTCCTTAAGGATTTTATAATCCAGTACACTGTTATCGATCCATACGTTATCTTTTGTGGGACCTTCAGTGACAAATGTTTCATCAAGATAATAAATAGCTCGTTCCTCCTTTCTATATTGTTTAATAGCTTTTAGATATTTTCTTGACCAACAAATTATATCGTCATGTTCATTTAAAACACTTTTTTAGTTACGTGTCATATACCCATTATATAAAAAAAATGTTAGTCACCGTAGTTTGGGTTTAAATACTACAAATTTACTTGAAATTTATCTGCTTCATTAATTTATATAATGATTAACAACACATTTTTGGAAAATGCAGGTGTCATGTATTT
This sequence comes from Aquatica leii, assembly GCA_035610365.1. Lineage (NCBI taxonomy): Eukaryota > Metazoa > Arthropoda > Insecta > Coleoptera > Lampyridae > Aquatica > Aquatica leii. The sequence goes on along the minus strand of CM069432.1, from coordinate 215,232,807 downwards.
TACGTACTCGATTTTTAGTAAATTCTTTAAATGTTTTAATTAATGTGGGCGGTCTTCACCTCGTTTTGAAGATGAAAGTTCCCTTTTTTGTCGATACTATTTTATTACGCGATAATTAGATTTTAAAATTTCTTACCTATTGTATTACTAATTTTGTGTACTACACAAGTAATTTTGATTTTCGAAGAATCAATTAAAGTCTGCTTGTACATATTTAATATGCACTGTTTTTAGGGTATAGACAGGTGACCCAAATTCAAACACTTACGTTTTCTTGAGGGCAAAAGGTTTAAAACTGTATTTGGACCTGGTACAACATTCATATTTCAAAATATGTAAAAATTATATTTAACGCTACCCTTAGTTCTTATAAGAACTATTTATTCACTTAAAAATAACACAAAAAAAGTTTAAAGCGTTCAATATAAAAAACAGTCAAACAAAATGAATATCAATGAATGTTCACATATGATAGGTTATGTTTACCAAATTATTACGATTTCGCGTGTGGAAATCAGGGTCAGCGTTAGCCAATCATAAGTCTAGAAATTACCGGGAAATATTTAAAATGCTCCGTCTAGTTAAAAAGCAGACATTACTGTTTAAGCACGTTAAATACAACGTGGTATAAGTGATTAAGTGTAGATAATAAAGTGATAGATAGATAAATTATTTGTAAGTTGTTTTTCTTAAATATTGTTACATTTTATTAGTGTTATCTGTAGTAAAAACTAAGTTTAGTAAACATTAGTTGTAAATTACATGTAAGTAGTTAATTTTAAATTAATTAATTCTAAAATTCGTTACAATTGGTATCAAGTGTCAAGAGAAAGGAAAGTTCTACCCTAACTCTATTTCATTTTAACGGCACTGCCACGTTAACATCTACAATGTTCCTAAAAAAACTAGAATTTTTTAAATGTCCCTAAAATAAATGTAGCGGTAAACAACGCTGTTAACCTCAGTTTTGTACTATCGTTGTTGTTGTTTATGTTGTGCTTGCGTTATATTTTGCTTTTGTATTTTACTATTCTTTTCGTCTTATTCATATCGTATTAACTCTTTACTTTTACCTTTCTTATATCCTTGTTTTGACTTACATAAAATAACTTTCTTTTTCCCGTTTTCACGGTTCTTTCTTTATTCTATACTTTGCCAAACAGTTTTTTTCAAGACTAAACTAGATTTTCGATCTATTTGTACAAGTAAGTGCAGGAATATATTTAAACAATGATGTAAAGTTCTATTTGTATTACTGAATCCTTTAAAACAAGTAATATTTAAACCAGAAAATGTTCCCGGTGCTGTTTTACAAAAAATCTTCAAGTTGCAGATCACTCTAACTTACAGTTGCAACGTTGGTTAGAACTGGAACTAAAACAGAACTAGTGCAAAGGTAAAGTAATGATGTTTTAATATTATTAAAGTTTAATTAAGTATTTCATTTTTAGAGTGATTAATTGTATACAAGCAGGTCGAGAAGACTGCATATTTTTAGGAATCGATAATGGTAAATGGTATGATGTAAAGAGAAACTTAACATCAACTGTGTAATATCCCTTCCAGAAACTCCTATTAATTGGGCAAAATTTTCATCAAGAAGCGTTCCTCAGTATTTTAATAAAGAATATATTTACAAGTACCTTGTTGGAACTCATTTTGAAACAGAGGATTATGAAGTCCCATTTGATGAAGCCGGAACAACTGAGAAACCATGTAGGCGAGGATCACAGTTTGTAGGAAGTGACTACAGCCATGATGTTTTTGATGCAAGTGATGGCAAATATTATCATTTAAAAGCGAAGTGTTTTGCATCTTTCCATAAGAAGCTTATTTACAAAATTATGATCATTTTAAATCAGTTGTCTGGTGCAGTTTTTTTGGTACTTGTGAATGCAAACAATCTGCTCTTGGTAAATGCAGTCATGTTGCAGCACTTCTATTGTTTCTTTGTAAATATACTGAAGAATATGGTTATGAATGGGTGACATGTACAAGTAAATTAAGAGAATGGGCTTAGGAGCAAAAAATAGAAAAGCAGCACCTGTAACCACAAAAGCATACCCAACATTTAGATTGGATCCAATAAAAAGAGAAACTTTTGACCCAAGACCACTAAATTACACAAGAAGTGTTAATTTGAATAATTTTATTTGTGATTTGCAATATGGAAATAATTTGACAATGTTTCAGACATTGTTCAATGGAACATATGAGCATTTTAAAATGGATAAGGCAGAAACTGAAATTCTGTCACACCAAGTCTTACTTTTTAAAGGAAACATGAGTTTTTACATGAGCGACTACAATACTAAAGTATTCGCAGTAAAAGGTGCAGAAATAAAAGGGTCATTGGGTTGGAAAAGATGGAGAACCATTTTTTTTACATCTTCCATTACAAAACATGCTTCTAGTTTGTCTTCGAATTCTGCAAAATTAAACTTTAAAAAAAAACTTGTGGCAGATGTCACCTACTTATTTCATACCGGCCATTATATATAGATAAACCGAGGGCTAGAAATGTATACATTTCAAAGTATTTGAAGACTGATGAAGAACTAGTTGAGGTAGGATTATATGCAAATAAGGAATTTCCACATTTAGCATGTAGTTTAGATGGGGTTATTAAAAGAAGGGGTAAAATTATTAGAATAATTGAAATCAAGTGTCCGAAGATTTTAGAAAACCAAAATTCCAATAACTTTGAAGAGGTATTATCGCCATCACAAAAGAGTGCATTTTTTACATATAAAAAAAATGGAGAAAAATATTTAAAATCAAACCATCCATATTTATACCAAGTAGTGACATCAATGTTAACATGATTTTATTGTGTGGTCAAACATTAACATATTAGTTTTCCAAGTTAAATTAGACAATGCGGAACTTACTATTATTAATAATATATCAGTGAAATTAAAAAAACTTTACTACAGCATGTATCTTCGTGAAATTTTTCTAATGAAAGTTCCAAGAAATTTAAGTGTATTTGAATTAGAATGATTCAATTTAATTTCATTAATAATTTGCTAATCTATTTGTATATTACAATACAGTAAATTTATCCATATATCTAAATAAAATTATAAGTAAAGTTTTATATCGTGTATTACTTTATAACATAGGATAACATATTTGAATTATAAAATTAAATATAAATTGTATCACGAGATGATTTGAACAAGTCATTCCGAAAACAACAAGTTTGTAAGTACACAAATTGCGTCCAGGTGTAAAAAATAATTGAAATATGGGTTATACTGTAATAATAAAACGCCGATAGTTCTCTAAGTGTATAACCTCTTCGTAGCCGAATTAACATTAAACACAATTTGTCCCTGTATGAAAGTCGAGTAAACCTGTTTTTTGTTGAAGTGCCATTTTGTCTTTTGTATTTCAGCAATCCCATTAGGTTTTCATCCAAAAAATGGTATAATGCCTCAAACTGTGTTAACATCAGTAAAATGGTGAAAGTATCTAGTTTTAGATAGAGATAAATAAAAATCTCAGATTTTTTAATCTTGCTTTTGCGCTTCTAACATCAAAAGTGGTAAAGTTACCATACGATACGGTTTGTTATACAAATGATCAGTAGCAGCTTTATGACCGCTATCCACCGTGTTTACGTCATTTGCCACTTCAGCTGTTCCAATTTCAACGGTGCTTTGTATTGCTAAAGATGCAGGATCTCTTATTCCATCTAATGTGCATGTGGAATATGGAGTTGGGTCTGTGTTATTATCCAAAAAATGTTTTTCGCAAACATACACATTCTTGGTAATATTAAATGTGTTCAATTGATCGTTTGCACACAAATCAATCCATAATAAACACCTAGCCATATTTCGTGTTGGTTTGGGAAATGGATGGTAACGCAAGTTCTTAAATTGTTTTGATTTTGAAGTACTTGAACAATTGTTGTAGTAACACTTAGGCATTTTAAATACGCAGCTGTTAATTAGAAAACCACTATTACTAAAAATAAAAAATCAAAATGTCTTACCTGTAGCAGAAAGGTAAAAGTAAAGAGTCAATACGATATGAATAAGGCAAAAAGAAGAGTAAAACACAAAGGCAAAATATAATGCAAGCACAACGTAAACAACAACAACGATAGTACAAAAGTGGGGTTAACAGCTACATTTATTTTAGTGACATTTAAAAAATTCTAGTTTTTTTAGGAACATTGTAGATGTTAACGTGGCAGTGCCGTTAACATGAAGAGCTAGGGTAGAACTTTCCTCTCTCTCCGATTTAAATAGAAATCTTCTATTTGATATTAAGTAGATAAACAACTGATTATCTTGCAATTTTTTTGTGTTTGCGTATTAAACTGTTTAACATTCTTAAACCTGTGTGTCTAATAATAATAATAAAAATCAGTCGTTATTATGTTAAAAATAAAGATAATAATAAGTAAATGAACAATGACGACAAAGAAACTTTGCAATTTAAAAGTCGCGGATTTCAAAAGAAAATTAGAAAAATGTGATCTAGAAACGATGGTACCTCAAAAGAACACTTTAACGTGTAGAAAACATTAGGAAAAGTACGAAAAAAATTCAATTAAATGAACTGCATAAAAAGTCATAAAATGGTGATAAACGTGCACGGTTTGAGCATCAAGAAACGGTCTATCAAAAAAACGTAAAGCATTAATGCAACAGTATAACGTAGAAAACCTTTTAAATAGAGTAGATTGACATGGCAGGGCCGTTCCCAGAATTTAATTTGGAAAACTAATACATTTTGAAGCGATTGATTAATTTACTAATTATCAAAATCAAAAAACAGTAGAATTGCAAATGTTCAGTGAAAGAGTTTACATTCCGACCAAGGCCGCAACTTTAATTTGAACAAAAACCGAAAGAAGAAATAGCTGAAATTACGTAAGCATGTTAATGAAGAGGTTAGACGAAAATATAACCTTGAGGCACAAAACAATTGGTTTCAACTGGGCAACATGGTTTGGTATAGATCTCAACAAATATATTGTATTTAAAAAACATTTAGAGGTAAAGCAAAACTGGTCTACATCGATTGCCTAGTCGCGTTTGCTAGCAATAACAACGTTATTCAAAACCAAGTCCAAACCAGGGTAGAACTAAAAACTAAATCAAGGAAATAAACTTTGATAAGTTTATGAGCATATACGGCGTTTTGGAAATGTTAGGTTTGGAGTTACACAAAGATCAACGGGATCTGTTTTAAATACGAAAAAATTACCTCAATGCACATTGCGTCAGTAGAGATCTTAAGATCTTTAGGAGACTTGCAGTAGTATTTTAATAAAAAAGTTTGGACAGTTAAATAAACTACGCAAACAGCAACCGGCCGTTGTCCAAGTCTTAAAACTACATCATAATCTACGTTTTATTTTCGTTTTGGTCACCGTGAAGTATTCACGTGCAAGGCCGTTAGGCAAAAATCTGCAACAAGCATTATAGAACCTTAAGAGAGAAATAAAGTTCCACAACATCAAGAACTTGGCAGTACTCAGGCTTGGTTTAGATTAACTAGATACTATATGTCAAAGGTCGTTTTCCAAGGAACAGATGTTCAAGTGTTGGCCTGCAGTTACCATAAACAACAAGTCATAAAAAGGCTACTGAGTGCTTCTTTTATGGTCAAAAAAATTGATGAAATGTAGGAAACTGCCATTATCGCTACGATCCTTTCTCTCCGTGCTGCGTCCAGCTTCCTGTTCTGGGACAAAATACTTTTAAAAAAAGAGCAGTAAAACGCGTAGATGTTTTGAGATAATTTAGGATAATTGGAAGTGATTACTGCATTGTTTTCAAAGCCGATAAAACAAACATATAAAACGTGTCCAAAGGGGGTTTGATTTAATCGAGTTAGAAATCTGAAATTAACAAATCGGTCTAAATAAATAATGTTTAAGCAAATGCGCGTTTAAATAAATGCAACGTTGTGTAAGAAAGGATTAATATAAACAAGTGCATCAAGTGTAAATAATGTGATAGGCATATATAAATTACTTGTAAGTTGTTTTTTTTTTTAATATTGCTAGACTTTATTAGTGTTAATTGAATTAAAAATGAAGTTTAGTAAAAATGAGTTCTAAATTACTTGTAAATGGTTAATTTTAATAAAATTACTTTTAAAATTTGTTTTGTAACATAAAATTTCTATTTATTTTTACGTTAAAATATCTGCTTACAATAATTAGGTAAAGAACCAGTAGGCATAATTCAAGACACAATAATAAAAACAATTAATTTTTTTTTGTATTAATAAAACTTTTAAAAGGCGCTTATCAAGGAACAATTTATATTATATAAACTGAATTCCTAAATCTATTTATTCTGATTTATTGGTTTTGCTGCAGAATTATAGTTAGTTTAAATTTTTAAAAAACTTGACAATCTATTTAGCTTTACTGCAATTTTGTATCTAGTTTTGTTACATTTTTTCCTAATCTTATCTAGTCGAGTATTGAAATATAATAGAAGAAACAAACTGGCAATGCATAAAAAAAATATAAAAAGTATAAGTAGTGTATATATAGTATATAAGTATAAAAAATAATAGCAAGAAATAGGAAAAACCAAAATAATAAAAAAATGTTATGTAAATATTACAAAAACAAATCAATTACATTTGAATACATACAATTTTTTTTTAAATAAATACAAAATCTAAACAATTAAAATTATATAGACACAAAATTGAATGAAATATGAAATTTGCATGTATTAAATAGTTGTTTGTGAATGTAATGTTTAATTTTAAGTTTTACTGTCAATTAAAATTATTATTTTTTTAGTATCTTAAAGAATTAGCTTTGTTTTTTTTTAATAGCATTTTACTTCTTTTGGTAAAAAAAATATAGATTTTTATGGTATTTTTTGCTTATATATTGAAAATAATCATAACTTTTCGCTTTTTAGAATTGCAAATAATATTGTCTTACGCATGTGCTTTTTAATGTTTTCTAGTAAAGAACTTTGTTTAACAAAATCATTTAAAAATAATTTCACCAATGTTACACAAGATGTTTTATTGGTTTTTAAAGATTTTGTTATCTTTTAACGTTTTATGATACCATAAGTACTAGATACTAAGAACAACTTTACAATCATTGTTATTAAGTATTGACAATGTCAAGATTAGAACCAAGTCATAAACTTTTGGTTCTGTGAGTTAAATTGGATCAAATTGTAAATACGTAGAAAAACTGCTAGTAGCAACACCCTTTCAATAGAAATGGTTTCTTTTAACGTTTACCGTCACACTTGTAACCATCGTTTAAAATCGATTGGTTGATTGAGTAATGTTTGGTAACGGACACAGTATTTGGATTGACGTTTTTTTCATTTAATGTATTTTGAAGTTGTTTTAATGTACTTTTGGATTGAGTTTAATAAGTTATTTTACGATTTTTAATTCAGAGTTACAATGTAAATTGTTGATAAAGTTTTGTATTTTGTTACGCTGTAAACCATCTGATTTCGCGATTTTGCTTATTGAATGTTTCACTTGGATTGTTGAAAAATTCCAGTTGTGAGTTATGTTTTCCTTCTGAGATATAATCGTAATTAAATCTATTTTCGCCGTTTGTTTATTTTAAGTTGGTTTATGAGTTCTTTGTTCGAGTACATTCGTACTTGAATTTCTTTATGTCAAACGTTTAGATTACGTGGAAAAATTAAGTCGTTATCTTAATTTATTAGGCAGTTTAAATTCTTGTAATATAATATTTTGTCAAATTGACAGTTTCACGTATAAGCGAAACGCTGTGTCCTAATTATATAAATATGACGTAATATAATTGTTTGCCTCTTTATTGCACTTCTTCGCGAGAGTATTTTGGTGTTTGAAGTTTCGAACGCAGCCTTTGTGGAAAGGGCAGTCGACGAAAGTTGATATATAGACGTGTTTTTGGTAAATGTGGGAGTGGGAAGTTAGTTGGTTGACGGTCATAAAAATGTAGATCACGCAGGTGATAATTCACCTTTTCTAATAATTACCGTGGAAGTAAAAGAAGATGGTGCAGTGAATTTAAGTGGAAAACTTTCCTTTTTCGTAATTACGGTTAATTAAGATCACTGTTTTGCCTAAATTAATATCGCATGTTTCGTTACGTGAATTTGTGCGTGAGTTTGTTTCGCAATCTCATCCTTCGCCTTGGGGGCGGATTAATAAATCTTCCACTGGTAACCTATTGTTTGGGAAGCAGCCGAAGTCCATCGAGGTATTAGCTTTCAAACCACTGGACCAAAGTTCGACCGGTATCACCAACTAAGAATTAAGGTATTTATCGATTTTGTTGTTTGATCGTGCAGTGTCCCGCGATTAAAAATGCAGTAAAAGCTTTCAATTTTGAGTCAATTGAAATTACGACTAACGTTGAATTTAATTATTTCAACGAACACGTATAGTGTTTGCGCGAAATTAAAATCAATTAATTTTGTTTTGGTGCGTTTGAGAAATAATTCGTATTTCGAATATATGATAATGTAATGACTTATAAACTATATTTTGTTTAGTTCGAATTAAAGTTCGGACATATTTATGTTATAAACTGTATTTTTTTTGTGTTATTTAATTTGTTTGTTATAAATATGCGGTCAAGATCTTGAGATTTAATTATATTTGAAAACGCTATTGTAGTAGCATTTCTTTTATATAAATTTTAATGTAATGTTTTGTGTGTAAATTGTTCATTTTTGTTTGCTTAAGATTATTTCTTTTCTTTTATTCAAATTTATTTGATATCAATTAGTACTTGTTATTTTATTTTGTCTTGGTTTTAAATATTCAATCAATAAATGTTAAATTGTTAAATGTAAAGAGCTTTTATTCATTTAGCCGCCGCATACGTAAATTTTTGTTTAAGTGTTTTTCAGAATTGTTATAACCCAAGGTAAGTTCTGGGGTTATAACCAACCGGATGAGCTTTCAGGTAATCAGGGGTTTGAAAGCTTCCCCTTATAGAAATCCTTGATTGGCGCCCTTACCGATTATTTGACGATTTTACCGTTCTAGTTCAATTTTTACGACGATCGCGTTTCCAATTTTTCACGGAATTTTAAATAAAACCCACCCTTCTCCATTGAGCTAGTGGCACAACCCCCCGTTTATGTTACTACATTGCAGGCAGTGACTTTGTGTTAATTTTGGAATGTAACATAAATAATTTGGCGTCTCCAGCGTGTGGCCTTTTTTCGAATTTTAGTTTGCCTGTTAAGTTTCGTGATTTTTGGAAGATTTTACCGTTTTGTAATTACATTTTAAAATGGGTTACAAATTGATTGTTGATCGTTTATCGCATAACGAATTACGTTATGAAATTTTGATTAGAGGTGGTGATGCATCTTTAGGTGTTGTCGTATTACGAGGTTTACTCAAGAATTTTCTTATTGAAGAAGCTACCGGAAAATTATCTCGTCCCGTGTATCCGTTCGATTTTAATGCAGATAAGTTAGCGATTCGTGAAGGTATCGATGAGCTTAGAAAGTTAATAGATTCATTAAAAATTACTCCAACTACAAAAATTTCTTCTACAATTGAAACCAAAATTAAATATTTGTTAAACCGTATTGGCAATTCAATTCCTATTCAAGGTGACGATTCTCAAGTTAAAGATGAGTTTTTAAAAGACTTAGTTGTTTTAATTTCGCAGTACGAACTTTTGGATAAACAAATTGTTGTTTCAAATCCGTCTACTTCCGCCGATGAAGTCATCGAACCTGTCGTTCAGCCTTCTTTAGTAGTTGATACCGCTTTACCGACGTCTTCTGCTGTTAGTCAAAATTTTATTAGTCATGTTAAAAGTGTTTCAGTTTCAAAATGGAACTTAAAGTTTTCAGGTGACGCAAAGTCAATTTCATTGAATGCATTCTTAGAACGAGTTGCCGAACTTCAATTATCGCGTAACGTTTCAAGTCATCAGTTATTTTTGGAGTGTACTGATCTTTTTACAGGTCATGCATTGATTTTTGTTAGATCCATTCGTAATTCAGTTAATTCTTGGGAAGATTTAGTTAAGTTTTTACGCGAACAATTCCAGCCTACCGATTATGACGAACGTCTTATTGAAGAAATTAAGCGTCGCACTCAAGCTAATGATGAGCCAATGGGTATTTACGTTGCAATTATTCGCAACATGTTTTCACGTCTCGATGAGCCTTTTTCTGAAGAAAAGCAGTTAAAGATTTTATTAAGAAATATTTCTCCCGTTTATCAAACTCAGCTTGGTTTGTCGTCAGTTACTTCAATTGAGGAGTTAATTAAATTTGGTCGTATTATCGAGGACCGCATGCAAGCTATTGAAGCTTACACGCCTCCATCTCGTAGAAAGCAGGACATGGAGCCTGATCTCGCTTACGTAACATCTCACGTTAAGGACATTGTAGTTTCTCGTTCTTCAAATAACGTTAGTAGTGGTGAAAAATCTACACCACCTGTTAGACAAAATTCACGACTACCGTCTTCTAGTATCGCACCTTCTTCACGAAGGTTAGCTATCGTTAATGCGCCTGCTTCTTCTAATCGAAGTAGTCCGCAATTGTGTTGGAATTGTAGGAAGCCAAACCATCGAGCTGCTTCTTGCAAAGAACCTAAGAAAGGTTTATTTTGTTATCGTTGTGGAAAATCTAACGTTACGGTCCGCACTTGTTCTAAGTGTTCGGGAAACGAGTAAAGGACGTACTAAGAAACCGTTTAGTGACGTCTGAGGTCAAAGTTAAATCGGCTGTCTATTTTAATAGTTTACATTCTTCGAAGAAAAAGAGTTTTGTTAAGAATAAAGTCGTGTTGGATTATGTTTTAGAGTCTGCTGAGTCTGACGAAAGACCTTTTGTCTACGTTAAAGTTTTTGGTCACGAAATTTTGAGTTTATTAGATAGTGGCGCTTCTCGCACTATTGTTGGTTCTAAGGGTTGGGAAATTTTTAGTCAATTAGGTTTGAAGTTAAATAAGTCAGTTAAAGTTAATTGTATTGTAGCTAATGGTAAATCAGTACAAAGTTTAGGTTCACTTCTCGTCCCAATCGAAATTAAAGGAAAAATTGTTGTTTTGGAAGTTTTAGTTGTTCCTGACGTTCCGCATAATTTAATTTTAGGCGTTGATTTTTGGAAACAAGCAGGTATCGTTCCTGATCTTAGAAAAGGTGAGTGGCGTTTCGAAAATATGGACACCATTTCACAATTAGAAGATAAAGATTCAGTTATTAAGTCTCGTCTCGATCTTTCCTCAGAACAGCTCAATCAGTTAGACAGTTTAGTTAGTAATCACTTTTCTTCTTCGAGTGAAAATTTTGGATGCACCAACTTGATCAAACATCAGATCAAGACTACTTCCGAACCAATTAAGCAACGGTATTACCGAGTTTCGCCGTTTATCCAGAAACAAATCGATCTGGAGTTAGAAAAAATGTTGAAGTTAGGCGTTGTAGAAAAATCGAACAGCGCTTGGTCAAGCCCGATCTTATTGGTGAAGAAGAAGGACAACTCGTATCGTTTTTGCGTGGACTTTAGAAAAGTCAACAAGGTTACCGAAAAGGACGCTTATCCTTTACCTTACGTTTCGTCTATTTTGGATCGTCTTCGTGACGCTAAGTTTATTTCATCTCTCGACATTAAGTCCGCTTATTGGCAGATTCCTTTAAGCGAAGAGTCTAAGCAGTATACCGCTTTTACAGTTCCGGACCGTGGGTTATTCCAATTCACGCGCTTACCGTTTGGTTTAGCTAACGCACCAGCTTCTTGGCAGAGGTTGATTGATCGAGTTTTAGGTCCCGAATTAGAACCTTACGTTTTTGTTTATTTAGATGACGTCATTATTTGCGCTCCTTCCTTCGAGAAACACATGGAAGTGTTAACTGAAGTTCTTCGTCGCCTTAGAGAGGCTAATTTGATGCTAAGTAAAGACAAATGTCATTTTTGTAAACCTGAACTTAAGTATCTTGGTTTTATAGTAAATTCTACTGGTTTGTCGGTTGACCCGGAAAAGGTCGATGCAATTTTGCGTATTCCAGTTCCCACCGGTGTCGCTGAAGTGAGAAGAATTATAGGCATGGCCTCGTGGTATCGCCGATTTGTACCAAATTTTTCGACAATTATCGCTCCATTGACGTCTCTGTTAAAGAAGAATTCCAGCTTTAATTGGACTAGTGATTGTGATGAAGCCTTTCAAATCATTAAGAATTGTTTAATTTCCGCACCTATTTTGTCTTGCCCCGATTTTAATGTTCCGTTTACAGTTCAAACTGACGCTTCTGATTTTGGTCTCGGTTCAGTTCTTACACAGTTTATCGACGGTGAAGAACGTGTCATTTGTTATAATAGTAGGTCGCTCACAAAAGGTGAACGCAAGTATTCAACTACCGAAAAGGAATGTTTGGCTGTCCTGTGGTCTATTGAAAAATTACGCCCTTATCTTGAAGGAACAACTTTCACTGTAGTTACCGATCACGCATCATTAGTCTGGTTACACAATTTAAAGGAACCTACCGGTCGTCTAGCACGATGGGCTGTTAGACTTCAGCAATTTGATTTTACGATCATTCATCGTAAAGGAAAGGATCATGTCGTACCTGACGCACTATCTCGTTCAGTACCAGCTATCGACAACATTACTACCGATTGTGACACTACCGAACCTAAGTCTTCGGACAAATGGTTAACGAAACTTATGGAACGTGTACGTTCAAAACCTAACGCTTTTCCACAGTGGAAAATTAGTAACGGAAAGCTATTTAAGCATGTTACCGTAGACTATCCCGATCTTCGTTCTGAGAATGACAATTGGAGAGAAGTTGTGCCTAAGTCTAAACGACTCGAAATATTGTCAAAGTTTCACGATGAACCTACCGCTGGACACCTTGGTATCTTTAAGACTCTCGAACGAATAGTTCCGCTTTATTATTGGCCTAAGATGAAGGCTGACGTTATTCGTTACATCAATGGTTGTAAAGTTTGTATCACGCATAAGCCAGAACAGAAACGTCCTGCTGGCCTTATGACCCGTCATCCTGTTGTGGACAAACCTTGGCAGTTGATCTCTACCGATCTTGTTGGACCGCTACCGCGATCTAAGAGTGGTTATTCATATATCCTTGTAGTTGCCGATTATTTTTCGAAATTTGTTTTATTTTTCCCGTTACGTTCCGCTACTGCAGCAGCAGTTACTAAACGTCTTGAAGAAGATGTATTTTTAATGTTTGGAGTTCCTCAGTATCTTTTGTGTGATAACGGCACACAGTTTCGTAGTTCAGAATTTACAAAAATGGTTTCGTCATATAAGTCCAAAATTATTTTTAACGCTAATTATCATCCACAAGCGAATCCAACAGAAAGAGTCAACCGAGTCATGAAGACAATGTTATCGTCATATATCGAAGACAACCATCGACATTGGGATAAGTATCTTGCTAAAGTAGCATGTGCTATTCGTACCGCTGTACATGAAGTCACCGGCTTAACGCCGTTTTTCGCTAATTTTGGACGTGAAATCTGTCTCGACGGATCACGTCATGGAAAAACTACCGATTCAGACACTATCGACGATCTAGCTTTTGCTGATCGTACCTTTTGGCCGAAAGAGGCCCAGCGTTTAGAGAAGTTTACGTCGACATTAAGAATCGCTTGAATGCCGCTTATGTCCGCGCTAAACATTATTACGATTTACGTCGTCGTCCAGCACCTTTTGAGGTGGGAGACACAGTGTGGCGGAAGAATTATGTCCTTTCTGATGCATCTCGATATTTCTCGGCCAAACTGGCACCTAAGTTTATCGGTCCGTTCTACGTGAAACGGAAAGTTTCGTATCAGACCTATGAGTTGTCTGATGACACGGGAGCATCAAAAGGCATATGGAACGCCAAGGACTTAAAGTTAAACCCGACTGGGGATAAATAGTTTTATGTTTTACCTTTTAGTTTCTTTTTCGTTTTTAGGTTAGTTAGTTTCGTTTTGGGTTCCGTGTAGAGACGGACTAAGAATATTTCTCTACAGTGGGGACACCACTTGTCGTAAGAGGCGACTAAACAACGGTTCTTTTATTTCCATTTTTCTTTCTTCTGCTATCTTGTCTGTCCTTATCTTTTATTTCTGTAGTGTTTGCGGCTAGGTGCCATCGCTCGGTGAGGGCAGTAGTTGTGGGAAAAACGCAATGCGCGGATCTCGTGAAGCGCAGCGCGCCCTCTTCTATTGTGCAGCATCGAGTGATCTGTGTCGAACCCAAACATATGCTACCCTTCTTATCGTTTAGTTCTCGTTCTGTTAGTTTCGTTAGGGGTTCTCGATGATTGCGAGATCGCGAGAGCCATAGGTTTAGTTTTCGTTTAGTTTTAGTTTTTTTTTGGGTTATGGGTTTTTCGTTTCGTTTTGGTTTTTCTTTTATTGCTTATAGAGTGATTTAAGAAATCCCTCTTTAAGTAGGGGAGGTGTAACCATCGTTTAAAATCGATTGGTTGATTGAGTAAGGTTTGGTAACGGACACAGTATTTGAATTGACGTTTTTTTCATTTAATGTATTTTGAAGTTGTTTTAATGTACTTTTGGATTGAGTTTAATAAGTTATTTTACGATTTTTAATTCAGAGTTACAATGTAAATTGTTGATAAAGTTTTGTATTTTGTTACGCTGTAAACCATCTGATTTCGCGATTTTGCTTATTGAATGTTTCACTTGGATTGTTGAAAAATTCCAGTTGTGAGTTATGTTTTCCTTCTGAGATATAATCGTAATTAAATCTATTTTCGCCGTTTGTTTATTTTAAGTTGGTTTATGAGTTCTTTGTTCGAGTACATTCGTACTTGAATTTCTTTATGTCAAACGTTTAGATTACGTGGAAAAATTAAGTCGTTATCTTAATTTATTAGGCAGTTTAAATTCTTGTAATATAATATTTTGTCAAATTGACAGTTTCACGTATAAGCGAAACGCTGTGTCCTAATTATATAAATATGACGTAATATAATTGTTTGCCTCTTTATTGCACTTCTTCGCGAGAGTATTTTGGTGTTTGAAGTTTCGAACGCAGCCTTTGTGGAAAGGGCAGTCGACGAAAGTTGATATATAGACGTGTTTTTGGTAAATGTGGGAGTGGGAAGTTAGTTGGTTGACGGTCATAAAATGTAGATCACGCAGGTGATAATTCACCTTTCTAATAATTACCGTGGAAGTAAAAGAAGATGGTGCAGTGAATTTAAGTGGAAAACTTTCCTTTTTCGTAATTACGGTTAATTAAGATCACTGTTTTGCCTAAATTAATATCGCATGTTTCGTTACGTGAATTTGTGCGTGAGTTTGTTTCGCAATCTCATCCTTCGCCTTGGGGGCGGATTAATAAATCTTCCACTGGTAACCTATTGTTTGGGAAGCAGCCGAAGTCCATCGAAGTATTAGCTTTCAAACCACTGGACCAAAGTTCGACCGGTATCACCAACTAAGAATTAAGGTATTTATCGATTTTGTTGTTTGATCGTGCAGTGTCCCGCGATTAAAAATGCAGTAAAAGCTTTCAATTTTGAGTCAATTGAAATTACGACTAACGTTGAATTTAATTATTTCAACGAACACGTATAGTGTTTGCGCGAAATTAAAATCAATTAATTTTGTTTTGGTGCGTTTGAGAAATAATTCGTATTTCGAATATATGATAATGTAACGACTTATAAACTATATTTTGTTTAGTTCGAATTAAAGTTCGGACATATTTATGTTATAAACTGTATTTTTTTTGTGTTATTTAATTTGTTTGTTATAAATATGCGGTCAAGATCTTGAGATTTAATTATATTTGAAAACGCTATTGTAGTAGCATTTCTTTTATATAAATTTTAATGTAATGTTTTGTGTGTAAATTGTTCATTTTGTTTGCTTAAGATTATTTCTTTTCTTTTATTCAAATTTATTTGATATCAATTAGTACTTGTTATTTTATTTTGTCTTGGTTTTAAATATTCAATCAATAAATGTTAAATTGTTAAATGTAAAGAGCTTTTATTCATTTAGCCGCCGCATACGTAAATTTTTGTTTAAGTGTTTTTCAGAATTGTTATAACCCAAGGTAAGTTCTGGGGTTATAACCAACCGGATGAGCTTTCAGGTAATCAGGGTTTGAAAGCTTCCTTATAGAAATCCTTGATTGGCGCCCTTACCGATTATTTGACGATTTTACCGTTCTAGTTCCATTTTTACGACGATCGCGTTTCCAATTTTTCACGGAATTTTAAATAAAACCCACCCTTCTCCATTGAGCTAGTGGCACAACCCCCGTTTATGTTACCACATTGCAGGCAGTGACTTTGGGTTAATTTTGGAATGTAACACACTGCGTAACAAAACTAAGAAAATACACTGTTTAAAAAAAATAATAAGTAAATTATATTTATATTAGCATTTAATATACTATATGATTTCATGACAGTAATTAAATAAATTTTTTGTTCTTAATTTTATGCTTGAAACAAATTGCTGTTTTAATTTTTATAAACTTATAATAAGACAAAAACTTTTTGTTAACTACGTCTACTTGTATTTTTGATCTTACGCAATTATTTAAAACATTAATTTTTACAGTTTTAAATTTTTTATTATATGGTTATATTATTACTATTATTTTAATATGGAATACGTTGCTTTTGTGTTTTCGTAAAATGAATTAAATATTTTAAAAATTAAGCAGGTGAATAATTTCTCATATTTTTACGTAATACAAAAATAAACGACTACGCGTAACAAAAAATAATGCGTAATAATATATTGCCTCTTTTGTGTTTTTCAGATTATTAATTGTTAGTTCAAACACAAAAATTAAGTAAATTTTTTATAGATAGATAGAAAATTTAAAATATATTTTTTTAAATTTTATTCAGAATAATTTATAATTTAATAGTGTATGTAGAAGCTAAAGTAAATCTTTATTATAAAAATTAATTTTGCGAATAAAAAAATAAATTCACATTTATTACTACTTACATATAATATTGTGCAAATTTTATTTTTGTGTAACAAAAAAATGTGCAAAGAAAAGTAATTACAATACCATCACATAAGATAAAATTATACATTTTGATATTAAACAAGGTATGAACCTCAATAGAGATACAAATTTTTATATTCAATGTTGATCGAAGTGTAAATTTTTATATTTTTCGTATCGAAGAACAAACGAAAAACGAATATCTTACTTATCTTTGTTAACACAGGATTTGTTAAGAAAATATTTATGAGATGATTTGAAGTTTTATGACGCTTTATATAAAATTATGACAAGACAATTAATTTTAAGCATCCACGTAAACGATTAATATTCTTATATTTTTTAAGTTACTTAATTATACGGTTTTTACGAATTATTCTAAAATTGTATAATAAAATTATTTTTTGTGCATTTGTGTTTTAACGATAACCTAATACATAAACAAATAATTTTTTTCCGTAACGTCAAATGGGTGTTAGGCCATGCAGTCGTAACATCGTTCCTTATTTAGTGTACTTGTTGCGCATTGACATTTTTATCAATTGCTTTACACCGCGATGGCTATAAAATGTCTCTGACAAGGTACATCCTTCTTTCTCGATATTTTCAAGTATAAAAAAGTGTTCATTGATACTGTTGCGTGGTAGAGCTTATACGGTAACTATGCTATAATGGAATGTCAAGCGTTGATAGAGTTGTTATCTTTGCGTGCTTTGTGAATAAACTTTTGCTTCTTTATTTACATTTAAATTTAGTGAACAAAAACACAGTTTTTTTTGTAAATTTTATTACTGACATGTTTATTCAAGTGTTGAATTTTTCTAGTTAGACGTGGTTAAATGCTGCGTTCCCTAAATAAAGAAAACACTTGAAATAAAAATACGTTCTTTAATGATATCTATTTTAAACAAGTAAACAACACTTCTAATGGTTCAAAACGAAAATTATTATATGATAGCAATAAAAACGTTTTTTTTAGTTAATGTACCAGTAGTTTTAATATTTGCGTTTTTAAAACGTATTCAAAATATATTGTACATTGCTGTTTTTATAGTACTTTGAAAGCAAACTATCAATAATTGTATGCTGTTATAATATCATGCAAACGTAGAGTTTTTGGTATATCAATAAATTGCAATCAGTAATTTAAAAATTGTTTGGTAATTATAACATTTTACTGTTTATATACAAACAATGACGTAACTAGAGTTTTCACTTTTAAACTGATTATGAAAAATCACTTAGAAGTGCACATAAGAGCTGCGATTCCATTCGTTTTGGAGTGTCCCACTGCAATTTCGAATCTTAGAAACTGGACATGATCCACTTACAGCAAAATTTAAGCTATGAGATGCAGAATAGACATATACTGCTGTCGGATTCCCTTTCGTTACATAAGCCGGTGCTCCGATGAGTTTTTCACCTATTGCTGAAACCTCATTATATAATTATCCCCTCAACAAATTTGTATCCATTCCAAACTCCCGTAAATTGTCGTCAAGTCTGTCGTATTAAATCAGAAACAAGTACAAACTAGCAGAATATTTTTCTAATACCATTATTGTGTACGTACCTTACGCCGATTGATGCTTGTTTTTGCGATGGGACGTCGTCGTTTCATTCGCAACAAAAGTAAAACATTTCGCTCATTTTACCATCTTAACCAATTTCTTCAATAATACATCATTAATAACAGAAATAAGTTTATTTTGTGTTTTTGGTGAGAGGTAAAGTGCATTTTTTAATCCTGTTTTTAAATGGTTTTTCAAATCTTTATCTCTAGACTTAGCTCTCAATCTCAGAAGAAATCAGAAATTTCTCCCATTTTCAACAGAACAAACTTTCAAATTAAGCTCTCTTTGGGCTCTATAGGCTCGAAGTAATATACCCCGCCAACCCCAAAACAAAACAGTTTAAATTATTGGTAGGACTGCTTTCCTGTAGCAATTGGATACTTAGTATCGTGCTTATAAAATGTTTTAACCAATCTTCAGCCTTAAGGATACAACGTTCAATAAAATCATTATTTGCGTGGTTATTGAATTGTTCCATCGCGCCCTTCTAGCTACTGAAAGCCTTTTTTGTTAAGACATCTAAAGTCTAGAAACCTTTTCCTACTCCAAAAAATGAGAACAATAAACAATATTTGCAGTAAGCCCCGTCTGTAAATTAACTGGTACATAACTCCGTTGCTACGAGATGGCGTTTAGCCCCAGATTTATTAACCTTCTACCGCCTAAGATATTTTACATCGCAATGAGCTCAACTGGGGTAATCTGAATACCCCAAGTGTTTAAGCCTCTAAAAGATGAAAACTGAAACTACTTCGAAATGAAATAATAACAAATAAGTATGTTAAGTTATAGGTTTAATATTTTTCATAAATTTATATACAATCAGTACATGTACAGATAATTTTGTCGGTACGATGGATTTTACATAAAGGTTTTTTACACTTAATACATGCAAATCTTGTTTTCCTGTCATCAGATCTGGGACAGAAAGCACATCTTTAACCAGTTTGAAGCTTGCTGTCAAGATGACTTTCTTTTTCTTGGTTCAGCACTGTTACAGCTATTCCACATTTTGTTATTGAGTCCAAAACATGTCGATGTAAACCTCTTGAGTTTAAGGCTCTCTGTTCCATATTAGGTTTGGCAAGTTGTAGAGACAGCTCCTCGAGAAAATTGTAGCGTCTAGATTTATCACATTTTTGTCAGTCTGGGTGGTGGTAGATCCATACAATGTAAGCATTTAGTGCTGCTATGTCCACCATTTCCATAAAAACTTTCAAAGGCCATCTATTGCATTTACGAACACAAGTGTATTCTCTGGTCATCTTGTCACCTGTATCTACTCCGCCTTTCGTCTTGTTGTAATGGAGAATAATTTCTGGCTTGTGCATATCTTTATCGTGTATTTCTTTGTCGTGATGTTGCGTTAAAAGAAGTATTACACCTTTTTCAGGTTTTAGAACGTAAGACACAATAGTATGATTTGCAGTAAACCCAAATAAACTAGAATATTCTTCTCTATGTTTGCTTGCTAAGAATTCTTTAGGTATGTCTGATTTATTTGATCTCAAAGTTCCAACCAGGGTTAATTTTCTTTCAAGAAGAGAATTGACCAATCCAACGGAAGTAAAAAAAAATATCAGTAGTTACCCCACTTCCAGAGTCATAGTACGGTTTTGTTAAATCTAAGACTACTCTAGCACCTTGATTGATTTCCCGCACACCGTTTATTTTACCAGCATACACTTGCAAATTTAGAATGTATGCAGTTTTTGAGTCTGCACAAATCCAGATCTTAATGCTATAACGGCCTGGCTTAGATTTTATATAAACTTTTTAATGGGCATCTTCCCCTAAACACGGCCAATCTCTCGTCGATGGTAATATTTTCGTATGGTTGGAAATTAGAAACACATTTAGCTGAAAACTGTTCAAACACGAAACGAATAGCTTCTAATTTATTTTTTGAAGTCGCCATTCTTTCTTCTCTGGCCGATTTGTTGTCAAATCTCATGAACTGCATAATACTTTTGAATCTCTCACGAGACATTGCGGCATTGAAAAATGGTAAATGAAAAGCAAATTCAGTTCTCCAAAGTTTGCGTAAATTAGTTTTATGTCCATGTAATTTTCCTGCTGCTATTAAAATTCCAACAGCAGCTAACAATTCTGAACGGGTAGGGCTTTCCACTCCTTGCTTGAGGTTTCGTGGGTTTGATTGTATATACCGTATACACTTTGGGCCTCCTTGTTAGTTTCGCCGCAAATAGTATCAAGGATTTCTGGAGTTATAAAGATCAAAAACGCTTCTAAAACACTTTCAATCTTGGAGCTTAATACAGTCAGGCCTGGTTTAGCATTTTCTATGTTAGTACATTGTCTTCTTGAAGGTTTTGGTGGATTTGCAAACCATTTCATATTAGACTTAGCCGTGAGTACCACATTAGACACATCTTCGTTATCTGACTCTGTACCAGCCAAGTCAACATCAGAGTGATCTGACAGTTCTTCCACATTATCTTCCTTATAATCGCTTTCTATTATATTTGTGTCACTGCCATCGTCAATGGCGTCTTCATCGTCAACGTAACTTTTATTTGCTAGTTTTTCTAATTCTTCATACGAAAGAGGGCGGGAGCACATTGCGTTTTAGATTTAGCTAAATATGAAAAATTGACAATATCACTGTGTATAAGCATACAATGTTACTTACAAAATTTAAAATTATGACACACGCTATAACAATATTACAGAAATAAATATTGAAAAGTTATTGAACGACAAACCAAGAACAACGCACTCGAACTACACAGTTTCACGTATTTGTTATAAATAAATAAAAATTATGTATTGTGTTGTATTTATACTAAAGTACAAACAAAAAGAATTGTCATAAAAGACTAAACAATAGCAAAAGTAATTACACCAGACAACACCCGTAGGGGCCTAAGCGGGGTAATCCGATTACCCCAAGAGATAATTACAAGATTTAATAAAAATACAATAGTTTTTTAAACACTCTAATACTTATAATTGTTCGTCAATGTGTAGGTGAAGATTACCTAAAAGCTGAAATACATTCAATAAAGATTAAGATAGATATGAAGAAAAATGTTATCACGGGGTAATGAAATTACCCCCTTAGGCGGTTGAAGGTTAATAAATTTAACACCCGAATGGCATAAAACTATGGCAATTGTTTTATATAGTTGTGAAAACTGCATTAAAATATTGTAGTGCAGAAGAGTCTAAATAAGACAAAACAGCTGCCCACTAGTCTCTAATAATGGTTTCTGCAATTATATAAACAAATTTTATGCACTTGCGGCGTTTTTAAAATTTGCGCTTGTAATATTTACTATCTAACTAACAACTATACTAGTTTTCTATACGTGGACTAACTAAGTTATTTATGTGTATATATAAATTTTGACATTTTTATGTCATATGTCATAACGTCACATGTAAAAGCAAATAAATTGTTTTTATAAAAACAAAAGAATTTGGTCACTAATTCAAACGTAATAGTAGATTACACACCGAAGCGTAAAGTATTCCATTCCTTCCGAGAGAACTATAGTTCACTGAGAGGCGTAGCCTCAAGGTGAACTAGTTCTCGAGACGAATGGAATACTTTTGCTAAGGTTTGTATACTATTTTATTCACTATCAGCCATTAAATAAAATAAATAAATAAGCTACTATTTGGTTGCTAAATAAACAGATCATAACAGATACTGACACGTAATAAGTAGCACGTAACAAAAAAAAAATTAAACTTCAGTTCTATAAAAAAATGTAATTTGTCACGTTAGCCTTGTTAGTCAATTGCGTTGAGTAATCATGGAAACGAATTAGTAGACGTCATAAATTAACAAATGTTACACTTATGCTTTTTGTTTTTATAAACAAAAGTGTTCGTAGAAAATAGTTATTTACATACTAAGTGCGGGAAAGTTATGTTCTCGAATGAACGAGTTGGCAGCACGAGCTTGCGAGTGCTGCCTTAAGTGAATTCGGGAACAATCTTCCCGCAAGAAGTTTGTACAATATTTTTTGTACGAATACTATTCAACTTGTTTAATTTATATTTTTATTCATGTATTAATTCCAAAACATAAATATGTATAAACAAAATTTATATGAGTATTAAATAAATCATCCGTGAAATAATTGTTCCATTGTATGTAATTATAATTACTCTACTCCCTGTTGTTTTGTTACAGATTATTAAACATTCCGTTTCCTTGTTCTTAACTTGTAAAAGATTTAAATAAAAATTACGGAGTAGGTCAACAGATGAGAACAGCCAGATTACTGCTGCAATCAGGGTAGCCAGATACAAATGTTAAAATTCTCATTCGATTTATAGTAAAAAAATTCCTCCACCAATGTTAGGTTATGGTATTTCGATATCTACGAAAATAAGAATAATCGTCTAATATTATTACATTTATTTAAATACTTACATTTTCTGATTATATAGTAGCAAATTTGATAACAACGATCTACTAACACAAATATTTATCAATTACTTATCTTCAGTTTTCACACAAAACATATCTTTACCAAATGTTTACCACCCATAAATAATTGGTGTTGCCAACTTCAATAATCAAATGCACTAACCTTATTATTTAGAATATCAAATATTATTACAATTTCGCCACTTTATCTTAGTATTTTTGCGGGAAGTACACTCCAACAAATCATATTTTCTTATTTTGAATATAGTTTTTAAATTAATACTGTAGAAACGCCAGTGTTTTTTTTCCATTTTTCCGCACGCTGTTTGACGTTTGGGTGCGGGAAATAAATGTCATTCGGGATGCAGATGTTCCTAATTATGCGTAGAAGGCGGTAAATGGCATCGAACAGTATATGAGTACAAAAAGTATAGTACACAACTAGAATTGTATAAGCTTATTACATGCTCGTAAAATTACCAGGTTTTTTACTCGCATATAATAAGCCACCTACAAATCACGTTATGTAATATACTATTGTCTACTCTTTTACTAGTAAATTGCATATTACTTACTATTTGATTGTCAAGTAAATAGATAGAAAATTGTAATTTGTCACATTAGTTTTGATGCAATATTGCTAAAACCAAAAAGTTTATGTGTGGTGTTCTTTGCTATAATTTTTTATTTTAAGGCAATAATAACGAGCCGAAATTATGGTAACAATTAATCTTCCGGATTAAAAAAAATAAGAGCCAATAATGTCTATAACAGCGCAACAAACTATTACTATAGGACTGTAAATAGGTTTTTGATGCAGTCCACGAGGGTTCTTAAATACCTAGTAAGACACGTTTTGTTTGTTTACTGGGCCACAAATATAAAAACGCGCTTCGTCGCTAATCTATAAAACAGTGCGGGGGGGGGGGGGTTTACAACAGTCAAAATTGCATTGTAACCATGTTTACGTTTCATACAATCTTCTGTGTTCAACTCTTATGCAATCACCAGAGGGATGTTTGTGCGTAAATCAGGTTGGAGACTGTTTAGTTGACGCCTTTATTGCCTTGATGTTTTTGGGTGTTTGCACACATCTAGGTCGTCCAACTGTTTTTTTAGAAACTGTAAATCTTATCGCTTTTACACTACTACTTTATTTTCGAATGGTTTTTGAATCAGAAATGCTGTTATTACAATTTAACCCGAACCGGATCTAAAATTCCCTCTGCGTTAGTTCAACGTTTTTTCCGTTTGTTTAATGAAATCATACGTTTCTCTGACGTAACGGCACCTGACTACTGCTCTACTCGGTCTAAAGTACTTTGATTATAATCTGTATTAATTGTCGGTCTTGTTACACTAGTAATTTTGTTATTTACAAGTACTTTAAGTACTAAATTTTGATACCAATTATTATTGTATGAATTAATCTTAACATTAATGTTTGCATAAATTTCAATGTCGTTGGAATTAAAGACTACTCCGTTTTAACTTTTTTTTTGTAAATTTCTACGTTAACTTTTTTATTTTTAAGTTAAGATATTAGTTCTATGTTAAATAATTTTGTGTTGGCTTATACTTACTCATATATTATTATTTTATTGCACAAAATGTGGTCATAAAAATTTTTTAGTAGTTTATTTGCCCCCCTTCCCCTAACAAAGAACTTAATTAAAGTAATTTTTAACGTTTGTAAAAATATTACTGTAAAATTACTTTCCGGGCAACGGATGTAACCATCGCTTAAAATAAATGATTGGTTGTTTAAATATTTTCGTGAAAGACCCGGTATTTGGATTGACGTTATTCATTTAATGTATTCTGAATTTGTTTTAATGGATTTTGGATTGATTTTAATAAGTTATTTTACGTTTTTGAATTCAATTTTATAATTCAAAATTGTTGTTAAAGTTTTGTAGTTTGTTACGCCGTGAATCATCTGATTCTGCGATTTTGTTTAATGAGCGTTTTTCTTTGTTTGCTCAGAATCCCAGTGTTAATTTATGTTTTCCTTTTGAGAGATACTTGTAATTAAATATATTTTAGCCGTTTGTTTATTTCAAGTTGGTTCAAAAGTTTGTAATTTGTCACATTAGTTTTGATGCAATATTGCTAAAACCAAAAAGTTTATATATGGTGTTCCTTGCTATAATTTTTTATTTTAAGGCAATAATAACGAGCCGAAATTATGGTAACAATTAATCTTCCGGATTAAAAAAAATAAGACCCAATAATGTCTATAGAAGACACAGCGCAACAAATTATTACTATAGGACTGTAAATAGGTTTTTGATGCAGTCCACGAGGGTTCTTAAACACCTAGTAAGACACGTTTTGTTTGTTTACTGTGCCACAAATATAAAAACGCGCTTCGTCGCTAATCTATAAAACAGTGCGGGGGGGGGGGTACAACAGTCAAAATTGCATTGTAACCATGTTTACGTTTCATACAATCTTCTGTGTTCAACTCTTATGCAATCACCAGAGGGATGTTTGTGTGTAAATCAGGTTGGAGACTGTTTAGTTGACGCCTTTATTGCCGTGATGTTTTTGGGTGTTTGCACACATCTAGGTCGTCCAACTGTTTTTTTAGAAACTGTAAATCTTATCGCTTTTACACTACTACTTTATTTTCGAAGGGGTTTTGAATCAGAAATGCTGTTATTACAATTTAACCCGAACCGGATCTAAAACTCCCTTTGCGTTAGTTCAAGGTTTTTTCCGTTTTTAAAGCACTTTGCTAAAACAAAGCAACGGTGCTCACCTGACTACAGCATGGTGTTTAATGAAATCATACGTTTCTCTGACGTAACGGCACCTGACTACCGCTCTACTCGGTCTAAGGTACTTTGATTATAATCTGTATTAATTGTCGGTCTTGTTACACTAGTAATTTTTTTATTTACAAGTACTTTAAGTTCTAAATTTTGATACCAATTATTATTGTATGAATTAATCTTAACATTAATGTTTGCATAAATTTCAATGTCGTTGGAATTAAGGACTACTCCGTTTTAACTTTTTTTTTGTAAATGTCTACGTTAACTTTTTTATTTTTAAGTTAAGATATTAGTTCTATGTTAAACAATTTTGTGTTGGCTTATACTTACTCATATATTATTATTTTATTGCATAAAATGTGGTCATAAAAAATTTTTAGTAGTTTATTTGCCCCCCTTCCCCTAACAAAGAACTTAATTAAAGTAATTTTTGGCGTTTGTAAAAATATTACTGTAAAATTACTTTCCGGGCAACGGATGTAACCATCGCTTAAACTAAATGATTGGTTGTTTAAATATTTTCGTGAAAGACCCGGTATTTGGATTGACGTTATTTATTTAATGTATTCTGAATTTGTTTTAATGGATTTTGGATTGATTTTAATAAGTTATTTTACGTTTTTGAATTCAATTTTATAATTCAAAATTGTTGTTTTGTAGTTTGTTACGCCGTGAATCATCTGATTCTGCGATTTTGTTTAATGAGCGTTTTTCTTTGTTTGATCAGAATCCCAGTGGTAATTTATGTTTTCCTTTTGAGAGATACTTGTAATTAAATATATTTTAGCCGTTTGTTTATTTCAAGTTGGTTCAAAAGTTCTTTGTTTTGAGTACATTCTTAGTGCAGTCGTACTTGATTTCATTGGTTAATCGTTTAGATTACTTGAAAAATTAAGGCATTATGTTAATTTATTAGGCAGTTTAAATGTTATGATCGTCTTAAAATATAATATTTTGTCAATTTGACATTTTTACATAGAAATAAATGCTGTAGTCCAATACTATGTTTCTGACGTTAATTGATCTGTTTGCTTCCTTGTCGCACTTCCTAACGAGATTGTTTTCTTTCTTGAAGTTTCGAACACAGCCTTTGTGGAAATGGTAATCGAATAAGGTTATATATAGGTGATTTTGGTAATAATAGTTGACTGATAGCCGTACGAAATAACTTCAGTAACGGTATGTAGTTGTCAAGTCACCCCCTTTAGATGTAGTAGTACCGCGGAAGGCTGCAACATGGTACAGTGAATCGTTTGAGTGGAAAAACTTTCCTATTTCGTAAAGCATTTACGGCTTATTAAAGTCACTGTTCATTAGTTTTGTATTAGTATATCGCGGGTTTGCGTGTACGTTGTGTTTGGGAATCCCAATTCTTGCCTTGATGGTGGATAATTAAAAATCTTCCGACGGTAAATGGTTCAAGTGGTTGTGGTACCCTATCGAGATTTCGGACGACGTCAGCTGGCTTATGCTTACCAGGAGCTCGACTTCGAACAGTAAGGTATTTATTGATTACCGATTGTTATTTATTCGTGTGTTCAGTGACTAAAAATCTTTGAAATTAGTGATGAGAATTTATTGATAGATATTAAATATTTCGATGAATCAAACCATTTATGGTGTTGATGTGTGCTAATTTTAATTTTATTCTTATGCACTAAAATTAAAAGACGTAATATAACCAACTTATAAAGGCTGTTACAAAATATAAAGTAAAGAATGAAAAATATTCTTAATTGGCGTACCATAATTAAGGATTGTAAAGTTTGCTTTATACCCCTACAGACTTGATTTTATTAAATAATTTTTTTTCATGCGCACACGGCCGTTCAGTATTTTATTTTTTTTTACGTTTAAAAAGGTGTTTTAGTTTATTTTTTTATTATTTTCATTTTGTTTGTTTTTAAATATTATTTGTGTCAAATTAAATTTTATTGTAAATTTTCTTGTTTTGGTTATCTATTCTCATTTTATTCATGTAATAAATGTTAACTTGTTAAATGTAACGAAGTTTTTATTTTGTCGGCCTACGCGTTTGTGAATTTTTAGAGTATTTCAGATTTTACGTGTGATACACTCTTAAGGTAAGTCCCATTTGAGTGTATCCATTTGAAGCTGACTCGTGGTTGGCAAGGGCCTCTAGTCCATTGAGCTTTACGCCTTTCTGGCGCTCTTTGATTTTGATTTTTCGATTTATTTGTTTTCGTCAAGTCTTCCAAAACATCGTTTGTTACTTTATTTCAGGCAAATGTCATTGTTTCAACTTTGGCATGTAACACGGACAAATAAAACTGTAGTTATTTTTTTAATACTTTATTTAATTAAAAACAGCAAAATTCATAATTAGGCGTTGGGGTCAACGGTTTTTTTTATACAAATGTATTAAAAAATAGTAAAACTAGCATTATCAGTAAATAACTACTATCTTGTTTTTGAATTCTTAATACTTCTCAAAAAAAAAAAAACAAAAAAATGTGTTATTTATAAAAATAACAACTAAAATATTGGTTAATATAGAAGCAGTGACGATAAAATTTGTTTTTGTAGATTAGATTGCTTAATTTAATAACGCGTACATGATAAATAGATTATGAGACTAGAAATGCTGTTAGTAAGTGAAACCTTTATTTTGAGATAAATCATGTTTCCATTGTGACTCATTAATTGCAAACATTAAATCTAGGGAAAACAAATTTTATAACATTATTCTACACTATAATTTGTAACATTTGTACTTAGTTGTTGGTAAAATTTATCTCATAAGAAACTTTAAATTCTATTTAATAATTTGTTTTAGTTTTTACAATTTTGTTAAATGTTTTTTTTATAAATATTATTATATTTGTTTTTAATTATTATTATTATTATTAGTGTAAAAAAGGCATGTATCTTTTAAAAAAATTATTAACATAGCCATGTTTTGTTTTATATGATTCTTAAATAAATTAATTTTAACATAAAAAGCATGTACATACATTTCTTAAATAGGTATAATAAATTAAAGTTCAGCTGAGATTTTGCTCATTATTTAAAAATGCATTTCATTTAAACAATTTAATGTAAATCAAATTATTTGTTTTTTATCGAAAATTTAGTTTACGCGTTTTACTTTTTATACTATATAGCAATTCTGTGTTAACTAAGTATAAACAGTCCGTTAATGGATTTCTTGGTGTGTGTCATAACTGTTACAACACAGTAATCATTTATAAAAGTTGTATATGCTTAACTTGCACAATTCTTAAGATATAATAACTTTGGAACTTTGTTTTGCTATTTTAAACCACAAGGTTTATACCTAATGAAACTTAAAAATGTTGTTTTCTATATTAACAAACGATAAAATTTTATAATTTATGTGATTTTGTATGTTAACAAAAGGTCAGATTCTACAATTAATAATAAGACTAATTTAATAAAAAGAAAGTGTCAGTCTTTTTAAATATAATAGTCATTATTTTTACTCTATCAGTCTATATTAGCATTTTTTATACCTACCTTATGAAGATTTATAGATGTAGAGAATACTAATGTACATTGTTAGCGCTAGTAATTTTTAAAATAACACTATTTGTTTATGCCCGGTTGCGTAACGCAAATTTAACTACGTTGTTAATTAACGGCGTTGTTAGTTAAATCGTTGCTATTGACTTGACAATGTGGTCGGTAAAAGAATTAACTCTGTACCACTGAACGGCTTAATCACGTAAATTGTCAAAATTAACATAGCTTTATGCACTAAACAGATTTTTTGCCTTTTAAAGAAATTGATATGTATTTTAAATATATGTTCTAATACATTACTTAAATTTATTTTAAATTTGTTTTTTTCATTGCTAGTCGTCGTCGTAGTTTATTACAGTTCCGATTCCAATGTATTGGTCTTTGGTTTCTTTGAATTTAATTTTTTTAAATCAAACAATGAGCTGTCCCGTTCTTTGTAGAAGTTTATTTCTTTTGTCGTTATGTTCTAGTTTTCAAGAGCTAGAGTTATGTTTTTTATCTATTCACTTTATTTGAAGTGTATTACGACTATAGTCAAAAAGTACAACTATAATGTGAAAATTGATCTGAGTATATACTGAGTAGCATAACAGACATGTAACGGTCTGTAATTTATTTATTTTTTCCAATAGACTTCTTTAATAAATTATTTATTGTTTTTATTAAATTATTTGTATATTTTAATTAAGACTTTTCTTGATTGAATTTTACTGGCGCATCCTTTATATCCTTTGAATACTGTGTGGTACGCTGTTACTAAATTCATGAATGCCAAATCACTTCTTATCTCAGTAAGATATATCTTTTGAATAGTTGTAGAAATATATCAGTGTATACTGTGCTAACACATATCAAAAAAGCAAACAACTGTTCACTATTTCTAGAGTTGTTTTTGAAAATGAACATACAAGGTATTTTTACTATACAATGCCGTTTCAGAAATATTTCTTATTAAACTTTTTTTAAAAAAAATGTAATATAAATGTAAGTGTTACAAAAAGAAAATTGATGTCAATAGAACGTCAAATTGAACAAAAACATATTTTGAGAGCTGGTAATAATCATAATAATAATATAACTTTATTGTCGTACATTGACATACAATTACAACAACCACAAGGCGAAATTCAGTATGGTAACAGTCTACCTACTGTTCTTCCATTTAACCTTGTATTTAAGAGAAAATAAATGTTTATATATACACATAAATCTATAAATACTAACTACTATATTAAGTTAAACAATTCGTTTAAAAGAAAGTAATTGCAGTTAAGAAAAATAAAAACCTAAACAGAAAATTTGGCAATGCGGCTCAGTTATAATTTAAATTTATTATACTATAAATTATATAAAACACGGTTTTCACAGCTTATCAAATTGGTTCTGAAACAGACTTGCAGATACACTTCTCTTAAATACGCCAAGAGAAAACAGCTTCACATCATTCGCTAAACTATTGTACATATAATAAATTTGAAAAGAAAATGATCGTTCATATCGTTTAGTATTATGTAAAGGTGGGGAGATTAAGCTACGAAATCTAGTTGTAATATTATGAACGTCCGTTCGAAAAGTAATTTTATTATATAGATATTGCGGTGTTTGAGATTGCAAAACTTTATGATACAATGTTAAATAATGAAGGACTCTGCGATTACACATTGTAAGCCATCTAACATCAGCCAACTTGTGGGAGACCTTATCATATCTTCTAGTTCCAAATATGAACCTTAAACAAGCTTTTTGCATTTTTTGTATACGTTCAACTGTTGAGGTATCAATTGATGCATGGCATATTTGTGCACCGTAATTAAAATGAGATAGTATTAATCCATCGCATACTTTTATTTTAGATTTTATAGTAAGATACGATCTATAAGGATATAATATTTTTAGTTGCTGGTAACTTAAACAGACATAATTATTAATTTGATCTCTAAATCTAAAACTATTGTCTAAACTAAACCCAAGCGTTTTTATTTTATGAATAACAAGAATTATACTTCAGGTATTAATTCTTTGCACACCTTCTCAGTTCCAAATAGTATAACACCAGACTTAGTAGGATTTATAATGAGTGAATGTGCATTTGAAACAGATTCGATATTCTGCAAATCAGAATTTATTTCATTTATGCCACGCATCCAATCTGTAGGTTTAAAACAGTGATATAATTGGGTATCATCTGCATAGACATGGTATTTACAAAATTTTAATCTTTTAATAAAGGTTGCAGTGTAAATCAAAAACAATAAAGAACCTAGAATAGAGCCTTGTGGCACTCCGCGTGTTACTGGCAATGAAGAAGAAATGTTACTATCAATTTTTACTACTTGATGTCTATTAGAGAGATAACTATTAATTAGAGATATTCCATTTGACCCAATGCCAATAAAACGCAATATACTTAGTAGGGTTGAATGATTCAAGGTATCGAAAGCTTTACTATAGTCTAAACTCACAAGAGCGACAATCTCACCCTTGTCGTTGGCTGTTAGGATATCATCCGTTATTTTTAGTAGAGCAGTAGTACAACTATATTTAGGTCTAAAACCTGACTGCATATCAGGTAATACTTTACTTTGACATACAAATGACATTAATTGTCTATGAATTACTTTTTCTAATATCTTAGACAACACAGGAAGAATACTGATAGGTCGTAAATCTTTTAATTCAGTAGGTTGTTTATTTTTAGGCAACGGTTTAACTATAGCTACTTTCCATATTTGTGGAACTACATTATCTAATAAACACGAATTTATAAGGTGAGTAATATAAGGTACAATAATAGGGCAACACAGCTTCAACATAAGTATATTTATACCATCAAATTCTGTTGCCTTTGATTTTAAAGAATTAATAATTTGATGTACGCTTTCATTATCTACAGTGGAAAAATTAAAATTTATACTATGGTTTACATTATTATAAAGGTTTGAATATTGATTATTATTACCAGGTATTGTATGTGGAATACTTTTAACAAAATAATCGTTAATCAAATTGGGCTCTAAAAGGTGATCTGGAATTACGGGTTTTTTGTTATTAATAATGTTAAATGACTTTAAACGTTTCCATAGGCTTGAGTTATCAGTTTGACCAAATATGAAATTAAAATAAGCTTTTTTTTCATTTTTAACAGTTAGTGTGACTAAATTTCGTAAAGTTTTATAATATTTCCAGTGCGTTTGTTTTTTAGTTCTACGATATTTGCTCTTAGATTTATCCCTTAATGTCATAAGAAACCTTAAATTTGTGTCAGTGGGTTTGTCTGGAGGCGTTCATATCAAAAGTCAATTTCCGGAAATTCAAATTACCTATACTCATCGTCAGTTATTACTCTTTGGTAACCTTTAGTACTTTTGTCACTATTTGCCAAGGCAACAACCAAAAATTCCTACGTTTACTTCATTCATACGTTTATTTGTTGACGTAGTAAGTATCGCCATTTCATGCTAACGCTTGCTTGTATGTTGATTCCGATAATGACGCAAAAAAGTGGAAAGCTTCCCTAAGCGAAAAGAATTTCTTTGAGAAAACTTATTATTTCTTTTAAATAAATTGTTTAATTTGAGGTTAATAAACCGCATTCTTCGTCACCCGAAGAGGCTTACAAAGTATTAAAAATATGATTTTATATCCTAAAAAAAGTATAAAATTGAGGTTACTGCAACTGTTATAAGTATAAACATAAATAAAAAAATTAAGCAAAAACATGATTATAAATTATTAACTTTAAAGTGTGTAACTGAAAACAAACAATAACTTCTTACGCATTACGTTTGTATATAATTGATAGATTTAAAAAATAACAATTAAAAAAAATATTTACAAAAACATGCAAAAAACAACTAATTAACGCAAATAAAAATTTAAAAAACAAAGTATAAAACGGAAAAATAACTCAAAAAATACTTATAAAACATTTTTGACATAAACGTTTTAATTAATTTTTTAACTTACAATTTTAATTAGATGTTGTCCATTGTTTGTGTAACCTTTTACCTTTGATAACAAATGTAAACTTTTGTGTAAAATTAATTGAGAATCCAAAAACCAATTAATAAACGAAAATAAATTTTAATTTTTTATGACAATGCAACAGTATAATTTATATAACCATTAAAGTTTGTTAAACTAATGTAAAACGTACTTTAAAGTAAAGTTTTACAATAAGAAGTTACGCTTATTGTCTGCAAGTAACAAGAACCTAATATGTATTCTAAGGTTACTACTAGAATATAAACTAAAAATAGACACAATAGCAAGACTTTGATGTAAATTGTTAATCAAACTAAATCATAAAATTTATCATTCCGCTCATATAAATATTCATATACTGGTACTGCTCTAGGCAGTGTACATATACTAACTAAATACATTAGCCAACAGCATTACAGAATCAATTAGATTTCGTATTAAATTGAGACCGCAAGAATTACTTACTATCCTTAAGGTTAACCATATTTAACTAGAGGGCATGTAATAATAAATTTATAACTTATGGTTTCAATTATAACTAAATGTTCCTAAATAATTTAAAACTATTGCCACCAATGCGAAACGATAAAGATTAAAGAAAAAAAAACATTTTAATAGCTTGATTGTTACGCAAACTGCAGATACAGTGCATAAGCCAAATACTTATTGTAATTTTAAAGCTGAAATATCAAGACGTGTAATTATATGTAATAATTTTTGAATGCAAAGTAGAAAAATAATATATTACACACGTTTAATAAGAGGAATTGTAGCACTCGTTCCATTGGAGCACTCGATGCTACAATAAGCCCTCTTATTAAACTTGTATAATACTATAGTATTATTTGTTCGGTTGTTGTTTCATGACTGATACTGTGTGTACAATTACGAAATAAAACAATTAACGGTAAGTCAAAACACTTATAATCCATAAATGTAGTCAATATTCATTTCTGTTCTTTATGTATCATGTTTCAAGTTGTATAAAAAAGAATGCATAAATTAACACACGTGGTTGCGTTAAGCTTGATTATTGCGTAAATATGATGATATTATAGGATTAATTAAGATTCCAGTGTCATTAATTACAATTCAATTCTTCCAGTATTCTATACGATTATGTACAGCTAAAAGTATTCACATTGCTTTTATAATTTCTTCTGATTGCTAAAGTGATATTTATATTAATTTTGTGTTTTTTTTGTGTTAAAAAAATGTAATTAATTTTGTGTAACTCATTGATTAGGTATATAAGTGAAATATTTATTTCTATGTTACAGATGCCGTTAAAAGTTGCTATCCAACAGTGACTGATGCAGTTTTTCAGAATTCCGTGAAAAGACCACAACAAAGTTGAAATAATTAAAAAATAATTGATAAATAATCTGGTTACTTTCAAAGCCTAACACTACTAAAACTCGACCTGGTATTGTATTTAAAAATATAAATTTGACAAGAAAATTTAAAACGTGCATTCGAAATATTATCGATTTAATTGTTTTATTTTAAAACCAATACTAATGTATCATTATATTATTGAAAGAATTTTTTCAGTTCATTATTGAAAAAAATGTTTCAGTTCATTATTGAAACAAAAAAATTATAAATTTATTGATCATTTATTATCAATTCAAGAACAAAGTGTTTAAAACGTAATCCGAATGCAAACATTTATTTAGCAACAGATTTGAATTTAAAATACCGAAACTATACTGATTCAAGTAAGTGAAACAGCGATGGACTTATAGCTACTTTATTGCACTTAAGTTTTTTTTTATGTTTGAAACAAGAGTAAAACATAAATTTCTTGTTTTGAAACTGTTACTAAAGATTATCAATTTTGTGTTTACTGGGAAGGTTGAATAAAAGAGAACTACACAAAATAATACATCAATTAAAAAAACTAAAAATACACGCTTTTATAGCTAACCGAGCTAAAAACTAGAAAATGATTTTTAATTACAAAGAGTTATTAACAGAATAATTCAATTCAGAGTAAAAAGCGTGGGTTGCTTGATATATTAAATGTTACCATCATTATATTGACAACTATCTATGAGAGGAGAGTTATGAAAATGTTGTAAAATGCACCCCACGCTTCCCATAAAACCAAATAGGTTCCATAATAATGCTTTTAGAAGCATAACGGCAGTATTGATATTACTGAAAGCATTCCTGTAGCAGTAGAATGGTTTATGTTTAGAGATAGGTTTTGACACTCCAGTGGAAAGCTGTACAGTTAGTGTTTATAGAGTCCTATTAGACGTTGTACAAAAGCAAGCTAAAAGTAGAACTTTTCACGTTCGATTAGAATGCTTTAAAATATGTTACTATTAATGTAGTACTTTCCTATGTTGTAGAATAGCATGATAAAGTTAGCGACTAAAAGGTAATTGATTTGCATGCTTTTACAGGGTTTTAATACCATAACATAAGAAACTTAAAAAGCATGAAATGAATAGTTTTAAGTCATTTTTTATTAAAAAATTTGTACAGTATCTTTGTCTAAACGATAACAATTTTTAATCAATGGTTTGTGGATTTGTAGTTTGCTACATCATTCTAATAATTTCATTTTTTAATCTCGCTTTGCCATGACGTAGCCATTGGAACTCCTTCTCATTAATAACATCTACAGGAACTCCTTTGAATCGACCCTGGGTTAACTCTATAACAAAATTATGCGGTTAATTATTTTTTATTATCTATTATCAGGCGCATGCATTTTCACTAAATTTATATCAAAAATGTGTTTCTTTTTATGAATAAAATAAAATTTTTATTGTAATGCTTTTTAAGTTTAAGTCCGCAGGTTGGCCACCCCTGCTTTAGAAAAATAACTGGATGCCAAGTAAAAAATAAACAATAACAATTAAGCGCTAAAACGTGGATAAGCTGATCGTACAAAAATAGATATGTTTTCAATTGTTTCTTTTTGTACTTACTTTTACTTTAATCAGCAGAACATCTAATAGCTTTTTCTTCTTTAATTCGGCACAAAAAAGAACACATTTACAAATATAGACTAAACCGTCTTCCTTTCGTAAGCGTAAAACTGCATATACCCGTAACCGTATAAGTACTTACTTAGAAGCGTTTCTGGTGAATCAAACTCGGTACATATCTCGTCACAATTCTCAGAAATCAAAGTAACTTATTTACATTATCAAACGCGAATGCATAAGTTTTTTTATTGCATACATATCTTTATCAACAAAATTGAGATGTGGGCGTTTAATCTCTACAGGAAGTTATTTTTGTTTAGGTGCTTGGTATTACAATTTAGCAACTTGTGCAAACGGTTTTTTCAGATGTTAAAAATTATATTTCTTTATCTCAAATAAAGAAGGACGATTGAACCGATTTTAGAGGTGCCAAAACACTAAAAGAATGTAGTCATGTTGGTCGTAATACTTGAATTTCAATACATTGTCGAGGCTGCTATAAACACTTTATTTTTTATATCAATATAGAAGGACTATAGGAGTGATCTTAAAGGAATCTTTTAGGGTACTTTATTCTCCTTCTATATGCATTTTTATAGAATCAATATGGGAACACCATTAGGATGCTACATTTCTAATACTTTAGTGATTCCAATCAATTGCCAATTCTAAGGCTGCTATAAGCACTTCTTTTTTAGATTAAAAATAGTATTTCTATAGAAGTGTTTTTAAAAGAATCTTTTAGAATACTTTATTCTTCTTATATAAGCATTCTTATAGAATACGTTTAAATTTAGGTGCGTTATTAGAAGTCCATACACAAACTACTATTGGAATGCTTTAGAAATGAATATTTGGGAATGCTAATCGAACCTACATGGAACTTATGGTTTTGTGGGTTACTCTGAATTGAATTATTCTGTTAATAACTCTTTGTAATTAAAAATTATCTTCTAGTTTTTAGTTCGGTTAGCTATAAAAGCGTGTTTTTTTAGTTTTTTTAAATTATTATTTATTTTTCATTTTTTAGTTTGATTTTTATATTATCTATTTTAATTCATATTCGTTGTTTCCATTTCAATTGGTAAGACTTTGTGATTATAAACTTTATCAAGAAATCGAAATTTCTGTACTGATTATTTTGTTGTAAATAAGAAGCCTTTTTCTGAATCACGGTTATAATTATAGTTATATCCTACGTTGTGTAAGTGTGTTTGTGTCAAGTGTAAAAAGGTGCCCATTAGTTTTACGCTTTAATTACGAAACCAATAAACGCCGAAAATATGTCTCAGAAACTTTTGATTTATGTTGTAGGATGTAAAATTTCTCGCTGTCCACCACAGTTAGACTATAATTCTGATATCTTTATTTTTATTTTATTAGTTATAGCGTAAAAGTTCTCGCTTGCGATCACGTAATGTAATATAATAATGTCTTCAAAAACTTTTATTTTTTGATTTGTAAAATCTCTCGCTTTACTCACGAATAGGCAATAATAATTAAGTCTGAGGACATCGTCCTCACAAAAGTAGTCGCTTACAAAAATGTAATCAATAATTATGTACAATGATTTCTCTCCCTTTTACGGATATAAAAACTAAGAAAAATTGATTTAATCAGTCAGAAAAAAATCAGAACCAGAGAACCGAAAAACTATCCGCGAGATGGCGCGTTGTCGACATGTATCTTAGTTGGCAAGACCGGATAAAACTTAAATTCGTTAAATGTATTTGATCTCCACAAGTGTAATCGGCGTATTTACTAATAAATAATGTAACTAAATCTGTGCCGTAAGTTATTTAAACGTCGAAACAATAAATTCGTGAGTGAAAACGATAAATAGTGTTCGATATGCAATTTTTGTACAAGCATAGAAATCACCACTTGGAAACCTTAAAAATATAATTATATATTATGAATATTATAAATAATAGTATCTGTTTATTAGACTCGTCAGAATCTATATATGCATAAAGAAAAAAAAAAGACGAGAACGCAGCTATATTGAAAAAAAAGCAAAGAGGCCAAAACTGCTTGCCTGCGCAGTTCACGCGCCCTCTGTTTTTGTTACTCTCGTGCAGAAAATCCGTAAAGAAATTGTTTAATCCTGACGATCCTCAATTAGGATAATGAAAATTTGTTATCGAATTATTGCATTGTCATCGGTCCTTGAGACGTGTGCAAAGTTTCAATTTGATCAGACTTCAAAAAACCTGTGAAAATTAAGCTCAAAGATTCCGTTACATAGATAGATACATACAACCCAAGCTTATAAAAGCGTGTTAAAAACTAAATTTACTTAAAAATGTATAAGTTTATAATATACATATCAACAATAATTATTCAAATTTAAAGATATTAAACAAATACAACAATAACTAAAATTATTTAATAAAATAATTGATTCTGCTAAAACAAATTTAATTTTACTGTATACATTTTTAATGTATTTAATTTGTTGACAGTAGCGTAATTGAATGTAAGTATACATTAAATATTTTATAAAATATCAATCATCTAAATTTATAGTCATTTAGGATGTTTCTTTACATCAAATATGCAAAAGATAAGCACTAATTAAACATTAATTTTTATCAGCAGAAAACCTTGCGCTAAATAGCTGTGCTAGTTTTATCTTACTTATTTGTGTATTAAAATTTATTTTTCACAAAATTGTTAGTCATAAAATACAAAACGTAACCATAATTTAAAAAAAAATTGTAATTAAGAATGTCACTTAATTAATTCCTAATTAGTGATAGTGACCACTACCTTAATAAATATTGAATTGAATTAACAAAGTATATAATTCTGAGTTTTAATTAAGGTTTAAGCTACAAATATTCAATTTTTATGTACATTTAGTTGATTTGTTGTGAATTTAGACATGATTTAATAAACATTGAAAAGTTTTCACATATTATCTATCTTAAAACTGTATTTGTTTCAAACATCAGTGAAATTCGGTTCATGCGCATTTTTCGGTGCCGATAGATCGACAATTGCTCGAATTTTCTCGAGATCTGGCATCACCCCAGAATTAGTAATGATGTGTCCCAGAAACTTAATGGATTTTGACATAAAACATGATTTACTGAGACTAACGGTAATTTTTGCATTTTTAATTTTTTCAGCACATAATCTAGGTGATCTAAATGTTGGTCGAATGACTTTGACATCACTATCAAATCATCTACATAACATTCTGTAAATGACTCACATTCTCCAGCCATAATTTGTCTGATACTCCTGATGAACCCCGCCATACTAGTTTTCACTCCAAAAGGTACTTTTACAAATTGGTACAGCTGCCCATTGAAACTGAACGCTGTAAATTTTTGTGACTCTTCGTCCAATGATATTTGGTGGAACCCACTCTTGAAATCAATTGTTGTCATATATTCGCAGCCTTTGAAACGTTGAAGTAAATGTTCGAGACGATTCGGAGCTTCATTATCGGCTAAAATTTTGTTATTAAGCCCCCTGGGATCAAGGCACAGGTAAACGCTACCATTTTTCTTCCTAACACACAAGATTGGATTTAGATACTCGTTGTTGGATGGCTCTATTATACCGGTCTGCAACATCTATTCTAGCTGCTGCTCCACTTGTGCCTTATAATAATACGATAACGCAAATTGCTTCGCCTTGAATGGTATGTAATCGGTGTGCCTTATCTTATGTATATATGCTATATATGTACCAATGTTGTTAGAAAACA
Source organism: Aquatica leii (assembly GCA_035610365.1). Classification (NCBI taxonomy): domain Eukaryota; kingdom Metazoa; phylum Arthropoda; class Insecta; order Coleoptera; family Lampyridae; genus Aquatica; species Aquatica leii. The sequence goes on along the minus strand of CM069432.1, from coordinate 215,192,941 downwards.
AATCAAATTTTTTTAATTTTATCTTGTTCATATTGCTAACATTTACCCTGTCTATTTTATACAGTATCTCGTTTAATATAAACTACCATCATACCAGATTGGAAAATGTGTTATTTTGACACTTCCCTATGTGTTTATATTTTTTTCTAATACCACTTTACTATCAAGCACCTCTTCATGATTTATTAAATATACAGACAAATCTGCATTTACTAGAGATTTATTTACAAAAGGAACCAGTTTATTGGTTTCAGTAAGTTCTTCTTGCAATCTATTTTGCATTTTTACTTGGTTAGAAAATTGAATCCTAATATAAAATTACATGACAAATGTTTAACGACTAAGCATGGTATCTCATATGAGAGTTCCCCTATCGCAAATTCAAAAAATACTTGTTTTATTGCCTCACATTTATCTTTATTAGTTGCCGTAATTATATTGACAGAATTAAATGGCAAAGTTAAAATCCTATTTTTATTTCGATTTTGTTGCTTCAGTTTATCGTGAAATTGTGGCGTAATTACTGTTACCTCACTACCTGTATCGACAAGGGCATCTAATTGTATGTTATTCACGGATATTGCTATTAATGGGCATTTAGTAAAATCAGTTTTGGTTATAGTAGATATCGCAAGATTTGTATTACTTTGTAAAGATGGGACTTGATTTGGACTACCCCTTACCCCACCGCTTAAAAGGCCTGCTTCCAGTTTCCCGAACTGAATGCATCGTTTTTAGTTTCAAGTGCGCATGCTGAATTTACATTTCTGAAATTACTATTATTGTTTTCATTATTAGTCGGCGGTGTTCGATTTTGATCGTTCTCGCGATAGTTATTATTTCGTGCCATGGGCCTAAATCTGTTATTACTATTTGCTGTTCTTGACGAACTATTTTGTTTCAACATCATATCATATTCTGTTAAAATGTCTAGTACACCTTCAATAGATTTAACAAGTGGAATATCAGATTGCTTCTGACGTCATCATCATAATGATCGATGATCGCTTCAATGATCGTTTCTTCGTGAAGTATGTTTTTATCAACTAGTTTAGGCAATGAAATATGTTTTAAGAAATGTTGCGATAATAACCTATTTGAATTATATTTTTCGGTATATAATTTGTGAACATAGTCCATTTGAATTTTCAAATTCCAATATTGGGATAAAAATTTTGTTTTAAATAAACCGTAATTTGTAATTTTGTCACGTTGGATAATGAACCAATCGGCTGCTAGTCCCTCTAAATTTCCCCTAACCAATTTTAGTTTACGCTTTTCTTCAATATCGTTTAATTCTACCGCGGAGTCTTAATCCTTGTCGTCTAATTTTTTTTCTAAAATTTTTACCTTTTCACGCAAATCGATTATGTTTTCAACATGCATTTGTATTTGTGATGTATAAAAATTCCTACATTTAGAAATTTGGTCATCAAATTTTATTTCTAATTGTTTTATTTTAATGTTCATTTGTTTGTCAAATTCGGTCATTAAACTATCTATATTAATGACTTGAAGGTCAGAATTATTAAAATCTTCTTGAGTCGACATTTTTTTTTGTTATCGCGTTTACATGGAACACCTGTTTAGATTATTTTATAAAAGGTAATTGCCAGGTCGTTGCTGCGTGAATCACCTTGAAAGCTTTTTCGCTATGAATTTTTGTTTGGTAGAAAATACCTAATAATTGCTTTTAGGAAAACACAAATATTCACAACATTTATATGTGGTTAGTACTTATTTACATAAATCTAACAAAAGAAATCTGTGGATTATTACAATCTATTTTACAATTTACGCAGCTTGCTCATTGAAGTAAACTTACGCAAATATGCGAGTTTACGTTGGGCACCATTGAAATACTTTATTTCAATCAATAAACTGCATTAACTGAAATAAACTACACTTTATTATTCTTATTTTTTAGATTAACAATCAAACATGAACACAAAATCAACACAACCCTGCGCCATCAACGCTGCCACACCTCTCTCCTAACATCCCATATCTATGTACAGGGTGTTTTACTACAGGATCTTAGAATATCAAGTAAACTAATGACACCAACAAAGTAAAAAACTTTGTTCAAAAAGCATTATTTATAAATTTTTCACCATTTTGAATAAAATGAGAAAAAAAAATTAACACGTTAAACATGCAGTATCTAACAGTTATAAAAACTTCATTTTTTTAAATAGAACAATATGATTTTTATTATCCAGTGTTATATTCTACAGACAATGATTATTAACTTTAATTAGCTATAAATCATAAATAAGCTTTTAAATGTTCCACGTGTTGACTGTTTTCATCTAAACGCAAGTGTACTTAATGCAAAACATTCTTGTTTCGAGCAGTTCTAATTTTATTTATACCCAACTCTTGAAATACATTTTCTATTAATGTCGTATTTCTATCTCTACATTTTTTTTTCAAATAAAATGATGTTTAGAACAACGGTTAAAACATTCTTTAAAACATTTTGTTTCTAATTTATTACAATTATTCAAAGAATTAATTTAATTATTTTTATAATAGAACAATAAATAATAATAATAATAATAATATAAACAAAAACTGAATTAAGAAAAAAAACAAGATAAAAAATTATTAATTAATTTCTTAAAATTAATTGAAACACTATACTGTAAGATTGCTTTAAATTATATATTCCTTCAATTTTTGTTTTAAATTTCGAACCTAATTGTAATAATATTATTTAAACGTTTTTAAGTTTTTTAATTAATTCTAAATACACCTTTTTCGTAAATTATTATCATTAAATGACTGAAAACCTAAAATTACTAATTACACGCAATCAAATTATTTTGCTTAAATTTGTAGATAATAATCAAAGAAAATTTTGTATTTGAGCACGCATAATGCGACTTGACGTTCCATAAAGGCTTTTCAAAAGTAAGGATCTTAACGTTTGGAAGACAAAGCTTCGCGGTTTGTTAACGCAAACCGTAAAGAAGATGGTTGCATCGGAAATGTAAATTCTACGGTTTTCCCCTCTAGCGGTAAAGGCAGAAATCAACTTTGATCTTCTTAAAATTAGAGAGATGCCTTATACAAAGAATCCACAAAAATATATCACTTACTCGGTAAAAGGAGATAAATTGAATCTAGACAGCAAATATTTCTTTTAAAGACTAAGTAGCTGTGTGATAGTATTCTGTACCTGCAATCTTTACTTTTATTTTGTCAAATTAGTTTTGTTTAATTTATTATTATTAAAACAAATGTGTTGAAATAATATGTAAACATTTTTAAAATTAAAATAGTTGCTTGACTTTAACATAATTAATAATTAAAACATTTTATTAACTATAAACTAAAAAAAATAATTTTTATATTAAAAAAATGAATTCAAACACTTTTTAACATACTAAGAACAAAATAACGATATAAAAAGTTTCGTTAAATTTTATTGTCTTGTCTAGGTACTTATTTTTAAAACATATTAAACAATTCTGTGGAAATGCTACGTTTCAATACTCTTGGTTTTTATAGCATTACAAACATTCTTAATAATCATTCTTTGGCAAATTTTTAATAGTATCAAATATGTTAATGTACATAACAACATATCATAAAATAATTTGATTATAAACATATGTAGTGTAATTTATAATTTAATTATAAAATTGTAATTGAGTACAGTTGTTATAAAAGTGTAAAAAATGTAATTTCATGCATAAATAAAATATCATCCATTCTAGTTGAATTAAATTAAAGTGTTGTTGATCCGTACAGGTAGAAGATCTAATTAGATGAACTCCAGTATACCATGTTAATATTAACCCTTAGGGAAATTGCGCGCGGACATTTTGTGTAAAGAAAAATATTCCCAATTTCCACTCATCATGGTAACTTGAATTAATTTTCTGCATATCAAAGAGGCCAAGGGGAAGGAATCTCACAAGCTTCCGTCTATATCATTTGCAGCCTCCGATCTTCAACCTCCTTTATTATTACTTTATATAACTTCTACGTCATCAGAACCTTATTATATTTTCACCTAATAAAAATTTACTCTGTCATTTTTTTATAATATAAATACATTTTTTGTTTAAAAAATATCAAGTCTAAAATGCATTATTTAAATATTTAAAATAATTTTCTATATACCAAAACTATTTTTTTTTATTTTCAAGCTTATTTTACTCAATTTTTATTTATTCTTAAAAGCAAATAACTCAAAACATTACATGTTTTAATTTTGTATTATAACTAATTCATACATTTAAGCTGAAATCACGAAGTAAACAAACGCATGTCATCAAGTGACGTATTAGTATTAAAAATTAATTATTCAAATTGATGATAATTCAACGTAAAGAAATTAGTTTTTTTTATGAATATTAATTAGTCAATATTGATAAAATATATTATCTTCTTATCTATGATAACTTCAATTGATGATTGTTTTGTCTTCACGTAGGAAGATCAATATAAAACCAGTAGAATCTTTTTTATGGATAAGTTTTGTGTTTCACTTCATCAGACTACTAAAAATTTATTAAACAACATAACACATTAAGATAAGAAAGTCTTCCGGGTTTGGCCCGTGTAATTTTGTAACCGAAGTTGGCAACTTCTTAGTATACACTCAGGCCGTGGAAGCCTTCGGTATTACAACATAACACATTTACATAACAACTAAAAAAAAAACAGTTACTTTTTTAACAGTACTACAAATACTAGTTTTTTATTGAGTATATACCTTAAGAATTAATTTGTTAGTACACAAGAACTGCGTTTGGTTGGTATGAAATCTAACATTATGTATTGTTAAAATATTACCAAAAAATGAAATCGCTATAAGTTCGTCAAAGTGCACGATATGTCACAAAAATTAGCAGTTTTTAATTACATGTTTAATTATATCTTAAATTTCTTTGATTCAGTGAAGCGAGCTTGATGAAGTGTTCATCCTGAACACAAAACGTCGCACAAGAACTGAAGTAATTGCTTCTGTCTAACCTCCTAAAGAAAGGAATCATTAAGTTGATTAACTTAGAATATGTATTGTTAAAGTAATTAAGGATGCCAGATAAGATGCGCAAAAGCTATAAAAAAACAATCGTCGTGTGTAAAGGACAGGTATAGTCTGTTTTGCCAAAAGTACAGCAGAATATAACAAAATTTTAAAATGTAACGTTGATATAAGAAAAACTTGTTTTATAATTACTTTTTCCGTTATTTTTATTTAAATTAGTTATTGCTTTATTTACCATTTTTTTAGATCCATAACATTTTTGTTCTACCGTAAATTGTTGAAAAAGAGCTACATCTATAGTCGTAATTACGAGAGGTGTCTTATGACTCATCGGTAGGCAGCGTTTAAAGTTTTTGAAATGTAAGTTTTAATTGACTAACACAAGCCAAAGAAACGATACCTGTAATACCAATAAAATGGAATTTGCTGTCAACTTATGTAGCAAAAATAGTTTAGTGAACTAGAAACAAGATTTTAAAATAAAATATGTTTCATCAAGAAGTAGTACATAATTACTCACTTGTCAAGTGTTTGTCCAACATTTCATTTTCCTATTTATTTTTAAGTATTTTAATTATTGACATTTTCATGTTTAATTTGTTTTCGTGTTATTATTTATTAAACGTTTAGTAACGTAAGTGGCCCATGTTTGTGATCAGTCAAATCAAACAAAGAATAAAGCAGGTTAGAAGTTATTAATTATTATAATCGAACTTGCGCGGAGGGCGGACGTGTTTATGTGTGCTCTGAAAGTAGTGATTAAATTAAGTTGAAAAATTAATTGAAACTGGTAAAGCACTAAAGCGCATTACTGGAGTTAACTATAAAAAATGTCTAAAGCAGCAAGCTGTGCAAAATGTAATGCGGACCTAGTTAAAAGTGATAAAATTGTTTGTTGTGCAGGGGTTTGTGATAGGATGTATCACTACAAATGTGGTAACATTACTACCGACGAATACGGTCTATTGATGGCTAAACGTAATTTTGGTTGGTTTTGTGAACACTGTGTAGATAGAAAAAGTTACATGGCAAATATTTTGAATGGTATGAAAGCATTAAAACAACTGAAGGATGGTGTCCATAAGCAGAATGAAAAGATTGATAATGTTAATCAACAACTCATAGTAAATCAAGATAAATTAAAAAGTGACACCAACTGAAATAATTGAAGAACGGTCACAACCAACATATGCCGATAAATTAAAATTAAAGAAACATGAAACGTAGAACAGAAAAGTGTGGATACAAAGAATGACATTAAGAAATGTATTGACCCTACGGATATGAAGATAACCGAAATACGACCGGTAAGTAATGGTGGTATACTTATTGAATGTAAAAATAAGGATGATGGTGGTAAGTTAAAAGAGAAAGCGGAAATGGGAGAATCCTACAAAATACAATTGCCAAAGACAAAGTTGCCAAGAATAAAAATAGTTGGATTGTCTGAAAATTTGCCACCGGAAATAATCGAGGAAAAAATCAAAATGCAGAACAGTCATATAAATTCAGAGAAATCGTCTTTAAGGATTGTACACACAAAAGAAAGTAGAAATCGGAAAAGTTACATAGCTTATGCGGAAGTAAATGCATACACGTATCGTGCTATAATGAAAGAAGAAAAGATAAACGTAGGTTGGGATAGATGCATAGTATATGATCCTATTGAAATTAAAAGATGCTATCGATGTAATGGATTTAACCATAAAGCCTCGGAGCGTAAAGCACAAAAAACCTGTCCAAAATGTGCTGGCTCACATGGGTTGCAAGAATTTACTGTTGATGGAGAAGAAAATCACAAATGATCGAATTGTATTCAAATGGCCGAAAAATTAAAAATGAAACTGGACATTAACCATCCTGTCTGGAGTCAAGAATGTGCAGATGGATTACAAAATAAAAATTGCTATAAAAAACATTCACAACAAAACCTACTTAATGTACTGAGCCATCACAATTGGAATATGCAAAATCGACAGATGGATCAAATAGCAAATGACATAGTTCAAACGCTTTGTTATGCAGTAAATGACCTAATTATAAAAAAAACTATAAAAACACGAACGAGTAACACTTGGTTTACAATGGACTTACGTAATCTCCAAAACGAAAAGGACAGGCTTTATAAAATTGCTAAATTAACGGGAAATGAAAATGACTGGATGCTTTATAAAAACACAAGCAATAATTTTAGTAACAAAATTAATATAAGCAAAAATAAATATTACGTAAATAAAATACAGGAAAATAGCGGACAACCTCAAAATATGTGGAGAATTATTAAACATTTAATCAATGGACAAAAAAATGAACCAAAAAATATAATATTTGACGAAGTAGAAATTGGTAACTTAGAAGAAATATCAAATAAATTTAACGAATATTTTGTAAGCAGCATTATGCACATAAATAATAGTATAATCCAGCCCTTAGCAAACTTCAAAGAGGCCCCAATATTAAAACCAATCATTAATTTTAAATTTAAGCAAGTGATCTGAATCGGATCTGAAAAATATCTTAAGTAATATTAAGAGAAAAGGAAGAACGGATCACATTACAAAACAAGTTATTACCGATGCATTGCCAGAAAATGATTTAGAACTTAATCTTAAGTGCTGTAATATTAATTTACGACGATACCCTGGTATCAATTACTGATAAAAATGTACATTCAGCTATTATAAAGCTAAACTCAGAATTAGAAATAATTGCAAATTGGTTACAAACAAACAAATTAAAATTAAATGTGCTAAAAGGTAAGACAATGGTAATATCAAATATTGATGTTGAAACAACAAAAATAAAAATTGAAAATAGAGAACTAGAACAGGTTGAATAAATTAAATATTTAGGAATAGTTATAGATCAGAATCTAAATTTTAGAAGCCACGTGAATTATGTAATAAAAAAAGTAGCAAATAAGATTAGCTTATTAGGAAAAATATCTAATAAATTGACGATTAATGCAAGAATTACTGTTTATAAAACAATTATTGCACCATATTTTGATTTTTGCAGTAGTATATTTTTAATGTGTTACGAAGTCGACTTAAAACGGTTACAGAAACAACAAAATAGAGCTATGCGGATTATATTACATTGTTCAAAATATACCAAAATTACAGTAATGATAGATTGTTTACAATGGTTAAGTATGAAACAGCGGATATATTTCAATTTATTAATGTTGGTATACAAAATAATTAATGATTTGCTTCCAAACTACATGTCAAAATTAGTGATACGTAACTATGAAATACATTAATATAACACGAGAAGTCGATGTGACTTCAGATTCCCAAAATTTTCAAAATCAAAGTCACAAAATTCTCTTATGTACAAAGGTCTGAAATTATATAATGACTTACCAGATGAAATTAAGCACCAGCAAAATATTTATAAATTAAAAAGGGGTCTGAGTGATTATGTTAAGAATAAATTTTAAGCAAAAATTTGTATTAATAGAAATATGTTACGATTTGTGTTAAATTAGTATATCTTTACTAAATATATACTTACTTACTTAATGACGTTTATACACGCTGTCATTATTCAGACTTTATTTTTATTATTTATCTATTATCAGAATTAAATATTTATAGATTATTAGAAATTATCAAAATGTTTAACCTCTACATTCCTTATAAAGTACTGGATAGCTAACTAATGAATGAAAAGTAAAGCCAAAATCTGGCTAGCAATAACGGAAGGTTAAGGTCCGTTAATTACGTTAATCGCTAATCATATAAATACCGTCGCTTACACTTTTTTCTTTTAGTGATATTTACTACTTCGAAGATGCAAGATGCAAAACGTCAGTTTGTTTTCACAAACGACAATACGGCAAAGGCCAAGTTCTACTCCTTATTTTGGCGCTCGAAGAGAGACTAGGACCAAGCCTATTATCCCTGTTTTACCACTGTTAATTACAAATTTTGTAAAACATAATTTAAAAAATACAGGAATGTTTACTAAAAAAATCAAAAAAAAAAATTTTTTGTTTCACCTGTTTGTATTAAACGACAACAAAATTATGGTGGCCCTATTATTTTTGTAACTTTAATAAGAATCGGTATGTTGATAGTGCATTTAAAGTACTACGGTATTCTTAATAACATTTCGTTGCTTGTTTTAGCAAGTTGTCGATACTTTGAATACAAGTATCAAGACATTCGGTTTTTTTTCGCAGTTTTGTAAAACTGGTAATTTTTTACGAATTCCTAGATTAACAAATACTTCAGAGAAACCACTACTCAACGTAGCTAATTTTCACTAAATTGTTATACCTAACACTATATACAACATGGTTTAAAACAGTGAGTACATATAATTTTGCAATTATAAAACTTTGGTGTAAGAAACATCACTTTTTAGAGCAATATTTTTTTTTAAATAGATTGGTAAGATTTTTTAAAACTGTTTTACTAACATTGGGTTTTGATATAAAAAAAAAAATAATTCTAGTAGAAGTATAATAAAATTGCGTAACATAACACTGACAAGATTTTGTTTAATACGTTATTATGTAAAAAAAGTTCAGTCAGACAAGAATGGATTACAATGCGTATATTTAGATAAAACTTGGATGCTTGAAATTAGAACAACATGTAGGTCATAGAAAAACGACAATGTAAAAAGCGTAAAAAAATTAAACTAGAAGGTCGCAGATACGTTATTTATTATCTTTAACAAGAAATAATATATTTAGGTACTTTTAAAGGTATACCGTGCTTCACACAGACAACAATCAAGAGTGTATTCCTGGATTTTCTTTAATAGTCATTGGGAAAATAAATACTACACATTATCAAGGAAAAATGAGCAATATTTTTTTTTTAAATGTATAAAGATCAATTATTACATAATTTAAAAGAACCATTGATTATTATTAAGGTTGATGTTAGTTATTATAGTAGCTTGTTGTAAAAAATCCACAATTGAAGCTAGAAAAAGGCAGAATTACAAATTTGACTACAACAAAGATATTTATAATTTCCCAATAATGCGTTAAAATAAACTTGCTTGAAATTGTTGAACGATTAGTTTCTATTATTTTGTTCTAAACTGTAAAGGTAAGCTGCAAAAATTTAAAAGAAAATCTGTGCTGCTGAACACATAGTTGTACAAAATAGATACGTGTTGAAACTTTACCCATGTCACTGCATATTCGATATACCAAGCAGTTCTATAAAAAATATACAGAAGAAAAAGGTTACGGTAGCAAAAAGCATTAAATATTTATTTTTAGATGATAGTGACATTGAGTATTATAATAAATAAAAATTTAATTTATTTAAAGTTGCATCACAAAAAAAACTTATTGTAAAATAGTTTCATTAATTTAAAAAAAATAAGTAAAATACATCCGATTTAGAAAGAAGTTTTTTTTTAACTGCTTTGTGAAAGAGTAGCTGTTGTGGAATCTAGAAATATTGCCTTTTGTGTCTTTCTTTTTCTAGACATATATAAAATAAATAACTGCAAAATTTTATCTAAATTTGTAAATAATACGTACAATCATTTTACGAGTATGCAACCACCATGCAGTATCGTATGTATTTTATATGGTTTGTTTGTAGATCACAATGACGTGCATGTACTTTGGTTAAATATACTATATTGTTATATCAATAATTATTTATACCTGTTTTATAATGTATTATTGGATTTTAACGGTTAGTGTTTAAATACGATTTTGTGTGTATGTAAAGTTTCATACAAAACTTATTATATTAGATGTATTATTAGCGTAAAAATGTACAACTTTAGAGCAAATGCGTTATTTGATGATTCTTGCGCAGATCTCAAAATTCGTACGTGCAAGTGCGATAGATAGATATTTTATACGATGAAACAATTTATAGATCGAACTAAAAACGTCGACCAGTAATTGCCATTTTAATTGTTTTGCTTGCTTCTTTCCGTTTACTTATTTGTTCTTCATTTCTCAAGTCTATTAATAAAACTACAACCAGTTTTTTTCAAAAACTCCGCTGTATGTATTATTGAGTTATAAGTAAGTAAAATATTTCTTGTGATCGATTTTTGTTACGATTCAAGTTTAATTACAGCATGTCTGATGAATGCAAAATTAGTGCTGCTGCATCTTCGGCCACGAAAAGAGGCACAGTTTCTAAAGAATCTAAGACAATAGTATGGAATGTTTATTCGTATTTTAAAGAAAGAAGTAAGAAAGGTAATTGTTAGGTTATGCATTACATACATTCAAGAATTTACTTTTATTCTATAAAGGCAATCTTATCGATACGGTTGTTCAAGTAACAGGAGTTTCACGAGCTACTGTAGTACGTATTGTGCGAGAAGGCAAATTAATTGAAACTGGCGAACCAACTACATTTAAATCACAGAGAAAATAATTTCATAAGGCATCTCCTAAATGTACTGTAGACAATTGTGCTAAACAAATTATACGAAGAATTGTTTACAATTTCCATCTTACTGATGGACGAACGCCTACTTAATTTGTTTCATTTACTCGATGTTCTACTTTTACTGAAATAAATAGATTTGATTGTTTTGTAAAAAAATCGTAATTCTTGAACTTGAATTGAAGGTTAAATATATATTTCTTTTAGATGGCAAAAAACCACTGATAATTATCCTATGTTGATGGAACGTCATGATGTGCAAAATTTACGAGTATCATACATAAGAGCAATAACTAAGTATTGTAAAGAAGGACGTCCCATCATTTATACCGATGAAACTTACATTCACGCTTCCCATACAACTTCTTACCAATGGACTGATAAATCAAATCAAGGGCTGAAATGTCCAATATCTAAGGGTAAACGGTTAATTATCGTACATGCTAGTGGTAATGATGGTTTGTGGAGACTACCATGACGAAATGAATTTTAACAATTATAATCGTTGGTTGGAACATCAATTAATTCCCAATCTTCTCAAAAATTTTGTAGTGGTTATGGTTAAAACTCCCAATTTTAATAATAGAAAAGCAGACATGAAATTGTGGCTAAATCAACGTTGTATTACGTACGAAAAAAAATCTACAAAAGCAGAGCTGTATAATTTAATACTAATAAATAAGCCAATCAATAAGCAATACTCGGTTGATTCATTATTTGCTAAACATGGACAAACTGTATGTCGGTTACCACTTTATCACCCAGAATTAAACCCTATAGAAAAAATTTGGAGTATTATTAAGAATTGGGTTGGAACTAGAAACATCAAGTTTAAGTTAAATGAGGTGGAGTCTTTGGTAAAAGAAAAAATTGCAAGTGTAGGTGCAAAGGAATGGTCACAAGTATGTCGACACGTCCAAGAAATTGAAGAAGGGTATATACAAAAAGAACATGTAATAGACACTTATTGTGAATCGTTAACCTTTAATGTTAACGACTCATCAGATGAAGACTCATATGGCTGGTCTGATGAGGATGAGGATGAGAAAAAGCAAGATTAATTACCGAAATAAACGAGGACCATTAGTAGATCAATTTAAATAAATAAATATGAAATTATGTGATGTATTTGGTTTAGAATGTTTTACTTATTTTATTATTATAAGTATATAAATAATGTTATAAAAATTTAAAATTTGGTTGAAATATATTTAACTGCATTATTTTTTTATGGTGAATGAACAATTAAGTCTTGAAGTATGTGCTTTTTGCTTATTTTTGCAAAATTAAAAGAAAAGATTCTTGCATGATAAAACTTTCAAATTTATTCTTTCTTTTCATTTGGTATAGTCACACAAGTAAGTATCCTTTTTTAAATCAATCGGCCAATTAATGAGTTCGTAATAACTGCATTCATTCGTTCAAAATCTTAAGATGACGAGCTTTTAATTGTTCGTTTCTAATGGCCGGTTGCACCAACACGACTTAAACTTAAGCAAAGCTCAAAAACTTAGATACAATTGTTAAAACCATAGCAACGATTGTTTTTAAGTATTGCTTAAGTTTAAGTCGTGTTGGTCCAACCGGCCGTTAGTTTTTGTTTCATTTAAGAAAAAGTACTGTTTTCTACATTCTCTAATATGTATAGGTTTTTTTGTAACTTTTTTTGATTCAAGCATTGAGTACTTTGTCCACAATGTCAATGCAGCTAGTTCACTTGGTAAATGCAAAAAGTAAGTTCGGAGCTTTCTTTCATATTTTACACTTGTTTGGACTTAATTTTTGTTGGTGTTACTTCAACATAAATAACAACGAAGTATTAACACAAGTACAAATTAAAATTACATTTATTTTAGTTACCTTGTATAAATTATAACATACACGCACCATGTATAAAAGTAGTCAACTTTTTCATATTGGATTGCAGCAAATCAGCTGATCGTTCTCGCGTAGATATTGTATCTGTAAGGTTGAAAACCACTCGCAAACCAATATTTCACCAATGTATGAGCGGCAAGTAACAAACAATATTAGGAATACAAGGTTTAGTAGATATTTAACCAAACTAAGAATTTTAATGAAAGCATTCATACTTAATGCCAATATTTATTCATTATGTTTATGACATCTGTGATTGTTGTTGTCAGTGAGGCAGAATAATTTCCAAACTTGTGTTAAATAAGTTGATTACTTTCCGTTACTACAGTTTTTTTAATTTTTTCTTAAAATTGTTTTGTATTTATAGTCCAAGAATTATTTTCTGTATTATTTTCATATCCGTATTTTACCAATTTATCAATATAGTGTGTGTGCATAAACTTAAGTAATAATTAGTAAGGTTTATATTATATTATGTCTAACTGGTTTATCATGTTTCAGAGCTTTTGTGTAAATCTACTTATGTGTTTATGTACGAGCACATGTTTTTTTAAAATTAGGTTTCAATTTGTTTAAACATTTGCAATTGAGCAATGTGCATGAGCGTAAGCTTGCATCTTCAGAGTAAATGTCACTGAAAGAAAAAGTGTGAATGACGATATTCATACCAATAGCGATTAGCTTTAAAATTTTAAATACTTCAAATAATTCAATTTTATATCTATATTCCACTTTAAGTATGGATTACTTTAACGTTATAAAGCGATTAGCTTGATTAACGAACCTTATCAAGTCAGTCAAGCGGGAACGGAAAGATAAGTTTTGTTAATCACGCTAATCGCTATTGGTATAAATATCGTCATTCACACTTTTTCTTTTAGTGACATTTACCACTCTGAAGATGTAAGCTGCAATGTCTTGCAAAACGTCAGTCTGTTCGGGTTCACGAACGACAATACGGCAAAGGCCAAGTTCTACTTTTTGTTTTGGCTCTCAAGAAGAGACTATGACCAAGCCTAAGCTTGGGTGTTTTACTACGACGCGGTCTAAGCCGAAAGTCGCTTATAATGTTAAGCATAAATATTATAAATAAATTATCTATAGTAATCACTATTTTTAAATTTATTTTAATAAAAGTATTTTTAATAAACTGTGTTGTGTTTTATATCAGTTTGATAAACTTTAGACAGATTTTGGTATAATTATTAAATTCTATTTTTGAGAAGTATCCTTTTAATAAGTACTTATGCCCAATATTTAGATCCAACATTAAACCAATATTTATGTTTCAACAACTAACCAGTATTAAATATCTCATGTTGGTTAAACATTGCAAATCAATTATATAGCCAACAATTCCGATACATTATCCTGCCAATCTAGTTAACCTTTATTGGATATATATTGCATAGCGTATATTAGTAAAAGCTAAACACACAATGTTTTTCCAACTTAGATATTACTTATTTAAAATAGATTGTATCTTGTAGGTTGGATACATGTTTTGAACCCAATGTTTAAAGAAACGTTAACATTTCCAGTGTATACCCAACATAAAATTAGAATATTAGTCCAATACATCTGTGCTACTTGGAATTCTTTAGATAAATCACAAAAAAAATTAAGCCAATAATGTATTATCAAACCAACTTATTAATCAAATAAAATTTTTATTTCAAAAAATTGTAAAAATTCTGTTAAAATAATTTTTTGTTTTATAACGGTGATATTTCTTACAAAGTTATTTCTTTTTACATTAAAAACAAATTAATTTTCTTCGTTTTTTTAAAACTATTTTAAATCTAAAAATATTACAACTTTCAATTTTAAATTACCAAAAAATAAACAGAAGTGGGGCAGTATTAATAATTCTATTACATATACTAATTTTAAATCTTGAATTCAATTACTTAGTTATTTTGTAAATTTGTGTTCTATTAAAATTGTTGTTTAAAAATGATTTTATTAGTAGGTACAAGCTTATTACATTATTAAAAATAAAATATTATGGGTTTGTTGTTTAATTTAACGAAGTAACGGTTAGAGCAAATACAAGTTTTCTAATTAATAATAATAATTAATTAATTTTTTTTAGTATGCATTATAAACCAACATTAACAAAATTAACACAACATAATTGATAAAATTTTTTGTATCTAGAAACAGTATATAAAGATATTGCTTTCTCATTTTATTCTTTGAAATGTGTTCTAACATTATAGAGGTTTAATAAAATACTTTCATCATATATCAACGGATTTAGATTGTCGTGCGGTATCAAAAACTTTTTATTGTCTTAAAATCAGTTTTATATAGTTCAAACTTTTGTATATAAGTTTTTCTAAAATTGGACTATTTCATTAAATATAAAAAGAATTTATGTTTATGCTACTAACTATTTACAAGATAATAAATATTTATTATTATTAAGAATTCAAAACGTTAGAATGCAATGTTTATATTTGCTAATGTATAACGTTTACAATAAATATTAATTAATTTATAGTATATTGAAACGTTATATAATAAATTAAAATTTATATACAACTTTTTTTAATTTTTTTTATGAAACAACTATTACAAGTAAAAATTAAATTAAATGCACTTACGAAATTAATTGAGACTTTATTTTTGTAATATACATGTAATATTTTAAGTTAAGCTCAAATTTTTAGAAGAAACCTAAGTTATCTTAACGACAATGGCTTATAATTTCACTGTTTTGAACAGATTAGTACACAAAATCCATTTATTTGATAAAAAGTAAGATTCTGAAGTTGAGTCGTCCACTATTCCAAAAAAAGGTTATATAAAACAATATTAACAATGTACCAACACTTATAATAATTTTTAACTTACGTACACGAAAATAATTAATCTACGTGTGCGAACGTAAAGACCTCTTCTTAAAGAATCAAATAATAAAATTAATAAATAGGATGAGCCTATCAGGGGAATTTATTTTGTAAGATTCAATTAATCAAATACGTTATTAGTAAAAGTTGAAGATAAAAAAGGATAAAATACCCGTTTGTCGATTAGGAAACATACATTTGTACACAACTACCCAAGCAACACATTCGTACAAAAAAGATTCGAATGTCCGTCTGATAAACGTTTAATAAACAATAAAACGGTTTTAAACGTGTAATAAACGTTTATTAGACGGACATTTTAACATTTTTTATACGAATGTGTTGCTTGGCTTATGTGATATAAATAGTATGCGAAAACTTAAACGTAAATGACATTTGTGCATCATTTGTGTTTTTGCGTTATTTTAAATCCTTGCTGGTAAACATTGTTTCTCGTCTTTATTACCGTAAGAGAAACCTGTTCTTATCAAAAAGAATTAAGTGCATTGCGTTTAATTTAATTACCGTACAAGTTAAAGTCATTTCCGTACAATACAGGATAATGAATTATGAAAGCATAATTTAGAAGACTTGTACTAGGTGACCACTCAAGAATGCAACGTCCTGTATGTCGGAAAGTATTCGTCGTAGAAGCTTGTAAAAATAATATGAGTAAAGTGACCAAAAGAAAATCCTGCATAATATTTTCAGATTTTCAAACTAAAACGCACATACTAATTGTATCAAAAAATATATGTTTGTTAAAGCGAAGCTTTATTTTAGTAATTTTTATTTAGAGGTACCTATTAAAATGAAGTAGTGGAGGTGATTTATTGTTATTTGTAAATAAATAGCTGTAACTCTTAAAGAACTGAACGGATTTTAACAAAAAGCATTTATTGGTCCATCAAACCTATCTTATCTGTGATACGTCTGATTTTTAGTGATGTCGCTAAAGCGCGTTTTTTATATACCTAATAACAGATAACTGTAACATTTTTCTAAAAAATTAAATGCAATAATATGATTTTTTTCATAAAAATGTAGTGAAATACCTTAATAGGCTAGTAAAAACCATATTTTGATATCTGATTCTTAAAATAACGTAGAAAGAAAACTTAATTATAAAATTTTAAAAAGACGTTATTACACCGGTGTTTATTCTTATTTATTTGTTTTTTTTTTCAAGAATCAATGTAGAAATTTTATAACTTTATTAAATAGTATTATATTTGGTATAATGCCAGGTAATTTAACATTCCAGAAAAGTAAAGTAACATCTTTATTAATCAAATGCGGTAAAAAAAATATATAAAAGTTATCATATTTAATGTTTTCTATTTACTAAAATTATTTTTTAATATACAGGATGCTCCGTTTTTCTGTAACAGTGACGACTTAATTTTTTTTAAACGTAGGGTATATCACAAAATTTTTAGAAATATTTGTTAATTGCCTAAGGTTCTACATTTTTTCAACTAGCTATAATCCAAATTAGAGCATTTACAATTGATATAATTTTCTCTAATTGCTTCTTTTATATAAATTGCTCTTATTATATAAACGCCTTGTATTTAATAGACTCTTGCAAGTATTTTTCAAGTTTTTCAACGTGCTGTGGTATTTGACGGTAAGAATATTATTTTTTTCTAAATGATGCGAGGGATGCGATGCGTTATCTAAAAACAAAACTTTTTTTCTTTGGTCGTTGCATCCCTCTATCAAATGTTTCTAACATTTTTATTATATTACTATTCCAGTAGCAATTTATCCACATGCGAACCTTTGAAGCACCAAGGATTTTTGTTTTCTAATAACCAATGGTTTCTTCATATCACCTGTTATATTTGCAGAAAACAAAATCGTGAAAGATTCTTTTACAGCTTTACCGCCGGTACACTTTTCATTTTTTAAAGCTAGAGTTTTGTTTGGCAAAGCATGGTTAAAAAGACCCATTTCATCAGCACTAAAAATATCAATTTTTCAAATAACACTTGTAGGGTACTTTTGGTTTATTCAGAATACTCTATTACTAAATTTTTTTCTTCTAGTGTTAAAAATTTTTGATTATTCTAAGACATTTTTACTAAATACCAAACGTAAATTACAATTTGAAAATGCTCTTTACTCAAATACAAAGAACAAGTTAATAAAGAAAAAATAGAATCAAAACAAAATGATTTACATATTTAAGTAAATATCTATTGAAATGGGTAATTTTCAAACAACTAAGAAAATCACACCCAGCATTTAGTGATAGACAGGTTATTAAGATAACCTTGTACCTGTAACTATTAAAATTATAAACAAGTGTCTGTATTCATCTATGTATTCAAAACCAAATTGTTTAAAATTTTATTTAAAAAATAAAATTTAGGGGTTCTTTATGGAGAGGTATTTCTCATGACAATCTAGAAAAAATATGTAACTTCTCCGGGTTCGTTCTATAGAAAATTTGTTTTTTAAAGGTGTTTCTTATATAGTTTTGCAGCAGCTTGCAGCCTAACTTGTGTACAACCCTCCCATATGCAGCGTTGTAAAAACTGCACTAAACCCAATGCCATTGTGGGATTTATGTTCTAGAGACCTAGTGGAAGGTGAAATATCATACGACCAAATGAACTTTTTTTATCTGATCATAGATACATTTGATTCAATATTAAATCAGAGAAACTCGTAATGGAATACAAAATCCCAAGGAAAACCGATTGGGATTTGTTTAACGAAAGTTTAACGGTCCAAATCAGAGACTGTCTCACAGTTGCAAAATCAACACACGAGCTAGAACTAATGACGGACAGTATTGTTAATTCATTAAAATCCGCATTTAAAGCAAACTGTTCAAAACTGTCAAACAAACCCCCAACAAGATAACTTGGTGGAACAGAGAGCTTGACAAAACAAGGGCACGCACCAGAAAGCTATTTAACACAGACAAAAAGCGGAGACTGCGATGAATACAAAACCAAACTCACTACATACAACAATGCCATTAAAGCAAAGAGAGACTCATGGAGAAGATACTGTAAGGACGTAGTAAACGAACCTACAAGTTCTCGACTCCACAAAGCTCTGAGCAAAGATCGTTTTTTTGCTGACCGAAAACAATAAGTTTACAGACTCGGTTGGAGGAACTCTGCAAGAACTACTGCAAAAACACTTCCCGGGTTCATCGATAACTAAAGTTCCTAAACACCAGGACCTAGAAGTAGCAAAAAAAATGAGCACTTAAAAAGAACTAACATCAGCTTATTCTTCATATTAAAACTACTTGAAAAAGTATTTGACAGGTATATACGAGACGGCGCACTATAAGCTTCGCTTTTGCACTAAAACCAGTATGCTGACCAATCTGTAAAATCTTGCGATCTAGAAATTTTACTTAGTAAGCAAAGCAAAGTAAACAAAGCATGATATTGCATTGAGTGCTTTTCTGGATATTGAATGAGCATTTGACAATACTATCTTCACCTCAATTGCAAGAGTAATAAAAAAAGGCATCACACTTGGCTCAACTCAATGTTTAGTAATCGGACGGTAACAACTTTGTACGGTAGCACTGTAGGAGCCAAAGTGGCTGGCAGATACCTACAAGGCGGTGTACTGTTGCCCCTATTGTGGTGTTTCGTCACACTACAAAAACTTAAAGACGGAGGGGTTTTTGCTTTAAAATACGCCGACAATCTCACAATTATCACAAACGGAAAGTTTGGGGCAACTGTATCAAACATAATGCAAAGTGCACTAAAAACCGTGCAAAAAAAGAGACTATTAGTGAACATTGGTTGGCAATCGTTCCGTTTACCAAACGACGGAAAACAGATAACATAAAACTACTTACGATGTACGGAGTCACGGTCTCGATGACAAAAGAAGTTAAATATCTAGGACTTACTCTTATTACTAGACTCACTTTTAACGCTCATCTAGAAAAAGTTACAACGAAGGCCATCAGTGTTTTTTAATACAATCAAACGGGTGGTCGAGCACCCACAATGATCAAATGGTTATATACTGTGGTAACAAAACCCATCATCTCATACGTTGCGCTTGCATGGGGTGAGAGAACCAACCTCAAAAGCACAGTTGCACAGCTAGGCAAGGTACAGAAAATGACATATCTGCTGATATCAGAAGCGATGAAAACCACGCCCACAGCAGTCATGAAAGGACTATTTTCACTTCCACCATTACACCTCGTTGTAATGATGGAAACAAGAGAACCAGCATACAAGCTGCAGATTAATGAACACACGTTAATTACCGAAAAAAACAAACCGGGTAAATACAACGTACTGCGTAAAAAAATAATTTTAAGACTAAGATCGCTAGTAATAAAATCCAAACTGATTATGCCATGTATAAACAGTCTGGAAATATTGTCAACTTGCCAACCAGTGCAACCCATCTGAATACCAAAAAACCAGAATGTAAGGGAAAATGTAATGGGGGACGCATTAGCTAAAAAAACACAATAGGGGCATCTGAACCCGTTTTTGGAATCGCTTACGAGACCAAAAAAACAATTCGCAGCAAATATGCAAAACAAATTGTAAGCATAGATAACTATGGAATAATTCTTCAGGGACAAAGCACGCAAAACTCTTTCTTACAGAGCCACAATCAAACACTCAAACTGCACTATCAAGCATGAGTCGACAAAAGTTAAGGAAAACCTCGAGACTAATAACAATGCACTGTGCATAAAATGGGACTGCAAAGTAGCCCTCTATGCCGCTGATGCTTGGAACGACGAGACTCCGCAGCATCTACTATGTAAATGCGAGGCATACAAATGCATTGCACAACGATTCTCGGCAAACCAAAACTAACCGATGATGAGTTGAAAAAGGCCTCGTGGAATAAACTTCTGAATTTCACTGACAAAACAGAAATGTGGAAGGAATAATAAACTAGAGGTGCACAAAAGAAATAAAGAGACTGGAGTGCAGGGACGGTAGACGAACCACCTTTTGAATTAAATTTAAAAAAATTAATATATAGTTTTGTTTGTAGTAAGTTTGGGGACAAAAAATGGTCCGTTAAAGAGAGGTTTCCGTTAATAGAGATTTCACCGAATATGCATGTTTGGACATTATAAAATGTCATCATGTCTTAATAAACTTTTTGATTTAAACATTTCTCATCTTTTTAATCCTAAATTCGAATTTCCTTTTTAAATGTTGATTTATTTCTTATCACTTCTAGCTGTGTGTTAATTGATAGTTTTAATTTGTTATCTTTGACACTTGTCAGTAAAATTTTTTTAATACTTGGTATGATTTTTTATTAATGTAATGTATTAACTATATTTTTAATAATTCTGTAGCTATACTGATGATGACATTTTAAAATGTCGAAAAATGTCTATAATAAAATTTAGAACTTAAAATATATGTGTAGAGAACACCTGAAGTTGTAATCATTTATTTGTAAGTAGATTTTGATGACATTAAAAAATTTATAGATTTATTTAAAGTAATTTATTAGAGCAAAATTGATGTAATTGCTTGTTGCATCTCAAAAACGTTTACTACAATAATTGCACCGGTAGTACAGCTACAGCAGCAATATTCAGAAGTTGGCAGAGTGATCCGTGAGACAGGCAAACTGAATTTATGTTTAACGAAAACTTTCAGGTGTAAAAGTTTATTAGTTTTTCTTTTAATTTGTTGTATCATCGACTTATAAATTATTATAAAGAATAGCTGACGTTAAATGAAATTGATTCCAACCACATTTACTATCTATCTATCTAATTAAGTACTTAAGTATTGTTTAATAATGGCTAAAGTCTGTTTGTAGAAAACATTGTTAGCTTTGACAACGTAGTGACTATGTCGTTAAGTATTGCTTAAAGCATCGTCAAAAACAAAATCAATTATAGTGAACTTTTCGTTTTATGCAACTAGGAATAAGTCTGACAGCGTTGATAACGTGTACGACTTCTGTTCAAATTAAATATGTTAATTAAAACTTCATCCAAAAAATTGTAAACAAATAGTAGTAAGTGCTATTTGTAGTATTTTTATATCGACTGAAAATCATGTTTGGTACAAGTACATAATATAATAAGTTTTTTTTACATTATGTATGAAAATAAAATTGACTTTTTTATTGCAATTTTTATAATAACAAGCAAACAAAATTTATTAATGGTAGTCACTTTAAACGTTAAAAACTAACTTAAATAGAATTAAAATGTAAATGTAAGCGTTAGTTATTATCTTTATATGTTTAACGTACAGCTACATTATCTAGATATACTTTTGCTTAATGTTTTAGGCACTAAATGTAATTGTTTTAGTAATTATGGCATACTCTTAAAAACGCTTAGAAACTTAATTTGTAAATGTTTGTAATTTGAAATCTCATTTATTTGCTTTTTCAGACGGTGGTTAATGCTACAGTAAAACTATATTAGAGTTTAACAAAAAATCTTAAACATAATAAAAAAAAAATTAATAAATGCGTATTCGTTTTTTAAATATCAGGTTGCAATAATGTTAGCATATCTAATTAACCATTTACTGCTTAAGAAAAGGAAGGTCGTTTCACGCAATCTGATGCTAACGGCAGTGTTTATCTTAACCGATGTCTTATGTTAACAAGCAGCCGTGCGCCTACAGATAGTGCCTGATCTGAATACAAACGGTCTTTGCTTCATGAATCTAGTCAAAACACGTGTCACTTGACATGCACTTATTAAACATCTTGTCTTGTTGATGGAAATTGATGTACTATAGATACAAGTAATAATTAGAGCAGCCGCTACGACATTCACAGCTGCAATGCGTCAGAAACAAACTTGCTTAAATCACATCAAAGCCAGCTGAAACAATTTCGTAAACTAATTTGGACACCAACCACTACTATCTAAAATCCGTTCTATTCATCCATCAGCAGTACTTTTTGTGACGTGTCAAATTACTTCCACGATAATGCTAACTTCCAATAGCAAACTACGTAACATAAATAAGCTAATTGATTAATTAATTAGTTTAGTAACAACCCTTTTTGCTTCTAATTTTTAGTTTCATTATAGAATTTATTAACTTAAATATATTATTTTACAAATTAAAAATCATTATTTGTATTTGCAAAACAAAGTAATTGTTCTGTAGATCAATTGCATAAAAAAATTATGTGTGACAATTTTGTACAGTACAATTACGTTTTCACAGGGGAAATACCATCTTCTATTTGTTTATCGATTGAAGACAGAACCTGTTTCGATACTACACTTTCCTTGCCTGTTGCAGCTTTTACCACACCCCGAATTAAACATTAGAAGGGTAAATACTTTAATACAAGGTAATCACCAAGAGTTTCTCGACTGCCTTTACTTTTAATGCATGACCCGACCGGAAGGCTAATAAAACAAACTACCACATTTTCAGACATTACACTGAAGTAGCTAATAAATTTACGTTGAAAGGAATTTTTGTTTAGATTTATACATAATGTAACGTTATTAATAGTAAAACATGTATACTTTGTAAGCTAATGTACCGTTGTTATTAGAAAATGTTAACATTTTTTTTAATGTTGTTCTTGTTATATTTGCCGTATATGTAAATATAGTTAAAAAAAATATTAATACCTTAAAAAAACTGTTTTAAATTTCTTTACTAATTATAAAAATGTTTTTTATTGAAAATTAAAGGTTTTTTTATTTATTTTTGTATGTTATTGTTTATTTATATTAGAATTAAAAAAACACCTATTTCAAATGAACAAGAAAAAATGTTTTAAAATATGTAATAAAATAAAAAATAGTAATAGTTAAATAAAGACTATAAAATACAAATTTTAATTGTTTATAAATAAGTTAAATTAAAACTATAACGTACAGAACCGAACAAATAACCCGCATATATGCTAACCAGATTCGATAGATTTGTAATAAAAATATATTTGTTTAATTATAATTACAACAATAACTAAAATAACTACATAAAATACACTGAATTACAGTATACCTTAAAATAAAAATGTTTATATATGTTTACCGATTGTTAAGCGGAAGTCGGTTTGTTTTTACCACATAAAAGTTTTGCACAATTCAGTAATAAATATTATGTATATATTATATGCAAATGTTTATAACTGTTGTTTCTGCAACGTGTACAAGTTTTCATGTTTTCTTATTAGTTATTTGTATTAAATGTGTGTTAGAAGTACAATTTGTGCAAATTTAAATTTGTTTAAGCGTGTTTATGCAAAAACCGTTGCGTTGTGAGCTGTTATTGTACGTTCTTTTAATATCGCAATCAAAAAGTATATAAACAATTCGGACGTATTTTGTTGTAGGTATATGTGGTTGTTTTGTTCCTGTTAAGTAGAAGCGAGATAATACAAATTTTGTAAAAAATCATATTCTGTTTATTTTGAATAAAAATAAGCAATCAAAATAAATCGTAAGCACTACATGTGCCATCTATTTGTTGAACATCTTAAAAAATGAAGTAAAAAAAATATGCGTGTTTGCCATTTGCTATTCGTATGGTGTGGCGCAAACTAGTAAGCTATACTAAACGTTACTTTTGTGTATACGTTAAAGTTATTATTAAAAAAATAAAAAAAGAAACGAGTATGTACTGTCAATTATCAGAAATGTTCTGAATAGAACTAGTTTGCATTTAAGGCCTCCACTAGAATATCTTATTCCTATGAAACAGATGTTCAGAAAACTACAGAGACATCATCAATTAAAAAATACTTTAACTCCGCAGAAATTTACTCAACTTAACTCAAACTCAATAGTTTTGTACGAGGTTTGGACCTTCAAAGTATGCTTCTGAGCTTTTGAGATTTTGACTTTAAGAAACCTACTTGTTTCAAGTAATTGTTTAAATCGTACAAAAATCTTGAACGTCAATTTATACAGTAATCCTTACAAGAAGGTTCTTTCGTATATGCAGTGATATCTAAGCTTTAATACATGCTCCAACGTAGTATGTACCTAGTAAATGGAGACTGTTTAAAGGCTCCTCTAAAACCACTTTAATAATATGCTAAAAAACTTCACAATTTAAAATGTAATATGAGCATCAAAATTCACTTTTTGCATGCTCATCTTAATTTTGTCCTCAACAATTTTAGACAGATGACCGAAAAACAGTGAGAAAGATAAACATGGCATCCAAAAAATTTAAAAAAGATGATAATTGAATTAATACCAAGTTTAATAAATTACAAATTAAGTTTAAGGTCACTCGTATTTTTGGTCTTTAGTATTCCGAATGCGTTCTCACTCTAGGGCAGGGGCGGGCAAATACTTTTAATCGCGGGCCAAGATTAAATTTTCAAAATGTCTCACGGGCCGGAGGATTATACCGCGTACGTAACGCTGTGCACACGCGAATGTTTATGGTGGAGTTTTTTCCCTGTCCAATAAATTTTTTTAACTAAAATACTATAAGTATCATTTTAAAGCATTTGGACAAAGAAATTTGACAGTTAATAATAATATATAATAGTAATAATAAATTGTCTTACTTGGGTGTAAATGCGAACAATTTGTTCCCAGTTAAATATGTCACGTAATTTTTAAAGAAATATGATCCATTATATTTAATTAATGGTCATTAAATAAATCAGTTAATGAAACATTTTATTTTGTTATTTATTTATATTTTAACGATACAAATTAATTTATATTGATACATGTTTTGTAAATATAATAGTAAATAGAAAATAAGACAAACACCAAACGTTAAAATAGAATACTTATTTAACTAATTTAACTGTTAATGCGAAACGTGAAATCTCGAATGTTCATTTGATAATATTTTTTCAAAATTTGGATCCAAATCACTTGTAGCAATCCTTAATACCGAGTGTAGATTTTCGTCAGTAATTTGTGATCGATATTAATTTTTCGTGGAAACCATAAACAAAAAAGGTTCTTTCACAAATATATGTCGAACCAAATAAAACTAAGTATTTTTGAACATAGTTCAAATAATGTTTGAAATGTTCTGTATTCAAAGCACCGTAGAAAGCACTCAATTCGTTTGAGTGAAAATTTTCTTTAAGTTATTGCACTATATTTAAGAAAATCCGTATTTTTTAATGATTCTCGTCGTGTTTCTAATGAAGGAAAATGATTTAGTAATTTCTTATTAAAGTTTTCAGCAAATACATTGAGTTTTATGATAAATGCTTTGACGTTTGAGTGCATATTAGTAGTTATATGATGCCGGTTCTAGCTCACTCGGGTAAGATCGGTAGGAGATCGTATTTTCTTCGACTGTGTTCGTGTGCGCTTGTAATTTTCAGTGTCGAATTTCAACTTCCGGTTTCAAAATTCTACTTCCGGTGTCAGATTACAGCTTCCGGTTTCGAATTTCAACTTCCGGTTTCGAATTTCAACTTCCGGTTTCAAATTTCTACTCCCGGTGTCAGATTACAGCTTCCGGTTTCGAATTTCAACTTCCGGTTTCAAATTTCAACTTCCGGTGTAAAATTTCAATTTTCGGTTTAAAATTTCTACTTTCGGTGTCAGATTACAGCTTCCGGTTTCGAAATCCAACTTCCGGTGTCAGATTGCAACTTCCGGTGACCTATTTCAACTTCCGGTATCGAATTACAGGTTCCGGTGTTAAATTTCAACTTCCGGTTTTGAAATTCAACTTCCGGTGTTAAATTTCAACTTCCGGTTTTGAAATTCAACTTCCGGTGTTAAATTTCAACTTCCGGTATCGAATTACAACTTCCGGTGTCAGATTTCAACTTCCGGTGTCAGATTTCAACTTTCGGTGTCGGATTACAACTTCCGGTATCGAATTTCATTTTTCTGATGAATCAACAAATTTTTACAATTGAATTTTGTGTACGTTTGCTAAATTCTCCCACCACATACCATCTTCTTGCATTCGAATGTTTTTGGTAGGGATGGAATTGCATGTATATAAATGTGGAATTTGTAATGATTTAATAGTAGTTTTTTAATAACTTTCACTTGTTTTACAATTATAACTAATTTTTAAAAAATTAAGATGGAATTATTCTTTGCAAATTTAAACTCATTTGGTTCCTTATATGAGTGCAAGAAGTTTATTGATAGATGAACGGTATAGAATCAAGTGTTTTAGTAAAATTGATGGTAAATATGGAGAGCAAGTGATTGTCGAGTGCCAAGATTTTAAAGTACCTCTACCGCAAAGATTTGTGAACAAGTTTTCGATTGAAGACATAAACCAAATTAATAGAGTTATTGGTTTGGGAAAAAACATCTATCTCGTGAGCCGAGGAGTCGTTGGTGAAACAACAAACATTGACTTTGTTCTAGAGTGAAAAACAAATGAATCAAAAAAGGATGTGCATTAGAAAAGTTTATAAATTAAGGTTAAAATTATATTTGGAAGGTTTAGAAAAGTTATCAACTAAAATTAAGATGTATGAAATCACTAAGAATTTAAAAAATGTAAAAATAAAGTGAACAATAAATGTTTGAAATAATTATGCTTTCTTTCATTTTTATAATTATTGTATCTGAAGTAAATTTTATACTGATATAAAAAACAATATTTGATATCAATTCAAACTTGAAATGTAATGAGAAAAAATTAAATAAGCAATTAAGAAACGTGAGTAATAAACTTTAAGGCGTTTTGGTAAATATATAAATACAACATTTTTTATTTACACAGTTTAAAAAACCTTTAACTGCTATAAAATTAACATGCCTATAGTAGTAAAATTTGTGTGTCCAAAATGTAAAGGTGAGACGGACATGGAAGGCACTCGATGTATAATGTGTTCCGTTCATAAAATAATCAAAAGTCAAGGAGGCAAACATTTTTCACCAAATTAGTATATAAAAAAAAACGAACAAAAATACATTATGTATTAAAATTTATTTAAAAAAAAATTACAATTAATATTCTTAATAATTACATCATAGTAGTACATTAAATAAATATATACACAAATAAACAATATAAATTAACATAAAAAATCCAGTTGCGGTCAGCCAATGATGGTCGGGAAAGTTCATATTTAGGCGGCGTTGAATTTCGTTTTTTAAGGTGAACAGGTTTCAATGTTTTTCATATATAAGCAGTTTGTATTTAAACTTGATTTATTAGTATTTTATGCAATACTGTTTTTGTTTATCCAGCTGTTGTGAGTTTCATCAAAGCCTAACCATTTTACATACATTTTAGTACCTTTCTTTCGTAAAATTCTTTCAATCAAATACGTATCAGGATGTCAAACTTTTTGTAATTCCATTTCATAAAAACCTCCTAAGATATCATCCCCTTTTATGTCTTTTAGCAAATAGGTAGTTGGGTTAGTTAGTTTAACTTTTCTAATTATGAATATTTCATTAGACCAATTAGGAGTATAGCCCTTTTCAAATGCATTCCTATGTTTACTAATCCTCACATGATCTCCCAACAAAAATTTGTTATTTTTACTTGCTATTTTTATATGTGAGTATGCAGATTGTAATATGGATTTTTCATTTTTTTTGTTAACCATCGATGGTTTCATTTTAATCGTTCGGTGGAAAGTGTTATTGTATTGATTTGTAATATCATCTAATATGTGTATCCATTTATAGTTTCCTTGTAAACTAAACCGTTTCCACATTATGCTTTTCAAAGTTCGATTAACACGTTCTACAATTGATGCTTTTTTGGTACTGAACGTACTATAGTGATTAATATTATACTTTTCGATCAAGTTTTTGAATTTACTATTATAAAACTCTAATCCTTCATCTGTCTGTATATTTTTAGGTAAATACTTTAAACGTGATAATATTTTTTCCATTGCATCAGTTACATGTTTTGCATTTTTTAATTTTAAAGGAAGTGTCCACGCATATTTTGAAAAGCAATCAATTACAACAAGTATATATTTAAATTGGTTGTTTTGTTTTGAAAACGAAACCATATCGACAAGATCAGCTTGTAATGTTTCATTAATACCTTTTATTATAACCCGACGTCTTTTAAAATTGATTCTTGCAGGTTTATGTAATTCTAAAACTATATCTTTTTTTATAGAAGATGGAACAAATTTTTTTGTTGCTTTTCGTTTAGGCATTCTTACACTGAGTCGTTTTCTATTTTGATAAGGCATTTAACTATTATTTCTACATATAACGTTTTGAAGTATCTTGTAATAGTTTGATTTTCACGATCACGTGCTTCAAACGATATCTTGTCTCCTGATTTAAGCTGATAATTAGTAACTTGCTCGCTTGTATAAGGTTTTCCATTTATCTTTAGTATAACGTTATCAAGATTTATAGATATATTATCAATTATACCTTTTTCTAATGGGAATGAATATGCACTTTTATCAGACCATATCACATATTTATTATCTAAAACTCTGTTTGTTTGAAATAACAGAATATGGTTATAGAACATATTAGCTATTGGTTTCTGTACTTTCTCAACAGTTATTTGATTATGTTTAATTATGTGGCGACCAAATTTATCTAAAGTCATTATTCAATTATTTGCGCTTCACGTAGTTCTTCTATGATAGAAACAATTTCGTTTCGATGACCTGTATGGCCTGCTGTTTCAGATGCTACTAACAACCTCAACCTATCAACTAATTCGTTTACATCATCCCAATAAATATAATCAATATAACGATTGTTTACTTCTTTGAACATTCCTTTTCCTAGTGTTATTTTGAATCTTTTTGGTGTTTCTGAATACCCGGGCTGCACAAAATACAAAGGAGCAATAATGGATTTATATTTGTCAGATCGTGATCCTCGTATCTGACCATTAGGATCAAAGTTACTTCTGCATGCATTACTGATATCTAAAATTTTTTTGTATATATCCAAATCTCCTTCAGTATACATTGCAGGAGTGTTTTTAAATAATAATTCATACAGTCCAGGAGTTCCTTTGTATATGTTTTCATCTACTTTTATATCTGATCCAATAAATTGTACTGCTGACGTTCCTATAAAAAACTTTTCTTGAAAACTATCATGTCTTATTCCAGTTCTGTGATCAAACTGTCGTTTTTTATCATGAATCATAGCATCTATATATCTTCGAGGCAATTCATCAAATTCTGCTAAGTATTCATCATAGATATTGCTATCAAGAATGTTTTCTATATTTCGGTTACTTTCTTCTACCGAATGTTCAATTAAATCGTCTAATTCATAATCGTTTACCTCTGGTTCTGAAACTATAACGTCTTCTTTTAAATTCGAAATTGTAGTAGCATTATGATCAAAAATACTTTGATCATTCGATTCATCTAGTTTTTCGTCTTTTAACGACTGAATTTATTTCTGAAGATTTGAAAGTTTTGTACTCCATGTGGGAATTGGGGTAGATTCCATAATAGTATTTTCATTTTTTAGTAGTTTTGGGTTTAGATTTTGTTTATCTTTATTTTTAACAAAAGACAACTTTGTATTTTTATCATTTAACTGATCTGAAATTGTTTCCAAACGTTTAGTTATAGGAAAAAATGCTTTATCCTTCATAGTTTCACTTTGTTTTAGTAATTCCAGCTTTTGTTTTACTTCTTCTCTTTTTTTGATTAACTTTTTAGTTAATTCTTCTTCACTCGATACATTATGATAGGATTGCATTTTAGACAAACCTCAACGTACGTTTATTTGTTTGCTTACTAATCAAAAATGCTTCTGCAGTTCCTTATAAACCTTTTACAAAAGCAACGATCTCAGGTGATTTGTTATTAATTTATATTTTAGGATAAACATACAGATATCTTAATAACTTAATTAATACATTAGCTTTTACAGTTATTGTCAAATGGGTTGAATAAAATAATCAAATCCTTTTCTGTATCTGCCTGAATTAGTATCTTTTTCTTTATCGATAACTAAAAAACCATAATTTTCGTTCCAACAAAATGAACACATCTTCTTAAAATCGTCAAATGTTAAATCTGTACTGACATTATCTTCATAAATATGATGTAAATTTAATCCGTCTTGTTTGAACACTATTATAAAGTTAGCATTATCGCGAATTAATTGTTTTGGAATGCGGGTATAGGTTTGACATAAGTAAAAACAATCGATGTTATTATGACGACCCATGCTAAAATACTCTCTCATTAGATTTTGTTTATCACACGCCACATCATCAAATATAAATACGGAGTTGGATTTTGCATTACATGGTGAAGGTATGTTACTTTCTAGATTACTAAAAGAAAAGTAATTTATACCCTCAATAGGCGTTAGTAAATTTTCCAAATATTGATATTTTGGTTGAAAAAGAGATTTAGAGTAAACATAGACGTTTTCGAAACGCAAACCATTGATATGTTCAATTAAGCTAACCATTACATTGGTTTTTCCACAATTTGATGGTCCAATAATCAGACAACGAATTGATGATGGTAATAACTCTCCATGTCTCTTATAGGTTTCCAAATTTTTTATATCATTATTTGCAACTGTTAGTGACAGTGGTTGTTGTACTATTCGCATTTTGATAAAAACTAAAGTGCAATGTGTTTATCACACATATAAATATGACATAATTACAATTTAGTGAGTTAGTGTGTATACGATGGCAAACACGTTAATACAAAATTCAAATATTAGTCAACCTCCTCGAAAGGCTTTTACGAATAAATATCTTGGTAAAGGTTTTATAAATTCAGTTATTGATAAACTGCCAATTGAACTACACATACCTGGATATAATTTTTGTGGGCCTGGAACCAAACTAACAAAACGACTTGCAAAAGGAGATCGCGGCATTAATAAATTGGATGAAGCTTGTAAAGAGCATGACATAGCTTATAATAATTATAAAAAGATAGAAAATAGACATAAAGCTGACGAACTGTTATTAGAAAGAGCTAAAAAAAGATTATATTCCAGTGATTCATCATTAGGAGAGAAAATAGCTGCGTTAGGTGTATCAGCTGCTATGAAAACAAAACTAAAACTTGGTATGGGTTGCCAATCTAACGTTAAGCGACTTCAAATAAGATCAAAAGAAAACACGGAAAGGGCTTAAAGTTTAGTGATCTAATTAAAAGTGCTAAATCTGCAATAAAAGGAAAAAAATTTATAAACCCTAAAGATGCTATTAATGCGGCAATAACAGCTGTAAAATCATTAAAAGGGCGAAAAAAAATAAAACCTTTTCGTATAATACCAGTGCCAAAGATTGGCGGATTTTTACCGCTAATTCCAATTTTTGCTGCTCTCGGTGCATTAGGATCGTTAAGTGGCGGCGCAGCTGCTATTGCAAAAACAGTCATTGCTGCTAAAGATGCTAAAGATAAACTTGAAGAAAATCAAAGGCATAATGAAACCATGGAAGCAATAGCACTAAATAAAACTGGAAACGGATTATATTTACAACCATATAAAAAAGGATATGGTCTTTTTTTAGGAGGGCGAACGATCAAAAAAAAAATCTTACAATAAAACTTCCAAAACGAGCGCTGACCAATATAGATTTATATAAGTATGCAAAAAATTAAAAATAAAAACTTTCGAGGAATATTTATGAAAGATGAACTACCTAAATCAAGAGTAAGAGCCGCTGAATGTGGTATAATAAATTTGGATAGTAAAATGGACCTGGAACACATTGGACAGCTTATAAAAAAATTAATACACGCGCAGTATATTTTGATAGTTTTGGAAACTTACCTCCTCCATCAAAATTAATACAATACTTAAAAAGTAATGGTCCTTGTATTATACTCTACAATCATGAAAATTTTCAATCTTTTAATACTGTTAACTGTGGACATTTGTGTTTAAAGTTTTTATACAATTATAATGATGAAGATGATAGGTTTCTCGGTGGTAAATGATTGCTTTGTAATCGAGAAGCTCAAATACTAGTTCGAAGGAAATTTCTAATTTTAGATAATAAGATTGGAATATCATTAAGTGGCGCAGTTTAAACTTAAACTGTAAGATTAGTATATATTTCTGATGCGTTTGAGTTAACAGATTAGTGAGTAACAAGCAGCATAATGTCTTCTACATTTACCTTGACTGGATCGGAATCCGTTCTTTCTAGTAAATATTACCCTCCTATCATATTAGAAGATGAAGATTATGTTTTGGGTTTGATAAATTTAGAAACGTTCAATTCAA
The DNA here is from genome assembly GCA_035610365.1 of Aquatica leii. Classification (NCBI taxonomy): domain Eukaryota; kingdom Metazoa; phylum Arthropoda; class Insecta; order Coleoptera; family Lampyridae; genus Aquatica; species Aquatica leii. Next base: position 215,159,713 of record CM069432.1, on the reverse strand, counting down.
TCGCAAATATAGACAGCTCTAATAATAAATGTCATTTTATACTTCAAAATGGCGCAGAACGATGCATTGAAATTCCTGAAGGTTCTTATGAAATTGATGATTTGAATAATTACTTAAGCGAACAACTTATAAAATACTCAATATTTGAAAACAAAAACATAAATCAAGCTCAGTCTGCTCCTACAATAAGCATAAAAGGAAATAATAATACTTTACGATCCGAACTTAAGTGCACTTTGGACATCTATTTCTAAGGAAGGTTCGATTAGTAGTTTATTAGGTTTCAAACCTAGAATTCTGAAAGCAAATACAAGAAACACATCAGATTTTCCTTGTAAAATTTTTAAATTAAACGCATTATGCGTAGAATGTAATATCGTCACTAGTTCATTCAGAAACGGCGAACCAGTACATGTGATTCATGAATTTTTTCCTACAGTCCCACCAGGATATAAAATTATAGAAACTCCAACTAATGTAATTTATTTACCAATTAACACAAAGCAAATAGACGAAATTATTATAAAAATAACTGATCAAGATCAAAATCTAGTCAATTTTAGAGGAGAGGTGATAACGGTTAGACTGCATCTTAAAAAATACAATAAACAATTATAATGGGACTTGTGTTTAACAAAAATAAAAATTGGTGTAAACAGATTAACACTGCGAAACCAATAAAAAAGTATATAAATCCACAAAATAAAGCTAAACTTTTTAGTCGGTCTACTAAAATCAATCGCTTAACACTAAAGAACCAAAAATTCCTCAAATCGTTAGGACTGAAAGTACGAACATAAAAATGAATTATGAAATCTTAAAAGTAAACGAACCACCAGTTTTTGATACTACAATAGCGTATGCAGAAAAACGAAGTCATCCACCTTATGCATCAAGTTCCTTTAACAACAACGATGAAATCAGAATTCCTATACAACAACAAGAATTGTATACGTTACCTTGGTATAGTTCTCTTCATGTACAAGGAAAAGTGGAAGCATATGACAATAAAAATGAAAAGATTCAAACACCTAATATTCGATTTGTTAATATGGGTATCTTATTTTTGTTTGACGAGATTCGTTTAGAAATTTCTGGAGAAGTTATCGATCGCGTTAGAAGTCCTGGAATTACGTCTGTTCTAAAAGGTTATGTGTCATACAATACAGAAGAAAGCAAAGCTCTTGAAAACGGTGGTTGGTTTCCCATAGGCAATTCAAGATTATTGGATATATCTTCAGGAAATTTTGATGCGGTTATACCTCTTCGAATGATTTTAGGATCGTGCGAAGATTTTAAAAAGGTTGTGATCAATTGTAGACAAGAATTGGTTTTACTTCGCAGCAATACAGATAATAACGCTTTAGTAGTTGACGACAATACAAAAACTGTAAAAGTTCAATTAAATAAGGTGATCTGGCGAGTTCCACACATATCTGTTTCAATTACAGAACAGTTAAAATTACTTGATGTTGTTAAAAGTGCAGAAGAATTATACATTCCATTTAGAAGTAGAGAACTACATGAATATCCATCATTACCGCAAACACAAAAACATACTTGGGCTATTAAGTCATCGATAGAAAAACCACAATGTATAATCTTTGGTTTTCAGACCGATAAAAAAAATCAAATACATAAAGATTGCAGTCGTTTTGATCATTGCAATTTAACTAATATTAAAGTTTTTCTTAATGATGCTGTATACCCTTACGACAACTTAAATTTAAATTTTGCAAACAACCAGTATGCTCTGTTATATGAACTATTCACCGAATTTCAAACTTCGTTCCTGTACAAAGATAGAGAACCAATATTCACTCCAGAAGAATTCAAAAGATATGCTCCAATTGCAGTTATAGATTGTTCTAAGCAAAAAGAGGAACTAAAAAAGAGCCCGGTGGACATAAAAATCGAATTTGAAACAAATGTAAATATTCCTGATAAAACAACTGCTTATTGTTTAATACTTCATGATAGGATCGTAAAATATGTACCAATAAGAAATATTGTATCATTAGTATAGTGAATCGTGAACGTATGATAAAAAAGAATCGCTTACTACCGAGTCTAAATATGAACTTTCACGATCATGATAATGTTATATGATGTTTTTATTAAAAAAAAGTAAATTTTAATTATAATGTAAATAAGGTTAACTTTAATACTATTTTATTAAAGAAATTATGTAAACACATTTTGTCAATGTCTATAATTGTAATATAATATGTATTCAATAGTTAAATGTAACATTGTATATAAATAATAATAATAAATGCTAAAACGATGAATGGAGTTTAATTGAAAAATATTTAGCAACGTATAACAAGACTTTATTTATTAGAATTTCCATCCTTTTTGTATTGATTTCAGTGAGTCAAAATTATTGAAGTGAAGTTATATTTTCCGCTACAAAAAGACTAAATTTTGTTATCTTAAGTTGACAACAGTTAGGCATCATTATCTCGAATATTCATTGACCATTCTACATTTACATTCAAAAAATTAATTTTTTCATATTCAAAGACTAAATATGCATACGAATATTTGATCCTTAATAATGTGATTTTAGAATGGCTCTAAAAAATTTGAATGGTTCCTTTCCTGATATTTTGGATAAACAAGTTAGTCCTTTATTGCTTATGATAGATTTATTTCTATATATTCCAGTTAGTTTAGTTTAATGGTGTATTAACTTGAAATGCATAATTAAACAAATAAATAAATAGTTTACATATTCAAAGAGCGTCAATGATTCGTATGTTAATATGTAACTTAACATCTATAAAAAAATTATTGGAAACACTGATGCAAATACAACAGAATTATGAGTGTCAACGACTCGCGTTTGATATGAAGAGAAAAAAAAATCTGGGGTCTTATTTTTGAGTTTATTTGACTGATGCAGCCATTAACGCAACGAAATGCTTTGAAAAAGTATTCTTAAAATTGCAATCTCAAACCAAACACATAAGTGTATATACTATAAATTAAATAAATTGATAATTTTTTCATTCATGAAATTAATATTTTATCAGCTTTAAAACAAAAATAATTGCTAAATGTAATATAAAATATATCAACTGCGGGAATAAAAACATTTTTATGTTAGTCTTTATAAAAAATGATTTATAAGTTTTAATTGTAATTTAAATGAAGTTAACTGTAATACTATTTGAATTGCATACAATAATTACTTAAATAAATAAGGGATTGATTTGATTTTACAAATGCTAATAATGCAAATCCAGTACTAAAACAATATTATATAAATTAAATTGACTATTTTTCATTTAAGAAATTACTGTTTTATAAATGGTTAAGGCTGAATAATGCAAATCAACAAAATTATGAGTGTCAACGACTCGTTATATGCTGAGAAAACACTTTAACGTTAGAGTCTTTTATTTTAATTGTAATTTTAATATGTACCGTTTTGTATTGATTTCAGTTATTATTTTAATCAAATTTACCGGGTGGATCTTATAAACTTAGTGAATTTTATTATTTTAAGGTGTTGGTAGCGTAAAAACTAAGTCAAAAAAAAAATATATATGCTAACGACCCTCGTATAATATAACATCTGTGGAAAAAACAGTTTCTTTATGTTACTATGATTTCATATGATGTTTTTATAAAAAATAGTTTTAATTGTAATGTAAGTAAGTAAAGTTAAAATATTTCTAAATTAAATAAATGGATTATTTTTGCATTGAAGAAATTATATAACTACATTGTTCGCAATGTCTAGATTTGTAACATGAAATTTACTCAATAGTTAAATCGGCATTTGGTTTGCGTATATAAATAGTAATTATGAATGGAATTTATATTAAGAACTAATTGCTCATTTTTTAAATTTACATTCTAAATTAAAATTAACTAAACACTTTTAAATGCATATAATATATTAAATGTAACATAATCAAAGAGTTCATTCGACTGATGCCACAACTAAATTATTTAAAAAATGTATTCTTAAAATTGCAATCTCAAACCAAACACATAAGTGTATATACTATAAATTAAATAAATTGATAATTTTTTTATTCATGACATTAATATTTTATAAGCTTTAAAACAAAAATAATTGCTAAATGTAATATAAAATATAATACCATTTGCAGGAAAAAAACATTGTTTTGTTAGTCTTTATAAAAAATAATTTATAAATTTTAATTGTAACTTAATTAAAGTTAACTGTAATACTATTTGAATTGCATACAATAATTAATTAAATAAGTATGTGATTTTCATTGATTTCATTTTAGTGCTATAAAAAAATTTATGAATCTGCAAGAAGTATATGAGCTTTCTAGTTAATTCAGCGTTTTTGCAGATCATTGAACTTAAGCGGAAACAAAGTAGACACCGTAAGTTTATTATAGAAAATTTGTTGATTCATCATAGCTAATGAACTCGAAAAAATTTGCTGACAATGCACAGCAATGAAATCTGACACCGGAAGTTGTAATCTGACACCGGAAGTCGAAATAGGTCAGCGGAAGTTGTAATTCGATACCGGAAGCTGTAATCTGACACCGGAAGTTGAAATATGGCACACGAAGCTGTAATTAGACACCGGAAGTTGAAATTCGAAACCGGAAGTTGAAATTCGAAACCGGAAGTTGTAAATCGACACTGAAAATTACGAGCGCACACGAACACAGTCGAAGAAAATATGATCTCCTACCGATCTTACCCGAGTGAGCCAGAACTGGCATCATATAACTACTCATATTGAAAGCGAATTGGTTTTTCCCCTGTAGATTTACATTTAGTTCATTCAAATATTTTACGATATCTATAGAAAACGAGAAATCGTTTAGCCATGCCTCATTTTGCAATTCAGGAAAATCATGTAGTTTTTCTTTTATTGACAAGAAGGATACTATTTCATCAAGTAAATATTGAAACCTGTCCAAAACTTTACCGATGCTAAGCCATTTCACTTCAGTGTAATAAGGAATTTCGTAAAAGTCACTTTCAATTTCTTTCAAAAATTGAACAAACTGTCGATGATTTAAGGCAAGTCCCCGGGTAAAATTCACAACTTTTGTCACAACAGTAACGACGTGATTAAATTTCAAGACTTTTTTACATAGCACTTCTTGATGAATAATGCAGTGTAAAAATAATATATCTTGTTCTGGCTGCAATTCTTTTACTTTGTCGCTGATTCGTTTTGTTCCAAGTTAAATTTACTTTAACTAAACACTCTTCAACAGCGATAAAGAAGTCTTCACCGGTAGTTGTATCTTTCATTGGATGCACACTAAGAAGTTCCTCGCTAATTGCACATTTCTTGTTAATGCCCCGAATAAATATTAATAATTGATTTGTGTCAGTAATATCGCAGGACTCATCTAAAGCCAGTGAACAATATGTAAAATCAGCAATTTTTGATCTTAGCTGGTTAAGTAAAATTTCTAAAATATTTTCGATTTGTCGTACTATTGTTCTTTTTGAAAGGTTTACATTTTCAAAAATAGGTTTCTTTTATATCTCCGACATTTCTACCATGCATTCTTTAATAAATTCTGCTTCAGTTAATGGTTTACAAAACTTAGCTATTTTGTGTGCAACAACATAACTTGGTTTTGTGATAGGTTTTTATATTTGCAAAATAACAAACATTATCTCACAAGAAATGACGAGTATGCGACCAGTGCTAAATCAAAATAAACAGTACGCGTGCTGCAACCAGTCGTCCCTCGAAGAGTGAGAGAAGTGCTCCGTGCACGTTCAATTCTATGTAGTCAGCCGACCCCCGCTTTATGAAAGTATTTTGCATACTTTAAAGTAGGGATATAGTTACCGCTGTTCCAAATTATAATACTCTCTATTATTTATATATTTCATTACTTATATGAACACTACGCACACTAATACTGTTTAGTTCTACAAAATCGCATAAAAGAGATTAAAAAATTGCTTGCGGGAGTTTTGAATAGGCCGGATAAAGTAAGCAAAGGGGCCGGATGCGGGCCGTGGGCCGGCTTTTGCCCACCCCTGTCCTAAGGTTTGCGCATCTAGTGCTAATATTTAAATGTTTTTCTACATTTGTCAAGCTGTGCCTCCAAATCACACTTACCCAGGTGTACTTTAATAATTTTTTTAGTAATTCTGATAACTATATGTGTAAGTGAAAAAATATAATTGACAACAAAAAGGATCTCTAAACCATATTGTCACCGTGTCGGTGGTTTTTAGGTCAAAATTAACGGAGGATAATTTATTTTTTTTTAGATTTACGGGACATTTTCCGTGTCATCATTGAGATTTTACGTTGTATGTAATTATCGTTTTTTTATAATTATTTAGTATCATGTAATGGTATATCTTTAAGACACAGTAATTTGAATCCACACGTTTAACCCATTAAATTTTGTTATTAGAGCTCAAGTCTTGTTAAAATTACGTTTTTTTGAATTGTTTTTTGTTTATAATGTCAATTTGTTTATTTTGTGTTTGGATTAAAGTAAGAATTACAGCATCTAATGTGGTTTATCAAACTGTTTGCGCAAGAATATGTTATGTTTTTTTTTCTAGAATTTTGTGGTAAAAGCGCTGAAGCTGTTTCTTTTTTAAATTTTTTGAAATTAAATTTTTATATATTTTTGGCTCAGATATACGTTGCTAAATCGCTAAATATTATTTAAACTATAGTAATACAGTGCACGCCGTTTAATAAAATCACGCTGAAATATGGTGTTTTTTGATAACAATAACCAAATGATAACAATATACAAAATTCATAAAACAAATGTTTATTGATTAGAAAGCAGTAAATAGATTCAGCGTGTACTTGATTAACATGTTAATTTAGAAGGTTAACTCATGGCATTAATACAAGCAAAAAAATGTTCATAAAACGTTTAAAAAAATCAAAAATTTTGAGTGAAATAAATCAAAAATCACCGACCTGTAGCATTAAATAGTTTGTTGACAGCGTTAATTAAAAGAAATCAAAAATAACGTTATGATGTTTAATACACTGTTCTGAAAATTATACATTTTTTCTCAAAAAGCACTAAAAGTAAGAATAAATAAATACAAAATAACGTTACCTATCGCCTCAGACGTAGTTAAATGTTAAAAGAACCCACATGCTTTCAAAATGCTCGAATAAATAAATAACACTGAAAAAACAAAGATAAACATGCAAAACAACTATTGTATTGTGTAAATTCAGCTAAAAAAATTATGCAAAATAGATTATTGTTTATGTATAGAAGCACACCTAAGAAAAAAATTGATAACATAAACCAAAATTACTATAAACATTTTTTCTAATGTGGTACCGTACATCTTGCCGTTCTTTAATAAAGTGATAACATTACTCGACTGATAACATTATCTGTAATTTCAATAAACGGCGTGTACTGTATATCATAAATTAATTACAAAAATATACATATTATTAATTTGTATTGCCTTTAAAAAATAGTTTTTTTCCATAAAAGCACTTTTTGCTGATCATTAATTGAATGAAAACAAAAATTGAAGAATCATGTTACGCATTGTACGCTCACAATGAATACCGTATCACAGCTTAAATAATGACTAATAACGTAAGATAAGGGTAAACGTTTTACCTACGATGTACATACATTTTAGTTTATAATTAATTAAGTTGCTATGCAGAAAGCTTATGCACAAGTTTTAGAAAAAAACTACTTAGCGTTTGACGAGCGGTAAATCAGAGTGAAAGTTTTAAACTCCCGTTTTCAAGACAATTAACTTAACAATACGTTTGATTGAAATATTTTGCTTATCTGTTCAAGTTTAAATATAACGAGTTCTAAATTATATTACTTCCAAAACATAATTAAACTCAAAAGTATATGTACTTTTATTTTTGATTTAGGGTCGTCTTGAAAACAATAATCCAATTCTAAAATCCACTAGTTGTGTTTTTTATAAATATTTATGCTAATATTTTAAAACTGACCATTTTTTTAGAGTCTTAATAAAGTTTACATGATAAATATGATTATGTCAATCAAAAATATTATTGACAAGCTTGCTAAATAGGTAAAGATAAGTGATAACTGAAATAAACTTGTAAAAGTTTGACTTTAGTAGCCAAAATTTAAAATTTAAAGACTATTATTAAATAAATATAATATTAAAAGTACGATTTTAAAAGTACAGGTGGCTGTGAAACAAACAACATAAGCGGAATATTGCCGTCATATACATGTCTAGACAGGTTGACGCACGGTAGTAGAGTTTGGAGCATTGTTGTGCGTAAGATTTAATTTAGTAGTTTACGGAAAGCAAACAAACGTGGCGTCTGTAATCGCAGATTGTTTCAAGTGTGAAGTACATGCGGATAACCAATTTTTGCAAGCCGAAGGAAGTACCAAACTGAAACTTATCGCAGATTAAAAAACGTTTATGACCCTAACGTGTTAAGCCGAAAAGATGTTATCGTTTAGTGCAGAAAATTTAAAGATCAACAAATGGACCTCATAGATGATCTGGAGAAGAATAGAGGCAAACCAAAGACTCTACAAACAGATAAAAACTCATCAATTTTTGAAAGTTTGATTATGGAAAATCGTCCCATTAAAGTTTGTAAAATTGAGGAAATGGTTGGCATTCTTAAGAGTTGTGTTCATGAAATCATATGCAATGTAAATTTTCGCAAAGATTCGGCTCACTGTGGCCAAAAATGCTCTTCGAAAAACACACAACCAATCAAATAAGTGCGTCATTTTAACATCCCACTCGATACTAACAGCAAGCATCAGCAGCGGAGATGAAACCTGAGTAGTAAAGGTCTATTGCTCTGTAAATTTCTTAAACCGCGTACAACTTTTTAATAGCGACAGATACTATGAAACTACAACGCAACCGTAATGTATGTTCACACTATCGTCACGCTGGGATAAATGTTTCAATTATTATTTTAAGCTGTATTTTTAGTATCCTTGATTATAAACAGTATTTTAAAACACGCTCTTAATAACAACGTGTTTTAAAATTTTTATAAGCACAAATCAAGCAAGACCAATTTATTAACTTTCAAAACAATACAATTTAATTTTCACATGACTTTTCATTCACATGAAAGTGAAACTCACATTTATGGAAATATGAAAGTTTGCTATCACATAGTAGGTGTTGAAGATGATGGTCCCCTAAACAACTTTCTAGTCATTTTGATGACTCCTTCTACGGAATCTTCAATGTACGATTGTACTACGGTAGAAGTACGCTAACCGCCATGTCGTTTCAATGTAATTAAATCTCCACTTTCTTCAGTCATCAAAGTTAGCGAGTTTATTTGAAAACAGTGCCCGGTATAAGTCTTAGAATTCTCTAATTGCAAATATGTAGCAATTTTAGAAGGAAGTTGACCAAACGTGATGATTCCCGCAAGTTAATGATTACATTTTCCAATATTATATTATAATACAAGAAGAATTGATGGGTAAATGTCTCCACGAGTCCTAAAAATGCATATTTTTGGTATAACACCAAAGGGTTTACTACGAAACCTTTTCCAATAATGGTAAACTTCGTAATTAAATGCGTCTTTGTATCTCGAAGTGTTGCAATGAGAACATTCCTAGTACTTTGGATACCATTCACAGTGCGGTCACATAACTTTTAGCACCGACATGCTCCAGCAATACCAAAAATCAAAACAGTCTATAAAACAAGGAATTTTTTTCTCTTTGTTTTAACAACCAATAACGTAAATGCCTTTACAAATTAATATGTTTCGTCTGCAGCTTCTACCAAAGACTTTTTAATCTGTTTACCAGATAACACCTTCGACTTTTTTGCATGATGCCCTACATTTATCTGTTTAGGTAAGCTATTATACTGCCAAAGCTATGAATACACAACTTTTCTTTTTTTTATTTTTAAAGATGACTTCAGCACCAAATAATGCAGCCAAAGTTCTGCAGGTGACAACGTTTCTTGCTAGAAATCAAATGAATTGAATATTAACAATCTAATAAAAAGAGCAATTGGAGACTTCCCTTGTGTTCTAAATTGTCAAGTATTACTCTGTTATTATTTATTAGTATCTCGCCAATGGCAGAAACTTGAATAACCTTTCTCGTAAGCAGCCTTAGATTTCACAGGCAACAGTTTCTCGAGAACTTGACTTGACTTTTCCATTTTTTTTATACAATAAACAACATTTCTATAACAACTCATAACAACAATAAAAATTTGAATAACACTCTTGCGAAAACGACTAGCTTAAAGTTCTTAGTTGCTTATGCAACCCGACTATTTTGATTACTCATTGTTTGTAGATTTAAACAAATTTCTAATCATTTAAAGTACCATACTTAAAAAAACTGAATTATGTTTTGGTTAAAATTTATACTAAAATGTAAACGTTCTCTGCTCAAAAGTAAATTTTCTAAATAAAAAAAATTATTATTTTATTTCGAAAGCTATGTAATTAAAAATTAAATAAAACAAGATTAATATTGATAGTCAAGTTTTATTATTTCTGTTAGCAAAAGTTGCTATCAAAATATGTCGTTTCTTGTTGCAAGTAAACTATTATTATTTTTTTAATTGCATTTACTTATAGAAATTTTTAATAGTAACAAGTAGAATATGTCATTATAAAAATTTTCACATGCGCGGGTTAATAATGTAGTATTCTACGTGTTATGTACAACATTTTATCTACAACTATAACTAATATTATAATAATTATTTTAATAAAAACAATTATTTTAAAATTTTAATACAATAGACACTTAATAAAAATTTGTATTATCTTAGTAACAGGCTTAGGTACAATAGCTACTGTCAGCATCAGGCATTAATTTATATAAGCATGAAGAGAATGTTATTGTTTATAATAAATGAGTGTTTATTTAATATAAAAGTATATTTTTTATTTAAAATTGAAATCAATTTTATTTAAATTATTAACACACTAGTGCAGTAATATATTCAAAAAAACACTAGTGCGGTAATAAAGGTTATTATGATATTTTAAAGATTGTAGAATTATAGTAATTACTTGACAGTTGTAGATAAACAAATATTACTTTATCATTTTAATTTAAATCAATCTGCAACATTAAAAAGTTTGAAACATATAAATGTATAGCTTTTAAATCTTTTTTAGAAACAGTCCAAAAAAACTTAAAATTAAATCTCGGATTTCACCGTTTCATTTTAATTTTTGATTTATTTAATGCAATGCTATGTAATAAAATAAAACAAGTAAGTTTTAGTTTAAAATAGTTTGAAATTAGATTTTAATGTTTGGTATTGATTAATTACGACTTTTACTTGCAGTAAATTAAGTTTAAACTACTTTTACAATGACACTGCAAAACTTCTTGTATAGCGTTCTTTTTACACGCTAAAACTTTCTTGCTATACAAATTAATGATTGTTCCTTGCAATTGTTATAAAACAAATTTCTAGTAAACATTTATTTTCAACCATATCGTAAAATAAATATTGTACCTCTTACAATCAATAAGTTTACAAAACAAAATTTTACAGTAAATGTAATTTGTAATTAAACTGCATTTATAACAAAATACTGAAAGATATTAAACTCGTGCAAAAAAAAACTAACAAAAAAAATATAACCTACGTTTTAAAAATAATAAAAATGCAACGAGACATACAAAAAAAACATTAACATATATAAATTAAAAAATTATGTTTATTTTGTTTAAAAATAAGTTGTTAGAAATTTTTATAGTTTTACTGTTTCTTATTATCACAAACAAATATTTACATATAAAATTTATAAAAAAATATGTTCTTAGAACAAATTAATAAAAAAAAAATAAGATATTAAATGTTTGACAAGACAAAGTTTATTTTGTAATTACGTTTAATTAATTGTCTGTAACATTTTACTGTCAAAAAGAAATAGTTGCAATAAAGTTGTCACGTAGTAATCTTGAAGAGATTCAGTATCTCAAGTGGTAGCAATTGCAGTATCAAATATAAATATAAATATTCATTTGCAAACATTGTTATATGCGTTAATTGTAAGTATAAGGTTTACCTCACTTGCAGAAAACGGTTTTAATGAGTGATAAATTAATGTAGCATTAGTAATTATTGTCTAAAATAATGCTAAACGTACAAAATGTTTATATATTACACAATAAATTTTTTATTGCAAATTCATTATCATTATCATTCTATTAGAACTGAGCAATGTTACTTTTAAACAAGTAAATGTATATAAATATTAACGATTTAGGTTAAGGTGAATAAACGTTTAACAAATTGGTAAATAAACTTCTGTTTTGTACATTATGCAACGCTTGGTTTGATATTATGATATCGCCTACAAACAAGATCATTTAGCAAATGGAATCGGACGATTGTGTAGTCAAGCAGTAACAGTAAATTAGTTGCTTGTGTAATCAGAGACATTTGACAGAAGTTACAACTTTTGTGTATGCGGTTGTGTTTTCATTTAACGTTTTTTTATTGGTGTTTTATTAAATAATTCGCAATAATTATATTTTGATTTTAAAATATCTAATTTTTCCTACACAAACAATTTCTTTTGAAAAAATTGTTTTAGCTTAGTTTATAAAATTAAATGTTTACATATATTGTAAAACCTAAGCCTTGTAGTTACACTAATTTTCAATTTTAATAATATCATTGTCATGATAAAGGTTATAACTATAAGTATTTTGTTACTTTTATAATAAGTGTATTGATTTAATCAATAACACTGTTTCAAATTATTTATTATATTTGTACCTAGGAACCGCACTATTCATTGCCGTTCGTGGGTACGGAGTCGACGGAGGGGCCGCCCCAATACTATAAAAACTTGTCCATACTCCCGGCCTTGAAGTCATCCACTTCAATAGGAATGACTGTGACGTTACCGTCGGTACCTGGAATTGGCTCTAATATACTTGCAAATCTCCAAAGTTAAGAAAGTAGATATCTATCAATTCTGACATTTCAGTCGCTGTTATAAACTACTGTTATACTCGTTAGATCATCGCAACCAGAAACCATGCGTTCTCTGATCTATTTCTTTGTAGACATCGATTAGTCTCTGGAATCGAGGTCAGACGTCGCTCTATTAGAAAATGACCCAGCGTGAGAGGTGTGGTGTCAATAGGATCATTTGTAACTAGATATAAAAGACAAGAATTTGGGATGCTTTCACTTTGACATGTTATTGTATGTTCCCTTTAAGGGAAAGAAAATAACCCAAGCATTGATTTCTTCAAATAAAGTTTAAACGATTTTATGTTTGACTCATGCAAGCCACCCAAATGCGGATATTTTTCTGTCACAATTGACCATTTTAAACTATTTTCAGCAAAAAAAATTCTTTGCTTCAATGGCTTTATTGTTTTTTATCAATGCGTTTAACTCATTTTACTGGTTGGTTGCAATAAAATGTTTTGCGCTGTCGCTATAAATTTCAGAAGGAATTCCACGACGCGCAATAAAACGTTTTAATTAATTTAGAAAATATTTGGTAGTCAAATCACACAAATATACAGTCATAATATTTTATAAATTTCTTGTTTTGGAGCTTTGTCTCTTTTATAAGAAATGGGTCACAAAAATTTAGGTTTGAACACGTTTTTCTACATTGACATTTTGCTTTGGCAAGTTGCCCATTTTGAGCTCAAAATGTTTTGGTTGAAATTTTGGACAAATTACACATTTTCTTAAGACACTCTTTACGATACTCATACCTCCTATTGGCCAATATAATTTTTTAGTTAGCACTTAAGTGTAAATTTCTGACATGCTGATCTGTAATAAATAATCTTGTCAAAGAATATTCCTTAGCCAAAATAACCAGATGCTTGTAACTGTAACTTACGTCACTATTTTTTAATCTTCCTCCAAACGCATCGGCCTATTTTTAACAGAGTTTTAAGTGAAGTTGTATTTTTTGGCCGACAAACTGGATTTTTTATAAACAAATGCGTTGTTGACAAATCTGCAGTACCATGGAGTCACTCTTTGCAGGTTTCTTAGGCTAGAGTATCGCATAAAAAGATTTCCAGTGTTTGAACTGTTACATGTTGCTAAGCTGATTGCCTGCGTCTGTGACTCGAGTCTGTTGAATCTTTGGCTATTCAGATTCCTCTTCGATTAACCATTTTGGTTCATGCCACCAAAAATGATTAAATTGTTCAACATCTATTCTTCGCGTTAATACGTACGCTGGGTTATGATTGCTTGGAACATGTCGCCAAATACAATCTGTTACGTGCATAAATTTTATAATGTAATACCCTGTATATTCATTACACTAAAGCTAGATTTCTATTTTTGACGCCCTCTAGGGAGGTTTGTATTACTTCATTTCTTGTCAAGACGTCAAACCGTCAGCTACTTAAAATCGTGCTTGTGATGGTTTAACTTTTTAATATTCTAACATCGGAGTTTATGGAAATTAAAATATAATTTGAAAACACATTTCTAATACTTTATTCATTACAGGGTAAGCTTTTCCTAATAGTTTTTAGAATTCTTTAGTAATTTCGTTGTTAATTTGATAGCACGTCCCGTCACGTGTTTGCTGCATATTTCAATATATTATCGATGGATAAAGGGTTAATATCAACCATTTGGTACCATTATAATTCTGGAAAGACTACGTTCAAACTAAAAACCAAATCTCTACCAGAACTTTTCTCCGAGATACTACTCTTTATGCGTCAGTCGATTTTGATATCAACTTTTACTCAATGTGTGCAACAGCATTCAATAATCGTGTTTTTATGTCTAATTTTTTTTAGCACTAATTAACAATTTTGTAGATTTTTGTTTTCGTGAATCATTGTGTTGACACTATTTGCAACTCATAAATATTCCAGATCGACTTAACGAGGAAAACGTTTTTTTTGGGCAAGTACTGGATTGTGGGTAAGTCTTATTTAATTATTTTGTCGCTGTCAGAAAAGTCTCTCACGAAATTTTGCTTGTTCTAACTTACGCGATTACAATAATTGTTTTAAGACCATTTAGGTTATTTTCATTAATTATTTTGTGTATCGCATGCTGTGAACCATAGATATTTGTCATGTAATTTTCTTCGCTTTTGACACCCTATGTGTAAACGTATGTATTGTGTGTTGCCGATATTTCCGGGATGTATGGATTGAATAATGTACTACAGAATTTTTAGTGCTCATTGTTAATAATCTCCGTTATGAAATTAAACTTTCTGTCTTGATCGAAACAAAAGTTTTACTTAGGAAGATCTGGCGTCCTTTTAATTGCATTTTTTTTAACCTCCCCTATCTCCGACTAGTGGGAGTTGGCCGTGCAAGGTTTGTAGGACCTATAGCTTGTAACAAATCTTTGCATCCCTCTTGAATGTGCATAACTTTGTTAGCAACAAACATTTTCCATGCACTTTTTGTTTAACAAGCATATGACTGTTTGAGAGTCGATCCAACAATACATTGTCTTGTATTTGAAGTTTAAGCCTTCCCGCACGGTTTCCAGCAAATACTACTTACATTGGCGCCATTAATTCTAATCTTGGTAACGACCGTTGTTTTTTGTAGTGCTACGCGTGTTTTTGCACATAGCAATCTTTGTTTTCAAACATTTGATATTGTTGGTGTATGTAAATTGAGTAGTTCTATGCCTTGGTACTGGCATCCGCAAAACAATGTAATTCTACTTCTTTAAAGTTATTCAATGGCACACACTCTATATGATTTCACTGCATGCTCATTTTGTTGGGAATTTCGTCATCTCAATCTATCTTTCGACGCTACTAATCTTGCATGAATAGTTTGAGCTTGATATAAACAAGATCAAAAATCTTTGATATCTTAGATAGTACGTCTTGTTTTGAATATATATTTTTTATTTGTTTCAATTGACGTGGTAAGTTTTAACAAATCTTCTAAAACATCCCACACTAATACCAACGTTTTTTTATTCTATATAAAATGTTTTTTCTGTGGATTACTGTTTCAACTCTGGAGAGTTGCTTTGTCACTTTTTTATGATAAAACTTGTTTCGTCTAATATATCATATATCTGCTTCTACAAAACAATTGCGTCTGCAATAGTTTTTGTTCTGGTTAGCAGATTACCAACATTCATGTCTTTTTCAATTATCTTGGACGCTGCTGAATATATGTACCCGTATTCCCGGGCCAGGCTTTTTATACAAATTTGATGTTAAGTATGTGCCGGTTTCAGTTCATAGGTAACAGTGTTTAAACTAGAACACTCCAACCGTCTTGTTTGCATTGCTTTGTTACAACATTCTCTGCATATCGCGTTGACTTGATTTGAACCAATACTTGTCTAAACACCATTTTTACATCTGCAGATAATATGTAGGTGTGTTTACAAAAATGCAGCAAAATTTTATAAAGTTCACTCTGAACTGTTAATCGACTTAGTAAGACATCATTTAATGATTTACCATTTGTTGTCTTTATACTGCCGTCAAATACGACTCTAAGTTCTTCTATTTTCATTTTCATTTCTGAGATATTGTAATTATGATGATCCTTTCTTATTGTCGTTTGAAATATAGTTTGTGTTTGTTCTTCTTTTACAATAACAATTTTTTTCTTAAAAAGTTTTTCAACTTTTTAGAACCTGTTTAGTAATTATTCCAATTTAACATTTTTGGAAGGATGCAATGTAATATAATAACACATTCTTATTTTAGATCCATGTTTTCTTCCCACCTTTTTTGATGCAATCCATCTTAGTTTGCTTTGGATAAACGTTAAACCGTAGCATTTTACTTGCTTGGATTGCACTAATTCTTAAACAACTGTGTTTTTAGGATGACATTTATTTTTGCCGATACGTTGAAGCACTTGTTTTTAAAATTAAAGTCAATCAATATACGGTTCTTTATTTCAAAGGTTATTTCTGGAATACACTTGCTTATTTTATCTATTACAAGTAATGAGGCCTTTGTAGTGTAGTTAGCACTAGCAGTTCGTAAGATCGCAGTTGCTACAAAGTTGGCTGCTGTCTTTGCTCCATTTTCTCTACAAACAATAATGGTTCCCAAAAGTTTCTTTTTTAAATTTCATCTCTCAGCGATGTCTTTAGTTATATATTTTGCCGAATCTAAGTCCAAAAGTGCTCTCAACCATATGGTTTTACCTACAACATTTTACACAGGTATCTCTGCTGTAGAGAGAAGTACCACACGTGTTGGACCGTAGTTTAATGTTTACATAGAATTTATTGTGACTTCTGCAGATGAATTTGATTGTCCCTCTTGATTCCTTGAGATAAGTTCATTTTTGGTACATACAGTCTTTTTTAGCATGCAACAATGTATTGTCTCGTCTGCATCTACACTTGAAGCATCTCTTTGTCTACCGACCTATGAGATGATGTCTTTTCTTAAGACAAAGTACACATAATATCAATTTCTTCACTTGCGCGGTTCTCTGCTGCGAATTCATATCTAAAAAATTCTTACAATTGTAAATTTTGTACTTGTGTTAGCAGTAATAACATACAAAATTATTGTTTCCTAAGTGAATATGAGTATTTTTTGCATGACCGTGAGCTATTGTAGGAGGTTGTGAACGCCTGAAGTAGTAAGCATCTAAAATTTATTACAAATGCGCCATATTTTGAATTTAGTTCGTTGACAATCAAGTAAACAATCATGCTACTTCAAAAATCAAGTGATTTGTCTAAAGTCTGTAACGTTCGCAAAGTTTTGTCCACCTCATTAGTTAAGTTCCTTAACAAAGTTGCATTTTCTTTAGTTAAACGTGGATGTTCACAATTGCTATAATTTGTGAAAACATTAGAAGTTTTTTGCTATTCAATCTGAGTTAACGTATCCCAGGCAGTCATAAAATTTAAACTGGTAATTTGAATAGAGGCTTTTGCTATTAATGCGTTGTTTTTCAGACACGATTTTAATTAGTGAAACTCCATATTTGATTGTAGTTTTTTAAATTGATTCCAATCGCTTTACGAGCATTAAAAATTGGCAAATTTAACGTGGAAAATTTTATTCTTGCTGGGGTTTCCATTTGCGAATTGTTTACGTTGGATGCAGTTCCTATAGTCGTGTGGTTCTTAAGTAATTTTTTAACTTTGCCAACAATTTCATAATATAAAGATTCAAAAGTCAGCGTTTCTTCTTCATAATCCGTTTTTGAATCAAAAGTCTAATTCAGTTTGAACCTCTTCATACTTATTTAAACAATCGATAATTTTACCAAATCTGCATCGTAACTGTTCTAAATCTTCAATGTCGTCGAATAACGAGTTGTAATAACTTATAAATCTCATTAAAGAGGACTTTATGACGATGCCTTTTTAATCAATTTTTATTCGTGACACCTTTAAATGGCAATTTTGAAGAATGGATTATAACAAAGTGTTTCTTATGTAATTTTCCGCCAATTGTAAAATATTCTTAAGCATTTACAAAGTAGAATGCTGCTTTGCTAATTATAAACAAAGTTTCAACAACAAATCTAAAGATTTTTTTATGTATGTATAATATCATTCAACATATATTTTTTAATAAAAGACAAATAAACGGAGTTTGCAAAATTAAACAAATTAACACGTATATTTAACAAGCAATGAACTTAAAATGTTTTGCTATTTGACACCGCGCGACGTTATTCAGAACAACAGAGCAATGAAGCAAGTTTTTGCTAGCAAGCGTGTGCGCTAGCGTTATTCTATCTTTAAAAAAAAACAGTAGTTTCAATGCATCAGTTTATTAATTAAAATGAAAGGTACTTAGCTTAGAAGAACAAAAGGTAATTCCAGATTCTCCGGCAATTTGAAACCAAAGTTGTCTTTTCTTTCATTTGTGCACTGATTCTTAATTTTCTTCTGAGGTAAACAATTGACAATGCATCAATCAAAGGTCGTCTTTATCAAGGTGCAAGATTGACCTTTTGAGCAAATCTCGTTATTATAAATTTCAAACGGAAGCCATCCAGACAAAGTGGACCAATAATTTAATCAATAACAATGTTCTAAATTATTTACTATATTTGTAACTAGGTTGTTGCATGTAGACCGTAATTATAACAATTTGCTCTCGTGTCTCAATTTACACTGCACTACTTGTCTTCGTTCGTTGGTACAAAGACAGAGGGGTTGCAGCCCAATACGTCGTTAACTTGTCCATTTTTAAACAACAATAATCAAATTGATCTATTAATTTTACAAAAAGCTTAATAACAACATCACAATGATAAAATCGTTTATTGAAACGGAGGTCTATTAATTAGTAAAAAATCTTAACCGAAAACAGTTTTTTTTCTGTACCAAACCATTAAAAAATACTTTAAGGCCGGGTAAAAAGTAACTCTATTATGATCTATCTAATTATTTACATATGATAATTATGTAAAAAATAATACATACATGTTTATGGTGTGTCACAAGTGCTTCTAGTTTTTAATTATTGATTATTTAAAAATATTTTGAGTGTTTTTATGATTTGAGGTAATATTTTTTTTTCTGATTTTTGGCAAAAATTTTTTAATTGTATTTTAGAGTAGTAATTATGCTGAAATGCAGCATTGAGATGCAAATCCCAAATCGTTAATGTTAAATTATTTGCTTTTCGAGATAACATATTAACGTCCAGTAGATATCTATAGGATGTACATGTATGGACATCCAGTTGTAACGAGACAACACGAGCTCCTGAAATTTACAGCAGATTGGTGAAGCAATCTAATAAATTACGCGGGGATTTTGGACCCCTCGGTCTCACCCCACTGATTTTACAGCCATCGCTCGACGTTCCCTACTTCATAACTAGTCATCCGGAAGCAGAAACGGGTATTTAAGCGACTGTATCATCCGCCGAGGCTTTCTCTGCAGACCTCGCGGCCCATTATAATCCCCTCGTCCGGCGGCTTTGGGAATACGATAGAGATCGCATGCCTAGGCACAAGCGGCCTAAGTATGTCATTTTAAATTAAGTTTAGAATGAAATGTACAACCCAGCGGAAAAGTCTGAAACCAAAGAGGCAATTCGGAGGTGGAAAACCGATCCAAAGGGGCTATTTAAGCAAATTATGTTATCACTCATGACAAAGCTATATAAATTGTAAAATTGTAGTAGCAAATAAACATGTACGAAAACTGAACTGAACCGAGGCTCTCTCTCGTTCCGAGAATTTTCGTAACTTAAAACCGAACTTTATAACTTAACCTGTAAACTCTGATAACCGACCCTGCGATCTACCTGACAACTCTTAATTTCTATTACGATACTAACCCGACAATTTGCTATTCTTCCTAATCATTTTTCTGATTCTAATAACCGACCTAGCTATTCCTCTGGACATTCTGCATTAACCTGGACCGCGCCTAATAAAATTTCGACTGCTGTTTCTTCGAAAACCGACCTAGCTAAGGCAAACTCATCGTCCGTGTATGAACATGCAGAATAATATAAATGATAATGTCAACAATAATACTTGAATACATTTATTTTCAAAATTAAAGTCGTATTAACAAGCCCTTTAGTTTAAATTACCGAAAAAAAGACTATACACAAAACACTACACAAATGATTTTAAAAAGCATTAATTTTAAAATCTCTTAACTGACAATTTTCAGAACTAAAACATTAGTCGTTTTTTTGAAATGTCTAACAGCCCACTTACTGTTATTATCGTTAAACATTCTATATATATTATACATAGCATCATATTAAAAATTGTAGCACAATTATAAATTAATAATAAAAAACAATAAAAAGAAAATAGCAACATAAAAACGCACCATAAAACTTATAATTATGGATAAAACCAATAAGTATTAAATTATTTTAGTAAAATAAATTAATTACAAAATATTAATTATATTTTAAAAGTAGATTAATTACCAACAATTTGTTTGAATATACCATACCATATGCTGTTATTAAGATTATAAAGTATGCGCACTACACGATCTTTTCTAAAAATAAAAAGTTAAGTTTAATTTTCTTATAAAAAAGTAATGCTTAATTATAGAATGGTAATGACAGCAATAAATATGAAAGGTGTTGTATACAGTGCAATTAGTCATGCAAAAATAAAAGAACCAATTGTGCTTAATAGTTACATCAAAAGTCAATTTAACAATATTTGATAGAAATTAAGATAAACGGATAATGCTTAGAAATTGCTTCGAAGACAGCTCTGAAAACATAAATATTTAGATAACGGAATTGGAAACGAGGATTAGCATAACTAATCGAAGGCTTACAAATACCGGTTGATATAATCACACCTGAAACATTAATATTATGGGACAGTTTTAAAATTTAAAAAAATATCTTATAATTTACGTTACCAATAAATTTAAAATTTATTATATAAACTAAATGAAACAAAATTACTTATTTTACAACTGCTATATAGAGCTGTTTTAATATTTGCAATATATATTGGGTCCAGTTTAAGGTGTAGTACATAATAATCTTGGAACCGGTTTGACACACAAAATAGACAAAATTTACGTAATAATGTAGACAATTACAAGTTAATTCTATATTTGAAACTATAGCTTAGATTAATTGATATTTCAAAAATTAAAATATATTTTTTTAAATTTAAACATAAATTCTATATATCATACTATAGTTCGTAAAAAATACGTATATATTTAGTTTGAATGTCTACTTAACGTCTACGTCTATTTGTGTACGTATACTATATGTATGTACAGTGTGTAGACTTTTACGTTGCGCGCTACCTGCACAAAACCCTGGTAAGGTCGACAATAAAGTATTATCCTTTAAAGTGATTACGAAGGTGTTAAAACATTTCTTTAGAAAAATACATAAAGAATTACTGTAATCTGTAAGAATCACGTTCTTATATTGTCGTATACCTACTCAAAAAATAAATAAAAACCCATGTATAATATTAGTACTGCTGAAAATACATCAATTATTAAATATTTCTTAAAGAGCAATTTTATTTTGACTTAAATATTACTTATTTATTTCAAAATTTGGGTTACAGTAATACCAATAATATTACGTAATGTATATGACGTTACGTTACCCGTTACCTGCTTGAAACTTTAAAAACGGAGAAAATAATGTGATTAGAATGGAATTGTAATAAATAAAAAAACTTAAATATTAATAATTTATTCAAAAATTCTATTTACAGTAACAATTGAGTAATTACAATAAAAATTTAAACATAAAAAATGGTTTTATTATGGTTTCAAAATAATACGTCGACAATTACCGCAATGCTCAAGAATAAATTCTTTTTTAAAGCGTTGCAAATTTAATACTAAGAATACATTAATTCTATAGAATAGTGCAATAAAATTGTTAAACGATTAGTTAATTTTAGACTAAATATTCGTCATATATTTAGATAATCCATTTACACTAACAATTAGATTGTAACAACTATATCTTTTTTTAAAAGAATTATTTGGTATTTGTTTCTATTGTAATTAGGTAATTGCATTAGAATCATTTTAAAGATTAAAACATTTCGTATATAATATTCAAAAACAACTGCAGCATCACACTTCTAATAAAAATGGAAAATCGTGGACATCCATTGGATTTAAATTGTTTGTATACTAAAGTTTATGTGCTTTAATGTATTTAAGAATAACTATCATTTTGAGTTGAAAAAAATAGGTGTTTGAAATAGTAACGCAGTGACGTAATAGATTAAGCAATTGTGTTGAATATTTTTTTTAATTTTTTTTTAAACACTTTTGGATGTGAACTTGTGTCTTCTACTACTTTTATGTATGTTAAAATTTGAAACATTTGAAATAGTAAGGATCAATGGCTGCATGACAGGTCTGGATTATAGAGATATTTTAGATGATATGCTTTCTTCCGTGCGAGTCATCTATCCAGAACCACATGCCACAGTATTTGCTCAAGACAATAGTTCTGTGCATCGATCGCGAATAATGCGTAATTGGTTTGATGATCATCCAAAAACAATACGAATCGATTGACCGCTAAAATCTTCAGACCTCAATTCGATTGAAAATATTTGGGCACTAATGGTTCGTCGATGGAATAAGGAAATTAAGGAAATATAAATATACGAACTACTGAAGCTCTACATGCTAATGTGGTTCAAGTGTGGGAAGACTTAAGCATAAATAATGTTTGTGAAGCATTAGTAAACTCAATAGATTAAGAGACTGTGTAGATAAGAATAGTTTGTGGACCAAATACTAGGTTTTTTAATATGTAGGATATAATAATTATTTGGATTAATTATTAATATTATGTAAAATTTTGTACAAAATATATTTTTTTTAAATAAACGAATTCTTGTAACAAAGTTAGTTAAAACTTGAATATTTGGTTTATTAGAAATTCCGTTTTATCATTATCTTAAAGAAGGTCTCATTGTTTAAGAATTTAAAAATATATACGATTAACACTTCTATTTATTATAATTCCATTCTAATCACTTTATTGTATTCGTTTTCACATTTTCAAGCATGTAACGCCTCTGTTATTGCTCTAACTCAAATTTTAAAATAAACGAGTAATATTCAAGTCATAATGAACTTGTCCTTTAAGAAATAATTAATCATTTATGTATTTTCAGTAGTATAACATTATACACCAGTTTTATTCATTTTTTGTGTAGGTATACGACAATATATATAAGAACTTGATTTTAAAAGATTGCAGTAATTGCTTATGTATTTTTCTAAAGAAATGCTGTAATACCTTCGTAATCACTTCAAAGGATAATACTTTATTGTTGACCTTACCAGGGTTTTGTGCAGGTAGCGCGCAATGTAAAAGTCTACACACTGTACATACTATACTTTTAAAATATGTATTTACTGCAAACGCTAACATTGTTTCTAAAATGTATTTAAAACAATTTTAAAGTAAATTGTTTTTGTATCAAGCAAGTTGCAGGAATAATTACGAAATACTGTTTTTATTTGTAAATAATTTTTATATATATATATATATTTATAATAAGTTATTGTTTTGGTAAACATATATATGTAAATAAATTTAATAGAAAGGTAAATTGTATTTAAAAAAAAATTTTACACAAAATGTAGTGTTAGGTTATAATTTACAGCAATAAACATTTATTACAAAAAATTAGTGATTTGTTTTATTGCCGTGTATGTTATTTTTCCACTTAATAAATAGATAAAACAAATTTAAAATGAAACCATAACTAAATTTAGCTGTAATTAAAAAAAAATAAATTGTGTAATAAAATGACAACTTATAAATAACTTGAAAAACAACTGGATTTTAGTTAATGTGAAAAAGAAAAACTTTTTTTTTATATAGCTGTATTTTATTTAGTTTAGATATTTCTTTCGATGAGTTGAAAAGTCTCTGTATACAGTGTAAACATAAAGATAGTTTTCGCATATCTCAAATTATAATTAATTGTCTACAAGTAACTTGACTAATAATAATGAGTATTTTAAATTACAAGATGTTTAAATAATACTCGAATAAAACTATTTTTTAGTATTTTTTTAAAATTATTTTTGAACTTAAAAAACACGCGTTTTAATGAACTAGTTTTGAACTAAAAAACTATCAAAAGTCATTGCTGACAAGAAAACTTAATGATTTTTTTTTGTATATTGTAACGCTTAACCTTATATTGTTAAATTTCAATACTCTGTGGCGGGGTTTGCTACAAAGTAGCCGTCTAGTTTTTCAATCTCAAGAATCTTAACAGGGGTTGAATAAGGCCTACAAAAACTGCTAACCGGAAGATGGGAAGATGTATTGCCGACTGGCTCAGGCGTGGGTTTCGTTGGGCAGTTGTGCGTTTTGCGGGTATACTAAAATTCGCACTCAACTTACGCGCTTCGCCAAAGGGGAGACGTACAATAATAAAACTGTAAAGAATAGGTTAAGGGCGCCAGATTCAATAAACGTCCAAAGGAAAGGAGAATTCGCCGAATCACACGAATTCGTAGGAGTTTCTGGTTGCATAGGTGAATCACTAGAGACTTGAGTAAAACGGCGGATAAAACAAAAGAGTGTTCGATAACCCCATTTAATTTAAATTATAATGAACTGGATTATATCTTAATTATATATATATATACAAGAATTAACGACAAACTATAATGAACGAGTTACCGGGCACGTTTAGCGCGACTATATCGATGAGCTTCTTCATCCGCAGTTTAAAACTGTACAAGAGCTTAGTATGGACAATAAAGGTTTAAAAAAGAAGGTGACCAACATAAGCTTATGTATTATGATACTCCCTATATATAATATGTATGAATTAATTTATGTGCAATAATATACCGACCGTTCGGTAGTTCAAACGACCCTTCGTAGGTCAAGTTTACTGAAGTTTACGCATGTACGGGAGTTAAACGTAATCGCGCGAACGAGGAAGTTTAATTGGTTTTCCGCAAGAAAAAAAGGTAGTTAATTATATATTTGATTGTGTAATTAAAACACACGTATTTAAGCATAAGGCAAGGACCGGTAACGCCGCTTAACAAGGTAAGTTAAACTAATTATAAAATTAATAATAAGAGGTTAGGTGCTTCATCTTTAGCACGAACACTTATCGCTCAAGAATAACAATTCCAGGAAGTACTGGTGCGGTCGTAAAAAAATTGGATCGTCACTGACCTTAATTATCGGCATAAAGGGGTGAGTCGGTGAAATCAGGGTTCTTACGTAACTTTAAAAATGAGAGGATCGACGGCTATGAACTTCAACGCATTCCGTCACGACCAGAATAAGTATTGGACACAATTGGACACAGCTGTAATAGGTCAAGCTAGTTTATCTCAATAATGATAGAATGATACTAACCCAGGTGTTATGGCTGGAAACTTGCCGAACTAAATAAGTTTTATCAAGGATGACATCGTACACCTTACAGTACTTCTAAAATTTAACTTAAGTATAATTAAATGACTACCAACTAATTGTAAATTTCTTCTTACCGTAGCGTGGAATATCGAAACAAAAAACGAAGATCGAAATTTTACAGAGAGCGTCCTAATATTTCCTTAACTAGGTAATACAGTAGCAGCTACTAAAATCAACCGTTGCTAATGTACAAATTATTTATTTGCCAGGCGAAATCCGTTTTTTTAAACGAGCCAACAAAATCAGCATTGATGCCTTTGACAAATAATATAGGACTGACCCAAACCACTAACTTTCACTCCAGATAACGCCTTTTGGAGGACGTTGATAGTGGACGAAAAATAAGAATATTTTTGGAAAGAAGAAAATTTACGTTACTACACCTATGTACAAACTATTGCCTAACTAATTGTATAAACATATAAATGAACTGTTACAACTCAGACAGCATACAACATTTTCAAGACGTCTGTTTTATGCTTGTTTCATGTCTGAACGTCTGGGGCTCTAAAAAAGACATCTTAACGCTATCTACTATAAAGCATCTTAAAGACGTCTGACTTAAGACGGTTTAGAGACATTTGTTTTAAAATTCTTCAGTCTTTTTTATAAATGGCAGAGTTGTATCAAAAAGTATGTTGTAACCGTTGTCGGTAAGAGTATTATATTATTTTAACGTTTGGAAAGAAATAATTTGAAGTGTTTTTAAAATACATACGGGAATTTTTAGAATTCAGTGTTGGCACTGCTGCGGCTGGCAGCATTGCATTCACAATGCATTGTCGGATTTAACCTTAATTGAACGTATAACCACAGTATAGTGGTATAACGTATAACAGAGTTTTTAACTTAATTTAGATATTTTTTGGTACAGGAGCAGAGTGGACTTGAATTATGGAATTGTAATCAACAACAAAAGTAATGGTAGGTTTAATTTTGCATTGAAAATGATCATTAATGAATAAGTTATAATCTGTCTTTGATAAACAATTTTAGTGTAAAATATAAAATAAAAAAGAAATCAAAATAGTACATTTGAAACAACGTATATTTGTGTATAGTTTTTTTGCATTATATGTGTATATAGTACAAACATTTGTTTGTTTGATTTCATATAGCAACTGCTAAACCTTAATGCAATAAACCCACGTTTTACGAAGACTGGTCACTGATCTATCAAAAGTAAAGAAGTTAAAAAACATTACTGGAGCAATTCAGGCTAAATAAACAGGAACCTATTACTAGTAGTTTATTTAATCTACCAGAAATAAATTCTATCATAAACAAAGAAGAGTTTCAGAATTTATAAAAAATACTTGATAATGAAAATGATTTTAAAAATGCTGTAAGTTGATATTCACCCTCACGCCTATAGTAATTATATCTGAATGTCAAATAAAAGATGATTACTTTAAAAAGTAAAGTAATCTAACATGCACAGTTAATTTTATATTAGCTATTGCTTCTACTAACAATTTTGTTCTTATGTTTGAAATTCAAAACAGTTAAACGTTTTATTTTACCTTCTGTTTAGGTTACTAAGTTATTCAAACTAGGAGCATCATCCAGTTATGATGTTATTAAAATGACACCGAGTCCCATAATGACAAATGATTATACTCTCAGGTACAGCTGTATGGGAAGAAAGGGCAACAGGCGGTTTTGTAAATTAAATATTTCAAAAGTTTTAATTCGTCAGTACAACAAAAATAATGATATAGAATTGAAATTGAAAAATGTATTTTCTCTCAATTACATATGTCAGCTAAAATATAAGTTTATTATTGTATACATTTAGACAAATAAATCAATGAAATAGTCGTCCCATCTATATAAAAAACTGTATTATACAAATTAACATATTTTCTAATTTAGATTAAATAAAAAATATAATTTTTAGGTTCCGTTGGCCAAATTACATAAAGAGACTTACATTTCAATTGAGAACTGCGTGAAAAGAGCTTCCAATAGAAGTTCTCTTATTTAAGAAAAGTATAACGTACAATAAAATAAAGTGTTCTATATTTAGTGTTTTATTGCATGTGTAGTTTTAACCAAAATATGTTTTGTTCTAAACGTGTTCTGAGGAGATATCCTAAAGGTGTCTAACTAAGATGTCTTCAAGATGTACATTTTATTAACATTCGACGTCTTCAATATGTCTTAAACATGTCTAAAGACGTAACGAGATGTTTGCAAGATGTCTTGAATATCTTGACTTGACATCTCTGAGATGTATTTAAGATTTCTATGTGCTGTTATGGTATTGTTCCATGTTGCAAATACGTCATGCGCAGCATGCACTTGCTCTTTATTTTTCTGCAGTTGTTGAATGTACACGTTGTTAATACCTAAATTTTTTTGTATGTAATGTAATTAAAAGAAGTAAGCTTTAGTTAATTATGTACAAACTATAGTAATTTTGTTGCATCGTGTTGCAGTTTGAAGAATTAGTTATCAAAAATCGTTTGTATCAAATATAGATTGTTAAAAATAGTATTTGTTTTCCTAGCATCAAATAGCGTAATGAATTCATTGTATCGATCCAACATCGTATTGAAATCTCTAAACTATTTACTACAAATAATTTGTTTTTGTAAAATTGTAGTCAGAGTTTACATTTTCTGAAGTTGCAGATGTGTAAATTGCTATAATCGTATTTGTATAAGTAACAAAATTTTTACCAAATGTAACCATTGCATACATAGGGATCAATTTTGTTGCTTTGCTAGTATAAGGTTAGTATAGTTACATTTCTTCATCATTGCTTTCGTTGTAGTTTAGTTGAAATAGTATATTACACACCGAGCCGGAAAGTGTTAAGTGTTTTATTACTGTCGAGAAACGAGATAGTTGACTGAGGCGTAGCCGAAGTCAACTAGTTTCGAGACAGAAATGAAACTTTTCGGCGAGGTTTGTATACTATTTTATTAACAATAGTATATTTTTTAGAAATAAACCTAATTAAATTTTTAGTAATTCAATT
Source organism: Aquatica leii (assembly GCA_035610365.1). Classification (NCBI taxonomy): domain Eukaryota; kingdom Metazoa; phylum Arthropoda; class Insecta; order Coleoptera; family Lampyridae; genus Aquatica; species Aquatica leii. The sequence goes on along the minus strand of CM069432.1, from coordinate 215,130,893 downwards.
CTACTGAACATTTTATTTTTTTGTGATTATATTGTTCTATTTAGGTACTCGTACGGTTATTAATAACAAATCGTTTTTGAAAGCGAATCTTTACTTTGCCAGCAATCATAATTACATTTTATATTATTTACCCTTTTAGATATTAAAATATAAATAATCTCAAAAGCAGTTGAATCCCACGTCACGCGTGACATACGTCAAATCATACGCATAAATTTAAAAAAAAGAGGTTAGTATTACAACACCGTGTTTGTTTTGGTTTCTTATTTATAATAAAACTTCTCTGCAGAACAATTTTGTTTTATATTTTGCGAAATTAGTATATTAATATACTCTGGTATATATCTCAATTTATATAGAATGTATGAATAGTAAGTTGAAACATTAGTAAAAATTTAATTTAATACTTTTAATTAACTTAGATAAACCTGTAAGTCCAATGACAGAAACTTGTTGGCGACAAACTTTTTAAAGCACTGAAGAGATAATTCTAGTCGAGGTTTAATGGAATTACCAAACATCGTAATCAAACGCATTCAATTCTTAAAATAGTATTTTAGAATTAAGAAAGAAAAAATGTACGAATTCAGATAAAACAATCGACAATCAAGTAATCCCATAACTCGAATAAAATGCAATGATACTACGTAACATTAACCAAATTACTATTCGATATTCATATTCATCCAAAAGAAAAACAATTTCACTTTTAATGCTAATTCAAAAGCCACACAATTAATTAAACAAATCAATTATCAAATCGAATGATTAAAATAATTAATTCTTTCAAGATTGCAGTTATAACTAATTTTAATTAAAACAAGGATACATTTGAAGTTAAAAAATTAATCTACATTTAAGATTTGGATCTTATGATTTAAATGTTGCGCTTTGCACCTATGTGTGTCTGTAATAAAGATGTATGCCAAACTTGTACATTTTGTAAATAAAGCTACATTCATTTGTAGACAAAAATTTGGATCACGATAAATTTTTAATAAACTGTGCAAACGTTAATCATAAACTAACGTGAACATAACCATAGTAAATATTTTCATGACTCGTGGTTATTATTAAAGATTAGTAAGTATTGGTTATTGCTTGCAAATGAATTAAAAAACTATATATTCAAATAAATATTACAGGAAACTAATATGTAATTCTTTTAGGTATAAGTGGTAGCTCAATTATTTATATTAATTGTAACATTTGCACTATTTTGTGCATTTATTGTGATAGATAAACCATTTTTAGATTCACTACCTAAAAAATTGAATTCTTGAATTGAAGAACTTGAGGGATTTGCAGTTGCAGTTGAGCATGGAGCTAAAGCTAAGGTTGATGGACTCGATGTTGCACATGAAGCTAAAAGTTATAAACGTGTAAATTACACATATCTATGAGAACTAAAATAAAAAAGTACTTTTTTAGGGCAGTTGTCTGATGACAATAGACTTGCAATTTTTGTTTGGCCAACAAGAGAGCTATCAACATAACTTTCTGCCACAGTAGTCGACTTCCATCCACCTAATCTTTTTAATTCTAGAACATTGGCTCCGTTATTTGCAAGTAAAGTAGCTGCTGTACGTCTGAAGCAATGACCTGTGTATGTATTAGGTTTATTTAGATTTAAATAAGAAGCATTTTTTTAGGAGTTTGTGAAAATGTATTATATTCTATTGGCTGCCTAGTCAATTTTCCAAGTCTAACTTGAAGAAAAAACCTCTCATTATCAATATGTTTGTGAAGATTGATATATGCTTTTAAGAACATAATCCATTCTAGATTAGTTATTAAAAAAGCCCTTGGTTGGTACGTTTTGGTATCAGAAATTGTGACACTAACTTTGCTTTCCAGAAAATCTACATCCGACGTTTTCATTTTAACCAACTCATCAGTTCTACATGCTCCGGATATACCCATTATTAATATAATCTACAATTTTTTAAATGTAAATATTCATTACTTATACCTAAATGACAACATTGATTATCTACCTTTTGTGTTAAAAATTCTATGGGAGCTTCATTTAAAAACTGGTCGATTTCAATTTTAGTGAAAGTGCTCGATTTCTTTGGTTTGTAGTCAACATTTTGGGATTTCAAAAAAGCTGTTAATTTAGTATATTTTGATATATCCATATTGTTTTTTATATTTATTGTAGCCCGTAGCATTGAATACGTAGACCATAGAGTTGATGGTTTTTTACTTTCAGCTAGTTCGCTAAAATATGCTAACAAAACATTCTCAGATTATATTTTTGTTACTAATTTTTGTGCACACCACTTTTCATAAAGTTTGTACACATTTGCGTATCGCGATTTACTTTTTGCTGGCAATAAATTGCTAAGTGTATTTTCTGCAATTTTACGAAGTTCTCGTGGAGTACATTCCATATCACTGGCCGACATAACGCTTGAATTTCTTTGGTTTTGCAAACTTTATGATTAACTAGTATAATTATAAAAGTATTTTTTAATAATTGTTACAATCTTTATTACTTTAACGTAATGGCGTCGTTCGTCAATATTGTAATACAGACAGCCTACTACTTGTTTTATATTTTAGATGTTTTAAGCATGCTAATTATTTTCCGCCTAAGACGAGTAAAATCCATTACCTCACAAGACGAGTAAGGAAAAATGAACAATAATTCACTTTCCAACTAACGCAAGAAATGGTAATAGCCCTATTACGCATACTATTGTTAATAAAATAATAAAAATCATTGCTGTAAAACGTAGCATTTGTAGTGAAATCATTATAACATTTATAGCCTTTGTTGTAAAATAAAGGGTTTGTAGTTTAATTGTGATAGTTTTGATTTTGTTGTAAAATAAAGCATCGTAATCATATTGTATTTAAAAAAACAGAAATATTGTAGTTAGGTCGTCAAGTTCAAAATCATTTATAGATTATTAGTATTACTGTTTCATTATGTAAATAATAAGTTTAACAAAATTGTAAAAGACGGTTGTGATCCTATTTGGTTTTAGGAATATTAAATATTTGTTTATTTATTTAAACGATTGATTTGACTTCATTGCATTTATATAATCATCTCAATAAGTATATTTGTCTACATATTTTGAATATTGTGTATAGCAAAACAGATGTTCACAAGACTACGAAAGAAAAAAGCTATTAACTACAAAATATTTCTTTGTCGTAGAAATTTACCTAACTCAAAGTATATCATTATTTAGTACGAGGACTTAGGACTTCTCAAGTATACTGCTAAAGACTTTGAAGTACAATTTTACATTGGAATTGTTGAAAAAAATTTTTTGGATTGTTTACACTTTAAAAATGTAATGAATTATTTTTTGAAAAACTGTAAATTACAAAATCTTAAATGATTGTTAAAAATATCATACAAATCAACATTTAATTTTTACTTGCAAATTTTAATGTTTTTTAGACAATTTTGAACAAAGAATAAAAAGACAGGTTCCATCCAAACATAAAATATGAAACAATGGTGTCAAGGAAAGTAGAATACAAACATAATCGCCGACTACTGTTAGTGATAAAAAAAAACACATCTTAATTTGTGCATAAAAAAGATGTTTGTGTGATTGATTAAACGTTTAAATTTTGATCAATACTGTTAAACAGTTATGTATTTTTTTGTAATAAAATTTTAATTTTATAAATTTTTTTTTGAACTGGAATATATTTATTGAATACATTTATCAAAATATTTTTTGTTTCTTAATTTGTGCTAAGTCTAGAAATAATAAAAAAAAATTTAATTATAGTAGAAATAACAACATAGCATAGTCAATATCATCTATTATAACACAAATATTAGTAAAAATTAATTATTTAGATAAGCTCTTATAATGATTATAAATTGTAATTTTTTGGAAAATTGTAGTAACGGTAACATTATATAATAGTACATTTATTTAACATATATAAGAACATTAATTTTAGACATTTAAAACCTTACGTACGTTTCGCTATTTAAGCTTTTTCGAAGGTTTATTTAATTTTACATTTCAATCAAAACATAATTATTATTTTATTATAAGTAAACATTTAATAATTAACAAATCATATAATATCTATAACAATAACATTACAACAAATTAATTAATTAATTATATAATGTTTGATTGTACGCGATTAAAAAAGTTAACGCAAAAATATTAATAAAACGGTTGCTAAATGATTTTATTTTAACGGTATGGAAACCTAAAAGTATTCTGTCGGATCACGGTACGCAGTTTACTAGTCATGTTTAAATAAATGCGTTAGATAATAATGATATAAAACTAAAATACTTTTGAGTATACCACCTTTAATCAAACCCGGTAGAAAGGATAATAAGAGAACTAGCAAAAATAGACATATCAGATTAGGAAAGACAATTAAATACAATCGAGGTGATTTAGTTTCAAGTGAAATTAGAACTAACGCTTACGTGTTAGTTGATTTAGATATATAATTGATTACTGAACGACACAAAATGTAGTGAATTTAAAAAAATATGTTGGTTGCAATCAACTAAAATTTTGACTAGTATAGGGATAAATGGCTATACTCTCAAAATTTTTGGAGGTAACTGTAATGCCTTTTTTCTTATAGTAGTATGAGTAGTGTAAGTGTTATGCAAAGTTGATAGAAACCGAGAGTGTCCCTTTGCACATGTTGGAGGTTGGATCAAAAAAGGACTTAACGGTGCGGTCCAAAACGAAAACTAGTGCGGAAATACCTTCAGTAACAAAATCAAAGTGCAAGTAATAAAGTGTATATACTAATAGATAGATAAATTAGTACCAGCAAGCACCACTTATTGAAGTGAAATTTACCAACGTTTTGAGTTTTATTAATTGACTTAGAGTTAATTAAGCTATCTTATCAACACAATTGGATTTACGGTACGCGTGACGCTGCTGCAATTACACCTAAAGCGATTGACACAAATAAATGTTGGACTTTCATTTCTTTGCTATTACAACCATTTTTTATAATTGTAGTTATGTAGATTGATTTAGTTAAAATCAGTGCATGATAGATTTGTTTTCTAAAGTTTGTTAATTAATGTTTTGGAATTGATTTGAGTACAATATATACACTTTTCAGTTTAATTTCTATTATTATTAATAAGGATAGTACTGTTTGGTCACAAACTCATCAAGAGAAATTTTCTATTATAAAAAGTAAAACATACTACGCGCGAAGCGCAAGAAGTTGTTACAGGTTTGCCGAATCTATGTTGTTAGTAATAAATAAGTCGGTAGCAATAATTGATTAGTTAGTTAGTTCTAGTTCTAAACACCATGTCGTAGGAACTAAGCTACGTATGAGTTATTCCACATGTAAGAAACTATGAAGTTGTTAGTTAGATAGTAAATATTACATCCGCGAATTTCAAAAAATGTATTTGAATTATTCGTGGCATAATATTTCTAACTGTACTACGCAAGTGCAAAAGTTTGTTTATATAATTGCAGAATCCATTATTATAGACCAGTGGATAGCTGTTTTGTCCTATTTGGAGTCTTCAGCACTGGAATACTCTAAAGCAGTTTCTACAACTATATAAATTTATAAACAATTTTTTTTTGCAATTTAAATACATTTTTTGAAATTTGCAGTTGTAATATTTACTATCTAACTAACAACTTCATAGTTATTAGAAATTTCAACGTATTTTAAACTTCTGCTGGCGTTATATCTTTATAATCATTTTCAAAATTTATCGTAATTAGTTACTTGTATTAAATTTTACAATTGTGTGTTAATTAACTATAATCAATAAATTTACAAAGAATATCGTTAAGTAAAAAAAATAGAGATAGTGTTGTTTTATATAGAACACACATTATTGTAAAATATAAAAATTAAATATTTATGCACAGAATATGTAGTGTGATGTTTTCAACACACGAACATTAATGTACACAAAATGATTGCATATTAATTACACACTTATTGATTGTATAAACAATTTATATTTAATATTAATGTTAATTTTTTTTATTAATTGGTTTATCTGACATAAAAGATAATTATATTACAATTATGACTACAATACATTACTTTCTTCTAATAAGTATACGTTTTAGGTGCTCTAATCACACGTTTGTATATAGATTTGTCTGTGGACATATAATCTTAGAAGAATTTTTGAGTATGTTTTCTAAAGCATTTTGTTGTTCTATAAAAAAACATCATCGACGCAAGTTTTCTTATTTTTGTTAACAATATCATTGATGTTATATACAGCAAAATTATTTTTAAGAAAACGATTTAATTGCGGATAATAAGATACAGATTTTATTAGAATAAATTCTGCTAAATTAAAATGTTGTCTATTATTGACGATAAACTACCTGTATTATAAATTGCATAAATATTTTTTAATTTGTATGCAACTTTTTTAGAATTAGGTTTTCTATTTAATATTTTTTCTAAATGATCGATCTACAAACATTAAAAATCCGCAAAGAACAAATAAACATGCATCTACATTTTTTTTTATAGTACAAAATAAATACAACATTAAAAATTCATGGTTATTTAAAGATAACATAAGCAACTTAAAAATTCCAGATCAACACATTATTTGTTCTTTCGACATAGTATCAATGTATACTAACATACCTCATAACCTAGTTATTAATTCTATCAATCACAACTGGACAAAAATAGAAAAACATACATTACTACCAAAAAATGAATTCATTATAGCTATGAACTTAATATTAAACTCAACCATTTTTACTTATAAAAATTCAATTTACAAACAAATTCAAGGTTTAGCAATGGGTCAACCAATTTCTTCAACTATAGCGGATTTAGTAATCGGTGATCAAGAAAATATAATACTTAATAACTCTCATAATATTACTTTTTATCAAAGATACGTCGATGATATCTTCATCATATTACATAAAAATAAAGTTGTAAATGTTCTAAAAAGTTTTAATAATATTCATCCATTATTAAAATTCACTCATGAAATTGAGAAAAATAATAAAATAAATTTTCTAGATTTAGCAATTACCCATAACACCAATGGAACTATCGACACGAATTAGTATAAAAAAGACATCAAAACAGATAGATACATAAATTATAATTCTAGCACACCGATTGCTTATAAAAAATCAGTAATAAATAATTTAGTACATCGTGGAATAAATGTATCTTCAAAACAATTTCATCTCAGTAACATTGAAATTATTAAAAACATACTAATTAATAACAATTACCCAATTAATTTTATAAACAAAAACGTAAAATCAGGTTTAAAAAAAATTAATTACATCAAAAAACAATCCATAGAAACAACAATTAATTTACAACCCAACTGTTTAGGAAATGAATTCAATAACAATCTAGTTAACAAAAAATCCTACCTTAGTTTACCATATGTCAAAAATTTTTCAGAAAAAATTAAAAAAACTTCTTAATAATTACAATTTTACAATTTCATTTAAAAACACTAATACTTTAAAGACAACATTTTTTACAAAATTAAAAGATCCTACCCCTTTACTTCTTCAATCTAATGTAATTTACAGTATATCATGCTTGTCTTGTCCAAATGTGTATATTGGACAAACCAAACAGTTACTAAAAAAACGTATGCAACAACATAAAAACTCTGTAAAAAATTATTACACAACTCAAACCAATAACAAAACAGCATTAGTGGAACATTCGTTTAATAAAAACCACTTTTTTGATTTCAATAACCCAAAAATTTTATATGTTGAATCTAATTTAAACAATAGACTTTTTCTAGAAATGTTCGAAATTAAAAAAAAACAATAAATCGATCAATTAGCGTAACGACATCATAAATTTAAGTAACATTTACTGCAAAATCATAAATACATAATTCATTTAAATTATTAAATTATAAAACACATTAATTAACATTTAACATGTACTGTTACTTTCTTCCTTATAAAATCAAAACTTTGTTCTAAATACTTTTAACAAATTCTTATCACCATTCACATTCTTAACATTATTTTTCAACGCGCAAGTTATTTTCCGTAAAAGTTTCAATACTACAACTGTACTTCCTAATAATAAAATAATTTTTATTATAATTACATTAATTTTAATTAGCCAAAATGTTAAAACAATTGATGGAGATGAAAATTCCCTCCTTTAATTTTATTTTACAATAATTATTAAAATAACAAAAATAAATAAAATTCGGTAAGTTATTTTATACATTTTTACAAAATTTAGGAATCTATTTTAGTATTCATCAAATTAAATTTAATTATTAATTCACAAAATGTTTTCTTAATATTAACTTTATACTAAAATATTAAATGTACCTAATTATTAAAATATTTTATTTTTACAGATGTTTGAAAAAGCACTAGTAGTGCTTACTTACAAAATATAATGTTAACACAAATTAATTAAAAATATATTCTTAATTCGAATTTGCTGTAATTGTATCCATTCAAAAAAACAAAATTAAAAGTAAAAATAATACCAACAGCATTCTTCACTTTAATCAAATTTTTTCTTTCTAGTTAACTATATTTTGTTTAATTTAGATATGTACTTCTATTTATTTTTATAAGTTTAAAAACGTCTGTATATGGTGTAAACATAAAGGTTGTTTCCCATTTCTTAAATTATAATTTATTGAATATAAGTAACTTGACCAATAATAATAATTTTAAATTACAAGATGTTTAAATAATACTTGAATAAATTAATTCTGTTAGTTGATTTTTATAATATTCTTAAACTTAAAGAACACACGTTTCAATGAACTAGCTTTGAACTAAAAAAACTATCAAACGCCATTGCTGACAAGAAAACATAATATTTTTTATGTATATTGTAACGCTTAAGTTATTTTCATTCATTTACCAAAATCGTTTAGATTGAATAGTGATTGCTGAAAATTGTATTTTCATTATACCACAATGAAAACATATGTATTTCGTACTTGTTTTTAAGCTATGAAAGGTCATCTTTCCCCTGCAGTGCACGGGAAAAGTCTTTCTCGTTCTCCATTGTTGCCAACTTTTAAAAATAACATTACACTAGTGACTTTAATTGTAGGTAACAATACTAACGACTAATTTTAAAACAATAATTTTGAGATGCTTCAGCTAGAGTTAATTCTTTCCTAAAGTATACTTTCAATTTAATTTAACAATTTTCGGTCTTATTCGGGTCTTATAATAACATTTTTATTGAAGTCAAATTTTCGCGCCATGAATTTAATGTTGGCGATCTTCATTTTTACGAGAAATTTTAGACATCCGTCAAAATCTTTATTTGTATTTAAAGTTGAACCACACTTTCTATTGTGAAATTTTGTAGTAAATTCTATTTTAAATTTACTGGATCGAGTGACATGTAAGATATAAGTTTTCCTTGTAAACAGCCAATTATGGTACATTGCTTTTTAGGAATGTATATAATAGAAGAAGAACTAACCAAACAGCCTTTATTTTTAACAACAAATTAATTAAATGTAACATTACTGGTACAATTTAAATTGTTACTGATATTTATAGTTTTAGTCGAACTTTCCGATTTGTTTTTGTCCGACGTGTCGATATGCTCCATAAATACCAAATATCAAAAGTATCTGTACGAAAATAATTAGTATTACTATCGAAAGGAACATTTTTTACATATACGTCAAATACAAACCTTTGTCAATAACCATTTCTCATCTGAAGCTTCACAAATGAATTTGGTTACTTGTTAATACTTTGGCTTTTTTAGGTACATCACCAACACCTTGACGTTTCCAAAATGCGAGTGTTTGTGGAAATCTGTACAAATGAATGCATCAGTGTATAAGTAAAAAATAGAAGTATTACGCAAGTATATAGTATATTGTACTTACTTGCTAATGTCTACATTTACTTTAATAGATAAACAAGTTTTTATCATAGAGAATTGATACCACAGGGTAGATAGTTTCAAAAGTTAAGCTTTCTTTGACAAATAAACAAGAAAAACATCATCACTCACAAATTTTACATTTTTTTTGCTCGCGCCATTCATAGAACAAACGATACTCCTTTTCATATCTGTCTTGAGATTTTTTAGGAAGTAATTCTGCTCGTACTTCAGCTGCTTACTGAATAATATTTTCTGGTATTTTAAAATTATGTTCTACAGAATCTATCATTTAATATATTGCCCCATGTCAAAACAATTATGCATAAAATTTTTAATGCATTCTAGATATGCATTGTTTTAATGAAGGGTGATTCAGACATATGTATTTTAATTTTTTGTTTTATTCTAGTTTTGTAAACAGGTATAATAAGAAACATCGTTCATTACACGGCAGAAAGGGCTTTTCCCGCAAGCTAGCACGGGAAAAGCCTTCTTTCAAGCGTAGTAATGAAATATACTATTGTCTCCTTGCTCATTTCCTAGTATTAAATAGCGTCATGAATTCATTATATTGATCGAACATCGTTTTGAAATCTCTAAATTATTGGAAACTGCAACTCATTTCGAATATCGTATAACCCTGTAGTGGTAATTTATATTCTCTGTAGTCGCAAAATTCTGTAGATTGCCGTTGTTATTGTATTCATATTAAAAACTGCAACCAAATAGTTGATATCGTACAAGAAAATGGGAGTAGTCATTCTACTTATAAATAATTTTTTTTCATAAAACTGAAGTAAAATTTTATATTTTATAGTGTTACTGTTAGAGCTGCTTTTATCAACGATTTGTTTTAATTAAAAAAAACTAACTTTAAGTATTGAATTATTGTGAAAACTGTTGTACCATTACTTGTTGCAGTTTTAACATTTCACATTCTAAATTTAATTTGTTTTTATGAGAACACGAGGTGTCACTTAAATTTTACAAAAAAATAATTTTTAAAAAAAGTTTTATTTAGTTACCTTGGAAAGTGGTAATTCTCTTTTGCAACCCTTTTTTTCTTTAACGAAAGTTGTGTTTCACTTTGTAAGACCTGCAATAAAAACCATTTTGTGCTTTTAAGATCTATGGTTAATTACGTTACTTGTTCATTTGTTTATTTTGGTTGTTTGTACTGTCAACCTTACCAAAAAAACTTAGTTTTAGTTAGTTAGTTTAGTATCTATTGTCTTAAAAAAATATATATAAGCGACTTTCGGTTTAGACCACGTCGTAGTTAAACAACCAGACTTTTTAAACTTGCTCTTAGTCTCTCTAAACAAACAAAAAACTTTAAAACATGCCGGAATTTACAAAATTACTTGTTTTTGTGTTATATACGACAGACGGGACGCTTTATTGAACTTAGAATAAAAGAACATATGGCTGACTGCAAACACCCGAGAGTTACAAAATTAGCAGTAGCAGAAGATGTGTGGAACCAAGGACAAACGCTAAACTATGACCAAACTAAACTGTTGACTAGAACTCTTTTCTACTTTTCCAGGTTAATTCACTAAGTTTTGGAAATAAAGAAACATCCATATAAAATAAACCGGGAAAACGGTTTAAAAACAAAATCTTGTTTATCAATATTACACCCTCTAAATTAAATTTGAACCTTTTTGGAAAGGACAAAAACTGTCTGTTAATTACCTGATCGCTACTGATATAAATACCGCCACTTACATGTTTACTTCTAATGACATTCTCTAGTCCGAAGATGCAAGTTGTAATGTTTTGCAAAACGTCAGTTTTATTGGGTTTACAAACAACAATACGGCAAAAACCAAGTTCTAACTCTTGTTTTGGCTTTCAAGAAAAGACTAGAATGAAGCCAACCAAGACCAACAAAACCGCGAAAGCGTAAGATTCTCTACAAAAAAATTTTAAAAGATCAATAATTAAATAGTTTTAGTTTTGTTTATAATTTTTTATGTTCATATTAATTTCATCTTGAGTAGTACTTGCAGATATAACTAAAACATAGATTAAATTGAGTTTGTTGTAATTCATTGAGTATTATTTTGATTTGGGCTCGACGGTTTAGGTCCATTTCCTATTCTTTCTAATTCAAGTTGGTAGGTAAATATGCAGTTTTTAGTTTAAACAAACTAAACTGTAAATTATTGGTTAATATATATAGTACGTAATAGGAAAAATATATTATTACAATGTTGAAGCATATTGTTTCTAATAGATGTTTATTACTTAATAAACAAATCTAATTTGTACGTAATAATATATCGAAGTGATCTAATAAACAAATAAAACAATTTTATATTATAAATAAAGCAGTTTGATTTTCTCTGATTATCTTATTCACATTAGTAAATTAATATCAGTTACAATTAACATAAACAAAAAAGAAATTAATTGTACTTCTCTTAAAATAAGAGAACTGGCTTAAGAGGCAATAGTAAACTGCTACCAACAAAAAGTCGACGAATTTATGAAAAACGGTATAACCTATTTAATGATTGGTTTAAAGAAAAAACAATTGTTGGTGTTACAATAAGTAAGTGCAAAAAATCGTCTAAATTGTGGACAACATATAGCAAAGATGTCTGTGTATATACAGAAATGTTGATATTTTCAAATTTGTAAAGCTGCAAGTGTTACTCAAGCGAAAGTCCCATGACCATCAAGCAAAGAAATCTAAAGTACTAGAATTAGTCGAGGTTAACCGGTTTATTGATAGTGCTGATGGTGTACATTATCTTGCTCTAAAAGTACGTAGGTGTATTGCAATTTATTCACCAGAATCCATAGTAGCTGTGTCACGATAAAATTCATTACTTCTATTTAGGTTATTCTTATAATGGGTTACATTAGTGCTTGCCGTTGTGACAAATTAATAAAAATGTCGATAGATAAAATTCAATATCAAGAAGTAAGATTTATCGTAACCCTTCCTCATACTAAATAAATACAAACAGAGTATTTGTAATTTCTGAACTGCATTGAATAAATTTAAATAAAAAATACAGCATCCTTCGTTCTAGTAAAGTCCCAATAAAAAAGCTTTTCTTAACATATCGCAATAGACTATAGGCGGGTTGCACAAAGCAAATCAAAAATGTAACAACTGATTATTTCTCAAAACAATTGCTACATAGCCAATAAAACCACGTTTTTTCGTGATGTAACAATTGATTTCAGAAATAATCACTTGCTACATTTTTGATTTGCTTTGTGCAACCCGCCTTACGTGTATTAAGTTTGATTGGTATAAACACGATTAGTAAAGTGCGAAACATTGCTATTTTTTTTAAATTAGTGAACTTATACACTGGATACTGTCCCAGACGTTCTAGTGCAACTCAATTAGCTAACCAAGAAAGTGATTTGATTACAACACAACAGTACGGCGAGTAGAAACGTTCAGCTGTCGCAAAAGGTTACACTAAAACATTTTTAAATAAAAGAAAGTAGCTGAAACGTTCACAGCAGCAAGCTGTGGCGACCAATTTCCTTCTAATCTATAATGTACAAAACATTACGAATATAAATCATACTCACAATGAAAATACTGTTTTACAAAGCATGCTTGGCATAACTGTGAATGCAACAGATTCATGCACAGTCAACATTAAAGTCTTTAATAATTAAACAGTCAACTGCATCTGCCAGGAATAACGTTTATTTGTTGTTTTTACCGTTTATTAATATTACCTATTAGTATAATGATTGACTTTTCGAATGCATATAACCTCTTTATTGTTTTCGACTCTAACCTCTAAATGACGGAAGCACTGACAGCGACACATATATTGCTAACGGCACAAATTATATCTCCAACTCTAAACTAATTCATTCAATTCAATAGTATATTATTATACGAGTTTAATAAGAGGGCTTATTGTAGCATCTAGTGAGTTTGGAGCACCACGAGAGCAGCGAGGTTAGGTAACTTTTGAGAAGTTCTTAGTTTGATTTTGGTTACTTGTTTAAGTTCTTTAATTTTTCTCACACCCTGATGAAGCCCTTTACGAAAGTGAGCGAAACGTTGGCAACTTCGATTACAACAATGACACGGTCCAAACCCGGGAGACGTTCTCTCTTTTTTTTTCATTGCAAATACCAATTGAGGAGGTAAAAAAATTACAATTGTAGATGTTTAGCTTACTGTTTGGCTAGCTTTGCCGCAGATAGTCGTGGGTCGGATGATTAGGCAAAAAGTAGTCTTCCGATAAACCAATGCTCTTTGCGCCACCTTTTCTTGCGGATAATTAAAGTACCAAACGTCTAGGCTAAAAAAGGAAATCTTTAATATCATTTTTTCTTTACCTGAAACAACTGACTCTCATAAAAAAAGAGAAAATTCAGGAGTTAAATCACTACATACGTTTGCGTAATTAATTTTATTACAATCCGCCCGTGGCTTTGACGTTAAGTTTGCGAGTCAGATAAATTATCTGGGATGTATCCCCCGTAACATCACATCAACTTTGATATTGAAGTGTATAACAGTTAAATGATAATCTTGTGTACGGAGCAACAGATAAAAATTTACTGAGCGCACGTGATAAAAGACATCGTTTTTAATTACATTACTTAATTTATTTCGTTAAACATTCTGACAATTGACAAACACAGTTAAGTTGTTATAGCGAAAAACGATTGGAAAGACCTTCTACAGCACCGATCAAGTTATGGTGGATACAACGTTCGTTCCACGGTTTGTTCACCGTTGAAATAATGTAAAAGTAAATACTTTTTTAGGAAATTTGCCAGAATTAGACCAACTCCACTTACTTACAAGAATATGCCATCAAAGTTGAGTTACCGAAGTATGTCATAGCCAGTTTAATTCTTCAAGTACGCCCTAAGCCTTAATTAACAGAGAACGCCATAGGACTTAATTAACATAGTACGCCATAGAATTTAATTATTAGAGTACGTCATAAGTCTTAATTAACAGAATACGCCATAGTAGCTAAAATAACAAAAAATAGCTTGTACCTTGATACAACGTTTACCACGTGTAAATACTAACCTACAATATGTGTTGAACAGAAATATATTTGTGCGGTTTCCCCTGACTTACACATCCAAAGATTGATTTCAGATTTTACTAAAAGAAAAGCATCTATAAGTCAGATGTCAATTGATGACAAAATGTCTTACCAATCTGTTAATTTGTAACGCCGACACAAACACCGCGCCGGATGTGACAAAATCAAACGGAAAATGTTTTTGAAAAATGAACTACGTTTGCGCCATCTGACATATCGCACAATAAAGTAGGTAATTTTCATAATACTATCCGTAAACATGTGACCGATGCACCTGCGAAATATACCTCCCAATAGTGCAAAGATCGGAAAAAAAGAAATCAACAACGTTTAAATGGCAAAACTAACCACAAAAAAAGGTGTGTAGCTGCAGAAGATTTAGACTATGGTCCAGAAGCTGGAAATGTGGTTCTTGATATGGACAACAAACGTCAAACAATTGCTGAAGAAACTTTCTTACAAGATCTTGCAAAAAATATAAAAAATATAGCACAAGATACACTAGGACAACATCGTAATAATCGTTGGCATGAAGAAAGACTCAAACGATTAACGGCGTCTAGATTTGGAAGAATTTGCAAAATGAAATCTTCTACGTCTTGTGCTAATATAGCGAAAGACATTCTTTAGAAAGATTTTTTTGGCAACGCTGCAACTCGTTATGGAGTAGAAAACGAGCACCGTGCCATAGAGGTATTTCAAGCTAAAACTAATGAAGTTGTATTGCCATGTGGATTATACATTAGAGAAGATTTACCTTTTTTAGCAGCATCTCCTGATGGTATAGTTGCAAAAGACGCTTTAATTGAAGTCAAGTGTCCTTATTCCTCAAGAGAATATAATCCACACGAAGCAACGCAACAAAAACAAATTAAATTCTGCGAAATTAGGAACGGCAATGTAATGTTAAAAACCAACCACGACTATTATTACCAAATACAGGGACAATTGAATATATGCAACAAAAATACTTGCTTTTTTGTTGTGTGGTCGCCAGTGGGTATTTCGATACAAACTATATATAAAGATTTGGTATTTTGGGAAACTAAAATGCTTCCAAGATTGCAGCAATTTTATATGGCAGCATTACTGCCAGAATTAGTAGACCCAAGACAAATGCGCAAGTTACCAGTTCGCGAAACCTTTCTGAAACCAAATGAAAAAAAAAATTAATAGCGTCTAATCCCCAAGAATAACAGTCATTATTCTATTTAATATATCAACAGTTCTTGATTTCTTGTTTGATTTGTTGATACATTTCATATTTTTTCATTATTAAGGGCGCGTTCGAATGCGACATTCCAAATACGTAGTGAGCATTAATAGAAGTAATAATATAAAATATTTAAAACATATGTCAGCTTAGTTATAAAGTAGAAAACTGTTCGTATGACGCATAAACAAAATTAGAGATGGGCAGAAGTTGTTATTAGAATCTTCTCAGTAGTTGTTTCCAAGAAATAATAAAAGAATTAGAAAATTAATGCATACATTAAATTTCGTTTTAAGAACCAATTGTTTTAAATATATTACAAAATGAGTTAACACGAGTAATAAGACGTATAGTGACTACACCCAACTCTACACTAAAACTTGGTTCAATTTCATCAAATTTCATTCAAGGTTTTATTTTTATCTTTGAATGTGCCAATGTAAGCAAATTTAAAAATAGCAGTCAAATTGCTGATTCGAATTTCAACAGCATTAGTTGTAATTTGAATGAACACGAATGATATAGTTCTGTATGAAAATAAAATAAATAAAATTACAAGCATCTAGTGGAGCCAATATCTTCCCAACCATCTAAATTTCTCATTGTTTCATGAAGCGGAGCTTCTTCTTCATCATCATTGTCTACAGGAAGTTCTTCTTGGTGTATTATCTTTGCCTAAAGTTTTTGTAACGTTGTACTTTTCACTTTATTCCATGCAAATAAATTACCTCTTTATAATCATTATTTTTAAACAATCCATGAGTCTTTTACCAATGTCTACTCTTCTGCTCTTAGCCTTGCGGATTTGCTAATGCACATTAAACAGGCAAGAATTGTTGCCCGGTCCTTATTTTTTTTGTAGCCGGCCGCAACGCGTTCATTTCTTCCAGCTAAAGTTTTCTTTGGTAACATTTTATAATAGAGACTAGTTTCGTCACTATTATAAATTTGATCTGGCGTATATTCCTGTACTTCTATGAGTTGCTTAAACTTTTGTTTACAATTTTCAACTTCGGTTTGATTAGCACACAATTTTTTACTGCAAATATTTAGTTAACGTACGTCGTGGCGGTTTTTCTATCTCGATAACCAGCCGTTGCTTGCTATAAATGCATCATCAGAAGCTTCGGTTACAAGAAGATTTTCACCGATTTCAATTGCGTTTTGCTGTAATATAAAGCCTGAGATTGAAATACCACGGTCGCGTTGTTGAGTAAACCATAAACACAATGTCTCGTCAATTTTATTGTATTCGCCCTGTTTCATAGAATTCTGGCTTTGATGTTGAGGATGCTAGTACACTACACAATTGTTCAATTTTCTGTCGATTTTTTTTCTATTTGGAAACCGTGCTTATACCTACACCATAATCCTTGGCAACACTTTTCAAGGATTTTCCTTTATGAAACCGTTTAATTGCAGTTAATTTTTCTTGCACAGTAACAACAACACGTTTCCGCTTTTTTATTATGTTACTCATGTTGACAGTGGCGTATTTAGAACTGAATGTTTTGTTCTAAATGTTGAGAAAAGTAATAATAATAAACCATTTACAAAGACCTTTTGTATAAAGTCCGAAAAGAACATTTTATGAAAAGAGATGACTCATGTTTGTAGACTGGAAGTATAATTGACCCTCATAAGCAGTCAAATTTTTATTAAATATTTTGGGTTTCCCGACGTTTTCAACGAAATGACCGACCAGATGTTTCGTCTAAATTTGTTTCGCTTCGGTTTCGGCGGGTTCAAAAGTTCAGTTTGTTTCGGATAATGCGACGTTTCGGCTAGTCGGGATCCGGATAATCGGAAGGCTACTGTACTACATTTACTCTTTAATTTCTTCTAACTTCAAATCAAAAAACCAGATTTTATTGATAACTAATAATATTGTAGTTTTTCTTGAAAAAGAACGGTTTTGCGATTCGTTTATAATCGATAATCAAAAATCAATCTAGACAATAATTGATGGCACAATAATCGATTTTTTTTAAATTGATTTTTTCTGAAACTTATATATACTAAACTTAGAAATAATCATTTAGTCAAAATGAATCTACAAAGTTTGAATGAGAAATGGAAATGGTTATTTATTTAACGTGTTCCTGTGTAAATTGAACGTTTTTTTTTTTCATGAGTAGGCATTTTTAAACCCGAGTGAAACGGGGGTTTCAAACGTCCACGAGAAAAAAAGCCCAACTTACACAAGAACGAATTGAATATAATATTTTATTGCTCGAACAGGAACTGCGAAGCCCCCAAATTCTCAAAATCTCACAAAAACAGTTTAACGTTTATGTTGACAACTGCGCAAAAACTGTCAAAACGGATTATGAAAGCAAAAATAGTATATTGAATAACAGATGTCACAATGAGACTTTTTGCCACACGAAGACTTCGTTTGCAGACCGACTGAAAGGAAATAAAACTATTGTTGTTTTTAGCAATGGTAAGATATAAGCAAATTTGTTATATGTGTTTAAAAAAGTTTTGTTAGTGCCCAGTAAACACGGATTGAAACTGTTACAGTCACAAAATTAAAACAATTGTTTCAATACGTTGTTTCGTGTTAGTTCCATTTTTATATCATTTACATGTAACTGACAGTGAATAAATTGAAAGAGTTCCGATTTTTCACAATCAGTTTTAAACCGTTTCAGTACTTGCAATTTTTATCCCATAATCAGCAACCGTCTAAAAACTGATTTATGAAAACCGAAAATTTTTTGAATAACTAGAATTGCTTGAAGATCGATTAAATAAGATAGAATTATTTTCAAAACAGTGGAATCGTTCTAGTAAAAACGAATACTTTGTCATTAGTCAGCATTACTCGTTGCTATACCTTTGATTACTGTTGTCAACGCTTGCGCTGCAAATTGATATCTTTTCACTTGTTCGGTTGTAGTTTGATAAGTGATGCTGTGTGTACAATTACGAAATGGAACAATAAACGGTAAGTCGAAACATTTTATTATAATCCATAAATCTAATCAATATTATTATCATTTCTGTTCTTTATGTATCATATTTTAATTTGTATTAAAAAAATGTAAATTAACACACATGGTTGCGTTAAGGTAGATTATTGCGTAAATCTGATGATACTTTAGGATTTATAATTACAGTTCAATTCTTCAAGTTTTCTATACGATTATGTACAGCTAAAGGTATTCACAGTGTTTTTATAACTTTCCTATGATTGCTAAAGTGATATTTATATTAAGTTTGTGTTGTTTTTGATTAAAAAAATGTAATTAATTTTGTGTAACTCTATGATTATGTATGTATATAAATGAAATATTTTTTTCTATGTTACAGATGCGGTTAAAAGTTGGTACCCAACAGTAACTGATGCAGTTTTCAAGACTTCCGTGAAAAGACCACATCAAAGAAAGTTGCAATATGTAAAAAACTCAATGTGATATTGTATTTAAAAATATTTATTGTGCAATAAAATTTGATACGTGCATTCGAAAATGTATTATTATATTATTGAAAGAATTGTTTTAGTTCATTATTGAAACAAGAAAATCATACATTTATTGATCATTTAGTATCAGTTCAAGAACGAAGCTTTTAAAACGTAAACCGAATGCAACATTTATTTTGCAACAAATTTGAATTTAAAATACCGAAACTATACTGATTCAAATAAGTGAAACAGCGATGGACTTATAGCTATTTTATTGCAGTTAGGTTTCTTTTATGTTTGAAACAAGAGTGAATCATAAATTTTTTGTTTTGAAACTGTTACTAAACATTATCAATTTTGTGTTTACTGGGTGTTATTCCAAATGATAACATAGATTATATGGTATGTTAATAAATCTGACAGATGACGTTTAATTAATTAAAGATTGTTACTGCGAACTTCGATCTAGTTATAAAATTCTACTACACCTTACCGGCCTAGGCCGGAAAAGTAAAATTTCCGGACGATTATGATGCCTGCAAAATACATCAAAACGGACGGAAGTACAAAAAAGAATATTTATATGTGTACTAACGAATTTTTTTACAATTAATTTATGTTCTTTAATATTATGCTACATATTTGTACAGTGTTCACGATTCTCGGTCGATTTCTTTAAATTTATTAATCGATTAGAAAAAATTAATGTATAATGAAAAATCGATTGTAAAAATTCTTTAAGTCGCCACAAAAAAATCGTGAGACATTAGAAATTGGAGCAAATAAAATTTAAATTTTATGCTTTTTTTGGTTATTTATAGTCAAATTCCGACTACAATGCAGCTGAAATATTTTTTTGGCTGTTACTGAAACTAAATAAATTTTTAAAAAAACCTAACTTTTATTACAATTATTTTATATCTTGACATCTCTTTGATCGTCCAAATTGTACATTTGAATTGTAATTTTCTTTAATAAATCAAGGATAATTTTAACATTGTAACAATTGCCACTTTTGGAACCACCAAAGTTTTATTAGAAGAAATTATTCTAAGCAGTTCCTATTTTTTTTTAAATTTATTTGAGAAACAAATTTTCAACATTAGCACTGGAGTGTGGAAGACATTAAAATAAATATTAAAGAAGTAAGATTAACAAAATTTGCTTCTCCGCTGTCCAGCTAAATTTTAGAAATTTTACTCCTAATTCAATTAAAAAAATGCAAAGCGTAGGTTAGTATTATTTTCAGGGAAATACTGATTTCATTGTAAGCAATTCAAAAATTTCCTCACTCGAAAAAACGCACAATTTACTTATTATTACACGGCAAAGGATTTTTTTTTAAATTAACATTATGAATCGAGTATACTTTTCTCCATGTAATAGCGAAGGCTTCCACGGCCGGAATCTATACTAACATTAGAATGTCTTCCGGGTTTGGGCCGTGTCATAGTTGCAACCGAAGCTGGCAACGTTTCGCCCACTTTCGTAAGGGGCTTCATCAGGGCGTGAGATAAATCGCAAAACTCAAACAAGCAATCGAAATCTAACTAAGAACTTCTCAAAAGTTAAGTTATCCACTTGTAAAACAAGCCATAACCTGAACTATGAAAAGGTAAGAAAGAAAACGATAACCTGAAAAAGCAAACGAAAATCTAACAAAGAACCACTACCGAGTTTGATTTTCGTTTTTTTTTCGTTTACTTTCGTGAATTTTTTAGTGTCAAACTTAATGCTACATTAAAAAATTTAAAATTTACCGAACTTCTTCGTACACTAGGCTTTACTAAAAAAAAATATCTCGGCTATACAACAAATAATTTAGCCGTAGTTTTGTTAATAAAACAGTTAAATCTTCGTTTTAAATCGTACGGATCGCCTACTGGGGTATCTATTCGATAACGGAGAGAACTTTTTTATAATATTACAAGTTCCCTATTGGAGATGGAGGAAAGTACACCTGTTTCATATGTAGAGATATTATATACATATACTTCTACGTTTTACCAAATAAAGAAAAGTTGATTTAAATTTGAGTTATTAATACTTTTGCTTACAACTATTAATGTAAAATGAAGGTCAATTTTGAGACCATCCAAGTCTTCAGGTTTTTACTGCTTGCTGACCAAATCATCAAAAAGTTTAAAGATTGTCAACAGTCAGCGGAAATCTTATAATAATGGATAAAGTTGATATGCTTTTATTTACAAATTTTCTAAAGATTTTAAGAGGATTATAACGTCTTTTGTTGTAGAAATGTACACAAATTTTACTTTTGTTGTCATTACTTTCGTGTAAGGATTAAGATCTACGAAAACAAATTAAGTTTATTGGTTTAGCTTTAACCGTTTGAGCGCTATTTATGGCTATTAAATTGATCGCATTGATAAGTTCATAATTTCTGTAAAATAAATTATACAACATAATACCTAGACAGTGGCGTAGATGCCGCAGGTTATTGATTGACTCGTCTTTTTAATGTATGATAAACCATTGACTAAAATGGTAATGGTACCATTTTTGAAAAACATATTCAGTTATTTTTCTAAAATTAAATATTGCAAGAAATAGTTAATAGAATGCATCACTTTTCTGTAAATCAGTTTTTTTAATCGTTATCTTTCGATGAATTAATAAATAAAACTGTTAGTGTATTTAACAAGTAAATAAGTGTTAGGTAAATAATATTTTAAGGAAAAAAAAATAAAATAAAAACGTATACTGTTAGAGAGAGAGGAGAGACCCTTAAAGTTTTAAATAGGGGAAGTATTATACGTCACGAGGTGACGTTTAGCGAGTGTAGTTGGGGATCCCCTTGTTTCAAGTGGTGAGACGGAGGGACGCAAACCCGACTGTAAAGCAGCGTCACTCTGCGTGCTTAAGTTGGTTATTAGTAAGTGTGATTAGATTTGTTTTAGTGAGAGAAAAAAAAACAACACAATTTATACAGAAAGGGTGAGTCGCATGAAATTAATACTTGGGGTAAATTGATATGACAGTCAACCTTATTTTTATAATTAGTTGTGCTTAGTGTGATCAACTAATTAATCTGAGCTTAACGCCACTATATAATTAGTTGTGCTTAGTGTGATCAACTAATTAATCTGAGCTTAACGCCACTATATAATTAGTTGTGCTTAGTGTGATCAACTAATTAATCTGAGCTTAGCGCCACCATATAATTGTTGTGCTTAGTGTTATCAACAACAAATCAGTCTGAACCGTGTGCCAACCCAATTGTCAATTAATTGTCATAATGCGCTGAGTGTGCCATTTTTCTCCTTTAGTATTTCTTTTCGCGTGGCTTACCGCCTGAGATTTTGTTTAATTGTTTCAGAGACCCGGAAACAACGTAAATCCGTCCGGCCGATGGCATGGCTAATTATATTAAAATATAAATAGTTTTCTTTTAGTCTTTTTCATTTTTCTTTCTTTTCTTTTATTATATTCAAAAATAAAATAAATTGTCACTCAGTCGAATTTGTTTCATTTTCCCGTTCGTTGCACACATTAGCTTATCTGGTAAGTACACATTTAAGTGGAGAAAAGTATACTAACATTAGAATGTCTTTCGGGTTTGGGCCGTGTCATAGTTGCAACCGAAGCTGCCAACGTTTCGCCCACTTTCGTAAGAGGCTTCATCAGGGCGTGAGATAAATCGCAAAACTCAAACAAGCAATCGAAATCTAACTAAGAACTTCTCAAAAGTTAGGTTATCCACTTGTAAAACAAGCCAT
The DNA here is from genome assembly GCA_035610365.1 of Aquatica leii. Taxonomy (NCBI): domain Eukaryota; kingdom Metazoa; phylum Arthropoda; class Insecta; order Coleoptera; family Lampyridae; genus Aquatica; species Aquatica leii. Next base: position 215,107,616 of record CM069432.1, on the reverse strand, counting down.
AACCTGAACTATGAAAAGGTAAGAAAGAAAACGATAACTTGAAAAAGCAAACGAAAATCAAACTCGGTAGTGGTTCTTTGTTAGATTTTCGTTTGCTTTTTCAGGTTATCGTTTTCTTTCTTACCTTTTCATAGTTCAGGTTATGGCTTGTTTTACAAGTGGATAACTTAACTTTTGAGAAGTTCTTAGTTAGATTTCGATTGCTTGTTTGAGTTTTGCGATTTATCTCACGCCCTGATGAAGCCCCTTACAAAAGTGGGCGAAACGTTGCCAGCTTCGGTTGCAACTATGACACGGCCCAAACCCGGAAGACATTCTAATGTTAGTATACTTTTCTCCACTTAAATGTGTACTTACCAGATAAGCTAATGTGTGCAACGAACGGGAAAATGAAACAAATTCGACTGAGTGACAATTTATTTTATTTTTGAATATAATAAAAGAAAAGAAAGAAAAATGAAAAAGACTAAAAGAAAACTATTTATATTTTAATATAATTAGCCATGCCATCAGCCGGACGGATTTACGTTGTTTCCGGGTCTCTGAAACAATTAAACAAAATCTCAGGCGGTAAGCCACGCGAAAAGAAATACTAAAGGAGAAAAATGGCACACTCAGCGCATTATGACAATTAATTGACAATTGGGTTGGCACACGGTTCAGACTGATTTGTTGTTGATAACACTAAGCACAACAATTATATGGTGGCGCTAAGCTCAGATTAATTAGTTGATCACACTAAGCACAACTAATTATATAGTGGCGTTAAGCTCAGATTAATTAGTTGATCACACTAAGCACAACTAATTATATAGTGGCGTTAAGCTCAGATTAATTAGTTGATCACACTAAGCACAACTAATTATAAAAATAAGGTTGACTGTCATATCAATTTACCCCAAGTATTAATTTCATGCGACTCACCCCTTTCTGTATAAATTGTGTTGTTTTTTTTTCTCTCACTAAAACAAATCTAATCACACTTACTAATAACCAACTTAAGCACGCAGAGTGACGCTGCTTTACAGTCGGCTTTGCGTCCCTCCGTCTCACCACTTGAAACAAGGGGATCCCCAACTACACTCGCTAAACGTCACCTCGTGACGTATAATACTTCCCCTATTTAAAACTTTAAGGGTCTCTCCTCTCTCTCTAACAGTATACGTTTTTATTTTATTTTTTTTTCCTTAAAATATTATTTACCTAACACTTATTTACTTGTTAAATACACTAACAGTTTTATTTATTAATTCATCGAAAAAGATAACGATTAAAAAAACTGATTTACAGAAAAGTGATGCATTCTATTAACTATTTCTTGCAATATTTAATTTTAGAAAAATAACTGAATATGTTTTTCAAAAATGGTACCATTACCATTTTAGTCAATGGTTTATCATACATTAAAAAGACGAGTCAATCAATAACCTGCGGCATCTACGCCACTGTCTAGGTATTATGTTGTATAATTTATTTTACAGAAGTTATGAACTTATCAATGCGATCAATTTAATAGCCATAAATAGCGCTCAAACGGTTAAAGCTAAACCAATAAACTTAATTTGTTTTCGTAGATCTTAATCCTTACACGAAAGTAATGACAACAAAAGTAAAATTTGTGTACATTTCTACAACAAAAGACGTTATAATCCTCTTAAAATCTTTAGAAAATTTGTAAATAAAAGCATATCAACTTTATCCATTATTATAAGATTTCCGCTGACTGTTGACAATCTTTAAACTTTGATGATTTGGTCAGCAAGCAGTAAAACCTGAAGACTTGGATGGTCTCAAAATTGACCTTCATTTTACATTAATAGTTGTAAGCAAAAGTATTAATAACTCAAATTTAAATCAACTTTTCTTTATTTGGTAAAACGTAGAAGTATATGTATATAATATCTCTAAATATGAAACAGGTGTACTTTCCTCCATCTCCAATAGGGAACTTGTAATATTATAAAAAAGTTCTCTCCGTTATCGAATAGATACCCCAGTAGGCGATCCGTACGATTTAAAACGAAGATTTAACTGTTTTATTAACAAAACTACGGCTAAATTATTTGTTGTATAGCCGAGATATTTTTTTTTAGTAAAGCCTAGTGTACGAAGAAGTTCGGTAAATTTTAAATTTTTTAATGTAGCATTAAGTTTGACACTAAAAAATTCACGAAAGTGTCAAAAAAAGTAGTACTTTAGAAGTTTATTATTCTAATAAGAAGAATCAATCTATTTTAAAAATTAATAAGTTACGGAACTATTATATGTTTCAAGTGTAATATTTTTGACAAAATAATTGATTATATCTTCAATTAAAGCTGTAATTCTGATAAAATGTAACCTTATTTGAAGCTTATAAATTTAAAATTTCAATCGTCCATCTACCTTGTGTTTCAGTTGCTTTCGTCAGATCGTAACCTTGAGTGCAATTGCTCGCATAATGAATCAGTGTTTTGGCTCGAGTATTATCAAACAGTTATAAAATTTAATACTTCTTGGTGTGATAACTAAATAGATACTTTAAAAATATTGACTAGTCTGAAATACGTGTTTATTTGTGCTTTAGCATACATTTACGGCATTGAAAAATTAGTATAAAAAATGGGAAGAAAATCGTAAATGTTTCTTTCTAACCCTAGAAAAAGTAGGTGAAAAATGGGTGAATTATTTCGAAAACAACATCTACAGACTACGACAAAAAATTTGGAAGAAACTATTGTCACATATAATAATAAACATTGTCGACATACATAACAATTCACCCAAAACAAACATCTTGTAATACACCAAAAACTTCTTTGAACTGATCTTTCACTACCTTTATTAACTGATAATATCGATATTCAAGATATGGGTGGTACAAAAACTACAGATAAACAACAGAAAAATAACAATAAAAAAGAAAACACTGATAAAATGGAAAGCAGACGTTTGATAGATGTTAGATACTTTTTAGAAAACGCAATGAATTTTTCTCTTAATCTTTTTTCTTGTGCCTCCTATCATGTGAAGATAATTTGAGAAATTAAAAAAGGGTTTATTTCAAAATTTGTATTAAATTATATTATATATATGTATATTTATAATTTACCTATACTAAAGAATTTAAATTAAAATTTCAATAAAAACTACGTTCCTTTGCAAATTTATTTTGTTTGAATAGCTCGACACCATAATTAGCCTTTGAGTCTTACAAATTTTAAATTTTCTCGTAAAATTTCCCACAAAATTTTTTTAAGAATTTTGCCACCCTGCCAAAATGTTAAATTTGGTAATATATAACACTTATACATACCATTGGTATCATAAACTTTACATTAAATTATTACCGCTACGTTTAAAAACACAAAAATCAAAATTTGTTTCTATTGCCTAAATCTTACTTCTATCATTTTAAATAGTTTATAAATTATGCAAGAATACAGTACACGCTCACAAATGTTTCGAAGATCAACTTACATAACAAATAAAATTGTTTTTAATTATACCGAAATGTTACTACCACCACCTGTTTATCTTATACATAGTACTAAAAACACGATATGACACATGGTTATCAAGCTATAAAATGTGATATAATACGTACACTTTCAGTGTACGCTCTTGTTCTTTACGTATGTTTAATATAGAACGCTTGTCTTTGATTATAAATAATGCAAAAAAACAGTACACGCCCACAAGAATTTTTAATTCTCACTAAGTAAGCAAACAGCTTAAAATCTGTCTATCACATCACAAACCTCTAGTTTGCATATATTTGCCTACACGTTTGACGCACGTATAAAAAATAAAAGCAAAAATTAGAAATGCGGTTTCATTTATGAAGGAATAATCACCTTAATTACTTTTATAGTCAAATATAATTCAATATCAGCTTTATTTATAGATTTATAATTATTATTGTCTTTTTTTGATTTTTTAGGCATATAACTAACCGATGCTTTTAGTGAAGCTTGTAATTTATGAGATTTTGATATGTGTACATTATGATGTAAATTCAAAGTGCACCGTAACATTGAATTAATTGACCACAAAGTTCATGGTTTGTAATTATGTCGTTGTAGTTCAAAGTAAGTACATTTTCTGTTATTTTAGTTACTTTTTTTAACGGCACCGTTTTTCAAATTTAATGGTAAACAGTACATACAGAATACTTACTGACGACTTAGGCCTAACAACTAGTAAATCAAGCATACTATCCTAATTAAAGCGTATTTACTAAGAAAAATGATATACTAGCGCAACAAATAACTATAATTATCTGTCTAACATAAATTAAAAATTAATTAGTAATAATTTGCAGTATTATTCATACAAATACACATCCAACTACTTCCGTATGATATTGTAATTTACCTTGTTTGGGTCTTTGGAGTTAGGTAATTTTAAGTATCAGCACATATTTCTCTGAAAAATACTAAAACAAAATGTTTTTAATCTTTTAGCAAGTATAAAAACAGACGTACCTAGTAAAGACGATTGAATTAATTAGTTTTTCGACGACACAAGCAAAACATCAAAGGAAATTACAAAGCGATAAGAAGCGATTTATACGTAACGATTCCTGTTGTGTTAGTTGTATTGTGTAGTTTGGTTAAATCCTTCAATTTAAACTCAATTATTTTTGTTCTTTGTTTTATTTTCGTTTATTTTTCAATAGTAAAACGATTTATTTGATGACCCTAATGGTAAGTGTTCTTACCGGAATAATCTAGCGTTAACATTTTTATTTCTTTCAAAAAACCAATTCAAATATATATGTTTTCGTGACTACAACACCTTTATTAATAAATTGAATACTGTAGAATACTGTTTTTGTGTTGTAAATAACGTGATATTTATTGTAAATGTTTTTTTTTTGTGTTTTTATGCAACAATTTTTATTTTGTTTTACTTTGTTTAATAGATAAGTAAATAATTATAAGGTGCACTATATTTCATTTTTTAACAATTTTTATTTTTTTTTAAATTTAAACCTTAATAGAATATTTAACATATAAGGTAGCATGATACAAAAAAAAATATATAATGTTTTATTTTTTATACAATGTAAAAAATACACGCCTGTAAGTAGCAGATTAATTTCTATTAAATATTTGTAGTAAATGAATACGTATTAAATTAGATAGAATTTGCTTATAAATTACGCGACTTACTCTCGTGTTACCGTATCTAGTAGACTTATTTGACAGAAAAGTGGTAGCAGATGAAGCTTTCGATACTTAGATGTGAGACAGGATTGATATATGCATCACCCACCACCATGTGATTTATGATGTCGCTCTTTATCTAAGCGATTATTGCCACTAACTGCCTGTCGCACTGCAGACACATCCGAATCCCGCGTCATCAGGGTTTTCATATTGCTTTACATTTACGAGCTCTGCAGAAATAAGATAAAAAGCTATTACATAACGTCTTCTTTTATAAAGATTAAGGGGTAGTAGAATATACTTTACAGGCTTTAAAATTGCTGCCTCCGTTCATTTTTAATAGTGAAAATGAAGTGATTTTATCGGTTATTGCTGACGTTGCAGCAAACGGGTTTTGAACAAGGTTTTAGCTAGATTTTGATTCACAAAATTACAATGAAGGAAAACTAATGATGCAATTAAATTTTAACTCGTTTTGCCATGACATTTTGACGTGAAAAATGAAACAAGTACTACCTTAAAATTGCCCGCAAAGTTCACGGTAATCAAATTGGTGGTGCTTTAGTAAGCTTCGTAATAAAGTAAAGTAATTTATACTTAAATCTACAAAAAGTGAGTTTTTACCGTTTTCTTTTAATATTTCTACCACTTTATAAAACCTCTACAAAAATTGAAATGCTAAAACCATTTGCATAATAATGAAAATACAGTTTTTCATTTTTTAGATCTGATTAGCTTTTCTAAAAAGATAGCGAAATATCTTTACCTACATTAAAATTTACATTTATTTTGCATATAATTTGTAATTTATATATACTGTTTAATTACAACAAAATTAAACAAATGGAAACCATTAATTTTAACTGTAAATAATATTGTATTAATGATTTTTTTATTTTAAAAGTTTTTTGAAAATATATATATATATTTACTAAAATTTTGTGATAATTAACTTAACAATCAATTATTATTATTAATTGATATCCTTAAAATCATATACAGTCATTATTTTTGTGCAGCAATATTTACACAGTTTGTTTTATTTATTTGGATTCATAATAAAATGCAGATACGCAGTAATATAAAATAATGTATAAATATAAAACGCATTAAATAAAATATAAAAAAAACTAATTTTAATAATTTAATAAACAAAAAATAAATTATTAATAATATTACAAAAATAAGTTACAAATATAAATATATGCCTCTTAATTTATACAAATATTATTTTTAAATTTGTTTCAAGTTTTAAAATAATTTGTTAAATTATTGTTTGTAAGAGTCCTTTTTTTTTAAGTTTATTTATTATACAAACGTAATTTTAATTTTGCTATAAAATCTTAATAAAACGATTGTTATAAAATGGTTGAGTTAATTAAGTCTTCTTTAAGCGTTGTGTTATTAGATACTTTTCTAACGTAACGTTCTTCTGCATACCTGTCGTTTTGATAGCGGTTTAAACAAGTAGACTGAAGTGGCAGCAAAAAAACAAAAACTGGAATATCTTAAAAAACTCGTAAATTGTGGATGAGAAAATTTTCTCAAAAAGTGTTTAATTGGATTTTTTAATGCATAAACAACTATACCTTACAACATTAAATGTCATACATGGCACAAAAAAAAATTTTTGCTAAAATAATCAATTATAACTTGAAAATAAATTCTAACAAATCTGGAAAAGCTGCAAGAGGATATTAATGAATTTTACCTGTCGTAAATTATATTCATGTACATTCTATAGACCAAAATATGAACTTTTTATAATTGTAATTATTTGGCAATTCTGTTTGGCAGAAATTGATTTTTGTTGGAAAAAGTGAAAAGTTGAATTTTAATATTATTTCTCTACTTTAACTTCGCTCCGTCACCCATCTCTCGTAAACACTGGCTGGATGGGAATACTGAAGCTGCATTGCCACAAAAGTTATTAGTACGAATTGCAACTACGTTGGATTGTGTCACTCTTCATTCAAAAAATACGTAACACAATTTTTTCAATTTGTATTATTTTTATTCGCAAGATGCCAAAAAGTAAACGCTCTTTATCGAAAGCAAAGAAAAGAAATTTAAAATCCATATTCAAACGAAAATGTTTCGCAGAGAAGTACGAATTTGGTTTACTTTGTGTTTTATAACATCTGGGAAAATTTGTTGCGTTGTGCGTAAAAACAGAAAACAAATTTTCCCAAAAATGAAACCTAGGTAGATCGATTTTTTGCCTCCTTAAACTTCTATATTGTTAGAGTCGTTTTTGAGAACCCTATTAACTATTCTATTTTCTTTATATAAGTGTAATCATAATCATTTCAATCTGACCACAAAAGCAATTGGTGTTCTTGTTTGTTTTCTGTTCAAAAGGAAAAATGACTTAAGAAAAAATACTGAAAACATTAATGTTTTATCTACATCCGAAATTAAAACTGAGAATTTAAAAATTGACAATTTGCAATCAGTGTCGGATAGGTATGGATATCAAAATTATGACACAATCATATAATTTCTTTGTTATTTCGAAAAAATACGTTACTATAATTTTAGCATTTTTTCCGGGTCTACAGAAGAACTTTATACCGAAGTAGACGGGACACCATCACAGACTGATATTTTTCAGTTATTGACTGGTAGGCGTATAGTTAATTTAGGGTCCTTTTTGAAGCAAAATGAAAACGTAGTGCTACATTCAACAAGATGTACCACCGGTAAAATGGTATTTACAAAAAATATCGACAAAGTCTACATTTAAAATTTTATTTTAAATGTAAAATGTGTGAAAAAATCATCATTATTCCATCGCACCCTCCTAGCTCAAACATGCAAGGAGTAAATTTTGCTCTTGTTTGGGGAAGATTTTCAATTGGAATTGGCTACAGCCAATCTTAAGAATCACTCTTAGTATTAGATATTCCAACAACGACAACAAAAACATTTCTAAGATATTCAAACCATGTTACAATGGTATGTATGAAAAATACAAAATAACTTTTAATAAGGTTGTAAAACACTTCCTGTTAGAACTGAGAATCGCATCTTTTTGAAAAAATGTGTTACATTTTATGTAGGGTTATTTGCTTTCAATTTCACTTTTGGTCATTTGATTTTGACTAGGCCAAGTTTGCTTAGGCCCAGTTTCACCATTAAGAATTTAACTCGAGATTAACTAATCTACGATTAAAATTAAAATCCTGTCATATCATTGGTTAGTGGTTTTAAGCTAACCAATAATATGACAGGATTTTAAATTTAATCGTAGATTAGTTAACCTCTTAAATGGTGAAACCGGGCCTTAGATAGCTTGATTGAGTGCACGTTTACTTAATAGTTGGAAAATTTTTCCCATTTCTTTAATTTTTGTTTTGATTACTCTACAATTAGTTATTGAAAATTTGTTTCTACGATTATTGCACCGAGGGAAATTACTCACTATCGGTAGAAATTACTAACTTTTTTAAGTTTGTGTTATTAAATCTTATGTATTTAGAGTTCATATTAACTTATGTCTAATTTTAATATATTATTCTTATATCTATTGTATCGTTAAGTATATTTACTGTGTGTATTGATAATACGAAATTTGTTCTGGTTTTTGATTGTATTGGTATCTTTGGTTGGCTTTGGTAATTTTGCCAGAATTACAAGATTTGTTTTCAAAATAAACTACCTGGCGCCTATATCTTTGGGTATTTACTAAATCTTTTAAGTTTATGTGGGATTTTTTTTTTTTTGATTATATTCTGATCGCACTCGAACTGGGGTAGGGATTAGGATACCCCGGCTAGTGCGAGACAAAACAGAAACTAGATATAACGAGGGGTGAGGCCGATAAAAAGAAACACCATTCCCAACAGTATTCTTGTGTAATATAAAAAAGATATTTCTCGCGTTACAAAATGCCAAACATACTGTATGTTGTAACGAAACGGCAGAGGTGATCATAATTGTTTCTAAAATTGTATAAAAATTGTTTGCAATTACGCGTGAGCTTTGGACTTGCCAATGAATACCACCTCTACCGCTTCGAAGCGCGCGACTCTCCCCTGCCGAATAATCATTCAACCAGAACGCAACAACGAATAAAAGCCGCCGTCAACGTTGAAAACGCTCTCTCTGCCGAGACCCGTTCCTGGTAGAACCTCTTTTCCGAAACCCGACCTGTGTTTATCCGCTTCTTATTACTTTACGACTTAATGCTTTTGTACCCGGCTAATTCTTTTTCGAACCGATCCTGATCCTGTATAATTGTGAGCACCGATTAACCAAAACCTGCTATCGTACCTTGACATTCTCAACTCATACCGACCCGCTTCGAACCCTGCTATTCTTACGATTTTTGCACTCACTTTGCCGTTGTGTGTTAGAACCCTGTTACGTCCAAACGCCCTCCCTCAAGTTGACCACAAGCTCCGGTTTCACCGAATAGTATTTGTTAATAGCGAACCTCAGTCCGTTAGTGAAGGGACAAATCACTTGCACCAGGCTGGTGTAGGATTTGTCTTGCGTAACTTAAATCTACAGTTACTTTCAACCCTTAATGTAGTTGAAGTTGATGCGTTGAGAAACTGCTTGAGCCAGGCTGGTTTAAAGTATCTCAATACGTTTAGCATCGCTACGTTTTGGTTTCGTGCTGAGATCTAAAAGTAATCATTTCAAATCGGTGTCAATTTTGAAATACTCACCTGAACTTGCCGAAGTTTTCGATTCACTGTATAACTAAACCGCCACAACCCGTAATAGTAATAACGTTATTGAATTCCACCGTGTTATTTGTCTGAAACATTGTCATTAATAGACACGTGGTCAACCCGTCGTAAATTAGAAATCCAACTCAGTTCACAGTAGCAGTGTATTCCCTGGAAAACTTAATTTGTTACACCTGTCTTATAACCTTTATTATCATACCTGAATAATTTTCCCGCTTTTATCCCTGTTAAATTAATGTTAGCACAGTTTTCAACAGAATTGTAACCACGCCATTTACGTTTATCATACTTTTATCATTCTTTTAGAAGTACAGGTTTTTTTTGCAGGTTAAATTGTGTGGGCCGCATTCAATCAATTTCGATTTCACGAAAAGTAGTAGGCCGCATTCCACCGAAGTTAATAACATTAATAAAATACATTTTATTTGTTATACAACCGAAAATAAAACTACACCACCTGTAGATATTTATTGTTACAATTACATTTTAATTTGCAGAATAAATTTATGTTAATTGTGTTTAAATTAATAACGTTTTAAATCCAACGCCGAGACTGTGAGCCACCGGGGTGTTACAATGTAAATATACAACGCGACACAAAGTAATGCCAACCAAATGTGCGCGTGGAGCCACAGCCAATGCGCCAATAGCACCGCGCAGTTAGAAAATGGCTTCACTACTAATAAATTTAAACGTACAAAAAAATCTACGGGTGTTTTGGCCAAAATACTCGTAATGGTGCAAAGTTAAGGTGGGAAATTCTTTCCTATAACTCGTTTCTGCGTCCACAGATGGTGGCAAGAGTAGTTTATTCATCATTTGAAAGAGGTGGAGCATTAGTAATAAAATGTGCCGTGTCAATAAGCAATCGAACTAGAAGAAACTAGTTTTGGCTATATTAGTAGAACATAAAGCATATATTTCTTCTTCAAGCCAATAAAGATATGCATATGCATAGCTACATCTGCATTTTTGAGTTCAGTATCTTTGTCGTAACGTTGCTATGAAATTGATACAATCGGCATATCTTTAAAAAATGACGTGTACCACTGAATGAATTAACTAATTAATACTTGTACACAGAAAAGTGTTTTGTTGAATTAAAGAAAATTTATTTTATTCAAATAAATATGTTGTTTCAATAGCGTCAAGAGAATGTTTTTATGGTTTAAATAAGAACTTTGAGAATTTTACAAAATAGTTTATTTTATTTAAATAAATTGTTTGATTTAACACACATAATTTTTATAAATGAAAAAAAGTAACTTTTGATTCGTTTGGTGCGCATTGGATTTTCACGATTTTTTTTCGTGTTCACTATGTGAGATTCGAACCCCCGGGCTCCTGTTTGAAACAACCATCCTAACCTATCTCAGCTACGACTTTTATGTATATTAAGTAACTTTAAAACAGCTTATATTGTTAGATTTTTGTTGTGTGTTGTTTTATAAATAAAAATAAATGTATTAAGTTATTGTAAAATAGATAAGTGATCTATACTAAGATAAAAAGAAGAAACCCGGAAGACATTCTTATCTTAGTATTCTATTGCGCATCCAACCTTGAAGTTACTGACTTCGTTGTAAAACAATAAAATTTTTTGGCATTTACAAATACTATGAGTTTCGTATTTTTTCGTATTATCACCTATGATTATTTTTTTGCATACTCAGTAATTTCAACAATTATCACAACCAGATGTGGTCGAGATTTAGTCCACGTGGACTGTTAACTTATGTCGGAACAAATTGAACCAACCACAGCGGTGAACTTGTCGTAAATTAGCTGCATATAACATCAGGCTTCTGAATTGTTTTCCATTCTCTTCTAATACAAGGGTTATTCGTTAAGGTGCATTGAATACGTATGTTGTGCAGAAATGCATACTGCTAAAACTGTGGTCCGCCCACTTAAAGACTGAACTTTTCTCAAGTGATAGAAAAGCCTTATGAAATTCGTAATTTCTTATGGAAAGTAGGTTTGACTACGACAATAAATTTCATCGAAATTTTTATTTAAAGCTTAATTTGTGCGCCATCTGTAGGTAAGAAATTTAAACGAAATTTACGTTGCTTTAATGGTAACACACGTAATGTTAGTTAATTTAGGTTATTATAACACTTAAAACAGAACTCAAAACAAAATCCTCATCTAAACAAGAACCTCTAACTCATATTAAAAGTTAATTCAATTTAATGCAATATGTTACTTTAAATTAAGTAAAATAGAGTCCCATTTTAGAGCATTAACTATTTTGTTCCTTATTTCAAAAGCTATTATCTTTTTTGTAATAAGCTTATAATATGTTCTCAAACAAGGTCTGAATAATATTGTATACAAATCTTTATTAATGTGCATCGAGTTAAAGTCTTTTTTAACTAACATTACTTTTAATGGTCAGATAACATGGAAATGTCCCACCTTAAATGACGTTAATAACGGTCTATATCACCACATTGAGGAAAGAAATCGTGGTATACTCAACGTGACCGAGCTTAACACAGTTGGTTTAACCGTTTACAACTACAATAAACTTTATACGGTAAACTATCTAAACAATTATTATAACGTGATAACACCTAGTTATTGTCATTAGAAACGTAACGCTCGGTACTATTACCTACTTGATGTTGGATATGTGTACAGGTTGCCACAAACACGGGGTGGATTGTCAGGGCTAAGTCGACGACAGCTACACTAGTCCGTGGTCTAATTGTTGACTTATCTCAAGACAGTAGCAAGTCATCAGATGGTGGGTAGGCTCACAGATAATGATGGGTAGAATAAAACCTCAGGTCCACCATGTGAAATTTGTAGATGCACTACTTTAACGGATTACGAGAACCCACGTTTAATGTTTAGCATACAAAATGAATACGACCTCAATTCTTCCTCAGGTTCGTATAGTACGACAACTTAGAAAAATGTCTTACTTTTGTATTTATCTGGTGATGATGAAGAAATCCAAATCCCACCAAAAAAATCCCAAAATTTAAATGATAACAACTTATTTAAATGTAGGCAACAGTTCCTTTGATACAAAGCTAATTGTACTTTTCAAATTATTTTGGGATACAATCAAATAAATCGTTACACACCCCCTCCGAGACAGAGAAGAACTATGCAATTAACATTCAAAGTTTGTGAAGGAAAGTATTGTTTGGTAAACGTACAAATAATATGAACGAGGATACTACTAGTAACAACTAAAGTCTGTGCGATATGGAACACAATTATTCTTCATCATTCAACCCGCGATCGGCCTTAATGTCTTTAATATGAAGAACACTCACGTTTTTTCCATGTTTATCGGCCAACCTGTACGTTAACGGACCAGTTACTTCTTTGACGGCGCATTTCACGGCGCTAGTTTTCCTACGAAATTGTTGCTAGCATCCGAGAGAACATGGTTACGTTTCCACACCGTGTCGTTGACCCTAAAACGAACAACTCTCTAACGTAAGTTATAATCGCGGGCGTTACGCTCATAGGCCTGAGCCAAACGACTCCTGACATCTTTATGAACTTCGGATAATTTGGTCAAGTCAGCAACAATGCGTTCACGGTCTCCAATAGCTCAATTTTCTTCTCCGAACTGAAGCAGTTTACCGTAGTGTTCGCCTGAACTTGGCACGGTTCTACCTAAGTTAAGAAAAGAAGGTGTATATCTGGTTACTTTATGCACAGATGTAGAAATCGCGAATTTCAGCATCCCACTGACGATGGTTATCGTTAACATACGAGCAGATTGCAGTACCTAGAACGCGGTTTACACGTTTAACAAAATTTACTTGTGGGTGATACTAAGCGTTGTACCAGATTTTTTGTACACTATATTGATTGATCAGTTTTTTAAAGCAACCACTGATGAATTGGGGACCATTGTCTACCATCACGATTTGTGGTACGTCAAATAAAAGGAAGACGTCGTTCTCTAAAAAGTTAGCAACGGCGCGACTAGTCGCTCTAACTACCGGTCGAAGTAATACAAATTTAGTGACCCAATCACTAACGACAATTAGCATCCTGTTTTTACGCGCTGAACGAGGAAACGGACCCGTTAAGTCAATGGACAAGCATTGAAATTGAAACCTAATTTTTTTGGGACTACCCATTAAGTCAGCACGAGTACCTTGCGACAATTTACTAGCTAGACAAATTTGACAACTACTGACATAACGGGATACTTCACTACGCATCTTAGGCCAGTAATATAGTTCGCCGAGTCTGCGATACGTTTTAAAAAAACCAAGGTTTGTCATGGTAAAGTTGTAAAAGCTCACGGCGTCTGGAACGAGGGACAACTTGTTTCCATTCGACTAAATTGGAGGTGACATTGTGACGATTAGGTATTAGTTTGAAAAGAGTACCATCTTCGATTTTCCAATCGGGAAAGAAATTTGGATCAGCTTTTACCCGTTCTATTAAGTTGGTATACGATTTATCACGGTCCTCTGGGACGATTTGTAAAAAACTAGTCCCGAGAGGGGCTCAAGATAAAGCGTCGGGAACAACGTTATGTTTACCCTTCCTATGTGTAATAATAAATGAGTGTTGTGAAATGTAAGGTCTAAATTTCTCTATACCGAATAAGACTGCGAGACATTCACGTTCGGTAAATGAGTAATTTTGTTCAGCCTTATTAAGTGTTCTAGAACCATAACATATAACATGTTCATTACCACCTTCTCCTTGGGTCAAGATCGCACTCACACCCACGTCAGAGGCGTCACATTGAACCACAAAAGAAAGCTTAAAATCAGGACTAGCCAAAACCGAAGTCGACGACAATAACGACTTAAGAGGGGGCTCCACAGCACGAATTCCTCGAGATGGCGCCACTGGTGAAATCAAATGTGATTTTAAATCATCTTTTTTAGCCTTATAACGCAAAATTTTCATAAAAACTAAAGCTTACTTTAAAGGCTGTTCTTAGCTTTTGGGGCTAACACTGTTTTTATAGAAATAGTAGTTAGAATAAGACCACAATAAATTATTAAATATTGAAAATTTCGATTTTTTTTTTACTTTACGTAATTTAAAATTGTATCATCCCCTGTCAAATTTAACGGTTTGTAACATATTCCAAGCTACAATGCTAATTTTGCTTATTAACGCTACAAATCAAAATAAACTAGTTAAATTCATTGCAGAGCGAACCTAGCGGTATATTTGTAGAAGTAAAGCTGTATAAAAGTTCAACTACTTCTCGAGCCGAGCGCTGTAAATTGGATGTACGCATCTATATTTTTTAACTTCCGCTCTTTAGTGATAAACAATGTATTATTGAGATAGTATTACTATGTATTATGTTTCATTTGTTTGTAGAAGTGTAGATGTATGAGAAATAATTCAAATTTAAATTTACGGCCTACTAACTAGTAATGACATAAAAATTAAACTTCAGTATTGCCAAAATGCTTTTAAGAAAATATAAAGAAGTTTTGTAAAACATTGCAGCCTCATCAAAAAACCGATCGCAATCACAATCGTGGATCATAAAAAAATGTCAAAATCATCGATTGCCTATAAAATAACTATCGTAAACATCGATCGCTTATAAAGTAACAGTAGCGATTGTGGAAAAAAGCAATACTCATTGCTCTTAGTCATAAAAATTAAAACAAACTAGCGCGAAATGACCTTAGGAGCGACACAGAGAGGTTCATTAGTAAGAATACTAGAAAAGAAATCATATTTTCTGACTATTTTAAAAACGGATTACTTCTCTCATTTACAATAAGTAATATGATTTTACCTAAAATATTTACTTTTACTTTAATGAAATGTATAATAAGGTAATTCTTTTTTAGTACTTTTAGTACTGACAATATCATAGAACTTCCTTTTTTAAAGCCAGTGAGCATTAAAAATTTTTGTGAGCGTGTACTGTATTCTTGCATAATTTATAATCAAAGTCATGTGTCATATCGTATTCTACTACTATGCATAAGATAAACAGGTGGTAGTAGTAACATTCCGGTGTAATTAAAAACAATTTTTATTTGTTATGTAAGTTGATACTCAAACCATTTGTGAGCGTGTACTGTATTCTTGTATAATTTATAAACGATTTGCTAACGATAGAAGTAAGGTTTAGACAATAGAAACAAATTTTGATTTGTTGTGTTTTTAAACATAGTGCGGTAATTACGTAATGAAAGTTTATGATACCAATAGTATGTATAGGCGTTATACATTTCCAAATTTAAACATTTTGGCAGGGTGGCAAAATTCTTGAAAAAATTTGATACAAAGAAATTTTGTAGAACATTTTACAAGAAAATTTAAAATTTGTAAGACTCAACGGCCAATTATGGTGTCGAGCGATCAAAACAAAATAAATTTGCAAATTAACGTAGTTTTTATTTATTTTTTTAATTTTAATTCCTTAGTATAGGTAAATATAACGGTCGTTGCCGATGGAGCGTGATCGAAACGGTTCTATGAGACATAGTATGTTGCTTCTTCTGGTGTGGCATGTATTGTTGGTGCCAACACTGGTAAATTATTATTTGTCGCCGTTAGGAACAAATATTGCCCTGTGTGGGAAAGAGCAAAACCAAGAAATACATATTACCGTGGCCGAACACAAATGTTACAAAAACTAATCAAGAATATCTAGGGCAATGGAATTTGACATTATATTAGAGGGTTTTAAGCGTACTGTGAAAATAGTAGAGTCTGCAAAAACTTGTGTGCAGATAAACCATGCGGGAATGACATTTTAATTAAAAAAATTGAATACAAGAATCATCTTTCCAATTCTACAATTGTAAAAACGATTTCTGCTCCGGGCACAAAGCCTTAAGAATGTTTGCTGTAATAAAAATCCGTTGATAAAAGCATTTAGCTTACTAACTGATAAAACTATCGCAAAAATGATAGTCGTGCGATAACGAACATTCTCAAGAGAATAATCGCAATTACTCCCACCACTAAACTTTTATAATTTTTGCGCCACCTGGCTTTCACTAGTGTAACTTCTTTATTCGTAAAAAATTGCAGCTTTTACACATTTTATAATACTTTTTGTTGCGCTACCTGGCTCACAGTAGTATAACTTTTTAATTTTAATAACTTCACCGTTAAAGCAGCACCTACTAGAGATTACACTCTAAGTGCAAATATGGCCGACGAGACCCCGCTTTTAAGATGTTCGAACAATTTTTTGGCCTCGGGATTCCTCTTAATAGATTGTCTTTTTTTTCTACCCTTAATCAACGCTGTTATAGGAGCAGAAACTGTCGAGAAATCGTGCACAAAACGTCGGTACCACGAACACATTCCCAAAAATCGTTTAATTTCAGTACTGGTTTTAGGTTTAGGAAAATTAACAATAGTTTCTACTTTAGAAGGATCAGTGCGCAATCCATGTTTATCAATAATACGACAAACTCGACCTAAACCCAAAACTGGCATTTCTCAAAATTTATGGTTAAATTAGCATTGGATAATTTTTGACGGACTTCCTCAAGGAGCTGAATATGTTCTTCGAACGTGCTGGAAGCTACGACAATATCGTCTAGATAAACAAATAGCTTTTTTCCTAGTAGAGGACCGAATAAATTATCCATCAGTCTTTGTTGCTTGGCCGGGGCGTTAGCTATACCGAAAGGAAGTACAACAGACTCAAATAACCCGCGTCTTGGACCTGAGAATGCGGTTTTCTCACATGACGCTGCGGTAAGAGGGATCTGCCAGAAAGCTTTCTTTAGATCAATCGATGATATAAAACGGGCATCATTAAGACGATCTAAAATACTAGAAACGTACGGTATGGGGTAAGGATCTTTCTTAGTCACACTGTTTAGTTTTCTCCGTCAAAACAAAGTCTGTACGAACCATCAGACTTCCTAACGAGCAACATAGGTGAAGCCCAAGGTGATTTTGATACGCGAATGATTCCAGCGTCCAACATAGCATCAAGTTCGGTGTCAACGATGGCTTGCATTGCAGGCGAGAGAGGGAAATAGCGCTGCTTAATGGGTGTTGCATTTAAAATATTTCTATAAAAAGAAGAAATTAACATTGGCTTCTTCGAATCTGTCCATAAATCGTCTTGTGTGGGGACGGAAAAGTGGATCGTCTAACTGTTGAAGGAAAGTAAGAATATGGAATTCTACCACTTCGTTAACATATCCCCTGGCGGTTATAATACTTCGAATAACGGTCATTACTTAACCGTTGTTCAGCGATTGATCTGGTACTAGAAAATTAGTTTCTTATTGCCATAATACCAAAATAACGGCCATGCACCACTATTGTTTGCCTTTGTCTCTCAATTCCTTGTCGACAAAAATTTTCATAGTTCATGGTGGATAACAGCACATGGTGGTAGATTGGTTTTGGTTAAGCCGATTTGCAATTTCCTTGTACAAAAAAACTGCCTTCACGTAAGTCAACAATTCAACCTCTGTTAAATTTGTTCAATTAGCGGTAATTTTCACGTTGTTGCACTCTAAACATAATTACAATTTCTAAAACACGTTAAACAGAATAAATTAACAAAGACTCGCACGAAATACTCACGATAATGAAGTTGTAGAAAAAAAAAAGCTTTCAGAATTAGCACTTGATTCATTTGAATAGAATTTTAATCACTTACTACCTCTAAGTCGCTAAACCTTGCCGTCAAGTTTGATCACAAAATTCCCACCCTGTCTTGTAATTTGAATGTATTTTCAAATTTTGTGCACGTATATTGATAATTGATTAAACATCTTTTATTATTTAATAAATCTGTTAAACTGTTTAATAGCGTTGTAGTGTTTTTATTTTAATTTGCATTTTTCTGATTTGTGTGCTCTTACAATTTGTGTGTTCAATGTTTGCTCTAACTGCTACGTCTCTGCATATCTTAAGTATGCACCAAGTCCAGAACAATTTGTACTTTAATTCCCGCCACAAAGTTAATTAAGCGATTCTAGAAAATTCTCTACCGAGATCCCTCTTAGTGGAATCTTTTCCTGTCCGATATCTGTTTACGGAAAACCGACTCTCTCATTTCGAAAACCTTTTTCTGCACCATTACGCTGCCATTTCCTGAACCTTCTTTATGTTTTTGTTATAAATTAAAATTATTATTACCGTCTTGCACATCAGTAAGGGTTAAATTGGGAAATAGCGTTTCTGTTTATTCCTGTCAGTAGTTGCATAATGGCTTTAATACTTGTGTAGCTATGCAATATCTTAGTCCAAGTGTTGACGGCGGTGATTCTGACTCTCTAGCAATTATATAAAAGTCTTTGCTTAGAACTACAGATTCTTGTGTGGTTGGATAATACTGGCCCAAGAGTTTGTTAGTTAGAATTCAATTTAACGTTAGCAACCCTGATTTTTTTACGTAAACGGTGTTTTAACTATTTTCATTAGTTGTCGGATCGACGCGACGTCCTCTTAATTAATAGTATTTGCTCAACGCAACCGACGCTAGATAGTAGGATTTGTACTTTCTTAAAAAATAATATACAGGGTCAATCGCACATGATTTTTCTAAAAACAACGTTATAGTTTATTTTCTTTGTTGTATTAAACTGTATAATTTAAAACTTTTTATGCAATTACGTGAATTAATATATCTATTTGTTTTTTTTTTCTTATTTATTTTTACAGTGTCTACTAAGCTACCCAAGGTAACAAACTGCACCGCAAATACTTACGCCCGACATCCACAATGACTTACAATATTAGCTCAATTTCAACCGTATGCTAACCATGTTTTTATCATTTTCCTTATAATTTAACACAACACTGCTATAAACTTAAAACTAAAAGAAATGGAGAAGTAAAAAGTGTTAATATAAGCAGTGTTTTAACTGTGGTAATTTTAAGTAATTTATTTTAAATTGAATCATGTGATTTGTGCATTGTGCACGCTTTCAAAAAAAAATTTCAAGAATTTTTGAGAAAATATATCTAATTTTATAAATAAGAATTATAATCTATAAATGCAACAAAAACAGCATTTATAAATATAAATTTATAAAACGTTAATACTAGTTAGATATTGTTAAGCAACTGAATGTATAATTGAAGGAATCAAAATCATCATCAATGATGTTTTTTTTTTAAATTTGTGCTGCTCTATAGAGAAGATTTATTAATCTTGCCTAAATAAAAAATAATTTATAATTGTTTAAAGAATAAGTTGTTCTAACATTCTTTGAGAGTGATCAACTAGTAGTTTATTCAATATTATTTTATATTTGGTAATCTATCGTTAGACCAAAATTTAGAAGTGTGCTGTTTTAACTGAATTTCTAATTTAATTTAATTATAATTAGACCGTGTTAAATATCAAGATAAACGTAACTTGTAGAGGAAGATGAATATTTTTTTCTTTAAGTTAGTTGTAATTACAAACATTTTATTTAGTATTAAATATTTATTTTTAATATTGTTTGTATGCGACTTGTAAAAACTAATTATCTAAGCTTTTATGTATTTATATAACGTGTAACTTTTAGTGATCGATTTTTTTCTATTTACAAACATAACAATATTTATTTTTAATGGAGATATACAATTTTTTTAGCAAATATATAATTAATAATGGTGAACAAGCATTTACCACTCCAGATGAAGCATTGTAATTTGTACGATAAGACTTGTAACTCCAGGCGCTGTCAACAATTACAGATATTTTCCTAGGTACAAACTCGTTATCTATTTCTGATGTATTACTTGCTAGCAAATACTTTTCATGACATGCTTCGTTCATAAAACTTTTTGTTTTCTTTGTTAAATATTGTTTCAAGTAGGTTGGACATTTCAAATATGTGGGATTACACTTATTTGGAATATTCATACTTGAAAACAATTTAGAAAGTTGTGTATATCCAACACTTATAGCTATAGACCCCAAAGCTGCAGCAGTGTTTATCAAAATTGTTTTTGCAGATTTTCCATTTTCGGTAGACACGACTTCAACCCAATTGCAAACATTTCATTTGGAAAAGAAAACTATAACAGGCTTAAGCTTTAGATTTTTTAGTATTTTTGGTGTTACCTTTGTGTTTAAGACTTTCTAGACTGTTTATAAAATAAGCTATTTCTACATCCCTCCTTTCACTAATATCGACTTTGATAGTAAAACATCTTCCTTCAAGTTTTCCTTGTTAGTAAAGTTAATTTTGGTATAAATAGATTTACATGGATCCAAATGGTTATGATCTTGAAATTATAGAGATCACTTAATTCTTCACAGAATCCGCTAACCTTATTTACCATTTCGGCATTTAAGAACTTTTTCTATTTTCTGATAAGTATATATAACAATTATAAAACAAATAAAAAAGAAGAAACATTACTTACATGGAAGACTGCACTTTCTTTATTGCCATGTTTAAAATTGCACAAAAGAGCAAAACACAAATAACAGAACTCGTTATCAAGAAATAGCAAGAACTTCAAATTCATCATGATTTTCTAACGTTTTCGGGTAACTAGAAATTCGATTAATTACACATCAGGGTATTTGCAAGCTATTTAAATTCTATTATGAATAGTAAATTTAATTTTCTTATTCGCTATAAATAATTACATATCTTACATTGGTATCTATTTTATTTAAAATGTATTTTTGTTTAATTGTGTAATGAGTAATTTGTTTTTAATAATCTTTGATAGATCTAATTTATTTATCGCTATTTCCACAAAACAAGGTATAAGTTTAAAAAAGTTTGTTTTGTGTTCACACAATGACAATTATTGTATTGTGTAATAATAACGACATAGACTATTCGTCCGTTATATACCTGCTTACATTATTCATTATTTCTGGTAAAATATGTGTAAGAATGGTTACGTACTTAATATATTGTAGGCGCAAATCGAAAATCTGTAGTCTGTTTAGAACCTTCTTAAACGTCACATTTACGGTAGATTTATTGTATATATCTTCTTTAAAGACAATACCGCGGTGCTGGGAGATTTTTAGTATTGTTAAGAATCCTACCTCGTAACGATACGGTTGCAGTTTAAGCGTTAGCAGCATAGTAAAGTATAATCTCATGTTATGTTCCTAATGGGGGAGGTGGAGAAAAAAAGAAAGAAAGAACAAATTACTTAAATTAATTACCAAGATGTTGTTGCTTACCTTTCGGCTAGCCTCACCGTAGATGGTCGTCGGGTAAAAGAAAATCGCAAGAGGTAAGCTAAATGCCCAAGTGCGCCACCTCTTCTCGAATTTTTGTCGAAGATAAACAGTCTAGGCAGGAGAAAAGGAGATCCTAGACCCGAGGTCCCCCAAAAGAAATATAGTACGAATCAACAATAACCATTTATTGAGTATATTTATTAATAGCCAATTTCGGAACGGAAAAAGCCATTCGACGGTTACGCCACTGGTATAATCAGATAATAAATTACCTTACATAACACACCACAAAATTGTAACATATAAATACAAGATTAAACCCGGTCCCAAAAATAGACTCTGGGAGCCAAAAAAAGTAATGCGCTAATATTTAAAATGTATCTCCGCGGCTACCGTAACCCGTAGCAAAATTTATCCGCGTTAAAGCAACGTAACACCGCCCGTGGTCCTTGACGTCAAGTTCATCACGACCGGTAGTAAAAGTATCATTAAATTAGTTTACGACAGAAACGGTTATAGCTTCCAAATTTCTACCCTTGACAATGGAAAATTTCTTTTATATTAACAGCAAAAAAAGGTGTAGGTTACGTTAAATAATCATTATAGATCAACCATTACATTAAAGCGTCTGTTAAACATCGTGATTAACCCTATTAAAATTATAAAGAAAAGTGACGTTAAATATTATTAATCATAATTATTCAGGTTCCAAAAGTTCGTTAAATAGTTCAATTAAAATAGAAGTAATTGTAGTCGAATAGGTGTACCGGATGTACAAAGATAAAGTTCAAAACACAAAAGCATTTAAATTCAAATCCGCACTGTTTTCACTTAAATCAAAACGCCGCGTATGTAGCGAGAGCAGCAGTCCTGACCCCGAAGCGCGTGGACGAAATGAGCCGAATTCTAGTGATCCCTTGCGGTTCCAAATTTAATGATCTTATAAATACCTCGTTACTTCATTCCCCCAACCTGTAGCACAGCCCCAGCGATCCACTGGGATCCTTTTACTCTGCGACTACGATTACCGCATCAGTTCAGCGATTCCAAAAGCACGCAGTCCAACATCTTCAACAGAGCTCGGAAGAAAATTCCAACAGACATTTAGAAACCCAAAAGTACAAAGGACGAAAAGACGAAAGAGCTAAAATAGCGAAGATTAGTTAATACGCCTCCATTTTCTTAATCACGTGTGAAATACTAACCTACTTTATGAGTTTTGCAGCAAAATACATTGATCTTTTATTGTATGCATCAAACGTTTAATCGGATTTATTATTAATTGCTAAAATAAAACGTCGTTGTAGTAGATATTAATCGATTAAAGAGAAACCTCATGTTTCTTACCCATCCGACTTTTCCACGTTCCTACCACCGCAAAACCACTACATCAAGTGAAGTTTGTAGATGGCCGACTACTCTCGAGCGCCCTCTGCGAGCGTGACTTGAAAATCACAACTCGAGGTCGAGTATTATCCGTTTTTACGGTAAGTTGCCTCACTATTAGGCGGATTTTTGCTCAATTTTGAATTTACACGTTACACTCAATAACGAAAGCGTTCATGCACGGTTTTTTAATATTTGCTGATACCACTTCTAAAACAATAAAAAAACAATTATTAAAATAAGTATATTTTGTTATAGATGGTACATACCATATCTCTAAAAAAGTTATTTTTAGTTTTTTAAAAAAATATATTAGGAACTGAATAGAAATAAATTTTATAAATAAATTACTACTTAGCCAATTCACGTTATTCCGATCATTTTATTAAAGAGTTATAATTTAACGCCTTAATTAAATAGAACACAGAAGATAAAAAACTTGCAGATTTGAGAATGTAAAAAAACATCTTGCATTGAACTCCTCGATACGTGAACAATATTCTAATTTTATGCGTGAGTATGAAAAGCGTGGCATATCAAAGTAGTTTTGTCGTACTGCCAACCTACGTGCCATTAAATAGAGTTTGAAAAATTTACCCCGCCGTTCTAACAAATCTCTATTTCTCTAAATTTTACTTCGTTTTCAAAAATAGTTTTATGTCCACTCTCCAATAATTATTATACAACAGATGTACCGACAAGTGGTAGTAGATAAAACACAACGTCTTCTGCAAAGCATTTTGGGATGTTTTGATATAAAAAGTTTTTAAACACTTGAAATTTAACAGATAATGTTATATCCCTCCTAAAGAAAAACTATATAGTAGCGAACTTAATTAAATTTATAGTTTGACTGCAATAACTTAAGTAATGACAGCAGCTAGTTTTTTAACATTTCGTTGTTTAAAAGAAGTAAGCCTGTGGTGTGCAAAATATTTTAACCCGGTATAAATTTATTCTAATGATCATAGTTTATTTTTTGTATGCTATGTTGATAGATAGTCATAATAAGGTTATAATTTTACTATATAGTGTATTTTAGGGGTAATTTGTATTTGTGCCCAATTGAGAACAAAATACACAGAAACAAGTTTTATTGTAAATAAAGTTATAATAAATTTTCATAAAACTGAAGGAAAAAATTACTTATTTAACGAAAACATAAATGTATTTTGAATTTTTGGCATTTAACCCTAGATTTTCCTTTGCATCTTTTTTTGGTACCGTTGTACCAAAAATTAGTCAGTTTATGTACTTACATTGGGTTGAGTTTCTCACATCTTCTTTTTTGTGATTCGGAAATATCACGGCAATGTCTTCCTCCTTGATTGTTTCAAATCGGTTGACCGTCATTAGATCTGCAATCTTGGACGTTCATGTTTGTGGTGTCAAGTACATCCTGGTTGTGGGTTGCGTTATTAGCGACATTCACATCAATATTTTTATAAACCGTTTTACATCTTTGATTCCAGTGCATGTTGGTCGATTTAGATTTGTTTGAGTATTGTATATACATGTCTACCTAACAGTTTAGAATCGGAAGCAATCATTATATTTGCTGGCGATGACATATTTTATTTTGGATTTGCCAGTGCTATGGCATTGAATTAGATACACTTTTTCCTGTATTGTTGACATTTTGAATGAAAAGAATATATACTTTGTTACTATATGTCAGCTCAGCTTTACTTTAATTTCTATCAAATACTCGTTAAAGTTTAGTAAATCTAAAAGTAACAACAAAATATTCTATAGCTACCAATTTTGGTATAATACAAGTTTTTTTTTAAATTTGAACAAAAAGAAAATGGCAGTTTTTCTACAACAATTTTAATTCTTAAACTATTATCAGCGCCCTTTATAAACTTTTGAAAATCAAATGTACTAGAAATAAGTTTTAAATTCAGCAAGAAAAGAAACCAGAAACTCGTGTTCTTCTTCAAATTTTTTTTTGAATTTACCTTATGGCTTTCTCATGGACAAATTTTATATCCATGAATATATCATATAAATTATATAATTTTTTGTTTGGAAGCTGTACTATAAGCCGTTTCTGAGACATGACCGTCGGTCGTTTTCAGACACTCGTTACTAATACTTTGTTAACAAGTATGTTACTTCTAAATACATTTTTTCAAACGTTATAATAGATTTGTAGTAAAAGATAAAAACTTGCATTTTAATATATAAGTTTAAATTCATTTGGTTGCTTAATTTTAATATAATTTATTATACAATCTACATATTTAAGTTGTGTGACCACCAATTTTTAAAGCTAGCTCCTCGATTTCATTAAATATATAACCAAAATATAGCAAACTCGTACGCTTCAATATTGCTTTCCCCATTAGTAAATTAGTAAAAATTATTATTTTCAAGGTATTTTGCTTTCTCTTCTAGATATGGATTTTTTTTCTAAATTGTCGCAGACAGGACTCGAACCTAGATTATATTTTTGAATTCATTTTAAATTATAAATAAAATATCTAATAAACTTTCACCATAAAACATTATTAAATTATTTTTTGGGTAAATGGTGTATATTTATTTAGAAATACAATTGCTAGCTTTCGAACTTTGTCTAAGTTCTTCGTCAGGCAAAAATTAAATTAATTTGACAATTATAAAAAAACTAAGGTAACTAAAAACAATAACTATAAGGGAACTAGATAATAAGCGCAAGTTATTTAGCTACAGCATTCGCTCGAAGGTCTAAAGGAAAACCACCATAAAAACTCTAGACGTAGCTTAAGTGTCAATGCTGGACAAATTAAGATTAAGAAATAGCAGGTAACCATGTGTCAGAAAGTTCGTAACCACTGTCTCTATTGAAATTGTTAGGATGTTTGATAATTTCAATAGCTTCTCTAATCTTTCTTGATTTCCAGTTCTTTGTTTTAGAAATTGTGTTAGTTTTCTCAAAGTTTATATCATGAAGAGTGTCAAGTGCATGTCTGGCAATGGCAGACTTAGTAGGTTGTATTAAACGAAGATGTCTTTTATGTTGCCTGACGAAGAACTTAGACAAAGTTCGAAAGCTAGCAATTGTATTTCTAAATAAATATACACCATTTACCCAAAAAATAATTTAATAATCTAATAAACTGTTAATGTTAAAGTTTTTTTATTTTAGTCAATTGTTAGGAAGAATTCTCTCTATAAGAAACCTTAAAAATAATTCGAATAATTTTTATACGTACAAAATTATATAAGAAAAACCGTTAAAAATAGCCGATACATTCACTTTCAATTTCTTTATCAGGCCCAACTTTTGATAAAACCGAGTTGAGAGGTTCTTAGTTAGATTTTGGTTGTTTGTTTTAGTTCTTCGATTTCCCTCACTCCCTGATGAAAAAAAAATTTTGAAAAAAATTGCGATCGCTCTACTTTATAGAAAAGTAAAGATTTAAACACAATTAAAGTAAAGCATTTGAAAAATTGTTTAAAACATTAGTTTACTAAAATTGTAATTTTTAAGTTAGTAACGTTTATTTAATAATTTGAAAAGAATCAGTTAAAATCATATATGTAAATTATTATTTCATAAAATATATGTTTAACTTACTTCATACACAACATTGAACATAACTTTATATCAGTACTAAATGTTTTTAGCAATGTCTACAAAATTATAAGTTATGTTTTTTTGCAAATAAGAATTATAAGAATAATTTACATATCATAAGATAAGTTTTGTACATAATAAATTTGTAACAAGTAGATTTCAAAAAGAATAAATTATCTCAAGCCCTAATTCGTATTAAGTTAAGTTTTATCTACACTTACATGTATTTTAAACACATTTATTTGCTCATGAATAATCTACTTATGTTACAGTAAAGATTTTCTAAAAGAAAAAATGTAAAAGACCTTAAATTTCACTACCAAATGATGCTAGAGGCGGGTAGGACTTGCCATCTAGAACGGTCTTCTGCGAACAGTGCGTGTCTACTGGACTGGAACAACCTAGTGCGGGTTGAATTGACTTTACTGTAACTTCCAAATGACTTCACCGTACATTTTAAACGGAATTCGGGATCGAAGAGTAAAAACTCTGTATTACTGCTTATTTCAGTTATCTCCATTTACTTACGCGCATATCACGTTCGTAGCGAAAAACTACACAATTTGCCAATTTTGAATTAATGATTACAATCTATATACTTATATTAACTGGTAATAGGTAATTTAATTAATTAATATTTACAAAAAAAGTACATAGTCTAATTTGTAGCAGCAAGTATTTTTAAAAATACATAATTGTAGTTATTATAAAATTGTGCTTAAATTTTAGGTATTCTTTGATTAAAGTTGTACGTTAAAAAATAATTTCATTTCTTAATTTCTTACACCTGCTACCTGTATAATTAATTAATTCTTTTAGTCACAAAACGTAAAATAGTTGTTTAGTATGTTTGCTACCCATGAAAAACTGCACAGACATGTTTGTTAGACTCCATACAAACGGCTTGGCAGCTTACCAGTTTTATAGTAAACTGGCTAATTATTAAATTAGTTTTGTTAAATTTGTTTATTTCAGTTTATTTTAATTATACTAATATTTGGCAAAAACAATGATAATAATTCTTTATTTTTAAAATGAAATACAGATGAATTTAAAACTAAATAATTTTCATAAAAAAAAATAATAATAAATGTTTTTCGAACATGTAAAATTTACAGATCTTATCATACTGGCGTCTCAGTTAATGTATTTATACTCTTGATTATTTTTCGGTAACTACTGAGTTAGTTATAGCTATACCCGTTATAATAATACGCTTTTTCCCACTTGTTGTATAGGCTTTCATTATTACGTTTAATACAAGGATGTGAAGTTGCACTTTTTAAGCGCAGCTAAATAATATTTCATTATTAACCATTGGTTAATAATAAACATATTTACATTTCCTGATAATTCTATAACAGTTTTAAAGAAAGAAAGTTTACATATTTGTTTACCAGGCGCAAGAGATTCTATTCAATGCTATTTTAAGAATGTAAATCGTTTGTTACGGTAATTTTCATTACGTACGCCTTTGTTGTTACGGTTGAAATCTTCGTTAGGTGCGCCTATGGATTTTCGACGTGAAATTAGATTCGAGTTTTGACACGCGCTAACTATGCTTTGCGTATTAGATGTCATTTGATAGAAAGTCGTGACATGTGAAATATGTAAATGGCCTGTAACTAGTAAAAAGATTAATATATCCGTTACCATCGGGGAAATAATGGAAAACCATTTATAATTATTTAATTTCCTAGTTTCGTTACGACGTTACGGGGTAAGCTAAAGCCATCTTTTAATATAGACTCGTTTGTAACTCGTTTTCCTTTTGACAGCCATTTTGCGTACCTTCCTGTTCTAAATGTTAGATTCTCGATACATGGATATCGTAACTATTATTAACTAAGGCATCACGTTGCCGGACTCGAGCGATAGCAGAAGGCAATTTCAAGCCGTGAATTGGGGTCTTCGAAGGCGTTCTGGGCCAACTTATACTACACGTGGATGACACGAAGTTAATCATATTAATAATCACCTATTTTCGATTCTCACTACATACAGTAATCGATGCACGTTTTGTTTACTTTTGAGATATATTTCATGAATTATTTAATATAAAATTGTTTTTAGCTAAACGATCTTTGTGAGTTGGGGATTGTGACACGATTCGTATTAACCTTTTATTGCAGGCCACTGAAGAAGAAAAACGTTTTTCTTTCGGCAAGTGGGTACTGGAGTTCGGTGAGTGCTTTGAATTTACTTTACATATCGTGGTCACGTGCAATTACTCACGAACTGTGGGATTTCAATTTAACGTTAATAACTAAGTATAACGCGTAGCTACCATTAGGGTATTTAACTTCAATGAAATAAATGTTTCGCATATTGTATGTAGTAGAAAAATATATACCTCGGTTGTTTATAATTATGTGTGGTGGGTTGCCGATGTTGTAGGCATCGAAATCTTACTTTTTCTTGTTTCTATAATTCTCTAAATTTAATATTCTGAATGCAAACGTTAATACCGTTATAATTATTTAAGGTAACTTTTTCTAGTCTTTAATAACTCCAACTGTGGGGTGTAATGACTGTTACTTAATACAAATTCAACTGTGATAACTGTTATTGATAGACTGAGGGCGATTAAAGTTGTTAATTCTTTTTTTGTGTGCTTATTTTTTTTTCCTACGAACCAGTTAGAGCTACTCGAACAGCTGAGTAGAAGGATTACGAATCTTCGAATTGTTACAAGTTCTACCCCATTCTGTTGTGAGCAGACAGGAGTATGACTTTGGGATAGGCTCTGGCGCCCTGAAACATCTTTTATACCTATATATATATTTTTTTTTGAACCTACCCCCTCTTCGACTATTGAGAGTTTGGCCGTGCAAGGTTCGTAATACCGAAAAACTTGTAACACGTTCATTAAATAAATGAATTTTATTTTAAAAATTTCGTTACATGCAAACATAAACATTTTTTATATAGTGTATATAAAACTTAAAAAATATTAAACTTATTGAATGGAAAGTGGTTTTTCTGTTTGTGGTGTGTGCTTGTATGGTTGAACTAATGTTTTTAGACAGTATTTTGAATAAAAAATTAAAACTGTAGCAGTAAAGCAGCAGCCAGTAAAACGGTTTATTTTAAGGATATATTATAGATAACATCAAGACAGTTTGCTAAAATTTTAATTGCAAATGTTATAAATATTATTTAAAAAAAACTGTTAGTTATCCTTAAAAATGTTGAATAAGTGTGTTTATTAGCTGACATTGTTAAAAAGCATTCAGTGAATAAAATAGCAAATGTCAAAGCATCCGCCCTATAAACCAAATTCGTCGTTACGTGACTTTTACCTATTAATTAAAAAACATTATTTTAAATTGTAGCATTAATTGTTCTAAGTTTGTATTTTACAACGCAGTTAACATTCTAAACAACATCTGTTTAACCACGTGATTGTGAAATTGTAAAAACCATTAGTACTACAAATAACAAATTAGTTTTGTGCATTATGTGTTTATTTATTTATGAAAAAAAATTGTATATTACAGTACGAGTGAAGAAACTACGAGTTTTCGTACACTCCGCTGAGTGTACAAATATAGATGAGTGAGCGAATTAGTTTCTCACGAGTGCTGTATAGGATTTTTTGTACTCATATACTGTTCGATGCCATTTACCGCCTTCTACGCATAATTAGGAACATCTGCATCCCGCATGACATTTATTTCCCGCACTCAAACGTCAAACAGCGTGCGGGATAATTGAAAAAAACACTGGCATTTCTACAATATTAATTTAAAAACTATATTCAAAATAAGAAAATATAATTTGTTGGAGTATACTTCCCGCAAAAATACTAAGATAAAGTGGCGAAATTGCAATAATATTTGATATTCTAAATTATAAGCTTAGTGCATTTTATAAATGAAGTTGGCAAGGTCGTTTGTGGTTGGCAACACCAATTAATTATGGGTGATAAACATATGTTTTGTGTAATAAATGAAGATATTTATTTAAACAAAGTGAAGTAATTGATAAATAATTGTGTTTGTAGAATGGTTAAGTTAATTAATATCACCTTTAATTATCGGATCAGAAAATGTAAGTATTTAAATAAATGTAATGATACTAGACGATTATTATTTTCGTATGTTTTGAACTGTCATAACCTAACATTGGCGGAGGGATTTTTTTATTATAAATCGAATGAAAATTTTTATTTAAATATTTTACAAGTTAAGAACAAAGAAACGGAATATTTAATAATCTGTAACAAAACAACAGAGACTAGAGTAATTATAATTACATAAAATGGAACAATTATTTCACTGATGATTGCTTGAATTACAAATGTTAACATTTACACTGTTTATATTTAAAGTTCCGCTATTGGATATTTGCACTCCTGGAACAATCTCCTTCATGTTCAAGGACTGCGTTACTGTAGCAGAAGCAGGAGGCACGTTTACATTGATGACAGGAATTTCAAAGGAACTGCCTGAACCTGTACTGGATGTACTCGCAGTCAATTTTTGCGCTGTAGCTATGCGACTACTGACAGATTCTTCAATGTACCCTTCAGCTACAGTCGAAGATTTCCAACCTCGAGAGTCACCATATCACCTCCGTGATTTGCCAACATGGTGGCCGAGGTTCTACGAAAGCAGTGGCCAGTATACTCTTTTGAATCCTCAAGCTTAAAGTATGATGCGATTAGTGATGGAATTTTCCCAAATGTCTTTATGCCAACTGGGGAATTTATACATTTACCATTATGGTAAGTAAAAAAGAACCTATCCTGCTTTTGGTTACACTTAGCTCTAATATTTTTATATTCTTTCAGCAAAGAAATCTATTTAGGATCTACAATTACGCATAGTCGGGTGGTATAGGTTTTGGTATCTGGTTTCGTAACTGATATCATATCAGTTTTAAATTCGATATCTTTCAATGCCATTTTAAATAGCTCTTCGCGACGACAAGCTCCAGCTACACCCATTATTAAAACAACCTAACATTTTAAAATTTAAAAATATGTAAATAATATAAGTATTGTATCTTACCTTCATTAAAAGAAAATCATTGTTGGGTGTGTCATTTATAAATTTAACAATTTGCTCTTCTTCTAAAACTTTAGATTTTTTGGCTGATAGTGCTCCGTTTCTCGTTTCAAAAAGGCAATTAGTTTTGAATAATTGGAAATATTGACGTTGTCGTGTAAAATTAAGCATGCCTTTAACATCGAATACGTAGCCCACAAAAACTTTTTATAGGGATACGTTTGAAAATATGCCAATAAAACATTTTCAGTAAAATTGGAAAATTTTTTTGTTTAGGCCCAATTGACAAATTTTGAGTATGCCAATTCATACTTTGCTTAAGATTTCTTTGGTAGTAAATTTACCAATGCCTCATTAGCGTCTTGCCGTACTTCCGGCGGTGCGCAATCCATAATATATTCACTATTACTCATAATTTAAGTTATTTAACGCTTAAGTTAATGACAATATATGACAGAAATCACGCGCTATTCACGTTATGACAAAAGTTTTAATTGAATAATTACGTAAATCAACAAAACAAAAAACTTGCCAACTCTCAAATTTCATTTTTATGGTGATTTGATTTAATACTCATATAAATTTTGTTTATACATATTTATGTTTTGGAATTAATACATGAATAAAAATATAATTTAAACAAGTTTAATAGTATTCGTACAAAAAATATTGTACAAACTTCTTGCGGGAACATAACTTTTCCGCACTTAGTATGTAAATAACTATTGTTCAATCCTGATCTTGAAATATTAAACATTATAATTTTTATTAATATCAAAATATTTAGTTATATAAAGTATAAATCAACAAAACACGCCGTTGCTATGGTTCATGTAAATATAAATAACAAAATTCCCAAATGTCAAAATAGAAAATAATAAAATCGTAAAGATTGATCAAGTAAATGAAGTGAATGACGCGGTATTTTATTTATTACCTAACAAATCAAAAGACAGATATTTGAAAGAGATGACAAAATTTCGGTCATGGATGGAATTAAGGAAGGTACGCGTTATGACGGAGGAAGTAATGGTAGCGTATTTTAACGGGTTAATAGAGAAGTATTCGCCCTCTTCCTGGTGGTCTACATATTCCATGTTGAGATCAACTTTATTTGTTTATGAAAAAGTAGATATTAGCAAGTAAGTTTGACAGTTGTATATTTTAAAATTTTTTGTATGTTACATGTTATTTAATTTTAGATTTAAGACTATATTTGCGATTTTGAAAAGCAAATTAAAGGGTATCAACCTAAGAAGGCAAAGACGTTTGACTCAAGATGTGGAGCAATTTATATATGAAGCTCCCGATAAGAAATACTTGTTTTTGAAGATGGTAATGGTAATGGGTGTTATGGGCGCTCTTCGCTGCGATGAGCTAGTCAATCTCAGAACATCTGACATTGATGATAAAGGATCCATATTAGTTATTAGTGTACCAAAAACCAAAAATTACAAACCTCGCTATTTTGTTGTTACTGGAGCTGAAAGAAGAGGCTTCAATGGTTTAGAGATCTATCAAAAATATTTACGCCCTTCGGTTCTTGGTCAAGGAAGATTCTTTTTATGTTATCGTTCTGGAAAATTCACAGTGCAACTAGTTGGTATAAAGACACTGTCAAATATACCCAAACTGGTGGAAAACTACCTAGAGTTGAAAGATGCAAATTAATATACTGGCCACTGCTTTCGGTGCAACATTTTCGGCAAACGCTTCCCCGGATATTTTGACATTAAAACGCCATGGAAGTTGGCGTTCTTCATCCATCGCAGAAAGTTACGTGGAAGAGTTAGTGGCTAACAAAATTGACATAGCTAGAAAAATAATTGTTGGCCACGAAGACGTAACTAAAAAAATTTAAATTGCTGAAGTTACTGAAAGTGTTGGAGAAGCTTCTGAGGCGGATCAATTAGTAGGCAACACGTCTTGTATAAATCATCCTGTTTTTAATAATTGTAATATTAATTTTTATATAAATAAGTGTTAGGTTATATCGATGGTTTAAAGCACACATATAGCATGTCCAAAATTGTTAGTTTTGAGATAAACACGTTTGAATGTTTTACAATGTATGCCGTACTCCCTAAGTTACAGATTTGAAATTTCATTAAGGCTAACTATTTAATGGTAAGACATACCAAATTTGTACAATACAAAGTACATCCGCCGATGGACATTTGAAACTATATAACACAAATTTTCATAAAAATGGACATACAATATGTGTGCTTTAATCCATCGATATCTCAAACTCTGATATATTTACATAATAATGGCCGACTACAGTTTTGCCAACCAGGGAGTTACAAAATACTTTTTAGTTGTTACAAGTATTGCCAATCTTATACTAACTTAAATATTTTATTATAAAACAACAATAAGTAAATAAATAATAATAAGTATTGTTTCAAAATATTGTTGGATATGTTTTGGTTTGGTAAATTTAAATATTTATTGATAAATCTTATTCTTTCTATTTTATAAGGCTGTTTCGAATATCTGTTTATATAATAAAATAAAATCACCGTAGTCAATTTGCGTTGTCAGTAATATTAAATTGAGTGGTGGGTGAAAAATCTTTACCCCACACTTTTACCCACCCGTTTCCATAGCAACATTTTGAGTGGACAAAACAAAGGGTTTCTAGCTGTGTATCTAAGGATGAAACAGTGTGTTTCAAGAGCAGGATTGAACAAACTACATTTTAACTAGAAGCTTACAATATCGATAACAAAACGTGATAAAGATGTCTTATAATAAGGTTTACTAGTTCAAGTAATAATTTATTAATGATCCAATTGATCAAACACAAGGATTGTTAGAGTACTACACTATACATTATTTTGCTTCGTACGTTACAATAGTTTTTGTGTATGCAAACAGACTTGTAAATTGCAGTAATTTAATGCGTCGTTTTTCCAGAAACTATTGATGATACAAACAATTTGACAGTACTACACAACAACGTTAAAAACTGGAATAATTTAAAATATATAATTATTGAATCTTAAATGAAAAATTAAAACACCTGTTTCCATTTAAGAAATTTTCTAAGTTTACTAATAATATAAACGTTTACGAAACTCCATGTTATATAATAAATTAGATACTATATATATAAAAAAGCAATGGAAAGTCAAACTATAAATTTAGAAAATAAAATACTTACGAGTACTGTGGAAATTGACTAATACAGTAAAAATAAAAAACTCAAGAAATTCAGCATCAAACTGCAAGTAAATACAAAACTAGCTAAAAACATATAAAAAAGTAATAATAATAGAAAACAAAAACAAAGTTAAAAATAAAATTAAAAATAAAGCAAGTATGCAAACATCAAAATAACTATAACTAAAAGATTGACAACTAGTAAAATCATATTATTTTGTAAAACAGCAGTAAAGTAATACTTTAAAAAGCAATAATAAAAATAATTTAACAGTACATTATATATTTACAAATTATAAGTAAAATTCTAGAAATATTCAAAAGTTTTTTACTTTTGATACAAAAACACGAAAAATTTTGTAATTACATATATTAACAGTTTACAGTTACTTATATTAATTTAATAAGTTATTCTCAATCAATTTAACATGGTTTTTTACATTTGCTGTATTGTCTGAATTTGAGTTATAGTAAACTTAGTTACTAGATTATAACAAATAACCAATTATTAATACAAATAAATTATATTTAAATGCATTTAAATCTGTTTTATTTTATTTAAGAAATTTGGTAATATATTTATAAATGCTTTGTTATTAAAATACGTAATAACATTGAAAGGTTCATAACAATTATATGACTATACAAGCTTTTATGTTAATATATTAAAAATAATTAATAATAGATTTTGTAATGTAGAAAGTTAATCATTTGTTATTAAAAATTAATTAACGTTTAAATTACATCTTTAAATATTAAAGTTTATTGTTTACATTTTATTACAGCAGAAAATGAAAAAAGTAAAAAAAATAATATATTTTTTTATAAAAAATACGCATTTACTACTATATAAAGTTGAATCTATATTTATTAAAACGGCAAAGCATATATTACAATTTAAAAAAATGAGAATCGTTTTATCAGCGTTATTTTTCGTTAAAAACTAAATTCTTCGTTTAAATTGTCTACGATATCGTTGAAAGGCATTCAGTAAACGTATTTTTCCGATAACCACACGTACTAGACTTAATGTTGCTGCACTATATTACACCATTTGGGCTTTTATTATCAAAATAAGACCGTGTGTTGATATCGTCAAACAAAACGGTTTGGATATATTATCTATTAATAATTTTTATTTGTTCTACAACATAATTTAGTAAAAAAAAATCATTCAAAACAAAATGATTGCTAATTTTTTAATTGTAAATTAATAAACTGCAATAATATGCTTACTTATAAATGTATCTTATTATGTAACTATTTAATTATTGAAGACAAGTTGTATTTATAATAATGTTATTTGTTCTTGTTTTCTTATTAAAATTACTACTTATATTGATATATCTAAAAGGTTGATTATTCTAGTTTAATTACTTTTAAGAGTGCTAGTGAATTTGATACATTTTAATAAAAGTTAATTTAATAAAAATGCAACTTTTTTTACGTAAAACTTTAATGTTTCAGTTTAAAAAAAAATACAATTAGTCATATTAAAAGTTGACTCTATGTTCGTTTATTATTTTTTTTAATAGTTTAATCAGTTAACCGATTAAAAAACCATAAATATGATTGTGAAAAGAAAAACACTGAATCAGCATTAGCACTACACTATGTTGAAACGAGACACAATTTTGATTTTAATAACCTTTCAATTTTAGATGTAAACCAAATTACAAAAAAATATTAATAGCGGAAATGATTTTCATAACAAAACATTGTAATAATATAAATTTTAACCATGATACTCAAAACTTAAATAGTATCAGTCAATTTGAAAAACTAACAGTATGATCAAGTCCACGTTTATTACTGTTGTGTAATTAATTTATTTTTAATATTAATTTATTTGTATGGTTGTCTTCATAGTGCAGTTTAGGACACGCCAGTTTTCTAAGTCCATAAATGTAAGTGTAATTCATTGTTGTATTAATTATTGATATAACTGCTAATTTTACCTGCCATGTAATAACTACAACTTTTAATAAAACTGAGGTCTGAAAAAATGCGTACTTAGCTGCACAAAACGTCGTCTTATATCGACACTTAAAGTGTTTTGATGCCCCTCTTCATAAGAGGATCTTAAAAAAATCGTGTTAAACCCAATTAAGGGAGAAACCAATATACAACATACCGTAAAACTATGTTTGTTTTTAGCAATTGTAAGATATATGCAAATTTGTTATATTTGTGTTATACTAAACAATAACACAGATTATGGTGTATGTTAATAAATCTGACATATTGACAGTTAACGTTTAACTAATTAAGCATTATTAGTGCTAACTTTTAGTTATAAAATTCTACTACACTGTCGGCCTAGACCGGAAAAGTTATATTTCTGGCCGATTATGATGCCTGTAAAATACATTAAAACGAACGGAAGCACAAAAAATTATTTTAAAAAAATTATTAGCGTTTTTTTTTCTGTTTCTAAATATGGGTTTTCCTTCTAACGTTAAAAGTTTTGCGCTATTTGAATACATTTTAGTCTGTCAGTTTTCTTGAAATTATTGTATTAGCGCATAGGTGGTTTTCCTCCTCGTGTTTTTATAGTTATTAATCTGTATTTTTAAGATTGCATCTATTTGTCTCAAGTCTAGCCACACTTTTGGCGTAACTCTACTTTAGTCGCTTGTAGTAAAATCTTCTTACTGTTTTTGCCATATAGTTGTAATTTGCTTCTACGTTTTGCTGTACATGCTGTCAGGCTCTTCATGATCTGCTATTGGATTACGACTGCACGACAAAACTCGAAACACGATTGTACAACAAATGACACTGGCCGTAGAAGCCTACGAAATATCATTCATTTTAGTTCTCTTTTATGCGTACTCTTTTATCTTTGTTATCAATTTTATTTTTTATTTCATAATTTGTTTTTTTCCAATATGACTCTTTCTATTGCTCTTTGAGGTATTCTAATTGTTTATGTGTTTTGCTGTTGTTTAGTTTTCTGTGTGACATGTAATTCCGACAAAACACATTAATTGATCAAACGCTTTATTTAGGTGTTACGCAGTTTTGTTATTTTTTAAAATATATAAATATAATATATTATAAGATATAAAAAGTTTCAATTTAAGCTTTTTCTACTTGTATGTGTATTTTGCGAATACATTGTTTTGACTTTATTTAACCTATTTTTTCGGTTCTTTGTTCAGATCTTCTATCACGTTTTTAAATTCTTTTATTTTTGCGATTCGTTCTCAATTGATATTATTCTATTTATTTGAACTATTTTACACGATTATGAATGTAAATAATTTTACTAAAACACAATACACTAAGGACATTGTAACTAACAAACTTAATAAAATAATCACTTATTATAATGTATATTTCACTGCAATTGTAGATTTAAATAAATAATGCTTGTGATTACTACATGCACGCGATGCCACTGACTTCACACTTATATATTTCTTATTGAAGACTCGCTAAAGTCAATTTCTAGGGTTTATTTTATATGCTTATGCTTTATCTTTAACTGAAATATTTTATTGATATTTTAAACTTCAAAGATACTGGAAGGTCAATAATGTTTC
This sequence comes from Aquatica leii, assembly GCA_035610365.1. NCBI lineage: Eukaryota > Metazoa > Arthropoda > Insecta > Coleoptera > Lampyridae > Aquatica > Aquatica leii. Next base: position 215,068,984 of record CM069432.1, on the reverse strand, counting down.
AATGAGTATTCCATTTTCAATATAATTTATCTCATTCAATACGTCTGCCCTTGCTAATTTGAAACATTTTCTTTATAAATGTTGTTAGTAGACAGTGTAATTTTTAGAAGATGACAAAAAAATCAAAGTATTTAATCTTGTCTGAAATAAAATTTTTTGTAAGTGTTGTTAAGTTTGAATAGCCAAGCGATCGTACAAACATGTTTTATTATTTTAAATCAGTTATGGGTTAATACACGTAGAAATAAGGTGGATAATGTGTAATTAATGTAGATTGTGTAGATATCGACAAATAAAATTTAAAAAAACGCTGATTGTAAGAACCTTGCCTGTACACAACAATTAAAGATGAACTTCAACTGTTGTAATATAAAAGATTTAGGTAACTCTATTTTTCATAAGGAGTTTTAAATTTTGTAATTATTAAATAATTTTTTTTTAATATTAATTTTTCATGTATTTAGTTAGACTATTTTAACGCATTCTTAAGTGATAATAACATTGCGACAATATAATAAAATGAAACTTTATTTATCATTATGAAATCTGTGCACTAACATTACATTTTAAAAATTAATACATTATTTACAGCGCTGTTTCTATCAGGAAGCTGGACAGATCGTTATTTTTACTTGAACTAATATCAGAATTGAAATTTGTTCAAGATAGATTTATTAAACCGGAAGCTTTATTTATCTTTCAGTTCTTTTCGATTTCATTTACAAAATTATAAACATAATAAACGCAACAAACTAATCCTTGTTAAAAATTTGAGCTGCATAATACAATTTAAAATATTGAAACAGTAAATAATTAAATCAGTTTTAATCTCGTCGGTAAAATAACTAATATTTTTAATATGACTCAAGTAAACAAAAACAAGTTACGATTTTTGGAAAGATTAAGTTCAAATTTGTTGATTTGTTTGCCAGTTATCACATTTCTCACACGTTCTGTAACTGTAAATACAAAGCATCAGATTACATTATTCACTTGTAATTAATGCATTTTCTGCCATTTTAAATTGTTTCATCTGAATTATGGGTTAATAACTTTGCTTTCATTCTTTTTATAAATAGATACGTAAAAAAACAATTATTTTGAATTCTTTTTTGCATTATTTGAATAAGTAAATACGATAGTATGTTACTACATAAAAACATAAAATAAATTACATCACTTATCATAAACAAAGTGTTTGAAATTTTGAAATGCTGTACAAATTTATCATATGATATTGTAACTCAAAAACCAAAAACTTCATATAGAGCTTAAAATCTTAAAACTCTAAATAATATTGTCAGGCTTGTTTTCTTCTTTTTATTTATAAAAAAATATAATAAGCACAAGTAGTATAGTGAGGCCGGTTCTGGCTCACTCGGGTAAGATCGGTGGGAAATCGTGAAATTTCGTTGCTATCGTTTCGTTTCGGGTATGCTCGAGTTGCATTCGTATTTAGATAGATCGTATTGGTGGTAGGGGAATCGCAATAAGTCGTAAGAGTCGTTTTGTTTCGGGTATGCTCGGTTCTAAGTCTGTCGGAGAAGTTCGTAGTGATGGTGGGGATGCTGTTGTGTGTATATAAAGGTGATATTTGTGAAGATTTAATATTAGTATTTGAATAACCTTTATTCGTTTTAATAAATTGAAAGAAGTTAATATGGAATCATTTTTTGTAAACTTGAACGAAACTTCTCATTTGGTTCCTTATCTAAGTGCTAGAAGTCTATTAATAAATGAGCAGTATAAAATTAAGTGTTTTAGTAAAATAGATGGTAAATTTGGCGAGCAAGTGATTGTCGAATGTCAAGATTTTAAAGTACCTCTACCACAAAGATTTATTAACAAGTTTTCGATTGAAGATATAAACCAAATTAATAGCTTGATTGGTTCGGGAAAAAACATCTATCTCGTGAGCCGAGGAGCTGTTGGTGAAACAACAAACATTGAATTTATTCAAAAATAAAATAACAGAGTTATAATGTATGACATGTAAATATTTAAATAAATATTTAATAAATAAATGTAAAGTTGAAATAAACAATAAATGTTAGAATTAATGATACGTTTTTTATTTTAGTATTACAAGTTTTATCGTACCTTAGTAAATATATTAAGCAGTGGGTGATAGTAGGGAAGAGATAGAAAATTTATAACATTTTGATTCGAATTAAATAATATATTTTAGTTTGATGTATTGTTATTTATGCAATACTGTTTTTGTTTATCCAGCTGTTGTGAGATTCATCAAAGCCTAACCATTTTACATACATTTTAGTACCTTTCTTTCGTAAAATTCTTTCAATTAAGTACGTATCCGGATGTTTAACTTTTTGCAATTCCATTTCATAAAAACCTCCTAAAATATTGTCCCCTTTTATGTCTTTTAGCAAATAGGTAGTTGGGTTAGTTAGTTTAATTTTCCTAATTATAAAAATTTCATTAGACCAATTAGGAGTATACCCCTTTTCAAATGCATTCCTATGTTTGCTAATTCTTACATAATCCCCCAACAAAAATTTGTTATTTTTGTTTGCTATTTTTATGTGTGAGTATGCAGATTTTAAAATAGATTTTTCGTTGTGTTTGTTAACCATCGATGGTTTCATTTTAATTGTACGATGATAAGTGTTATTGTATAGATTTGTAATATCATCTAATATGTTTATCCATTTGTAATTACCCTGTAAACTAAATCGTTTCCACATTATGTTTTTCAAAGTTCGATTAACACGTTCTACAATTGATGCTTTTTTTGTACTAAACGTACTATAGTGGTTAATATTATACTTTTTCATCAAGTTTTTGAATGTACTATTGTAAAATTCTAATCCTTCGTCTGTTTGTATGTTTTTTGGTAAATGCTTTAAACGTGATAATATTTTTTCCATTGCGTTAGTAACATGATTTGCATTTTTTAATTTTAAAGGAAGTGTCCATACATATTTCGAAAAGCAATCAATTACAACAAGTATGTATTTAAATTGGTTGTTTTGTTTTGAAAACGAAATCATATCGACAAGATCAGCTTGCAATGTTTCATTAATACCTTTTATTATAACCCGACGTCTTTTAAAATTTCTTCGTGCTGGTTTATGCAGTTCTAAAATTATATCTCTTTTTATGGAAGATGGAACATAGTTTTTGTTTCTTTTCGTTTAGAGCATTTTTCCTCTGAACCACTTTCTATTTTGACAGGACATTTAACTACTATTTCAACATATAACGTTTTCAAATATCTTATAGCAGTTTGATTTTCGTGATTGCGTACTTCAAACGATATCTTGTCTCCTAATTTAAGTTGACGATTAGTAACCTGCTCGCTTGTATAAGGTTTTCCATTTATCTTTAGTATAACGTTTTCAAGATTTATAGATAAATTATCAATTATACCGTTTTCCAATAGGAATGAATAAGAACTTTTGTCTGACCATATCAGATATTTATTATCTAGAAGTCTGTTTGTCTGAAATAATAAAATATGGTTGTAAAACATTGTTTTATGTGTATCATTTTGCACTTTTTCAACAGATATTTGAGTATGTTTAATTATATGGCGACCAAATTTATCTAAAGTCATTGTCTTATGCAATTATTTGTGCTTCGCGTAGTTCTTCTATAATAGAGACGATTTCGTTTGTGTGACCTGTATGGCCTGCTGTTTCAGATGCTACTAACAACCTCAATCTGTCAACTAATTCATTTACATCATCCCAATAAACATAATCGGTATAATGATTGTTAACTTCTTTAAACATTCCTTTTCCTATTGTTTTTTTTAATCTTTTTGGTGTTTCTACATACCCAGGCTGTACAAAATATAGAGGAGCAATAATAGATTTATATTTGTCAGATCGTGTTCCTTGTATGTGACCATTAGGATCAAAGTTACTTCTGCAAGCATTACTAATATCTAAAATTTCTTTGTATATATGCAAATCTCCTTCAGTATATGTTACAGGAGTGTTTTTAAATAATAATTCATACAGTCCAGGGGTTCCATTGTATATTTTTCCATCTACTTTTATATCTGATCCAATAAACTCTACTGCTGATGTTCCTATAAAAAACTTTTCTTGAAAACTATCATGCCTTATTCCAGTTCTGTGATCAAACTGCCTTTTTTTATCATGAACCATAGCATCTATATATTATGGATCGTCGTTGTTAACATTCACAACAGCGTGTTTTGTTTTTATATAGTTTGGAACCGATACAAAAGTAGAATAACCTACTTTAAGAGGATCGTATTTGTTAATGTTCACTTTAAGTCCTAAAACTTCTTGTAAAGCCCAGCCGCTATCTTTTTCCGCAAATTCTTCTAATTTTGTTGCAAGTTTATCAAACACATGTACTTGATACCATCGTTTTAAATTAGTAGTACGATCGATAACGTTATTTTTAGTGCAAAACGTTTTTAAATCTACCTTGCCTGTTTGAGGCTTAATAAAATTGGCGCTTAGAATTACATTTACTTTAAGAAGAGATTCCTTGAGACATTTTTTAATTTTTATATTAAAACATTTAAAAGATTTTTTAAAAAAAGTTATAGGGTCTTTTATGGTAAGATTTGATATAAAACCGGTGCGAATTCTGTTGTTGAAACTCGATTCCACTTCTTCCCAAGTAACTTTACATTTATTTCGTTTTAAACTTGTCGATAAACCTTCACCTGATTTTATCACTAAAACTTTTTTAAGTTGTCTAAGTTTTAAACGATAAAATTTAAAATACGCTAAACTCGTTTCAATTGAGAAAGGGGATTCTAATATATTTTCTTTGTGTATTTTATTTTTAATTGCTTTACGAACAATTTGTATTGCACTATTAATATAAGCTTTAAGATTATTGATTTCGTTTAGCGTTTTTATGTTTTCGAAGTAAACACGCGTCACGGTCAAGTATCGTTTACACAACTTAGATACGGTATCCATTTTTGCACGAATGAATATTGCAAGAGATTCCAAGTTTATTTATAAACTTTTAAAGATTTACGATTCTACACGATGGTATACGAGTTAGTATAGAATTACGAATCCGCTCGATGCTTGACGAAATGTAGAAGATTCACGATCATTAACGATCGTTGACGATTCCCCACCAATATTGAAATGTGGAAACAGTGCAGTGGGGATAAAAATAGAAGGAGAAAGTTGTATATATTTGAGAAACGTTGGTAGTGATTATCATTCTGTACTGCGTTTTACAAATTAAAAAGGAAAAATGAATTCTCAAAATCTATTGAGAGCCGGTAAGAATTTTTTAATTTTTAATTACTAACTTAGTTCTAAACCTGTTCATCTTTGCTATAGATATGGTTGTGTGTCCACACAATGAATTCCACGTTATGCTAAAGCACAGATTAGCTAAACATCTTTGGAAGTGTCACCCGGAGGAGACAAGAAGGCAGAGTGCAGTAGAATACAGAAGGAAAATGGCGGAATGGGAAGAGCAACAAAGAGAACGTCAACCCATAACGTCAATTCCGCCGCCTGTAGTGTTTCCTCCGGGATCATATGAAACGTGGGATTGATATATATACTTTTTTTTTGTTTAATTCAACACAAATTTTATGTAATAAATATTAAAAAATAAATAAATAAACAAAATATTACACTTTGTTTTAGTTCTTACTTCATAGTCTGTAAGGTTTTAATGAAAAATCAAAAAAAAGTTTTTTATAAAATAATGCAATTATCTTTAAAACTAAAGGGCAAATCAAACTTTTACCTATGTAAAAAAATATGCGTCAGAAGTGACTGAATTTGAAATGTACATTAAAATTCGTTAAAGAATTCTAAAAAAGGGGTGGATTTCATAAGTTTGATAAAACGAAATAATTTACCTAACTTTTTTTATATATTTGGTTTACCCACTTCAAATCAAGAAATTTGATATGAAACTCGATATAGTTCTAAAAAGTTTACAAAAACTACCCCTAAATTTTTTTTTGAGAAAAAAATCTAAATTTTTTTTAGTATGTATAATAAATATAGTGTATTATTTTGGCACAGTTAAAAAATTTTTCTATCATTGCAAGCGGTAGTATTTAAAAATTTTTTTATCAAATAATGACGCAAAACAATAAATCAATGTGAATGTTTATTGTAAAATATTAGTAGTATTTGAAAATAATTTTATATATGTAATTGCATAGTATTTAACAACCAATAAAGAGTAAAAAAAAAATCGTTTCCGCCCCACCAAAAACTGAGGGTAGATTTTTTTGGTCATAGTAAATTCAACGATTACTGTCTCAATGTTCCATCGAATACCTTCAACTTCCGGTGTCGGATTACGACTTCCGGTGTCAGATTTCGACTTCCGGTGTCCGATTTCAACTTCCGGTGTCAAATTTCTACGTTGGGTGTCAAATTTCCATTGCATTGTCAGCAAATTTTTTTGAGTTCATGACCTATGGTGAACCTTTGATTTTTCTGATAAATCAGCAAATTTTTTACAATGAACTTATGGCGTCTACTTTATTTCCGCTTCAAGTTCAATGATCTACACTAACGCTGAATTAACTAGAAAGTTCATATACCTCGGTTTTTAATAAAAATATAACTTCTTGCAGATTCATGAAATTTTTTATTATATAAACTAATAATTAATTAGTTTAAATCAGTTCTCGTTTAATTTCCAAACAGCAAACATGTCTTCGTTAAGTTTAAAGAGAAAAGAAAATGACAAACGGATTAATATAATAGAAGACATCGTATTGCAAGTAAGTATGCTTTTTAATATTTGTTTATATAATTTGCTAAAATTTTATATAATCCATTGATAATTTTTGTAGCCAAGTATAATGTTATTTTTTTATAGAGTGGTGTTTGTAGCATGCTACCTCCGCCTCTTGCACCTATTAACAATCAGGTAAGATTTTTTTTTTTAATTTTGTTTTAATTTATAATACATTCTTGTCACTTTATAAGTAACTTTAACAATGTTTTTGTAGGTGGAGATGATGATGGATACAATGTTCCAGGATGGGCAGGTAAGTCAATTTATTTGCATTTTGAAATTCAGTAATTAATACTTTGTATTGTTATTTCAGGTGTTTCCAAGTCCTCCGTCTCCTCCACTTCCTACGTGCGGGGATGATACAAATAAGGTAAATCAATTTGTTTATAATTTTCCATTACTAAATTGGATCCTTTATTTTGTTTCAGTCGCTCGAAGTCTTTTCCGATAGCGATTGTGTGATGGTGACCGAACCTCACGAGGATGATAGAATTAAACATCTATGCAGAGGAAAAGATTTCGAGAGATTAAAAAATCTCTATCGGGAAGAGGAGGACGAAGATGCCTTCAGCATATTGGATGGACATACGCAGGCCAGCGAGGACTTGGAGCCGCAAGTAAACCAAGTTGAAAAACAATTTATTATTAAAATTAAGGACATCTACAAAAACAATAAAGTTAAGTTAAGTGCGAGTGACAGAAAGTGTAGTGTGGCGAAGAGACAAGTTTTAGAATTAGAGACAAATATAAAAAAATTAAAAGTACAGTTAGATGCAGTTCAAAAACATTACAAATTAGTGTGTAAGAAAAGAAAGCAATATTTAGATGAAATAAGGCAATGTACAGTTTGTAGCAATAAGTATAATTTTAGTTTAGATTAGAGAATGTAAAGGCATAAGTAGATATTTAGTTTAGATTAGTTTTAAAATTGTAATGTTTACAAAAAATAATTAAAAAAAAATAATTTTAATTTATTATCTTATTCTTTCAATTAAAAATCCCAATAATTTAATAACATTATAAATCCAGTGTTTGTTTGAAATGAGTTTATGAAATATTCTAAAAGCTTTATGAAATTGAAGCAACAATCAATAATTCAAACAATTAACCAAATTTAACAGAGTTTTAGTAATTTTTCATATTGTTTATTGTCTGAGTTCATACAGTAACATTTATCGTTTAAAGTAAAAATATTATTCACAAATAAAAGTTATTTATCTATAAAAAATTTACAAATTAAAATATTAAGAGTAATAAAAGTATGATTTTAGTTTAGATTAGAGAATTTAAAGTCATAAGTAGATATTTAGTTTAGATTAGTTTTAAAATTTTAATGTTTATAAAAATAATTAAAAAAATAATTTTAATTTATATTATTCTTTCAAATAAAAATCCCAATAATTTTTTAACATTGTAAATCCAGTGTTTGTTTGAAATGAGTTTATGAAATATTCTAAAAGCTTTATAAAATTGAAGCAACAATCAATAATTCAAATAATTAACCAAATTTAACAGTGTTTTAGTTTAAATTAATTTTTTATATTGTTTATTATCTGAGTTCATACAGTAACATTTATCGTTTAAAGTAAAATTATTATTCACAAATAAAAGTTATTTATCTATAAAAATTTACAAATTAAAATATTAAGAGTAATAAAATTTTGAAAACACAAAAATCTTATTTATCATTACCGTTTGGAAATATTTTTGTTGATTATCGTTGGTTTTGCAAACATCCTTAAAATAATTTTTATTTAGAAACAGTTTGTTTTGCTTTTTAACTTTTATATATTTAATTTGCTGAAAAATGTTTACCTCCTTGACTTCTAATTATTTCATCAAGGAACATAGTAAACATTTTTTACCTTCTATGTCCGTCTCCCCTTACATTTTGGACAGACAAATTTTACAACTATAGGCATGTTGACTTTGAAGCAGTTGGAAGCTTTTAAACTGTGGAAATAAACTATTGTGTTTATATATTTATCAAAACGTGTTGGTCACAAAGTTTATTACTCGTGTTAATTACTTACTAATTTTACTGTTTCCATTGCATTTACTTTTATTGACTTTAAATAGTAATTTAATCTTTTTTCTTTTTATAAAATATACATATGTTTTTACAAGTATGATAACACTTGTAATTTTAAAATGAAAAAGCATAATTATTTCAAACATTTATTGTTCATTTTATTTTTACATTCTTTAAATTCTTAGTTATTTCATACATTTTAATTTTAGTTGATAACTTTTCTAATTCTTTCAAATATAATTTTAACCTTAGTTTATAATTTCTTTTCATACGCAATCCTTTTTGATTCATTCTTCACTGTGGAACAAATTCAATGTTTGTTGTTTGACCAACAGCTCCTCGGCTTACTAGATAGATGTGTTTTCCCGAACTAATCACCTTATTAATTTTGTTTATGTCTTCAATAGAAAACTTGTTTATAAATCTTTGTGGTAGAGGTACTTTAAATTCACCACATTCCACAATCACTTGTTCCCCAAATTTACCATCGACTTTACTAAAACCTTTAATTTTATACTGCTCATTGATTGATAGACTTCTTGTACTTACATAAGGAACCAAATGAGAAGTTTCGTTCAAGTTTGCAAAAAATGATTCCATCTTAACTTCTTTCTTAAATTTATTAAAACGAATAAAGGTTATTCAAATACTAATATTAAATCTTCACAAATATCACCTTTATATACACACAACAGCATCCCCACCATCACTACGAACTTCTCCGACAGACTTAGAACCGAGCATACCCGAAACAAAACGACTCTTACGACTTATTGCGATTCCCCTACCACCAATACGATCTATCTAAATACAAATGCAACTCGAGCATACCCGAAACGAAACGATAGCAACGAAATTTCACGATTTCCCACCGATCTTACCCGAGTGAGCCAGAACCGGCCTCACTATACTACTAGCACATATTTATTTGCACGTCATTTTCTGTTGTGATATATCAAGGTTTTGGTTGCACAAAAAACATATAGTAAGTCTGTAAGTAATACACTGTGCTCGAAAATGATTGACGGGCGTTTAAATTTGGCGCTCATCAGATAATTTTAGAAAATTGGTACTAAGCATTAACACTCCATAGACGGTGCGTAAAATGTTTTAGTATTATTTAAATTTATGATAAAGTATATAAGATATAAATTTTCCCGTGTTGTGATTTGTTACAAACTTTAGGTATTTTACGAACCTGCACGGCCAACTCACAATAGTCGGTGAGAGGGTAGGGTTCCTAGATAATAATGAAAAGATAGTTAAGGGCGCCAGAGCTTATCCCAAAAGTGACTTCTGTGCGCTCACAACAGAATGGTAGCACTTGTAACAAGATGTTAGGTTCGTAACTGCTGAAAGAAACGAATAAAAGAGAAAAACTAAATCGTTAATAACAATTGCACTTTAATTACTCGATCAAATATATCTATATATTATATATCTAAATATAGTCGAAGTTAAATAGCCACATCTAAGTAGATACTAGTGCGAATATACAACATTGAATCACAGTAGGATCGGCAACTTACACTACATAAGTGAAGAACATGGCGAAGAATAGTTCGCAGTAAATATCGTTTACATAATTAGTAATATGGCATTACTGACAAGAAAACAATGATAATAAGTATGGCATTAACATTAAATTATCACAATAAGTATTGGTGGTACAGTGTGTAGACTTTTACGTTGCGCGCTACCTGCACAAAACTCTGGTAAGGTCAACAATAAAGTATAATCCTTTGAAGTGATTACGAATGTATTACAGCATTTTTTTAGAAAAATAGATAAGCAATTACTGCAATCTTTTAAAATCAAGTTCTTATATATTGTCGTATACCTACACAAAAAATAAATAAAACTGGTGTTATACTACTGAAAATACATAAATGATTAATTATTTCTTAAAGGACAAGTTCATTTTGACTTGAATATTACTCGTTTATTTTAAAATTTGAGTTACAGCAATAACAGAGGCGTTGCATGCTTGAAAATGTGAAAACGAATACAATAAAGTGATTAGAATGGAATTATAATAAATAGAAGTGTTAATCGTATATATTTTTAAATTCTTAAACAATGAGACCTTCTTTAAAATAATGATAAAACGAAATTTCTAATAAACCAAATATTCAAGTTTTAACTAACTTTGCTACAAGAATTCGTTTATTTAAAAAAAAATATTTTATACAAAATTTTACATAATATTAATAATTAATCCAAATAATTATTATATCCTACATATAAAAAAACCTAGTATTTGGTCCACAAACCACTCTTATCTACACAGTCTCTTAATGTATTGAGTTTACTAATGCTTCACAAACGTTATTTATGCTTAAGTCTTCCCACACTCGAACCACATTAGCATATAGAGCTTCAGTAGTTCGTATATTTATATTTCCTTAAGGATCTGCGTTATTCCATCGACGAACCATTAGTGCCCAAATATTTTCAATCGGGTTGAGGTCTGAAGATTTTAGCGGTCAATCGATTCGTATTATTTTTTGATGATCATCAAACCAATAACGCATTATTCGCGATCGATGCACAGAGCTATTGTCTTGAGCAAATACTGTGGCATGTGGTTCTGGATAGATGACTCGCACGTAAGAAAGCATATCATCTAAAATATTTCTATAATCCAGACCTGTCATGCAGCCATTGATCCTTACTATTTCAAATGTTTCAAATTGTAACATACACAAAAGTAGTAGAAGACACAAGTTCACATCCAAAAGTGTTTAAAAAAAAAATTTAAAAAATTATTCAACACAATTGCTTAATCTATTACGTCACTGCGTTACTATTTCAAAAACCTATTTTTTTCAACTCAAATGATAGTTATTCTTAAATACATTAAAGCACATAAACTTTAGTATACAAACAATTTTACTATTAATAAGGCTAAAGAAACCTTACCCTTACTCCAAGTGTGCTTGCAATTTCTGTTGATGATTTTCCAGCATCATGCAAACCAACTGCACGTCCTCAAATTTCCAATGGATGTCCACGATTTTCCATTTTTATTAGAAGTGTGATGCTACAGTTGTTTTTGAATATTATTTATATACGAAATGTTTTAATCTTTAAAATGATTATAATGCAATTACCTAATTACAATAGAAACAAATGCGAAATAATTCTTTTAAAAAAGATATAGTTGTTACAATCTAATTGTTAGTGTAAATGGATTATCTAAATATATGACGAATATTTAGTCTAAAATTAACTAATTGTTAAACAATCGTATTGCACCATTCTATAGAATTAATGTATTTTTAGTATTAAATTTGCAACGCTTTAAAAAAGAATTTATTCTTGAGCATTGCGGTAATTGTCGACGTATTATTTTGAAACCAGAATAAAACCATTTTTTATGTTTATATTTTCATTGTAATTACTCAATTGTTACTGTAAATAGAATTTTTGAATAAATAATTAATATTCAAATCTTTTTTATTTATTACAATTCCATTCTAATCACATTATTTTCTCCGTTTTTAAAGTTTCAAGCAGGTAACGGGTAACGTAACGTCATATACATTACGTAATATTATTATTATATTATTATCTATAACTCAAATTTTGAAATAAATGAGTAATATTTAAGTCAAAATAAAATTGCTCTTTAAGAAATATTTAATAATTGATGTATTTTCAGTAGTACTAATATTATACATGGGTTTTTATTTATTTTTTGAGTAGGTATACGACAATATAAGAACTTGATTCTTAAAGATTACAGTAATTTTTTATGTATTTTTCTAAAGAAATGTTTTAACACCTTCGTAATCACTTTAAAGGATAATACTTTATTGTCGACCTTACCAGGGTTTTGTGCAGGTAGCGCGCAACGTAAAAGTCTACACACTGTACACAGCATGCGTAGTATAAGCAAATTTACTAACTAAATGGTACTACAATTACGGTAATCAGTACGGGAATACTATTAGTAAAAGTTTCGTGAGTAACCTCGTTGACGACGAAAGAAAAGATATAAACACTTACCACAAATACAGGAATTCCCAATGTGCGACGAAAGTACTTTCTCGACACGTACCCTGTAAATAATTTGAATCGCAAATCGTGTCAACCTAATATCTCACGAAATCCAAATCTACAAAATCATTACTTAATTTTTAAAGTATACACATAACACAACCCGAAAATCGGATGCTGTTATACCCCTTTTCTGTGATTTAATTAATTCCAACAGTAGGCCTTAGAAATATTTAGAATCGTTCCAACACAATATTCGTCGAGGGTTATCTCTCGTCTTTCGGTATCGACTAGAATTCATGGGCCGGATGGTGGTAAGAATGGCCGGTGACGATACGAATACCCCACGATCGCAACGAAATCACAACTTTCCCTGGTGGGCTTTAAATTATAACCAGAATACCCTTAGTTATGAGGTAGCACATGGCGGGCTGCGGGAGCAAATTAGTTATTTAAGGAAACTACATAATTTCCATCGTGTCCCTAACACGTGGATGATTTTAGAGAACGAACTTTCACTCACGCAAACATAGATACTACCAGGTACGATGTTACAGTCAAAATGCGTGAAATCTCACCGGATGTCGTCTGCTCAATACAAAGTGACCAACGAACCCGATAGATGGCGTCAAGAAATATAAAAGCAATTTTTAATTAAACTGATATACAGGGTAATGCATTATTTAAATTTATGTACGTAACAGGTTATCATACAAGCTACGATAACACGGGACTTATCCAAAATGAAAAATTGTGTTATTAATGTTTTCGTTGTTCTCTACCTCGCAAAGCTTTTAAAATTGCACATTGTGATTTCGCATTACAGAAGGGTGACAAACGGTTTTTGATACGGTTTTACACATTGTTGCAGAAATTATCGAATCAAATTGTGATTTTTTTCTTAACTCTATAGAAGTGAGTTTATTTATAGTCTGGTTTAGTTCACAAGTTGATTATGTAACACTGTAGTGATTCTTTGTTAAATTATTGTTTATTTCCTTAAGTTTTCAATTTCTTTTACACTTTAATGAAGTCTTTTACAAAAGTGAGCAAACCGTTTTACAACTTCGGTTACACCATTAACACGGTTCAAGTTAGGACGTTTTAATTTTAAATAGACTTCGGCCGTGAAAGGGTGCGATTACAGTATGCAATAACGTTTCAAACTTTATAGTAGACAAATACTGTTTAGTCAATTAAAATTTATAAACAGTAACAAAACCAACAACATTTTTTGTTTCCAAAATACCAAAATTTTTAGTACTAATATAAATTGCTTATTGCGTTTTTGGCAAAAATAGTTACAATGAACGATTTTGCTACAAATCTAATGGCAACAACTTTTGCAGCACTTTTAGGCCAAAATTTCTTTTCAAACTTAATAAACAAAGCTTCCCTTTTTATTTATAAATTTTTAATCATAAATTTAGATAAACTTTGGGTTTTAATTACTCTGTTATACCAACGTGCATAACTTTTTTGATTTGTTATAAACGGGCCGCAGACCATTACGCGTCGTAAAAATTAAATAACTTTTTTTACAAAAATAGTACACTTTTGTTTTTTGATATGTTATTTTACATGGTTTGTACTGTTACTGTGCCAATTTGCATAAAAATTAAACGGCGCACTCACATTTAAAATCAACTTTTAAAGTTATACTTATTAATTTGGTCATAGTTTGGAAACAAATAATTTAATTATTGATAAATCATAATATATAAGACTCTAGTATACTGGTAATATTTATATTTAAATCATTGTTATTAAATAAATCCTTTATATCTTTGTTTGAGTTACTTAAACTGCGGTAGAGTTTTTATGGCGGAATTAATGGGTAACTTTACACCGGGTCAATTTAATTGCGTATTCTAGTCTAGTTACAAGCTTTAGGTCTTACGAACATTGCACGGCCAACTCACACAGTCGGAGATAGGGGAGGTTCAAGCAAATTATAATTAAGGGCGCCAGATCAATTCTAATTAACACTTCCGCCTCGATCACGACAGACGGTCCAAACTTGTAACGAATTTTTAGGTTCGTAATCCTTGTTACTCTGGTGTTCGGGTAACCACAATTTAAAGAGAAAGGTATGTTACCATACAAGAAAGATTAACAGGTTTAACTCTTTAATGTAGTAACGTAGAAGATTAACAGGAGTATATTTGATTGATTGATTTTTATTTATAAATTTTTAATCATAAATTTAGAAAAACTTTGTATTTTAATTACTCTGTTATACCAACGTGCATAACTTTTTTGATTTGTTATAAACGGGCCGCAGACCATTACGCGTCGTAAAAATTAAATAACTTTTTTTACAAAAATAGTACACTTTTGTTTTTTGATATGTTATTTTACATGGTCTGTACTGTTAGTGTGCCAATTTGCATAACAATTAAACGGCGCACTCACATTTGAAATCAACTTTTAAAGTTATACTTATTAATTTGGTGATAGTTTAGAAACAAATAATTTAATTATTGATAAATCATAATATATAAGACTCTAATATACTCGTAATATTTGTATTTAAATCATTATTATTAAATAAATCCTTTACATCTTTGTTTGAGTTACTTAAACTGCGGTAGAGTTTTTATGACTGGATTAATGGGTAACTTCACACCGAGTCAATTTAATTGCGTATTCTAGTCTAGTTACAAGATTTAGGTCTTACAAACCTTGCACGGCCAACTCACACAGTCGGAGATAGGGGAGGTTCAAGCGAATTATAATTAAAGGCGCCAGATCAATTCTAATTAACACTTCTGCCTCGATCACGACAGACGGTCCAAACTTGTAACGAATTTTTAGGTTCGTAATCCTTGTTACTCTGGTGTTCGGGTAACCACAATTTAAAGAGAAAGGTATGTTACCATAAAAGAAAGATTAACAGGTATAAAAACTTGTAACTAACTTTGAACTATATAAACTGCCAATTAGCTCTAGTATCGTCTCCTGGCCTCTATCCACGACTAGCAAACATCGGGAGTGGGGTGAGTACCGATTTTCGATTTATTAATATAAAATTAGCTAAATTTCCGGGAGGCGCCACTGGGTTAAACAACCGGCCACGGAGAAGGCTAGGATCAACCCAGAACTCCTATCGACACTAGAACTAGGCACCGTAAAAAAAAAAAAGGAAGGAAAAAGACGAGGTCAGCAGTTTCTCCAGTTTTTAATAAAACTCTACCCTGTATTTAATCCTGTTTACTATTTTATATTGTACAAAGAAGAATAAATAAGTTACGAACTAAAGTTTAATAACAAAAAAAAACGAAAGAATCATCATCCCCTTTGTATGAATTATGTTTATTTGTAGAGGTTTCGCCCACCATAAAAAATACACGCATACTCGTGTTAACCCTTTTACTTAAGGTTATGAATTATGTATTGTGCCGCGCGGTTTTACAAAATTATGAGGGTTGTTCGCGTTGTCTCGAGGTAAAAATGGCTGTAAGAGCACCTAAGTGAATTCGAGATCAGCACTACGATCTCCCCCAAAAGCTGCCCCCTAACTGACAGGTCGTTCCCCTCACCGACAGCGAGCAATTGCTTCCTATCGTAAGTAAACTTAAACTCGTACAATTTGTGTACAATTCCGCGTACCGAACTATTCTATATTCTTACAGGACCTTTTTATCCTTGCTGTCCCCCGTGAACAAAACCGTGTCTGCCTTCAAATACCTGCAGCGATATGAATTTACGCAAAAAAAGAAACCCACGGTGGTATCTCAGGTAGGTGAAACCAATGTATAATATTATTATATTTAAGGACTAAACTAATTATTGAACTTACAGCTAACACAAAAAAAATCAAATCGAACTTATCTTAAACTAAACTTATCTTGTTTGTTGTAGGGTATCGCAGCTGGTGGTGACTGTGTCCGAGGTGGAACGAGCAGATAAGGGGGTAGTCTGACACCCTGTTTACGTCCGGAACTGCTGCTGGAACCCGGTGGTAGTTCCCTAATTTTTTTTTTGTCATGTTAATATACCGAAGGTGGAGACTTGGTGGTACAAAATCACACTTACCCACGATGTTGTTGGGGACTCCAATTATCGTAAGATGCTGCCCTGTGTTTGAAATCCGGTTCGCTAACCGTAAGCATAAGGTTCGTTATTACCGCTAATGCTTTTATTTAATTGTAGATTATAGCTGCTTAATTTCCCGTAGGAGTCTTTTAGCCCAGGTATCAATATTCGAATACCAGCCAACTAATTGACTTTATGCCGCCAATATTCTTACACACAGGTAAAATGCAACAACCTTTCGAATACGTGTTTTTGGAGAAAGTGAAGAATTCCTTTGTGATAACAGTGATAATATATCAAAGGGTCACCAATAGGTCACTATAAAAATTCCCAGCACGTTAAGTTGCCTATACTTCGGCGTTTGGATTTTTAACACGTTACAAACTTTAATGTAGTAACGTAGAAGATTAACAGGAGTATATTTGATTTCTCAATTCATAAATGCCAGAAATATCGGCAACACACTATACATAAGTTAAGTTGTAGCGAAATAGCAAAGAAAATTTCGTAATAAATATTGTTCGTGCCCAGCATGCGATACACACAAAATGATAATTGAAATTACCTTAATGGTATTGTAACAGTAAACGTAATTACGGAAATTAACATTAGCCAAAGTTCCGTGAGTGACTTTTATGACAGCGAAGAAAAATAATCAAACAGACTTACCCAAAATCCAGTACCTACTTGAGTGAAGAAAACGTTTTCCCCGGTAGTAGCCTAAAATAGATATTGAATAGCAAATCGTGTCACACAATAACTCACGAAGATAGGAAGCTACAAAATCGTTAATAATAACAAATTAAATGAGATATAAAAACCCGTTGTATCGAATCCTGTTAGTTGTAATTACGAACAGGTGGGCGGTAACGCAATCGAAGAGAATAACATCTCTAAAGTAAATGCTTGTCGAGACTTTGTTTTCGTTGTGGATAATATGCCTTCCAAAATCTTAAGCGTTCGGTAACGGTATTAATCAATAGGAATTATTCTTCATTGTTCTTTTATTGAATCGAACATGTGATCGAAGCGTGGCGAAACGGCTATTAAATTAATACAGAAATTACAAAGGAATCCTAATAAACTGGATGCAAAATATCTTACCCTGTGCCGAATAGATTACTATAAATTTGTAATTGACTTATAATTTCGTACTCATCACAGTGGATGCACTTAGAATCCTAAAAATTACGTCAAATTTACGACACAGACCGTCTCACGTAGTTGACAGCTTCAAAATGAATCCACAACCTGTCAGTACCCAAAAGGATTGGCAGAGGGCGTCAAAACCAGAGTCTAAGTCTATATACAGGGTATTACGTTATGAAAATTTTGCACGTAACAGAATTATCTACTAAATCCAATACCGCAAAAAAGTAACTGAGGTAACTTCACACCGGGTCAATTTAATTGCGTATTCTAGTCTACGGTATTCTTCTAAACGTTCCTAGTTTAAATAATGTTATAATATGCAAATTATTTTACTTTGAACAATGTAAATTTCATGCCGTAACATAGCTTTTTTCTAAAAATTTTTACAAATGTGTAACTTTAATCGTATTCTAGCAAAACACGTAAGTAGTTTAACTTAATAACTTTTAGAATTAACTATTTATTTTATTGTTTCTTTATGTGTATTTGTTCATTCTTTTATAATTTACTTATTATTTGCATTAATAGTTGTTTACATCTAAGTATGGTAAATCAAGATTTACGTTATGGAAGTAGATGTTTACTGCCAAAGCGTAGCTGAGGCAGGAATTTCGAAACGAGTAACGTAATCTGATTTAACGTACAAATAATGTAAAACATTTTATTTTATACTGGTCATAGATTCATTTCTTAAGAGTTTTTCTTTTAAATATTTTACAAATAAAAGCGCTTAACAAAGGTCGATCACTTCATTTGTTTGATCTGACAGTATTTAATTAATAACTTCGGCGATGATAAATCCTAAAATTATTAATAAAAAAACTGGAGAAGTAATTGGAAAAATTGTACCTGCTAAATTCGCGGAAAGATATAACAAGGAATAAAATTAATTTTGTGAATGGCGGTGGGCGAACAGTGTCGTAGACAGTAATGAGAATGTGATTTTGGAGTGTCTTTTTGTTTTGGTAAGTTTTTTTTCAATGCAATGCCAAATAATTGAAAAAATCTAGTTTTAGTCGAAAAAAATGGTCCCAACTTTACTTTGGGCCAAATATTCGATGATAAAAAAGATGCTAATGGTACATGAAGATGTGGATGTTTCCGCTATTTTGAAGGTGTGTGCTTTTCTAAAGCAAGTTTCCTTTGGGTATGAACTGTTTTAATCTAAGGTGTTTACGCAAACTGAAATTTATACTTTCCTAAAACTTGCACCAGTCAGTGAAGGTTGCTTCAATAATTGGCGTTGCAGGTGTTTGTCCTTATGACCAAATGCATAAACTGCTATATAAATATATTCAAAACCCAGAGAGCCAAATTGTAGTGACAATCCCAATTGAAAATAAAAATACTAACAAAAAGCGTATTTTTACTGTCATCAACCAGGTGGATAATATAAACTACCTGGAAATACGTAGAGAATACATGAAATTAAGACCTAAAAAAAATTTATAGTTTTTCTTGTCGAACCGAAATCAAAAGTGTATCGATAAACGTATTGGAATCCATAAATTTACTGAAATTGTACAAGCAACTGCACAGTTTGTTAAATACACTGAAAAAGAGGCAAACGAATTTACTGGACATTGTTATAGTAGGTCTTTAGCAACACTTCTAGCAAATGTCGAAGCTGATGTCACTTTAAGACACACGGTAGATGAAAAGGATCGACAACTGCAGCGAGTTATCTATGGCAACATTTCCAATATTTCCAAAATTTTCTCATTTAGAGTATGTAATAGCGATTCTACACACCCATATCTAAAATGTAAGTGCACGCTTTGCCAAAGCCGGAATGTAAAGTAAGTCAAATGCACTAGTGCATTTTACTTTACATAGTACTTTTAATAATAATTGTCTTTATTTTCTAATTATTGCTGGAAAATCCTAATGCGTATGTTCAAATTAGACTAACATTTACACTAAACTTGCATTAAACTTACATTAATTTTGAAGAAAGCATTTATGCAAAAATTAAGAAAATTTAAATTAAAATTGGAGCTAATGATATGCGCCTAAATAACGTATGTCAAGTACAGATACTTTTGAACAGTTTACGTTGCAGAAATTTAACCTAACTTTATTCTCGTGTTTTATTTTGCTTTGTTGCATTCGTTGTTTGTCTGTGTATCCCTATTCTGTTAATAATTTTTTGTTAGTGTAGTTTCATTTATTAATATTCGTATTCTTCTTTGTTTAGTAGTGTACTTAGTGTAGTGTGCAATTTTCATAATAACATTAACACTCTATTCTTAATAACTTTGATTACCAACTAAAATTAAACCAACTAATATGGAAGACGATGAGATTTTTTTATTTTTTGCTTTTATCTCTTAAGTGCGTTGTATGTTCGGTCAAAACGAAGCAAAATATGCAGAAGGTATGCAGTTAGACCTATAAATCACGTCTTAATTAAATTATTTTATTTTATGTTAATTAGTGTCATTGTTATTGTGCGAACAATTATTAAAAGTCACGTTCACATTTGCGATTGAGCTTGCTGTTATGTATATTAAAGGAGTAGTATTTATGCCGGTTGATACTGATGGCATTTGTATTACTTGTACATCTGATTCCATCTGCCTTGAAAAACTAGGCATATTTTGTGGTATGGTATTTTTAATTCTTGTTAAGTTGTTATCTCTTTCGATTTTATTAGGTAGACTGTCTTCAACATGTTCTACAGTTAATACAAAACTTCGCTAACCACTAAGACATTTCAAAAGTCTGTTTCTTTATTTGCAAGCAGAGTGACCGAAAATTGTCAGAAGCAGTGTCTCGTGTAAAAATCCTCTACACTTATTACGGCCAATTGGGCGATTAACACATTTTCCAGGTCTGTGTGTTATAAAGAAACGATTGCAAGCTGTATGTTGTGGTTTCAGCATCGCATATTTTCTTATGAGGTTTAACCATGAGACATCAGGTATTACAAAATTTCTGTCGATGTTTGTTTTAGTGTTTGCAACGTTAACATGGTACAATGTGATTTTGAATGTCAGCCGCACTAAGAAGGAGTTCTACAGATTGACAAGCATCAGGAAGTCCCATAATTAATTCCTCCTGATAATATAAGTTTATTATAAGTAATTTAATGTGTTCCATACAGTTATATAAATATTACTTTTATTTGCAAGCAATTTTATTCGGTGCCTTGTTAAGAAAAGTAGCAATATGTTCCTCGAACGATACACGAGATTTTATAGGTTTGTGATGCTCATCTGTTTCACGTTTTATATAATTTTGAAATAATGCATATTTTGATATGTTAATATTATTTTTTATGTTAAGACAACTTTTTAATTTTGAGTAGATACCGTCTTCTTCGATAGTATTTCCTTAAAATAAGCTAGGTAACATTTTCTGTGTAGTTTTTTACTTTTTGGTAACACACCAATTGATAAACAAAGTATATGCATCTACATATTTTTTTTACGTTTTAAAGACACAAATAAAAAAAAATTACACGTTTAATAAACTAATTTCAAAAATAAATAATTAACGAAAATCAAAAACATTAAACAATTTTCAAACTAATAATATCCAAAATCCAAAATTTGTTTTTCATAAGAGATTGTTTAATTTAAGTATTACTAACTTTGACAAATGTGAAACTGATGTTCTTGAGCTTGGTCTTAAATATAATAACAATCAACTTAAAACTAAATTACTAGATAATAAAATAAAAAAATAGACTTAGAGTGTATAATACATAAAACAGCTAATTATACCAATACTAATAACATTAGAGCTATTTGGCATAATAAACTAAGCAAAACTACTATTCGATCTGGTAATAGTATTAAATTAAAAATTATAGTTATGTAGTTATTATTGAAAAATTTAGTTATATTGAAAAAGTTAACAGCTTCCTCACATCTAATCACTTTGAACTTACTAATATAAATTTTCTTTGATTTATTAATAAAGTTAAAAAATTTATTACAGAAAACAAAGATTTGTTATCAGAGTTCTTTAATATTAAACATTATAGTTTAATTTTAATGATTCCGTAACTGCCTTTATATGTTCTTCCTAAAATTGACAAAACTGATTACCCAATAAGACCAATAATTTCTTTTCTAAATACTACAGTTTTTAAAATTCCATCTTAGTTTAATAAAATATTACGTTCTCAAATTAACTTTCAGTTTACTTATTCTATTACAAACTCTCAATGTTTAACTAAAGAATTAATTAATTATAGTTCTAAAGACAATTTTATGCTTACTTCTTTCAATGTTATTAATCTTTTTCCTAGTGTTCCGTTTAAACATTTTTATAATATAATTAAAGAAGTTCTTGTTCAATCTAACCTACCTAATAATATTTGTGTTTTTATATTTGGTTGCTTAAATTTATGTTTAAGCCAAATTTTTTTTTATTTATTCATAAAATAGGTTTACCTATGGGAAATAACCTTTTATTGATACTAGCAGGAATTTTCTTATCTAACTTAGAAATCTCTAAATTTTTTTCTAATGATGATTTTATTTATTATAAAAGATACGTAAATGACATTTTAGTTATATTTAAAAGCAGTGAATATGATCTATACAATTGTTTTAATTTACTAAACTTATTACATCCTAATATAAAATTTACAATAGAAAAAGAATCAAACACCTGTCTCTAATCAATCTAAAATGCATTTTTCTCTTCCTTATATAGGCCTTTCTTTATTTCAATTTCAAAATCTATTAAGACATTTTGGCATTAACATTTCTTTTTCGTCAAAAAATAATAGTAAATATTTATTAGTTAATACCCAAGATAAAATTAAAATTTTAGATAAAATGTGTTGATTGCAACGTATTCTATATAGAACAAACAGGTCGAAAGTTTCCTATCTGGAAAGTTCACCGATTGAAAATTCACCGACGGAAAGTTCACCGACTCGAAAATTAACCGTCTGGAAACTTCATCGTCTGGAAACTTCACCGACTGGAAAATTCACCGACTGGAGAATTCACCGACTCGCAATTTGTCGAAAGGACAATTCACCGATTCGATAATCATGATTCATGTAATATGAACTTTTGTAAATTATTATTTAAAGAGGTGGTTGTTCAAAGATTGTACTAATGGCCATAATGATGTATATTAACAATTTAAACTTTTAATGAGCATTTATTGAGATATGACATTCTTTAAAGATAATGGTTATTCCTTGAATATTTTGTTCACAAAAACAAATGATATCTAATGCATTCATTTATATATTGCATTATTTAACGATTACGCTAATTATTGCAATGATACTATGAATAATGGCAACTCAAAAACTAATTAAATCTAATGTATACTATTTGCTAATAGAATTATTTAAAGAATAACTAATTGGTAAAATAATACAAACAAAATATATTATGTTAATTCGCAGTCTAATTACAACAATTTATCTCTGCATATATAAAGTCTCCAAAAATTCTAAGCATCAATTTATTTCATGTTCTTCGGGTGTGAAGGTGTTTCATTATCTATTATGGCCCTTGAGTTTGTTGGAAGTGAAAAACAAAAACAGAAGCTTTTAGTGGACGGTCACTTATTTTACAAAGAAAAACAAGCTACAAAGACTTACTGGAAATGTGAAATGTATCAAAAGCTCAAGTGCCGAGCTCGTGTAATAACGGTTGGAGATACCATTGAGACAGTGAAGGAAGTTCACAACCATGTTGGGGAAGCAGCTCATGTAGAAGCTTTGAAGATGCAAGAAATTATACGCAATCATGCAATAAATAGCCGAGAAACACCTCATTATATAATATCTACTGCTTCTGCAGGACTTAGCCCAGCAGTTGCAGGACATATTGCGAAGGTCGACAGTATTAAAAGAACGATAAGAAACGTTAGGGTAAGGAGACAAGCAGGACTAGCTTTGCCGATGACCTGACAAGAAATTGTAATTCCCGAAGAATACAAGGTTACTAAAGAAGGTGAACCGTTCTTACTGTTTGATTCAGTACTAGTAGAAGATAGAATACTAATATTTACAACTGCAAGAAATCTGCATTTATTGGTTTCATCTGAACATTGGTTTGCGGACGGAATTTTTAAAACGGTGCCTCATTTGTTTTATCAACTCTACACGCTCCATGGTTTTCAGGTGAACAGTTCAATTATTGTATGCTCTACTGCCAGACAAGACAGAGACAACATATATTCGGTTGTTTCAAACCTGCCATGATTACTGCCATTCGTCGAGAATTTCCAAGGGCTACACATCGAGGATGTTTCTTCCATTTCTCGCAGTGTATCTTCCGACGTATTCAAGCAGATGGTCTTCAGAGGAAGTACGAAACTGACGTCGACTTTGCAATGAAAATGCGATTGTTGCCTGCGTTGGCTTTCGTCCCAGTAGAAGATGTTGTAGAAGCATTTGAGATGCTTACCGATAACAACATGCCTGAAGAGGCACAAGGCGTGATTGATTATTTTGAGGGCTGTTGGATCGGACGTCCTCAACGAATGCCTCGTTTTTCCTTACAAATGTGGAACTGTTATAAAGGAGTACAAGACCATCTTCCTAAAACAAACAATTCCATTGAAGGGTGGCATCGCAGATTTCAAAAGCAGATATCTGCACAACATCCTAATATCTGGAAGTTCATTGAAGCGATTCAGCGCGAACAAAGCATTAGAACGTTGCAAATAGAACAATTTGTGAGTGGTCAACAAGGTACACTACCGCGAACAAAATATAGAAATTTTGCTGAAAGACTTTTTACAGTAGTTACAACGTATAACAGAGACAATGTTTTAGATTTTTTGAGAGGTGTTGCACATAACATAAACTACTAATTAATTAAGTACCTATGTATGTATTGTATTGTACCTATGATCTTCTTATATCAAATAAATTTATGTACAAAAGTATCATGATTGTCGAATCGGTGAATTGTCCTCTCTAAATAAAGGCAATAGATATAGTTTATTGTTGAATAGGACAAATTATGCTAATTATACAGCGCGGAAAAAATATAAGTTTTTTACAGTAGTTACAAACTATTTACAGAGACATGCCTCAGATCTTTGAGAGGTGTTGCATATAACATTCATTATTCATTAAGTTTGTATGTATTGTAGTAAAGGTACCTATAACCAATTTTATTACATCAAATAAAATATTGTACAAAAGTCCATATTTCATGAATCATGATTATCGAATGGGTGAATTGTCCTTTCGACAAATTGCGAGTCGGTGAATTCTCCAGTCGGTGAAGTTTCCAGACGATGAAGTTTTCAGACGGTTAATTTTCTAGTCGGTGAATTGTTGTCGGTGAATTTTCCGTCGGTGAATTTTCAATCGGTGAACTTGCCTGGAATCGAAAGTTTCTTATTAGAATTGCTGAACATCTGTCTTGTATTCAAAATAATAACATTTCATTTAAATCATCATTTGCTAATCATATACTAAATTCCTATCATTCATCTTATTCTAAAAAAGATTTTGAAATTTTACATATTTGTAATAAAGGTTTAAAACTAAACTTTTTAGAAATAAAAGAAATTATTAAAAATTACAATTCTAATCGTGATTTATCCCTTAACAAAGTTGTTAACTTTTATAATAATTTACTTTTTCTAAATTAATTTTTGTTTGCTTATATCCATTATTTTATTATTTTGTTGTAACCTAGGTATTTATATTATTAGGCTAAATTTGTATTGTTCAAATTTAAAATTTGTCAAACTCCAAATATATAATTTAATTAATTGGTAAGTTTATTTATTTTTATAACTTTTTGATTTTATTTTAATTTGTATTATTTTTATTTATTATTTTGAAAGTTAATATTTGAATTTTGATTTTTTTAATGCTAATGTAGTAAGTTTATGTTTAACTAAGATTAGATTTTATATTTTTTATTTTATAGTATATGCCTGAAAATGACACTAAGTGGATACATGTAGCCTTCATTAAAATTAAAAAAATAAGCATAATGGGAAGGTTTTGAGATTTATTAAAAATAAAAAATTAAATAAAATTACTCTTTTTCAAATAAAATTAACGTTTAACTTAACTTAAATTGAGTTGAATTAATACATCTTTCTTGATAAATAAACAAAAATCTAGAACTAAAATAAAGCTATATTTTATTTTTATTTTTTTTGTCAATGTAAAAAATATTGTACAATTTTCGTGCTTAATCTGTTTTACTACGTTCAGGTAGGTAGATTACAACCCTTCCGCTTCAGGGTCAGGCTTTAATATAGTGCCCTCACGCAGTAAAACACTTGATTACGCACTTATATTATAAATTACTAGTAAAATAAAACAGAGAATATTAGTCAGTATGAAATAAATAATTTTTTTCTATTATTATTGTATACTTACTCATAACAACTTACTTTTCAAACTTTTTGTTAATGTTTTAAAAATTTATTTGTTTAACTAGATAACTGATAAAACATTGTAGTTTGTAACATTTTAGTTACTTCTGATATATAAAGTACTAAATGTTAAATAAAATTTTTAATTTTACTAGTTGTCTTTTGTTTTTGTGATTTACTAGGATGTATTTAAATATATTTATATTTTAGAATTTTTGATAATTAATAATACTTATTAATGATAGAAATAAATCTTATCGTAAATGATATAAAACACAGTAAAGAACATTTTTTACGTCAATGGCAATTAATGCTCTGAAGATTCAAATTGTAATATTAATTTGCAAGACGTAAGTTTGTTTAGGTTCACATATATTATGATAAAACGGCAAAATCAAAGTTCAACTTCTCGTTTTCGCTCACAAGAAGAAGCTAATACGAACTTGAGAAGTCTGCGTTGATACTACCTTACGTCCGTTACAAATTTATATTTATTAATTTTTATTATCAATTTGAATTAATATTTTATAGTTAAGTACGCATTATTTGGTATACTTAAGATACATATGTTGTACTTTAATTCCAAATATTTTAAATCTTCTACATTTGTTTTTATATTTTATTTTTTATATTTAATTTTGTTTATTTGTTATCTACTATAAACTTAAAAAAAAATAAAAGTTTTTTTTTAAATTGCTATACTTATTTAAATTTATTTAAAATTTTTTGGTCGTTAGTGCAATTATTCTGGATATTTGTATAAAGGTTTAAAAGTATTAATATTTATTTCAAATAATTTTTAAAAGTTGTTAACGTTCCAAGCGAGTTCCAAGTTATCTTTAAAACTTGTACGGTATCCAAACACGTTTAAAATAGAGATATGGTAGTTGTAATTGCATTCTGTTTGCATTTGACATATACCCTCACCGTTTAAATTGCAACCGCAGTTAAGAATTTAATTTTAAACACAATGTTATAGGAAAAACGTAACGTAACTTTTCTCCTAACAATCTAGCTGTCACATTTAATTAACGTTTCAAAACAATTAATTTATATAAACATACAAATTGCACTAAATAATTATGATGTCATAACCACAATTTCGAAATTGTTGCTAAAATTATAGATGTAACTTTCGGGAAATATTAGTTTAAAATGTATTTTGTGTTTTCAAAAGTTGATGAGGGTTTACGATATTGATAAGTTGCTTAAAGGGAACAAAATGAAGTAGTAATTTATTATGCAATGCTTTCAACTACATTCTCGGTTTTATATCCATGTAATTTTCAGTCCATCATTTCCGGTTAGTACGATATTAATCTCGCACAGACGGTTTTGTTATATTTAATAATTTGCTTTTCTAAGCGAATATTCTTGGAATGAATTCCAAGCTTTTGTATAAGTACTTCAGAATTTGCTTTATGAAAAGGGGTAAAAACTCTCAAGCATAATATAATTTGGGCAATATCCAAGAAAATAAAACTTTAAAAACTTATTTTTATTGATTTACATTTAGCATTGTTATTAAAACAATTTTATGTCTAACGATAACATACATAACAAATCATAAAAATAGTTTCTTGTTATTAAAATTGTACTTTATAAAAACATTTTTGTTAACTCGAATTAAAATACAATACATAATTACTAGAACTAGAAAACTATAATTATAACATAATAAAAGTTGTAAAACAACAACTTTTTAGCACAATTTTTACAATTGAACAGTTAAACAAGTTAGCAATATTTTAACTTTTTTAGAAATATAAAGGTTTAACAATTGAAACGATATCTTATTTGATAATTACATTTAACTGTATAAACACATTTTTGTATACAATCTATGTGCTGTTGTATATACACATGTATTGTTCATGTTAATACAAACAAAACAAAATAATTTAAAAAAAATCAATGAAGATACATATAGATGGTTTCACTTGCACAATCTTTCATAATGTTTGTTATACAATATATAATAAAAATAATTCAGGAAAACGCATATTTTTCTAATATGCGTCATATAAACTAATGTATGAAACAAATATATAAAAAATAAAATTTAGATTTTTTATTGCACTAATAAAGTAAAGTAACATAAAAAAATATACAAAAAAACTATTTACGTCTTCAGATTATCAGTATTGTAAGTTTCAGTTATACCTACGACATACAAAAATTTCTGTTCTCCTAAGTTCTCCTAATATTGTAAGTTGTTTTTTAACAATGTATTTATAAGTAATTGTTTTTTAATTAATAAGAAATTAAATTTGCTTTTAGTCTTATTGTTTCACCTCAATCTATTATTTAATTTGATATTATATTTTATTATTGTCCATTATCTTAAAAATTCTATTTACTATTTTATTTTAAAATATATGTGTAGTAAAATATAATAATTTTAAACAAATAAAAAAAAATCGTGCATTTTAAATTATAAATACTTTAATAGTACAAGATATATGTACGTAACAAGGTTTTTTTATCAACGAATATTACATTTTAAATTATGTATGTATATAATATATTGGAAAAAGAATTTGTAATGTATAGCAAATTCTGGAGCAAAAAGAATTTGAAAGATTTGGGTACGTTACGGTTTCATGCCGTCAAAGTACATATCTAATTCTTCTTTCTACAATAATACGGTTACAACTTTATTTTCAATTTTGTTGCAGACTTTTTTTTAAAAATAAATATAAATTTTTATATTAACCAAATAGTGATTTTCTGTCTAAAAATTAATTATGCCTGCAATATTTATGCGTTCATCTATTTAGCATTTAGTCATCATAATCAATTTCTAACAGTTTTAGTTATTAAGTTGAAAACTTTCGAATTAATTAAAGCAATGCGTAAATCCTTATCTAATGTAATAAGTCTGATTTAACTTGCTTAAAGTTGTTCTAGTTTCGATGTGCCTTTAATAATTTTAGAATTAAGTACCTATGATTAAATTTATCTTATAATAAAGTTTTAGTTTTTGTTTTATTTAAATTTTAGTTTTAGTTTTATTGCTAATTTTTGTATGTTAAAATTCGTAATTCTTTTTAATGAATATCTATTTTATTTATTATTATTTTATTTGACTATAATTTACACATTACAGTTTTTTTAAAAATAAGATATTAAATTTAATTGTTACTATTGCTGTTGTAGTCTGTATAATAGTATTGTATTCTATGCTCTACAAAATAAATGTGTAATTTGTTGATGCTGCATGTTATGTTTGTCTTTACCTAAACTAGTCATAAAACGTTTGATTTTACTTTTGGGTTAGAATGTAAGTATTGTTAATTGCGACCTCTAGAAAAAAACATGCAATACATCAAAATACAAACATTTATAGCGGGTTGCACAAAAGATAATTGACCGTTAATTGGAGTTTAATCTTTGATTAAAGTATGATTATCTTTTAATTGTAGTTTAACGGGCCATTAACGGTCAATTAAATATTTAATTGATGTCGACGTTAATCAGAGATTAACGGTCAATTAAATATATTTTGCGTTGCACAAAACTTTAATCTCCGATTAAATTTTTGTTAACAAAAGATTATCTAATTGGAGATATTTGGCTGATTAACCTACAATTAAAGTTTTTCAATAAAAAAAAATAAATTATAGCTACGTTTAATTCAAGTTTCGTTTAGTACAGAATTATTAAAAAAATAATTATTAAACAAAAATAATTATGTTGTTCCATTTGTAGTCTTCTTCCTCGAGTAACTTTGAAGACAGCTTCGCAGCATAAGGTTTATACGAGATAAAGAAAATCCTTTTGAATTTTTAGACGACATTGATTTCAAGAAGAGGTTTCGATTAAATAAGGCCCCCATAATAAACTTGGTACATGCAACTAAAGATAGAATCGAACCAACAAGCTATCGAAACTAATCGTTTGATGCAAGAGTACAAATATTAGCATATCATAAATGAAATGGTCAGGCTCTCCCATCAATATATAAAGATTTCTAGAACTACCAAAAAGTTCATGGAAATAAAATAATGGTTCTTTCGCATTTCTGGTTTTTTATGTGTTGTGGGAGCTGTTGATTCCACACGTGCATATACAATCACCCGATAGACTAAATGCTGAATCGTATCACAACAGAAAAGGATATTTTAGCATTAATGTTCAAGCGATTTGCAATGCTGACTTAAAATTAATGCATTTTATTGTTTATTAGCCAGGATCAGTACACAACAGTATTATTTTCAATAAATCTCTTCTTCCGGTTGAATTTTGCATCGGAAGATATGGCAACGGTTACCTATTAGGTGATAGTGAATCCATGTAATCCTCATCTGCTTACATTTAGCAAATGCCAGTGAAGTAGCATAAAGCATAGCACATATTATGACAAGTAATACCATAGAAAGGTTCTTTGGAATTTTGCAGAGAAGATTTCCTTGCTTGCAATATGGTTGCAGACTCTTAATTAGCACAACATTAATTGCAACAGTTCTTCATATGCAAAATGTATAAAAACAACATAATTTATTGTAATTTTTTATTTATAAAATTAATACTGTGCTTTATATTTTCTTAAAACTTGATTAAATAGTATTACTTCTTTCAGTAATTCACAGATTATAATTTTTGCTTTTGAAATTTTCCTTATAAATAACTCGGGAGGAGTTGACAAAGGTTCTGCAGTAAATAGGAGTGTGCGAAAGCCAAGAATACGAGATAATGCAGGTTGAAGTTCAGCCACATATAATGATTCTCATTTGCCCATTTTTACTAAGGATACAAATTAATATTAGATTTCATTGTAATTATCTCCCAATTTACCAAAATAGTAAGCTGTAAAGCAATTCAAAGCAATTTCTAGGTGGCTCACCTTGGTATGCAATGTTCGCCAGCAAAACCTCCTGATCGGCAGTTATTAAGAGGTTGAAAACTCAACAAGAAACAGATTTTTTCATCATACATAGTACAACTTTTAAGTCCTATCTTACATGTCCTGCTTCACAGATCTGTTTTATCTTCAGTTTCATATATACAAACAAAGTTTCAGGTATTTTCCTGTTCGGAGGCCTATTTTAGTTGATGCATTATATTCGTTGGTGATGCTTGTTGACATCGAACATTTCTTTTCAACTATAAATCCTTTAGCCAGTTACTCCTTTATATTGTTGTCTAAAGTAAAGAATAAAAGGAATTAAGTAAGAAATTTTATAGAATTAGAAATTTGTTATTGCTAAACATAAAATAAAACTTAGCTATCGATACAAAAGCAATATTTTCCATAATGATAATATAACTATTTATAAGAAAACGTGAATAATATAGTAATACCATTGTAATACTCACTTTACTACAATATTTATTAACGTTTCTTTCTTGATTTAAGTAAATATTTGTAAATAACCTCCTTTTTGGTAGTCATTTTTGTTTCATAAACTGATATTAAAACGCGCGGTTGTCAAGTTGACTAGCAGTTAATCGTCAATTAGCTAATGGACCGTTAATCATAGATGAAATTGTTTTGTGCAACGCAATCGAATGTTAATCAACCATTATCTTTAATCGACGATTAGTAAATCGCCAATTAACCAGACTTTTGTGCAACCGGCTATTAGGTTATTAATCAACAATTAATAATTATTGTAGAATACATTGTTATTATTGTCTAACATAAAACTGTATTGTCGTTACAGTTTGCAAAAAAAATATGAGGCAACATTATTTTATATAGCAACAATAAATTTAAAAATCAGATCAAATGAAACAAAATAATAATGAATTTAATAAACCAAAAATTTATTGTAGTTAGTGCATTTATATAGTAATGGTATAATAACATTTACGTTCAATCAAATAAAATTGATATCACAAGATGACACACCAAAAAATAAATTGTTGTATAAATTTCTGAATTCATAAAAAAGTTTATTTTAAATTTGTCAATAACATCAACTTTACTAAGAAAATTATATTTAAAAAGTGCATCCAGCAGAAGGTCGCATACAAATTACCTAAATATCTATATAGATTTATTGTTTTTAATAAAACAAACAACTCTATTGCTACACATGTCATTGACTACTAAATTCAGTTTATCTTATTAATACAGAGAGAAAAATAATTTTTTTGTTTAAACAAAAATGATATAGAAGAAATAAAAATGTTGTTTGGATATAGACAAACAAATGTTACCATATTTTGTTTCAAAAACTACATTAGTATATTTTAATTTATTTAATTAAAGTAAATATATAGAAAATGCATGAAGAATAAATTTTTTTATTCGAAACATACTCATTTCTTTAAATATAATCCGTAAATATTCACTAAATTAAATAATATCTTCTATTCAACGTTTTTTATTGTTTACCCTAAGTATATATTTATTTATAAAAATACACAGGGTAAAGCAAAAATAAAATTACTGTAATATATTTATTTGGATTTAAAAAAATATACCAAAGAATATTTTTGAAAATGTACAAACGTTATATGTTTATCTAAACCTATGCATATATAATAACCAACAAATCTGAATAATAAAATTTAAAAAAATTAACGTAATTTAGTAAAAGAAAATTAACATAAACAAAACTATTCTATAAGTAAAAATAACAACGTTATTTAAGCATAAAATAGAAAGGGTAAATGAAATAAAATATCTGGATGAAAACCTCAATTATAAGTCCCATGCAAATTACATAATGAAGAAAATGGCTAAAAAAATTTATTTTCTAAATAGAATTAGTAAATATCTTAGCACTTATGTAAAAAGGTTATTCTACAAAAACATTGTTGAAACACACTTAAATTACTGTACAACGATACTATTTAGTTTAAAACAAAATCAAATATATAAATTACAAATAATACAAAACAGAGCGATAAAAGCCATATTAAAATGGAGAAAAGAAATTCCCGTAACACTGATGTTAGATATACTACAATTATTAAATGTTAATCAAATTATTATATTTAAGACAATGATGTATATACATAAAATAAAACACAAATTAATACCTAGTTCTATAAAAGAAAATGTAGCTTATAATAAGGATATTCATAGTTGTGTGATACCAGACAAAAAAACGACTTTTACGTTAAAAAATGTATGAAAGCCAATACTTTTACTAGCTTATTTTATAAAAGATTGTGATATATTATAACAACCTGCATAAAAATATAAAAAATACTAATAATTGTAAAAAATTTAAATCAAAATGTTTTAAATATGTATCAAAATTTAAGTTTAAATATTGAGTTAGGAATAATTATGTAAGTAACAAACGTACAATTACCATGTACAAAAACTGTATATAAAATAGCGATGCTAAATAAACTCTATGTTATTATTAATATTTAAAATATGTGTTTTTTGTAAAATACAAAAATTTTGACAATTTACCACAGAATAAAAATAACAATACCTCTTAAATAAATTGTTTGCTAGTTATTGACATCAACATATAGAACAAGTATGTTAGAGTAGTACCCACCAATAAAAGATATGATTGAATGGTTAGTCCACAAGCATACATTAACTCAGTCTTTTAATTTTTGCAGTTTCGATATTTCCGATAGATTTAACAAAACAAAACAAAAAACCATCTCTGCATTCTGTTGTGGAAGGTTTTCAATGTCGTATGCATCTTTTTGATAGAACAAAGCTTAATTTAGAAACAATCGAATCACATTTTTGGAGTCTGAAATTTTACAAGAATAAAACATATTTGTTCTTTAATCAACCAATATTATGCTTTTCTTTTTTGTTTTCGTCTAACAAGTCAATTTTATTAAAAAAAATTTTCAGAATGATAATCTAGGTTAACAGTGAAAAAATTTAGCTCAAAAGCTTGATGAAAACCAAAAGATATCTAAGAATTTCGGTAAATAAACTTGATTAAAATTATTAAAAAGAATTACTAGTACAACAGCTGTTCTTTCATTTACTATAAAAACTTTTGATAGATTCTGCTTTTGTAGCGTTTAACTTTCGTAACTGATACAAGTTTTTCCAAAGGTGAAGAACTTCATTATTCGATTTATGATTCAGTTTTTGCCAAATCTTACTATCGTTGGCACTTTGTGATGATTCTAGAGGAATCAATCTTAAACAATAAAAATCGTGTTACGAATATTAGAATGTTATATTTATATACCAATTGTCCTAGCGCAACCTGTCGTTTTTTATCCTAAGAGTTTTTACTTGACAAGGTAGGTGAATCTTTTTTTATTAAACATTAACTTTACAGTTTCTTTAGCTAAATATGACAAAAAAATTGTTATTTAATTTTAATCTTTGATTTAAAAGATGTGAAATTAATATTTTACATGCCTCCACAATCTAGATTATTTAAGCCAAGTTCATCTTAGGCTTTCTGTAAAATGGTTTGTCCAATTGCTTATAATGTTAACATTGCCTTCAAGTTGCTTTTTTCTGAGTCTATACTTAATACGCTTAAGATAGATAAATTTAATACAGTGACAGTTGTCGCAATCAACGACGTGAAACTTTTATTCAAAGTAAGGGGTACTGCAATATCATCTTTAATTTTTTGCTATTTATTCGATTGCTACATTGATTGATTGAATCGTGTTCGATCGCTAATTGTTGGTTTATAAAAAAAACTAGTTGAAATCCACCGCTTCTAAAAAAAGATAGAAATAAGTTTGACTCATATTTAAAAAAAAATGTAACATAGATCTATGATTATACTTACGTTTTTACAGGTAAGTTCAGTAGCGTACATTTATTTTGTGTTTATTACGGTCATCTTGTTTACAATTAATGAAACTGTATTTTTGACATGTTTAGAATAAGTAATGCCGGACTTTTGAGCAATATGTGAAAAACAAAATATGCTAAATTTGTGCGAATTTTTATTCAGTCGCTATTCATTTTTTTATATCATTCAAGCAGTTTACATCACTGAAAAATGTTATAAAACGATTACTATAGAAGAGTCATAGTATAAAAGAATAAGACTAAACCAACTTTCTTTTTGTTTTATCTTAATATTATAGTTTTTTTTTGGGAAAAAGAAAAATTCAAGAGTAATGTAAGATAAACAATATCAGGAATAAAAACGTATGAAGCTAAAAATAAAACAAAAACAAACACCAAAAAATAGAGGATGCAAATATAAAGCAAGTGAAAAAATATATATTTGAAGCAACAGATCAAAACAAAGAAAAATGGAGAAAACCTATGTCCAATACCAGATTGAAAACGGCTTAGAATAAGTATATACAAAATTACAACAATTAAAAAGTGTAATACAGGTGGAAAAATTATTTCAAAAGTCTTAAAATTCTGTTAATATTAAAAAAAAAAACGATGTTAAAGTTAATCTTAAATTTGAGATACTTAGTAATACATGTAGTACCATTATATTTCTTGTGATTTTTTTTACTTTTTCAAAAAAAAATGTAATTTTACAAAAGGCAACACAAAAAATAATGTACGTTACTCTCGTCAAAAGTATCATAGCATAACTCACTCACATGCAACGCTCGGCCGTACGGCCTCACGTCGCGTTAACATTTGTTATGCTATGCTTTGCTATTACTTTCGACCCTCATTACGTAAACTACTATATAAACGTTTCAACTTTAATTTTCTCAGTTATCAACTGTTTAAAATTAGAATAAGTATTGATGGTTTACTTAAAAACATTTAAAAACTTTTCTTAGAGTTAGATGTTTTTGCCAATGTACAGAAGTTACAATCTTTATAATTTTTTTTACGTGTTTATTTTAAAAATCACCAATAATCGTAAGATATAATGCAAACGCACATGTTGAAACAAAAGTTTCAATACGCTAACGTGATTAAGTTGCAATTGGTTATTATTGACTATCGATCCAGCTACCTATCGCACATGAGTCCAGGATTGCAGGAATAATAACAAAATAAAAAAAAAGAATATATTTAGGAAACGCGCTAGCGAATTCACGCAGTTGTTGTGTAACATTAAAAAAAAGTTGGATCGTGATAGAGACAATACACAATAAATAAATAATGGCAAATGCGAGTGTTACAAATTCAACACGCATAGAGCTATTAAATAAAAATAATTACGTGATACATCCAAGCCAAATCATTGATTGTTTCTGTTGTGCAATAAAGTCACGCAACAAGTAGCCTAATATTAACAGTTTGATGAACACAATTATTGAAAAACATGACAGCAAGATCTACAAGAACGATGAACCGGCACAAAATGTTTTGTTTTTTGTCAACACTAACGGCACGCGTGACAGGCAAAAGTTATGTCAACCTGAAAATCTCAAATAGTAAGAACTAATTACACTTCAAAATACATTAAAGGTGCCGGAGATGCAAATTAATTTAATGTCAGTCTTAAAAGTTGTGAACAAAATACCCTTGGTATTGTTTTTCAAAAAGTGCGCGTACGTTAAAGATCAAAACGATGTAGTAAAGAAGATCGCTGATTGCAAAAAAGAATTGTTTCATTTACGGGACCGTCAATGTAACGCTTATAATTTTTTGAACAATATTCCCGTAAGCTTGATAGGTTGGCATCAAGCCTAAGTTATTTAAATTGTAATGGCATGGTGTCCATGCTTAAAAACAATACACTTACAGGTGTTACTTTTAAAACCTTTTGTATGCTTTTTCTGTGTAATATGCAACCGAAGACGCGAGGTAATGCGCAATATTTTTTAACGTTTATCGACGACTACTCATAGTGAACAAAAATATACTTCCTAAAACACAATTCTAAGGTAAAAAAAAATTTGTATAAAAAAACTTAATGGTAAATTATTCTAGTAGCAACATAGAAATACTAAAGTCGGACAATACTTTAAAATATTGTTAGATAGTTATGGACAAAAGTTAAAAAAAATTGAAATTAAACGTTGGCTTACACGACCGCCTACACCTCAGCGAAACAGCGTAACTAAATGTAAAAATATAACTTGCAAGTTTGTTACGTGCAAAAGCTAGAACAATAGAACTTGCCTAAAATAAAGTAACTTAAACAAAGTTTTGCCGGTGCTTAGTGAAAACGGGGTGGGTTATATTCAAAATTCCGTGATCGTGTAGTAAATTAAAAAAATAAATAAAATAAAAGTCTGGCCCTTGCTCAAAGTCCGCTCTAAATCGGCTTAGCTTAATAGAGTGTATATCACAAAATTCACATAACGCAAAGGTCGACAAAATTAAAAGATTGTTTACATTTAACTATTTAACATTTATTTTATCAAACAACACTTAAAACAAAAATAAATATATAAGGTAAACAAGAAAGTTAGAATTAAAATAAATTGAATAAGCGCGATAAAAAAAAACATAATTTAAAAACATAAAACAAAAGAAAATCTCTAACGCACGGCCAGGTTCGCATTAAATAAAAATTTTTTAAATATCCAACATAAACTAAACTCATCTATGTTAAAAACAAGAATAAAAATCTTAATAATAAATTACAAGATTAGTCAATTTTCTGATTAACCTCAAACAAACATAAATTTTTAAAACAAATACTTTGTCACGTCACATAGTCTGGATAAATATGGAAAATTGCCATTTAATAATAATCGATAAAATCGTTAATTTGCAACACTTTTTATTTTGCTTAAAACCCAAAGTTTTTAAAACGGTATAATCACGTAAATAAATTCACTAAATTTAATTAGTTGGTACAAAATAAATATCTTCAATTTTCAGTAGTTGTTCCAAGAAAAGGCTAGTGGTTGGTCCGAAGGTAGCCAGCTGTAATCGGCCAAAAGATCGAGAATCTCCATAAGCCGCCACTAAGGTACCGTCGCACAACAGCTCACGACTCCACTGTATGTAAAACAAAACAAAAACCACTACAAAGCGCGTGAAACCATAAAGAGCCGTAATCTAAGAATTACAAAACTCATTCCAACACAACTAATAATTCACTATGTTTTCTATCTGCATGTTTTTCGCAGATACTTCAATTTTCCTAAGGTTGATTCAACCCTACACCTAGATTACATTATGGTGATGTTTAGTGCTTAGTAAAAATTGAGAATCTTCCTATACCCAAAATCACTAATTATTAAAACCTCACTCCGCTACCACCTCTCTAAAGGTTGTATGCAAAATCTTTTGAAAGAAAACAGTAACAGTAGAGTTCAAAAACGACTTTTTTCACTGTGACTAATGACAAATCAACAAAAATATTTAAAGATTTAATTACGGTTGTAAAGCATATTTGTTGAGACCTAAATCATAAAACTGTGTAATGAATTATAAAAATAACTTCATTCCAAATGTAATTTAATAAAACTAACACAAAGGAATAAAGTGCAAATGCAATGAGAATGTACTTCAAACAAAAAATTTTTAAATAAGCTTAAAATGAGCAAACTGCTGAAATATATTTAATTACAATATCTCGAAAGGAAAACATAAATTACAACTGGAATTTTGACATAACAAAAAAAATGCCAAATCTACGTAACTACAGAATACGAATATTTAAGCAGCGTAATAATTTTAACATAATTGAATACAAAAATTTATTAACAACTGTGATTGACAAAAACAAATTTGAAAATTTAAAATAACTTCTTAAAATTAACGTGAAGTTAATGAAACAATCCCAAAGTACATGAAGCGACTAACATCAATTCAATTACCGGGTCTTTCAGAAAAAAAATCGCACAAACTTAAACGACAATTACAGGTTTTGTTAAAGGAGTAGGGAATTTCAAAATATTTCTAAACTAAATGAGCTATGGATGAGCAAGCGTCTACGCGTTCGTTACATGGAGACGTTTAGTAGCAAAACTTACGTTTTAAATAAGTCACAAAATAAATTGTCACCAAAAGGCAAGGAAAGAACTTTAGTTAGTTACTTAAACGCCGCTAAAGTTTAGCAGCTATGAGCTCAATAACTGCTGAGAAAAAAACAATTGCTAAAAGGGCAGTCCTATTAAATTAATGATAAGCAAACTTAAACGTACGGCAAAACAATACCACATGGTCTATAGTATATGCAGGATAATACGGAAATTTTAATATTTAATTTATTTTTTGCTTTCTAATTATATTGTTGACTATTTCGAAAATCCATTGCATGTTACAATATGTTTAAGATATTTTAATTCTTTTTTAAAATTATCTTTTGACAATGAGAAATTCAATAATCGTTAAATCAAAAATTGAAAAGCATCAAGTTTATGTGGCAAGTCATAGTTCGAGTCATTTGCTATATAATATATATTGTTCTGGTGACTAAAGTGTCCAGAAATGGCAATTTTTCATTGCTTTCTATTTCATTGGTAATCTTAATAGTTTTAAATTTTGAATTTAACATCTCGACAACTTTTTGGAGGTTTCAAGCGCTGGCATCAATGACCGCAAAAATGTCGTCCACATACCTAAGCCAAATTTTCGGAAAGCTGTCAAAACACGTGTACAAATAAGTATTCAATTTATTGTAGTTATTGTAAATCAAATAAGTTGCAATTGATTATTATTGACTATCAATCTAAATCTTGCACTAACTTTTATACAATTAAGTTTTTAAGAAACCGCTGTAGAAGAAAAGCGACATTGTTGTATGTTATACCATTAATAAGATTGTGTTTATTACTGCAAAACACTATAATTAATATTATTATTATATATATATTATAATATAATTAATAATATAGTATTATTAATTATAGTCTTTGTTAAATAATACATTAAAAACAAAAATTTATTATCTTTAGTTGCGGTATTAATCTAAACAAATAGTTTACTAGATGTTATCTGTAAACGTTATCAATAATTAGTAATGTTATTTGTTTTGTAACTTGATACTATGCATTTCTATTGATTTAATTAAATTGACATGACGTTTACGAACAGTTCCAGCTGCATAGCTATCCTTCTGGATCCACGGCTGGTACTACAGAGCAGACGATACATTACATACAACTTTTTTTTATAGTTTGAAAATAAAACAAATGTGTCGTCAATGCAAATTTGTCAAATGAAAGCTGTAAAGCAACAACTTTTTAGCAATTTACAATTGAACAGTTAAACAAATTCGCAATATCTTAAATTTTTTTAGAAATATTAAGGTTTAACTATTAAAACGATATCTTATTTAATAATTACATTTAACTGTATAAACACATTTTTGTATACAATCAATTTGCTGTTATATATACACATGCACAATCTCTCATAATGTTTATGATACAATATAGAATAAAAATAATTCAGAAAAACTTTCTAGTTTCTAGTATTTGACATTTTTCAAATATAACATACTAAAATTTTTATACCGTTGGAAGAAAAAAAAATACTATCAAAATTATTAATATAGTTATCATTAAAATCCATGTCGACAACATGATAACTCAAAAAATAAATGGCAAAATACACTTAAAATGTTAAAATTGCTATAACTATTTGCGATTTTTCCGTTATTTTATTTTCACACTGTATATAACTTGCTGAATTGTTTCTAAACAGAATTTAAATAAAATGTAAGTGGCATGCGTCATAGCTAATATATAAAAAACAAACAAAATTTAAAAAAAAATTGTTTTGATTTTGTGGTTTACATTTTGCATGGAGTGTATATAGTATCAGACTACACCAAATAACTTACTAAATAAAATTTAACAAAAATTGTTTTTAATATGATTTTGCTAAAATTATATATTTTTTTCGATTATTTTTTATTCTTTGTTTTAATTCATTTACCTTGAGATATAAAATTTAAATTATACAACTCATTGTGTTTGTCTTTATGTTAAATTGTTAATATATATTTATTAGAATAGTTAAAAAATACGTTTAATAGCATATTTAATTTCTTTTATATTTCTTAAAAAACATTTTTAAA
Source organism: Aquatica leii (assembly GCA_035610365.1). NCBI lineage: Eukaryota > Metazoa > Arthropoda > Insecta > Coleoptera > Lampyridae > Aquatica > Aquatica leii. The sequence continues at coordinate 215,027,866 of CM069432.1, read as the reverse complement.
TAATGAACTACTTTATACTGTAGTAAAAACTATAAAACCAAGTTTTACTCTTATGCGATTTATTATTTTAATTAAAAGTTCATATTTGTAATGTAAATGTGCATTCGTGCAAACTGAACAATAAAACATGCTTTTTCTAAAATATTAATATTAATGAACGTATTCAAAGTTACATAAAGCATTTATTGTAAGTAAATAAATCCTGTTATTTGAAAGACAATTTATTAATTAATACAAAAATTAGTTAGCGTATATATATTAATAGCAATGTTGCAACTTATATAATAACATAGGAGTTAACAAAATTAATAAACATCCCGAATTGTTTTATTTGGAAACGTAGCTGTAGGGAATTTAATACACAAAAAAAAAATCAAACTTGCTACAAATTATCTTGTTATTCAAACATATAAACTTATATAAATTTTAACATGGTCTGTAATTTAAAAGTACTAACAAAATTGGCATTTAATTTGTTTGTGAATTTTAAAACAAAATTTAATTTATTTTTGAGATGAAAAAATAATAATAAAAATTTTTATAAAAGCAAAATTTGTAGTACAAAACAAGTACATAAAATTAGTAAAATGTGATGCAATTTTAATATTAAAAATCTTATTATTCAAAACAAATCTTTGCCGTTACGTTACAACTAGTTAATCATAATAAAATCAAAAATAATATAGGATGGTTTAATTTTAGAAGAAAACAGTTTAATTGTTAGATAAAAATAAAATTTAATATATGTTCAAACATTGTTAATTAATGATATAGTTTATTGTTAATAAGTATAAATAATATAAATAATAACTTGTTAATTTAATATACATATAACTAGACTTATTTAAATTTAAACACAAATTTTCAATTAAGTATCATACACTAACAAAATTATTTAAAAAATTGTTTTCTGTAGATTTCTCATTTCTAGTCATAAATCTTTTGTAATATAATTTTAATTTCTTTAAAGCTTTTAGGTTCAAAGGGTAGAAACCTAGTTTGTAATTATTCTAATAGAAAATTATGTTAGTAGCGTCATTGCGGTTTTATTGGTTTGAAACAGACAGTACAATCTATTGCAAGAAAATTTTTTTTATTGCACTTTGTTATAATAGATAATTTACAATTTGGCTGTTAAATAAGAAAATATTATCATCAATTTATTTAGAGAAAATATACTTAAGTTAAATATAAGCGTCAGCGTACCGTTCTTGTCAGTTTGGCTAAATTAAACTATAAAATAAAGTTAATTACACTATCTTTCGTAATTTGCTTAGCAAACTTTTCAATGTAAATTATTTAGTCTTGTTTGTTTTCTTGTTTCTAAACTTACGGTGCAGATTTTGTCTCAACCAAAACTGTTCTGTTATATATACATCATATTTTGTACTAAATATAGCTTATCATAAACTACAAAAAATTGTTCTAACTTTAATACAAAGATATAAATAAAATTAATTTTATATAATAGTAAAAAAAATATTTTTTGCAAAATTGGTTGTATAGTAAGATTAATAATTTTCCTAAGATAAAGAATATAAAAAATTGCAAACAAAGTTAAGTAATTTATAAAAATGTGTTGTATTAGAAGAAAAACTGTTAACAATTTTCTACTATAGAAAAATAAAACAACTTAGAATTTTATTAAATTTACTTTAGTAGCAAATTGAAATGTAAAAATGTTTTATAGACTCAAATAAATTTAATAAAAATACAAATAGCTGTTATAAAATGGTATTCGTTTATTTGAATTTGTTTATGCTTTTTGACATTTTTTACTTTTAACTTCTTTTAAACATTTGCTTTGTTGAATGGCACGTGCCCTTCTATACTTTTTTAGCAAATTTAATTTATTCTGTAATGTACTATTATTTAGGTTTTATTGTATACTGTGTGTTTGCAAAATATTAAAAACTAAATTAAATTGTGTTTAAATGTACAAAATATTTATAACGCGCAAGAAAAAAACATTTTTCTGTTACAATCATAAATGTAGTTGTTGATCTGATTTTTATCTTTATTTTACCTTTATCTTTGGTTCTCCTGTACAGAATGCTATAAGTCGTATTTGTGTTATACGTTGTTATTTTTATGTGATTAGTTTTTAAATCTGAATGATTCTTTTGGTTGGATTTAGAAAAAATAATAAATGTTGCAATTTTAAGCAAAAATATCATTCCGATTATAAAGACCAATTACAGAAAAACAAAAAACAACTTATATAACATTAGAACTAAAGATAAAACTAACATAACTGAAAAACATGATATAGCGTGCAAGCTAGACTGTTTGGGATGCCAAGTGTGTTATATAGAACAAACTAAATCAAAAATTGGAAATTGGATCAACAACCACATATATGATTGTAACAGAAAAAATGATCTGCGTTAGCCTTACGTCATATAAATACGGGACATAACTGCCGGATCACCACAATCAATTTTTGAAAGAGGACTGCGCCAATACCAAAACCAGATGCGTCAGTTTAAACATAAAAAGAAAGCTCAAAACTCGGACACGATAGCAGTCAAAAAACTTTTCATTTTAATCCACGCTTTTTCACAAAAATTTTCGTTAGTCAGAAAAAGTACACAAAGACGTTTTGGAATCCAAACACAAAAATACATAGTATTAAAATCAAATAAAGATACAGTAACTTAGTTTAGCTATATTAATTAAACAAACATTTAATCCCGATCAGAATCAATTCGTCATGGTTACAATTAAACATTAATTGCTCTTAAAAATTCATAGTAAAATAATTTAACATTAGGCGCCACAAGGTCATAAAGCGTAAATTAAAAAAAAAATTGTACTTAAATGTCGACACCTCGTAGACATGGATCGTAATTGCGTTTGTCGATAACTTTTGACAATGCCGCTCTGATAACTCGCTATCGAGGGCAACAAAAACCCAAACGTAAAAGACCGAGCTTGATGACAAAAACCTATATTTGCTTGATTTCATATTTGCTTAACTAAGAGACGACGAGAGGACATATTTAGATGTGTCAGTAGTTTAGGTAAAAATTGTCGCTTTGTTAGACTTTGGAGCACCTCGAACTATCTTAGGCAGTAAGGATTATGAGTAAACTAAATAGTTTTACTTTGGAAAAGGTTGTTGCGCCTGGTTGTACAGTTTCTAATGGACAAAAACGTGAAAATATTGGTACAATTTTATTGCCTATAAAACTGATTAATAAAACTTAATATGTTAAAATCTTCGTAGTTCCTTCGCTACGGCATAGCTTAATATTAGAACTCAAAAAATAATGGGTATCATTCATAGTCTTAGAGATAATGTTTGTCAGTTTGCAAAAAGTGACCCAATTCGTATTTCGTCAATTTCACCCTCTAAAAATTTAATTAAGATTCTTTAATTAAGTCTAAGTATTCAGGTATGAAAGACGGCATAGGACGAACCCATCTTGTAGAACACACTTTTACTACCACCGGTTGACCTATCAAGCAAATGCTTTATCGCATGTCCCCTTATGTACTTTAGGATGTAGACAGGAAATTGAGTTATTTAATCGCAAATGACATCAATGAAAAATCAAATAGTCCGTGGTAATTTAATTCCCAATACAAACGGTACTAGAAGGGTAGTTGTCAATTTTCGCAAGGTTAATAAGGTAAAGAAAAAGCCTAGTTACGTGGTTTCTTTTATAGCTGATATTTCAAATAGTCTACGTGATGCAAAATATCTTTTATCTCTGCATATTAAGAACGCTTACTTTCAGATACGGTTGTCAAAAAAAGTCGCAAAGTAACAGCATTCACTGTCCCTGGTAGAGGTTTGTGGCAGCTTAAAGTGCTTCCAATAAGGTTGCATCATGCTAGCGCTACTTGGCAGCGTTTAATTGACCGCGTTTTGTCTGCAGACTTGCAACTGATTGTGTTATGTAGATGACATTATTATATTAACACGTTTGAGAAACACTTAGAAATTTTAGATAATGTTTTTGAACGATTAATAGCCGCGGGTTTGACATTAAATAAAGATAAATGCAAGTAATGCCGTTGAGAGTTGCGGTATTTAGGGTATGTAGTAAATAAATATGGATTAAACGTAAACAGTGACAAGGTACAGGCTCTCCTAAATATTCCTACTCCTACTAATAGCAAGAAAGTTTGATTTATAATTGGTCTAGATAGGTGGTATAGACGCTACCACAATAGCTTCTATTATAGCTTTACTTCGGAAGGGAACAACATTTTGTTAGAGTGATGACTGCAAAAAAGCGTAGATAAAAATTAATTCTGGATATAAAATCCAAACAAATCGTGTGTAGACTAAATCCAAAAAATCCCATTAGTTACATTTTAATTACAATTCTGGAACAATGATCTCGAAGAAACCAAAACTTGCAACCTCAAGTAAAAATTTGCCCCAGAAAATATCCAGGTAACTTTTTCATTTAAAAGTTCACAATAGTCAAGTGTCCACGCTGTCCGATTAAGTTATCACCAAACGCCGCGCAAAATACGGGAAATACCTGAGGGTCATGAACGAAATAAATAATAAACTTTTGAACGAAAATAAATAATATTTAACGCAAAAATTGCATGTAACAGTACATAATAATATATTATCAAATTCTTTTCCTTTTTATTTGTCCAACAACGTAATATACCATAATTTCTATTAGTTTATTGTTTAGCCTATTAAGAGTAAGAAGGTCAAAAAACAAAAGCTTTTTAAGAAAACGTTTTGTAGAGCGTTCGTAAAAACTTGATCAAGCCGGTAAAACAATTAGAGAAATACCAAATGAAGAATTTGCTTAACATCAGACAAAGTTGCTGTTAAATTTTACATTATTAAGAAACTATATATTATTATTTAAAAAAATATATTTCTATTAAAACAAATTTAACCGGCTATGCAATGCTTACATTGTTGAGTTTTTTTTGTAGGCAATTTAAACTATGCGATACGCCACCTTGTCGCAACAAATTGAACTGTTGTTGTAGTGATAAGTTAATGCGCAAGCTCAACTTTTTGTTGTTTCATTTTGAATTTCTTCTGTATTGTTAAGTATATTTCACAAAAAAATCACATAATTAACAATTATGGAAATGAAAAGCTTGTTAAACGACATGCAAAATTAAATTTTTAACTATAAAATTTTATCAAACAAGTATATATTTAGATGTTATTATAATTTTACATTAGCGTCAATAAAAAAATTTTATATATTAACACAAACTGCCCGACTTAAAAATACGAGTTCCAACACTACGCACTTAATTTCCATACAATCTTACAATTAGAACTACAACTGTAATAGCAAGCAAAAGACTTCGTTAAGTATACGGGCGACCATTACTTTATTATTACTTTGTGATGCAAAATTATAAATTAGATCTAAAAAAAACCCAAAACAATAAAAGATTAAATTAGGGAGATACGTTTAACTCTACCCGCAGCTGGAAAAGAACAAATAACACAACAGAAGTGATAACGCAGAATGTATATTTATTTTATCAGTAGTTGAAGAAGACAAACACAGTACGTAAGTATAGTTATATAAATGTTGCAAACAATATTACATAGGTTGATATCACAGGCCAAGTATAAGTTACGCCTTTGACTGGGCAACACGTTGCACATCAAAGTGCTCTAATCGGTGTAACATTTTACAACGAAGGAATGAGTTTACTTTATTAAGTTAAATTACAGAAATATAAAAATTAAAAATATAGAGAATCAAACCGCACTAGATAACTATGTGACACACAAAAAGAGTTTAACATTAATTGTGATTACAACCTAGTATATACGTGTAGCCATTCCAATAATCGACATGACCAACGAAGTAACACTCGTATAAATAGAAAATACAATACAATGCAATCTTGTGTATTATCCAGTAGAGGATTAGCTAATTCCGTACCAGTATGACCTAAAACCTAATTTGAAATTTAACACAAAAACGTACATACGGCGTTATGACAAGTAAAACTTGATTTATACGATGTTTAAAGTAAATAAATGCGCCGAGATTAATTATCTTCGCACTTGTGCAAGTATTTTTTCCTATAAAGTGGTGTTCAACCCCTAGGCTTCAGTAACCTGACGACATGAAAACTTTTCAAAAAACAGGTGTTTTATCAGCGTCTCCGATAAAATGACAGATGGAGGGGTGGCAACCTTCTAAGAATTTAATTTAAACCCTTAATACAAAGAAAATCTAACAATTTAAAACGTATAAATATATACGTAAAATTCGACCACATATTCACGTGGAATTGCGTAAAACAACTTATTAATGAAAGCCTCCCAAGTAGCAAAAATTAATTACAAAAATGTTGTAAAACTCTCTTACAACTATGGTTTTAGTAAGGTATTTAGTTACAAAACAGTTGCTGACTATTCTGATACGTTGTCAATACCGGATTTGCTCGGTTGCAAGTCAACTGCAGTAATATTATAACCGTTTTACAACGTGTCTGAAACCGTTGCAATCACTACTTTTTAACTATTTTTTTTACAAACTATGTTTACCTATTCTGAATCGTTTCTGTAATGGTTTATCATCACGGTTTTAAAATTGATTTGTAACATTGTAGTTACCGTTCACAGCAACTGCTATGTTTTATGCCTATTACCATTATTTGAAACTACTTTATAACCCGTTTGTAACGCAGCTTATCTAAGATTTTAGTTACTAACTGCGTCATAAAAATAAAAAAAAGTATAGATGAAAATATACTAATAAAAAGATACAGATATATAAAAAGTTATAATAAATGTTCATTATTTAAATTTGAATAGTTTCTTATAGAACTAAATCCAAACAAACATGATATAATAATAGTATATTGTATAATGAGTAAGGAATGGTTGTCATTGCCAACGAGTATAAAAATTTGAATCCGAGCCGAAGGCGTGGTTGGCAATTCGTACGAGTTGGCAATAAAAATTCCTTACGAAGTGTACACTATACTTTTTCTACGACTTTATATTTAATTAGTAATTAAAGTTAAACAAAATTTTATGAAAAAAAAGTACGCATAAAATAAATAATCTAATTTAAAAATTTTTATTGGTAATACCTAAAATGACAATTGAAAAATTATGTTAAAACTTGTATTTATTTTATGTCAACTTGACAGCGTTTATATTATTAGTTATTTGTTACTATTATTTAATTCTTGTTTTTTTAATCATCTCTAGTTAAAGAAATGGTGAGTATAATTTACTTTAAATACATGCAATTTTAGTTAACTTTAAATCATTTAATATTTGAATTTTTTAAATACATTAAATTCAAACATAGCCTAATATGAATGAGCTGGATTAGTTTAAAACGTACTAATAATTCAATGACAAAGTTTTGCTTTTGCAGCCAGTAAAAAAAAAATCTATACATGTCGAAGGTTGAATCGTTAACAATATCATCAAGTTGTGACAAATGTTGATATGTGATAGTTTTTTTCTAGAAGCTTCAACCGAATAACATGTGGATGTGACTTACAAAGCAAATAAACTAAATTTCTAAATGTTTAAAGATAATTTGTAATTAATAGATGTTATTCTAAAGAAAGAAGCTTTCCGAACTAAGAAGGTAATAAGAACATCGTAGTTAAGTATTAAAAAAACATTCCTTTTAGAAAATGCAAGATAAATATATAATTTTTTCAATGTATAAACCAGTAGTTTGCATTAGTCTGGTAACAATTGATTGTATTTATGTGTATCTTGTGTTATTTATTATAATCTAAGTCCAAAGTGTTTGTGATTAAATTTTTAAGAAGGTAGCAACAATGTGCGAATACATTATTTTTACAAGATTATAATATAATATGTAGTAAAAGTATACATAAATACTTATGAAAACTGCATTAACATAATAATAAATAAAAACAAACACATATCAGGCGTGTGAGAAAGAAATATTTTGGTATCTTGCAACTATCGATGAACGCCAAAAGATAATTGGTTACTTCTGAATTGTCATGCAGTTCAAAAAACTGATAGATTTTCTAATAAATACTAACTTCTTTAAGTTAATTTGAGCATGTAATTATAAAATAACTAATTTTATTTTAAGGATTGTATTACTTAATCTGTTTATAACACTGCAAAAGCACAAGTCCGATAAATTATTGTTAACATTTCCTTCCCATCAAAAGAAAACCCTGCAAGAAAACAAGTATTTAGGTTGCAAATTAGATGTTTTTAATTATTATAATTACCTTGAACTTCTAACATATATTTACATTTCATTACAAGAAAATCACCAGTAAATGTTTACGTTTACGAATATTACCTAAAATGTGTTATTTATAAATCATTCTTTTTACGATATAAAAGCAATGCAATACCTACTAAATGGCCCTCATTGATTTCGTTTTCCAATATTGTTAAAGTCTTCTAAACTATGTTCTTATAATTCAATATCCTGTACGTTAATGGGTTTGACCTGTACGGAAATGACTTTGACCTGTACGGAAATTAAATTAGACAATCACAATGCATAACTTTGCCTAAACGCAATTAAACATACAATGTATCGTATTATCTGTTAGTTGTAGAAAAAAGAATTTTTACATCAGTTGCAAGTAGGTACCAGTAAACAGGTTTTTACGACAATTTTTAAAGCAAAGCGGATTATGTATATTGTTTTAATTTTGGAAATAATAAATGCATAAGTTTTGTTAACTCTTATCCGGGCAAGTCTTTTAAGCAACGTAACCGGGCAGTGTGGGTCCAATGGACCCACCTTATTATGTACACTTTTTTTTATCAACTCCCTTATACTGTGTAGTTTTTACTGGAGTATTATTACAAATATGGCTTACATAAACACTTATTATATAAGAAAAACTATTTATTGCAATTATTACAGATAATAGTAGTGACAGAGTGTTGATTACAAACATTTTTATAGCATTTTTTACAACATTGCCTTTGTTTTCTTGCGTTTCTTGCGGGGCACATGTGGCATCATATATATAAGGACAAAGCAAAGAAAGGGCACTAAATGCATTCTAAAGTAATTGCTATTCAACAAAAACTTTTCTTTTTGAATAACAGGCATTCCAGACTAATTACTTTCTGTAAAAATAAAACCCAAATTTGTCAATAAAATACAATTATAAATAGGTATTCACCGCTTATAGCAAATTACTCATAATCCATAAGTAGATAATTACAAAAGAATATCTAACTGCCACTAAATGAATGACATAGATTAGTTTACAAACATTTCATACTAATTCCATTTTCCATAACAATTAGCCTTGAAAACAAAGTAACTCTTAAATCCGCTAATGGTTGAAACGAATACCTAATAAATTATGAAAATATCGTACACATGAGATGCATCAATTTCAAGTATCACACGAGGGTCCATTGGACTCACACTGCCCGGTTAAGTAAGTTTTATATTACGATAATTATTTATTGAAAAGTAAATAAAATTTACCAACTTTGAGTAAACAAAAACTTAATTAATACTATTTTCATAGAAACCACAGCGGCATTTTGTCAAAAGTTAAAAATTAACCGAAATATAGTCGTTTGTAACACCGCGTGGGTCCGTTCGACCCCAGTTGCCCGGATAAGAGTTAAAGGAAAAAAGTCTTTGTGTAAAAAGACCATAGCGGATTAAGTTATTTCTTAGTGATCATATACTCGACTGTTTTTTTTTTTAAAGATTATAGGTGTTTCTTCAATGTAGATTAAATTCAAAACAGTAGATCAAATGCAGGATTAATATAATAATAATATAGTATACCAATAATTGTGCTTAACGTTCCTAGTTTTGAATTAGAAACACTTTCGGTACTGTTTATTGGATAATGATAATGGACTATGTGTCTTATAAAAATCTTGTAAAATGCACTTCAACTGTTTCTTTTTGTATATATACATTAACACTGTAGAGTAGTTATAATAGATTCACACTTGTAACCATAGTTTTAAAACTGTTACACTCGCAACAGAAATGAAGTTTTTAATGTAACTAAGTTGACACTGTAGTTACATTAAGGTTTAAGAAAAACTTACTTATAACTATAGTTGTAAAATAGTTACTTCTGTAATAGATTTGAAACCTCAATTACGAAAGTTGTTACTACGTTACTGCAACTGTTTATTTACTATGGTGCTAATTTACAACTGGTTACAATGTAACCACAGTTACAAAATGTTACTTGGGCTTGTTAGGCCTAGAGATACCGCTAAAACGATCTGTGTTCTACAAGATGTTACTAGAAAATGAATCGTTTGACAAGAGTCTACGAAAAGTAGGCGTGCCGAGGATAAATTTTATACTAGAAAAATTTTATACTACCAATTTTTTAACATAATACTAACACTAATAAGTGCCCAATCCAACTATGCTAGATATAAATTAAACAGTAAGTAATTATGGTGTTGTTTTCCAATATGAAACAAAACCAGAATACTATTAAACCACAATAAAGCGACTAATAAATGCAATTTCTAATCTACATACATACACTCTTTTGGAATTTACAAATAATATTAGTAAATCTTTAAAAAAAGATTTAAAAGTACATAAATCAGCTTTAGTTTTTAGAAAAAGCTTATAGCAACACAAAAACTAAAAGTATAAAAACTACAGCAATAAAAGTGATTATAATTTCTATCATTGAAACGATTGTTATTCAGTTGCCGCTAGAGGCGCTATAATTTCAAATCGAATCGCCTATTTAGTGAGTTAGATTTGTTTCAATTATCCTATAAGTAGCTACCACTTTTGTTAAGTCTGCAGTCTGTATAGCTTTACAGATAAGTAATTTTACGTCTGCTTTTAAATTTGCCTTTTTAAAAACTGTGGTTCTATTTATTATTTTACTGAAATATTAATTTATGTATGTATTTGTTAAGGTATATGGCTACAACCTAGAAATCGATTTTGTTTATATGTCCTAGTTATTTTGCAATGATTCTTCAAACACAAACATTTTTTATGTATTCTTCTACATTATGTAACTTTTTAAGAAAAGCTAAGGTTTACATTCCAAAACCAAAATTTGAATTCGAAATGTAAAATAAAAAAATATATATAAAGCAGTAACAGTTTATAATTCTATACTTTTAGATAGGTAAATGCTCACTTTAATGACATTAAGTTCAACCGCAGAAACAGTAAAGAATTGTTAAATATTCTATTTATAATTATTGTTAACAACAATTGTTACATTGTTATGTTACAAATGTAACAAGCGTTATTTCAAAACTATGCACATGTTTGTGGCTAAAATGTATACCCATGATTGTCTACTACTTGTTTGAACTACTACTTTGAACAAAAACTACGGTGTTGGTTTGTTTACTGTTAAAATATTTTGATATTATTTTAAATATCAATGTATAGAAAAAAATAAATAGGTAAAGAAACAAATGCTTCCAGTAAACGGCAACTACTAAGTAGCTGTAATTGAATTAAACTTTTAGTTCTACAGACAGTTAGTTGCCATATTTTTCGAAAATTACATTTATTTTGGCGCATTGTAGAATATCGAAAGCGAGAAAGACCAAAACTAGAATAGGAGTTATACAGAAATTAATAAGTACAAAACATCAAAAAATTAAAAACGGACAGAAATTGTGAACTGACGTTAAAGTACGTTGAAAGAATTTCCAACCTGCTAAATATATGTAATAAACGTTGTTTTCATTAAATAGAACTGATTTAAAAAATAGCAACAAATATAATAAAACTCAACATTTGAATAATTAATAAACATTCATTATTTTATTATAATAATCTATTTTTGATACTTGATAAATTAAAAAAAAGCGTAATAGAGTCAATTATTGTTTCAATAAAAAAAGCTAATCAAAATTGTATTATAATTGTTATTACTGTTGCATGTCTGATTGTATCTCTTTAAATTGTTAGCTATTACCAAAAAACATGTAACGGTTTATCGAATTTATTTCATAATAAAACTTAGACTTTCTCACGTATCAAAGAGGAAACAGTAGTAATAATTAACAGTTATACCAGATTTCTTATTTGAAGTATGTAATTACTCACACGTTAATTGCATGATTCTATATTTAATTACTATTAGTAAATGAAAATGCAAATACAGGTATTTTAGTTGTAATTTTAAATACTAAAACTGTTGCTACGAATTAAATAAAGGAAAAGCTGTGAGTACTCTTAAATAAAATACAATTAATACACCTAATCAATTTTGCAAACTATGAGAAATTTATTTTCAAACGTTTTAATTTTGGTTTTTGTGTAAATTGCTTTTAATATTAAGAACTATTTCTATCCGCTTTTAAATGTAAATCGATTTTGTATACTGTAAAAATAAATTATATTTAGATATTAGTATTATTAAGATTGAACACTATTATTAATGTAAAACACTATTATCACAGCACATTAACATCACATAATTACAAATTAAATAGCTATATTTAAAAACAACAATTTTTTAACAATAAATCAACATGGTCGATTACTATTAAAAAATATATAAATTATTATTGACAAATACAAAATGCTTAATAACAAATTAAATATAAGCAATCTAGCATTTTCTCTGCTTCTGAAGTAAACTTCAAAGTTTTCAGTTAATTTTGCGATTAAATCTAATTGTTAACTTAATCTAACTTAGAAAGTGAAAATGTTTCTAAGATCTTTAATGTAACTATAACTTATATGTACTCTCTGTAAAAGCTTAAATTATGCAAATTATTAACAAAAGTTTGGAAGGACAATTTGCAATAAGATTTCTAGTTTAAAACAAGTTTTAAAATTTTTTTAACAATACTGCATTACATTTTGTTCAAATTTTATAAAAAATACTAGTTTGGATAATTGTATTCTTAACTCTATGATGACGCGTTTTTAGTATAACTATGCGACTTTTGCATAACTATGTAATTTGGCAGATTTAGTCATTAACCTAATTAAACTAGTTTTAGACTAATTGCCTACAATTTGTTGAATAAAGTAATTTATATAAAAGTTTATTAGTGTAGCATCCATAATTTAGAGTACAAAACTATGTATTTAGACCGCGACTGTAGCCATGCGATATCGACCAGTTAACTTTTACTACTCAGCGATTGTTATTCTCGGCGTAAAATCTGTTTTAGACATAATTGGCGAAAAACGTTCTTATAATTTATGTGCAATATTAATTAATATTAGGCAAAAAAAATGATTACGTTTTTATAGCAATTAAGTACGGTTGGAAACACCGTTTGCGTTGTTTTGGGCAGTATACGTATATTTTTATTTGATAGTTGTTTAGCATTACACAAAAGTTCGTAAAAATAATTGATCAAATTTGAGATAAATTGAAACTGCTATGTGTAATATTACGCTGTAAATCAAATATCTGCCAACACTCCTGGTTCTTATAGTTCAATAAATTTTAACTCACCTTAGCAATAAAAATATCTCAACTACAAAGAAGATTTTAAGATAAAGTGTTAAATATAGCATTAAGACTTCTTTAAACGTAATAGCAGTAACAAATAAATTACTAACTTAAATATTTATATATAATTATTTAAAAATTGTTAAATCTTTGTATCTTCAAGCTTACTAATGAATTACAGTATAACACTCAGATTTAAAATATATGTATATAAAAATAATGTGCAATGTTTTACTACTGACAAAAAACTAGAGATTTTGTTGTAGCTGATAAAATATGAGAACGATCAATATCTCTTCATTTATATTTATAGATCCTATCATGTGTAAACTACGAGATATAAGATTTTGCCAAATTAACATCGAATTTGTTTTTATTGCGGTTTTAGCTTTTGCACATTATTTCGTACTTTGTTTTTTATGTACTTAAAAAAGCAATATACTTTTTTTGTTTTAATATTTAATGTTGCTTTAATCATATACACCAATAAAATTCAAGCAAGTGTCGCTAACTTCTATTACACGCGAGTGTTTTATATTATATCGGCAACATATTGTACACATTTACGTTCTAATGTGGTATAAATCATATTAAAGGAAGGAAACATTTCCAACTTTTAGTCCGTAGGAGAGCATCCTTACTTGAAAATTTATCATGTGCTATATACATTTCACCTACTACCTAAAGATTCTAGTCGTAAATTTTCAAAAAAATTTGAATTATTGTAAAAATATCAAGTGCAATAAATAAAATTAAATGCAAAATGATTTATTGTACTATTTCTTGTTGTTATATTTAAATTTGTTTGTTTCAAACTAAAACATAACTGAAATGTATTACATCCAATTGTAAATACTGTTTTACAACGTGTACAATTGTAAATTAAATTCAAAGATTTAAAAAAATTATACCAATTATTTAACATTAATATACTAATTAAATACTAAAGATTTGTCTATCATAGAAAATAAATGCAAATATATTGTTGTTGTTTAAATCAGAAATGATGTAGTTTTGCTTTCTAAAAAGTTATCCAAAAATTAAAATTAGAAATAATTAATAAAAATCGAGTTTTACAAATTGAGTTGTAGTAGGTCACTGCTTTGTTACTCAACTTCATTTATTTTTGATATAATAGAAACAAATAAAAAAAGTGATTACACCACATGCATAGTGTAATTGCTGTGATCGTTTGATGACTGGTTAAACTTAAAAATATAATAAATTTATTATTAGTTAATTGATACAGTAAAAAAAATTATTACTCTTATACAACTTAGTGTAGTTAATATATTAATAGATCCACAAATAAATTTTCACATAGCATACTTTTAAAACATTATGTAAACTAAATATGCGTTTAAAAAAATTGTTACCCTAAGTCGTTTATAAAAGTTTTAAAAAATAGTTTGTTACATTAATCTTTTGTAAAGTAACCAACAATAGATGAATTAAATTATTTTAAAGAAATTTAGTAGCTGTTCATTTCTTTACGTTCTAACTGTTGATTGTGGTTTTATCTGTTGCAATTATATTAGTACTTGTGACATACTAGCCAAGGGCCCGAAGAATTGGACGCAACCGTTCCACAAAATGTCGCTCTAAGAAAACTTATCAAGTAGTTTTTATAGCCTCTCTTACAAAATAAAGGGTTTACCAATCTTAGTTTAATCAAGCATTAGGAGGTCTAAAACGCTTTTTTTTCATAAAATTCCTACAGAAGGCGTATCTGAACTTAGAAATCGCGGATAATCACAATTATTATTTTATCAAACAAAAATCAAATCAAGCTGCTTTTGCGTAGGTTACTGTTAATTTTGGTTTTATTGCGGAAATCCTAGCATTTAAATTACCATCATTTAATCTTAAGCTAGTGTTGCGGGTAAAACATATTCAAGTTTAATATTTCATAAACCTTTTTCTGGGTTGTGAATGGTGATTCACGTGCTGCTGTAATAATTTCTCAATTCACAATGTTTACTTTTTCTTTCAAAATGGCTTTTCTTCCCATTGCTATCAAATCACAAATTGTTTTTGTAAAACAATAAAATATTTATTGTTCGAGTTTAACTGCATCTCGTCAATAATTTGTTCCAATACATTAAAGTACCTACTGGCATTAAGACGATTTGGTATATAAATTGGCCGAACGACTCCGTAATTTGTTATACCTAGCCAAGGTTAATAAAAAACCTTTTTTGGTGACCATATTCTATAAGTTCATGCAGATTTTCATCTGCCAAGTGGTAAAGACTACGAGTATTTAATGCACCATCTCTGGGAAACATTGATTCATTACTCCAAAGCATACGCCGGAGAAAGTTGAGTGTACAGCGTCTAGAATTTGTTCATGTAGTTGTATTGCACGTTTTTGTCTTGGTCGACCAGCATTAGCGTTTCTCGCTATAAATAAACTAGTTTCTCAAAGTCGTTGATCCAGTTTTCAAAATATATTTTTTCTAGGTTTTCAGTTTGGAAAACGTATGGCATACTAGTTTGCGGTCACGTTAATATTTCCATTACAAAAACCGTACATCAAGAAAATATCAGCATATTCATTGAAAAAAACACAACCCTACAAGAAATAATCAAAAATACACAAAACAAGAATGTCAAAATGGATAAATAAATGCCGAAATTCGACAGATGATGCTCATTATTGAAATCTGTGAAAATTGAATTAGAACAGAAAGGTTGTTTTCAACATGGCCAAATGTGTTTTTTTGTAAAAATACGTTAATAAAGAAATGTTAAAAACAAACTTTGAAGTTAAAAAAAAATAGACAAAAGTATCAAAATTCTTTTATTGCTTTTAATCGCAGTTATCTCTACCAACAAATATCAAGACTAACATTTATTTATAGACCAAAAGTCCAAGCTTGCAGAACCTCGTGAATACGTATTTTGTTATAATGTTAACGCATACCTACAGTGTTTCTAAAAGTTGTTGATAACTCAAAAGTGTTTGATGGCTAAGCCATCTCATAGTGCACTTTTACTATGTGTCTAAAGTTAACTGTAAATAGCTATAAAGGACGGTAAACACGTTGAATTAGTTTAACACCCGCGAAATTCAAAATCAGCTTTGAATAATTCGTCGGGATAAAACCACAACGTCATACTTAAATATAAGCTATAAAGGGCGTCAATGCAATTGTGGGAACTACATTAGAGTGTATCTCCTAATGCTGATGAGCCCCAAAAGGACGAAACGGCCGTCCAGTAGTTCACTCTGATGGCGTTTGCACAATTGTTTTGACATTGCTGTTCTTTTACGTTGTGGTTTTATCCCGACAAATTATTCAAAGCTGATTTTGAACTTTGCGCGTGTTAAACTAATTCAACGTGTTTACCGTCGTTTATTGCTATTTACAGTTCTTGATAACTTGATAAACAAACTAATTTTGTACGTAATAAAATATTGAAGTAATTTAATCGATAAATAAAACAAATTCATTTTATTAATAAAGCAATCTAATTTTTTATTTGTTTATTTACATGACAGTTAATTAATATTAGTTAGAATTGGGATGAACAACAAAGAAATCAATTGTATTTAATAAATACAACAACCTTTGTCCTAGTGCAGTTCCAACAAAGCGTTTCTTCTTAACAAATCGTAATGGACAATCTGCATTGCGTTTGATTAGTATAAACACGACTAGTAAAATGCCAAAAAAAGTAGCTGTTTTCTTAAAATTAAAGAACTTTGAATTATACACTGGACACTGTCTTAAACGTGTTAGTATAACTCAATTGGCTAACTAAGAAACTGACTTGATTACAATAAATCAGCGTGTTTGGTGAAAAAATGCAGCTGTTGCAAAAGGTTACTTTAAAAACTTCTTTAAGTAAAAGAAAATTATAGCTGATAGGTTTACAGCAGCAAATACATCAACTTTTAATAATGCTGTGACGATTTTCTCAAACCTACAATGTAAAAATGTAAAACAAGTAAGTGTACACAAATTACTTGGGGTTCATATGGACATGTTTCTGGCTTGCGATAATCATATTAATTTTATTTGTAAAAAAGTTTCTAGTTACTGTAATTTAACTTAACTTAAATGTTGATACATCGATTACATTTCATTATTTGCACGTTGAGCCAACAATTAGATACGTTATTATTTGCTGGGGAAATTGAAAACTTAGTCAACGTGTTTTTCTACTACAAAAACAAGTACTCAGAACTAGGTTAAGATTGAGAAGTAGTAAGTACATGGTGCAGAGAAGTGTTCAAAAAATACTCAACTTTTTGTTGTATCTACATTTTAGTAATTTCAAATTTTGTTGATAGTAATAGAAGTAAGTTTAATGCGCTGAATCAGCATCATTTATATCAAACTAGACATGGAAATAACTTTGAGTACGAAATACATCGGCTAACATTATTTAGAAACAATCCGTACTAACGTAATAAGCTTTAAAAAAGGAATTAAAGAAATGTTAGTGTCTAATGCTTCTTACTCACTAGAAGAAAATTTCAGTTTTACACTTAATTTAAAGTATTGTTTAGTTGTTAGAAAAAAGACATGAACATTATTTAAGGTAAATTTGGCTTTGCTTATACCATTTGTCCATGTTCCACTGGACAAATAAACAATTTATTTATTTATTATTTATGGTGTACAAAACATTACAGATATAAATCATACCCACAATGACAATAAAGCTTTTAATAATTGTACAGTCAATTGCAAGTGACAAAAATAACGCTTACTTGTTATTTTTACCGTTTATTAATATTTCCAATTATTATAATGTCTGTCCTATGTCAGTTCACTTACGTTTTACTACTCACTGCTCCATACTTAATAAAACTCAAAGCGTATAACCTCTTTATTGTTTCCGACTCTAATATAAATGACGGAAGTACTGACGTTGAGCATATGAAATATATGCGGTACAAATTAAATCTAACTCTAGTCGAAATCATAGATGTTGCTGTTAAAATATTATTTAATTCAAAACCGTTAAATAATGACATTTTTATACCAGGCAATTAAATAATAGTATATTAAGAAATTAGTGGCTTATGGAACGCTATTATCGCACGCGTCCAAGTTTGCAAAACCAGGGTCGCAGCGTCGAGTTTTGCAATGAACAAGTGCGATAATAGGCCATAAGCCACGAATTTCTTATACTGTTTTTCTATTTTACCCCATTCTTAACAGATTTAACAGAAAATCAATAATTTTAAAATTGCATAAATTTTTTTATATTTATTAAATGTAAGTTGGTAACGTTCATCTCACTTATTTGACATTTGAATTAAGAATGAAAACTTAAAATTAATATCAAAAAGCACCTAGTTTGTTTTCGTTTTCAGAAATCAACGGTTCATGCCTACTTTACTATATCTTATTATAGATTACGCAATGCCAAGTACCAGTGGATTGGTAATGGTAATTTGCCACCAAAAAGGTTTGATTTGTATATGGTGTAAATTGAAGGTTATCACTTGTAAGTGTTTCTTATAGTAATTGCAAAATCAAAGATGTATCATAAAGAATACAAACCTACAGGAACTATTGCAAGTCCCCACTATTGAGACGGTTCACATACGGTTCTCTAAATAACTTTGTTTTATACAGATGAAAGTTGCTTACATGAAGGCCGCAAACAAAAAATGTGTCGACGAAAGTATACAAGAAAACGACAGGCATTTCTTGATAGTTTAACAACAGAATTGAAAACCATTTATAATTTTATATGCTGGTTTTGAGCAAGATTTTGTTCATGATTATCATAAAGAAATGAATACATGATATATATGATTTCTTATTTTTAAGATAATTTATCGGTTTTGTGTTTATTTATGTCCGTATTATTTATTATACAAAATCTTATAATTTCTATGACTTTGTCATTTGTAAATATATGATTTATGTTAATAAATATTCTAAATTTTACTTTCGAATTTACTCCCTCAAACTGATTACTTTTTCTAGATTCAAATATAAAAACCCATTATTTTATTCATTTGCTAATTGTTTGTGAAGTCGGTTTAATGATCTCACTCATTATTAATAATTGGGTCAGAAATAAACGTGACATAGGTAAGATACTTCACCACAAATGAATTTATAGAAAAAATCCATTATTTTGAATATTTGCAAATGCTAACTTTAAATATGCTAGGCAACTTTTTTACAAATTTGCATCAAGTTATTTGAAACTTACTGCTTATAAATTGAAATCCTTTATAAACATAAAAAATAATATTGATATATTAAGGTATAATAAATAAATTACGTATTTGAAGAGATGGTTCGAGAGGTTTCAACCAAAAAAAATAAAAAATATTAGAAGCTGGAGATATTGACTGTTTCCTTCAAAATGCTGATGATCACCAGTTGGTAACGTTCATTTCACCTACTTACATTTAAATTTAAAATATTTGAATTTAAAAATTACTATTAAAAAGCACTTACACAGAAAAAAATGTTTTGCGGTAGCGGGACTATTTCCAGCAAAATACTTTAAATAGATTTTTCTTAGTTTGCTAAAAGTACAAAATGTTTTTAATTTATGTTCACATGCTAAGAAATTTTGTACAAAACGGTTTTTCAAAAAGATATTTGAAATTGGTAAACTAATTAAATCAAGGTGTTACTTTTTATAACAAAAATTTTCACAAAATCAACTGTACAATGTTATAGTAAATAAATGCAAACTGTTATTTTCTGTGTAGCTTGTTTTCGTTTTCAATGGAAAGTTCATGCACACCACCAGAGTTTAAAAAAACAGCAGCTGAGGTAATGAATTCATTATTACCTGCCAAATCAAAAGCAGCATATGAAAAAGAGTATAATGCATTCAATATATAGTGTGCACAAAACAAAGCAAGTATTTCTGAAAATCTTATGCTGGTTTATTTCAAAAATTTAAGTAAAAACAAAAAACCATCTACTCTTTGGTCAACGTTTTCAAAATTAAAATCTTGCATAAATATAGAAAATAACATTGATATTTCAAAATATAATAAATTAATTACGTATTTGAAGAGATTGCCCGAGGGGTTTCATGCAAAGAAATCAAAAGTTTTAGAAGCTGCAGATATTGACCGCTTCCTTTGAGATGCTGATGATCACCAGTTTTTAGCAATTCAGGTACTGCTTTTTTTATATTATTAATAGAGCAAACGTAACTCTGGATTTACTTTTCATATCAGGTTAGTCTTAATATGGGCTATGCAGGTGCTTGCCGTCGTGAAGAATTAATGACTATAACAGTTAACGACTTGAAATTTAATATAGAAAACATATTAATTTCTATTCCTAAAACAAAAAATAATATGCCAAGGTTGTTTGCAATTACAGAGCAAAATAAGATTAATTTGATCCAAAAGTACTATGCATTACGACCAAAAAATTGTAAAACTGAAAGGTTTTTCTTAACTATTAGTAAATTGTTGTTGTATCCCAATAGGAGGTCGTGTGGAAAGGTTACAAATTAATTTGTTTTTATTGCGTAATCTATAATAATAAACCAATTAACACAACTGTGTTAATTTGTTCATTGCAAACAGTTGCATAGAATAACTTGGCCCGAAGAAGCAGACACAGGTATAGTCTGCGAAATGTCGCCAACATTCAAGAACAAATTAATTTGTAACCTTTCCACACGACCTCCTATTGGAATACAACAACAATTTACTAATAGATATAACAAGGAGGATTATAATAAATTAATAGAGTTTTTCTTAACGTACCGTAACGGATACTGTATTAATAGCCCAATTGGCATTAATACTATTGGTAATATGCCAAAACTAATCGCGACATTCTTAAACCTAAATGACCCTGGGAGCTATACTGGTCATTATTTCCGATGATCAAGTGCCACTCACTTGACTAACAATGGTGGCGACCTAGTAACCATAAAACGGCATGGGGGTTGGAAGTCTGGAACAGTTGCTGAAGGGTATATCGAAACGTCACTGGGTAAGAAAATTCAAATTGCAGACATGTTGGCACAACCCAGCACTTCAACTGCTAA
Source organism: Aquatica leii (assembly GCA_035610365.1). NCBI lineage: Eukaryota > Metazoa > Arthropoda > Insecta > Coleoptera > Lampyridae > Aquatica > Aquatica leii. The sequence goes on along the minus strand of CM069432.1, from coordinate 215,006,476 downwards.
CTTGCAATCAGCTAATGCTTCACAATGTCATGACAATCACAATGTGGAAATTCACAATAACGATAAAAATGTAAACATTTCCACCCAAAATCCTGGAATCCATGTAGAAGGGAAAGATAGTTGTACTATTAATCTTAAGGTCTTTAATAATTGTAATTTTAATAATCCTACTGAATAAAGTAGTTATTTTTGTGTTCGTGATATTTTATTATACGTACATAAAGCTGTAGGTTATGTATGTGTTATTTTAGTTTCTATGCTTGTCATACGTAATAAAAGTTTGGATACACTTCTGTCTTGTGTCCTCATTCAAACATTTGCGTATTTTCAAAAATAAACGTTCATGTTCGGTAAAATAATCGATTACATAATTCACGCTACAATCTGCCATTTTAATTAAAATTATATAAATCATACAAATTCAACCAACCTTGAAAAACAAAAAAAGCAGTGAAAAAAAGTGTTGCGTGAAAAAAGTAACCCAGTAAAGCACTCAACTGACCTCATCACAGTATCGAAATGTTGACAATAAATGGGTAAAATAGAAAAACACTTTTTTAGCATTTACGTTTTTTATAGATCTTATTAAAACACCCAATTGACGTAATTTGCGTGCTTTAATAGAAATTTATGCGTGCTTTAATAAATTTGGTGTAATTTTTTTTACCAGATTGATATTAGTAATTTAATTTTAATTTATTGACAAGTAATGTCAAACTATTGTAGTACTTAGTCCCAATTTCTAAAAAATTCGCTAGATAAGGTATAAGATAAAGTTAATTTTGTTTTGTTTGTTAAATTTAATAAAAAAGTAGAACAATTTTGGTTGTAGTATTTAAAATAAAAAACAAACAAGAAGTTTAATCACAATTTAAAAACATTGACTCTTGATTACATTTAAATTGTGTATACAAAGGAAATTTTTTGTGATACTTAGTAAACTTGATTGATTAAAATTTGTAGATATACTAGTAGAATTAATACTGTATCAAAAAAAAATTTACATGAATTTGTTTTAACAAATAAAAAACATTTTATATGTTTAAATAAATATAAACGTAATAACACTTAAGTGTAGTAGAAAAGCGTTTTTTTTTAGATTAGAATATAGAAATACGTTGAATTGTTTTAAAGTAGCACCCGAGCCTATAAATCGCGTTACCGTTGCGGTTAATAAAATATTAATAAATTTTCTATATGTGATTATGTATGTATGACAGCACTGAAATAAACTTATATTCTATTTATTTATATTAATACACCTTTATTCAACATGTATTTGAGTAAGTTGTTTGAAATTAGTTTTAAATTAGACACAAGCTACGCAAATCTATTTTTTTGTTGTTAGTATATTTATTTAATGTTTGCAAATTTATAAAAAAAAATTTTAAAGAAAAGATTTAATTAACTCTTGTACACGCGACATAGCATTGCGCGCCATTCCTATGACGGGAATTGAAATATTTTAGTAAGAATTTGTAATTTTTTGTTATCTTCTATAAATTTTTTTAAAACCAATAACTGCATCATTTCTATTAAAAGATTAGCAAATTATTATCTTAACCTTCAATCTTATAAGCATTTTTTTATTATTTGCTGATTACCGGCGAACATAGCTCGTTAGAACATTCCATTTTTTACTCTTTGTTATATTTCTTTTTTTATTATTTAAAAACATTAGGAAATGCACTTATAAATATTTGATATATTGTTCTAATAATTAGTTCATCGTAGCGAAAATGTCACGAAAAGGATTGACAGACGCAAAAATTTGACGGTCAACAACGTGAACAATATTAACGATGACGGTGATGAAAAAGAAGACCACGTTTCTTGTGTTAATGAAAACAAAAATAGTTTAGAAGTAGATAATACAGAAGATGACAATGAACCTAATAGTTTGCTAATTTTTACGGTTGCAACAATTTTTTAATTTGTTGCAAAAAATGGTACGAAGACGAACTTGAGCAAGCAGTATAATCAAATCAAAATACATACAGATAACTTTTTTAGATTCTATTGATGCGTTTCTTTTATTTGTAACCGACCATATAATTGACGTAATTGTGTCATACAAACAGAAAAGCTAAAAGAGTTTAAAATTCACATTTGAAGTTATCTCTTGGAAAAATGTGATTGCATTGAGATTCGTGTTTTTTTTAGTTTATTATTAACTGCAAATCAACTAAATGCTAACAACACTAATTATAATGCCTTGCAAACTGCGTTATATGGCTCTTTAAATGTTTGTGGTACGATAGGAATCAACTCATACAAATTTCTTTTACTATTTATCCACTTTGGCGACAAAGAAAACTCAAATTTATAGAAAAAAAAATTCAAACTAGTTCCTATTCAAATTTGTTGAAAATAAATTAACAAAAATTTTAGGAGAAAGTGTTTATTTAGGCAATACACACTTTCAAGATCCATTTTGTAAGAAAAGTAGTAGAGCTGCTTGTACAGCCCCACAACAATGCAAATAAAAACGTTACATTTAAAAACTATTTTACGAATTTGTTAACAAACACATTGTGGCTAATGAACTAACAAAGGTTAGTAAAGTAAAGAAAAATAAACGTTTTATTGTAAAAGAATTTTTGCTTAACAGGAAACAAGAAGAAAAAACGACGGTAAAAACGAGAGTAGAGTCGTATGATAATTCACCAATTGTTTCTATTTAACATTTGTCCATGAAATGCCTGAAAATTGTTTCCCATATACTCTTCATCGCTGGAAGATAATGAATCAGCAACACCAATGACTTATAGAAAATTTTTTGTGATAACAAATTATGAACGACACCGTTCATTATAAAGAATTGCTGCGCGTTGATAAAACATAGCTTCCAGTGACATATCTAAAGAGAAATCCGGTCGCGTTATCTTAAATCCATGCACTTGAACGAACATCATGCCATGTAAATAAGCCGGCGTCACTAATTTTTTTCATTTTTGTAGTTTAATTTGTTTGCACTTTATCTCTCCAAGAGAAACGGAAATTGTGCTGGTTATTGAATTAGTATTAAAAACTCTAAATTCAAACACTCCGTAGCTGTTGTTTTGCATTTATAGTTTTAGTAGTTTAGTTGAGTGCGAAACGATTGCAAACTAGAAAGTACATCTTTTATAGAAAATTTTTCTAGAGAAGCACAAAAATGAGTATTGGGCCGTGTTGGTAACGCTCAAGTTCTGTTTTTTAAGTGATATACAGTCAGAAACATAAAACAAGCAACAAAATCTCAAAACAACGAAGTTTATTTGACAATAAATTTATCAAGGTCAAAAGTCACCTTCGCAAAGCTCAAAAAATAATATTGCGCTCACAAGCTTGTTATGCGAGAAAAGGTCCAAAAATTAAGTTTCACGTCCATTGACTGTCATTTTCTGCTGGCTTAGATACATTTGAGAGCATTGGGATAAATGTAAACTCTCTAAACACAATCAATTTTAGAACCAAAGTCGAACTTTCAGAAATTCATACAGACTTTTATTGAATACGCTTGGATTAAATAAACCATTCACTGAGTAAATATGCAATGTATATCGCATGATTCCTGACAATTGTTTCACTACACTCTAATTAGTTGACGAGCATTTAAAAAAAAATAACGAAAGTAAATGATTACTGGATTTTACTTGAGTTTTATAGCGGTTCACAGTTCAACATCTTCTAAGAATATAACACGATTTGAGCTACGTTGCCACGTCCTGTCAGATGTAAAAATTGTAAAGTGGAGATTTCACCTTTAGAAATGTGCATCCACAGTTTATAAATTGGATTTTTTTTAACAGTTTGTTGCGTTTGCGATTCCCTGTCATATCTAAAAAAGACTTACAGCAGATTGGAGTCGCAATAAAAACATTTCGCGACGCGAAATAATCGACATGCCTTTTTATTAAATTCTCTAGCTGTTCTTAGCGTGATCTTTCGGCGTAAAAGAAGTAAAACTAATCTTATAAGTGACTTGTCAATTGCCAAAGGCAAAGAAAATAAATATTAAATTTGTTCTCTCCGTTTACAACAAAAAAACAAAGAAAACATCTCGTTTAAGCAATAGAATTAGATTTAGATATTCATTTTCAATTTTTTCGCGTTAGACAGTCTCACAGTTCATCGCATCTCTCGTATAATAATCAAACGCAAAAATTACAAACGCATATCTAAATAAATTTAACTAATTTGTGACGTTTTTATATAGCGCTAATCCTCAAATTGAAGATCAAGTATTGCAATTTGTGAGGTCATGACTGGAGGCAGGTTGGCAACTACGTAACAATTTGTCACTAACTAATAACTTGATACAAAACATACACTCAAAGAAAAATAACAATAATAATAATTATAATAATTTTATTATAAAACTTTATAAATCAGGTTTATTAAATTATTTTGTTTACGTTTGTTAAAATTTGAACATAAATTATCGGTTTAGTAGAACATGTGTGTTTTGGTGACCACCGCGGATTTTTTTGCGGCGAAGGGTATCTTTGTCGGTGTCGTAATATTACACACGCCCCATTTTTGTATTGAAATGATTTGCTTAATAACTTCAAATAACCAATAAACTATTACCTTAAAACGGTGCAAGATAAAGGAAAATTACACAGGAACATTAATATAGAAGACAAAATTTACTATAAAAAAGTCAGCGGAAGGGTACAATTACCTTCAGTAATTTAGAAGATACAAGTGTGCAAGAAAATAGATTACATTACATTAAAATTCCGTAATTCTTAAACTATTAGATATAATTATACACTCTTGCGGACTTTTTTGTAGTAAATTTTGTGCTCAATAAATTGGTTATGTGCAATTTTCATCTATATTGTACCGTTTTTGCAGTGTATCAGGCGGAAGCTCGCGCAGATCTAATTCTGCAATTACTATAATTATTTTTCATCGCTGCTGAGTGAAACTAAGACTTATTATATTTTTAAAACATAAAACGAACCATAAGAAATATCTTGTTTTCAACACTTAAAACATTTTGATAGTTTATAATCGTTAGTTACCAAAGGAAAATACGTTTTTATTGTTTATTTAACTGATGAAATTGTAACGAAATCTACCAGAATTAATTAAGTAATATATCAAACTAACGCAATTTAGTGTTTTAACGTTTTTGCGTCTCATTTAAATATGTTTTTGAAAAATGAAAATTTTGCATTACATAACATAAAGTAGTATTTAAGAAATTATTGTTTATTGGCATAATTTACAAATTAGATATTTAAAAAAAAATTAGAAATTGTACAATTAAGTTAATATCTACAGTTGACATAAAAACATGTTGCATATTTTAGAACATTTAACAACAAAACATTTTGCTAATATTTATGCCTCAATGTAATATAATTAATTATAACTTATAATCTTATAGTTGATTTGCTAGTTGAGATTTACTAATAAGCGCAATTAATTTACTCTCTCTCTTTACCAAATTATACGTGACATACGTTTTCATATAGTTTTAGTAACATGAATAATAAACGAGGACACATTAATTAAAAATGCAGTAAATAATAAATAATTAAAATAAGCGTTTAAACAAATAAAATTAAGTTAACAGTTGGTATAAGTTACCAAGTTTTTATAATACATTGTTATATCGTATTATTTTCTAAAAGTAAATAATTTTGTTTGGTTTTTATATTTCTACAAAAGGAAATGGCTTTCTTGTTGAGTTATTTAGCTTTATACTTTACACATGTATGTATAACCGTTTATACACAAAGATGGCAATCTCAAAAGCAATATTATTATTAAATTAGAAATTTTCGCGAAACAGTACATACATTTTCTGAGAACCAAGGTAAGATTCAGCTAACTGAAAATAAAAAACTCGAGATGACAACCGATTCAATTAAAAAATATGTTTATAGAAAAAATATCTAATTATACTATTGTTTACAATTTTCCAAAACCAAAAAATGAAAAAAATAGTATTCTAATAAAAAAAATCAATAAGGCGATGAAATTATAAAACCAAACAAGTTCACTTACATTTAAATGTCATTACGTCAAAACGTTGAATGTGTTATCGTTTTCATTGTTTTGGAATAAATTCTGAGTGTAATTATTACACTTACAATTATTTAATACTGTGTCTTTTGTAATATATAATTAAATGTTTAGTACGTACATTTTAAGGCGACAGAAACTACACGATAAAAAATATACTAAAGAATTTAAAGAAACAACAACGCCTATGCAGTGGAACGACTAACACAAATTTATATTTGCAAAAAAATCTTTTTGAAGGTTGACGATGATGCTAATACAAGTGGAAAAAATAGTAACATTGTAAAAAATTGCTTTATTAATCATTTTACATTACATCATTCGTTAGCAAACAAGATACAGAGAAAGGTGAGTAAATTAAAAAGTATTTTTTAGGCACGAGAAAACTGCCCAATTGATGTAGTTAAGTCAGAAGCTGTGATTTAGTATACAATAAGCGGTGTTGCATTGATCACGTTAAAAAACTATGGTTTTTGAAACCAAATTTCAAGAGAAACTACAACGTTATGAAAATGAAGAAGAATGTCACAAAAACTAATTATTTTACAAACGAAAGACAAAGAATGAAAAATGGGATTTAAAAAAATAAGTTGTTATTATTGTAGAGTAGCAGGACGCTGATTAAGAAACATAGAAACAAAAGACTTAATTGTTTTAAACGCAGCAGATTTGAACATAAGTAACAGAATGCATAATTATTCGATACCTAAACAACAACAAACTTTATTCGTACTACAAACAAATTAAAAGAGACAAACCAGTGAACGCAGAAAATTACTAGCTCAAAATAAAGTGTGGAAGCCTTGGATCATTACGTAAGACTTAACAACAAATGAAATGAAAAAAAATAAAAAAAAAACGTTTGTGACTAATAACAATCCAAAAAAAACTACTATTTAAATTGTTGTTAAACATGAAAAAACCATATACTGTAAACCGAGAAAACCATATTTTTTGCAAAAAGAAAAATTGTAGATGACTATGTAAAACAATAAATAAATAAATAAGGAATAGTCAGACTATGGGTCTCCGATTAGGCAAGTCTAATAGTTTTAATTAAAAAAAGTGCCCTACAAGTTTACATTAAGTTTAAGCACGACAGAGACAGAAAAAAAACATATTTTATTTTTAGCGCACAAAAGCCGATACTGATTTTAAAACATATTCTTCTGATTATGCAACAGTGCCTTAATTTTCTAAATTAAATGTAGACTTGACCAAACCAGGAATAACAATATATAGATAACTTAACAATACTGGCAACAGACGAGAACAAAGAATACAAAAATAAAGAACGACACTAGACTGCAAAATATTACGTATTGAATGTAAATATAAAAAAAGCTAACTTATGGCAAAACTAATACCATTTCTGAGACATCTGATAAAGAAAGTAAACTAATTCCAAACCCTGCCAAGATTCAAATTATTAAATACTTACCAGAATCAAAAATTACAAAACAAATTTAATAGTTTTTAAGACTATTAGAATATTTTCGTAAATTTTCCTTCGATTAGATACACACTAAAGACAAAATAGTCAGATGCATGAATTTTAAAAATATTGAACCCAGACTGTAAAATCGACGATAGTTAAAAACATTTTGAAGCTGCACTTTTAGAAAGTTATACAACAATAACTAAATACACCCAGTAAAGAAACAATTTTCGCAGAATGAAAATTTTGCAGCAACTAGTTAGATTTATTAACTGTAATAAAAATTATCAAACTGTAGCAAAAAAAGATCTCAGTACAAAAGTAGCAAGATAGATACTTTTATTGGAAGAATAATGACAAAGTAGAATACAATTAGACAACAAAGTGGTACATACTTAGCTAATACCCAGTTATGACGATTACAAAAAAAAACGTTTCACCAAAACAAAAAACAGTTCAAGACAGTAATCATTAATAAAAAATTTGAAAAATATTTAACAAAAGAGAGCTCAAAAATTATTTTTTAAGTTTTAAGATTTTCTGCAAGTACGCCAAGAGAAGAGAATTGGTGATTCTCGACGTTATGGAAATAGAAATTTAAAAAAAATTAGAAAAAAGACATTTCAACTTAAACAAAACACAAAAAATGGTCGAAGAAGGTTTTTACATCTCAAATATACGTAAAAAAGTAGAAATTACCATTTTATGTTCCACCTCAAGCATTTAGCAAATTCTAAACTTGGGAACAAGATTATCTACATCCAATTTCTGCTATCAAAAAAGCTTAATTTAAATAAAGAATTCTGTAGAACAAAATTTCATGGCAATTATTTGTACAGGGCGGTTAAAGCATCAATAATGATAGAATGTAGAATATAGAATATGTTCGGCTTTGCCCACCGCGGCTAAAGTCTAGCGAGAATAAGAGAATCTTGGTCTTAATATTTGTCATTTTTTTCTAATTTTGTTTATTAGGCAACATTTGACTAAAATTTAAAATTTTTTCTCGCCTTGTACGTCATATTGTAACATGTCTGTCAAAGACTTAATATGAAAACCATGATTCCTTCTCATTTTTTTCAGATTCTAAAGGTATGTGCTAGATAGTAACAGCACTCTGACACCTGTCGCATAATGGAGCAGCAACACTTTTGACGACGTACGACAACGTAATTTGCGTGTGTCCCAGTCTCAACCTGGTGATAATCACCTGTTATTGCTCTTCCGTCCACTACTTTGTGCATATTCTTCTCGCCATTTTTTCCGCATTTTCTGTTTACTGTTTTGGGAGTGTAACGTATGCGTCTAAAAGGTTCTGTTTTTTTCTAACGCTGACCTTTGTTTATATATGGGTGTGATAATACGGTTCTTTTTGTATAGCTTTGGCTTTTGTATGTTCTTTTATAATAATCGGCCGTCCTGTATTAGCTTCAAATATTTTATTTAAGGTACCAATTGAAGCGCTTGACCGTCTACGTCTAGACATGGTCTGTGATGCGGAGTGCGTAAGTGGCTAAAGTGGATGCACATGGTTTTGGTTTTGGAAAACATAAAATCTCTCTTTGTTCTTGCCGCTACAATAGTTGACTAACTTTAAAGTATCTGTACCTCAAGAACGACATAATGAAAGATGATAAGTTGCCACGGTAACCCCATTTATAAAGCTGTTCTAATATTTCAAATCGCGAAGTCATGTCTACAAATCTTCAGGAACAAAAGCCGGACTGGTACCTAGACAAATGGTTGTGGTTCTTTATACACCAAATAACACTTGCACCATCGACTCAAGAGCTTGCTCAAACATGGTGTGAAGCTAATCGGACAATAATTTTATGGCATAAATCGTTTTTGCCCTTTTTTAACAAAAGAAGAACAATTGCTTTTCTCCAGCAAGAGGTATAAAAACACCTTCGGACCATATACGTTTGCAGAACTTATAGTGCATTTAGTCTGCGCTGGGACAGCTTTTTCTGATATGGCAAACGCCTGATCAAAAAGCGTGTTTTGTGAATGGGTTGTTATAGTCGAGGTCTACTGCAGTAGCAAAATCTAGATCTTTTTTCTACAGTTCGTTTTTGTTGTAGAAAGTGGTGACTGTAGTTGTTAGAACTACTGACCTGTTTGAAATAAGCTACAACACTTTCTACTACTGCTTGCGGTTTCTTGACTACTGTGTTGTCCACCCGTAACACAGACGTTTGATAAGGTTGTGTACACCTGAACATCTTTTGCACTTTTTTCCACACCAGAAATATAGAAGTATCAGGATTTATGTCTGAGACATATTTCGCCCAAGACGATTTTTCGCTTTGCAATATGGTCTCTCTAGCAACCGTTTTACTGCGGTTGAACGCAATCAAGTTCTCTTACGTTTTTTGTTTTTTGAAAAAGTTGAAAGCTTTTTTTAGCCAAAAAACTTGCCTTTTTCTACTATACTAGCCTCCATATTTTGGGACGGCAAGCGACACAGGTTAAGCAAGTAACTAGTTGGGTACGACTAAATTGTTGTCCAGATTTTTTTTGGGTTAAAGCAAGCCAAACTGGTAAGCGCGATCTATACAGATTCCAATTTGCTTTGTCAATATTCTATCTTTCAGGAACATAGCGTTGAGAGTGAGGAATGATGAACTCTATTGCTATCGTATAGATCGTCGTCATCGAGAACTTTCCCCGTTATCCGCAGTGTTATGAATATGAAACTTATAGAAAAATCAAGAACGGAGGAGTTGCTTTACCGATTGATAATGAAAGTATTTGATCCATTGTTTAACAACGATATATTGGAATTGTTAATAAATAATAATAAGACCTGACCGCGAGCGTCTATCTTGTCGAAACCTCACATCGGATTGTGGGCATTGAAATCGTTGACGAGCAGGAAAGAGTGATGCAAATGAAAGATCTTGTAGATGTACAAGGTAAGTGCGGATGTGTAATTTTTAGACATATTGTTTGTAGGTTAGTGTTAAGTGGCATTCGTTCCATTCGGATATTACTTCTAACTGCAATTACCACTCCGCCGTTTGCTCGTTGATAAATCGCTGCATCCAATCTAGCTATTTCGTACCTTTTTAAAGAATATGGTTGTCCCGATTTCAGGTGAGAATCTTACAGACAAATACAAAACAGTCTGTATTTACTTAATAAGAGTTTTAGATTACAGTATCGTGATACTAGTCCGTTACAATTCCATATTATTATGTTCTACATAAGAAAATTAGAAGATAACTAACAAATAAATATTTACGTGGACGTAAATATAGATCAACATACATGTAGATGAAATCAAATAATCAAGTAAAACATTACAGTAGACTAAAGTATATACCAACAAACATGTAAATAAAGGCAAATAAAATAAATAGATATAAACGTTAAAATCTGCTAATCTGATGAAAATATCATAGATAATATGACTACAAAGACAATAAATTGTGTAACTGATTGACATCGAAATCCACAACAATGTCAGCGTCAGCATTATGGCCCTTTTCTACTTTTCTGGGTTGGCCTAAGAGCAAACCTTTTTTTCTTTTATGGGAACTTTGACTATAGTCGGACGCTACTTCCAGTGGAAACCGGGTCAGACTGAATTGATTCCTTTTATCAAGGGAGATGGGTTTCGGCTGTATGATAACATTTGTTGCGGCTTTTGTTGAATAATTTCTTTTAACAGTGGCACTAGCTGACTTGCGACCTCTTTGTACAAGCTGGTAGCTAGTTTGAAAGTTGATGATGTTGCTTTCGCGAATGAAACGCCTGGCTGCTTCAATTACCACGTTCTTTTTAGCTTTGTGGTAAGACAGATTCTCTCGGGTTTTGACTTCTTAAATAACTTTTTCAATTTTAAATGTAGGAAAGTTTTTTTATCGCAAGGAGTGGTTACCTTTACAATTAAGGCACGTTATTAGTGTATCGTACAGCGGGTTTTCGTGCGTTAGTTTTCTACAAACGCTAATCGCTGCGTTACTGACATTTAAAGCATCGTATAGGATTTGGTATATAACACCTTGATTTGACATGATTTCCACGATCTCCGCGACCAAACAATTCAGAAGGTCTCTGCATGTGACCACGATTCTGCTGTAGCAAGTTTCACGTGTGGCGTCACCGATGTTTCTTTGCATTGTTATTTATTTTTACCAGACGACTCGCTAGAGCAGCTAAAACCGTTTCTAATAATAGTACTTTTTTTACTTTTCTCATCATTCTGGTTTCTTCCACATATTCATATAATTTTTTATATATTATAAAGGGACTGCTATTAAAAAAGTTATTTTCCTCCTTTTTCACGGTCCAGAATCGCAACATACGCTTTTCTGAATTAATGGTTTCACTGACACCACTCTCTAGTGTTTCTATGTAGGTACTATGAGAAGGAAAAAAAATGTTGTCAACCGCAACAGTGCTCCTATACTGACGGCAAGCCATACAGCGTCACATGGTTAGAAAAGCTAGCAACCGGTTTTATGCACCGGCGTCTCATCTTATCGGCGCCTTCTCTTACTTTAAGATAAAGGATTTATTTCAGAGATTTATAATACCATTGTTAAAAACAAATTTGTAAAAGCCATTTTTTTATTTGTTTTTATTTACAAATAATTATTGATTATATTTGTTTTTAAATTAAAACAAAAATAATAATTGCATTAGGTATTAATTGTTATTACGTTTATCTACTAAAATCGTTTTTGATATAAATACTTCTTTTATACTTTTATTTCTACACGCCCATTTAAATTTCTGTTGTAAAATCAATTTACAATCACATGTTTTAAATTAATTTGGATGCAAATCTTTTTACATTAATAATTAATACAATAAAAAAACTTTTTTTACGTTAGCTTTTATAAATACAAAATATTTGCAAATATTATAAAATGTGAATTAAACTGAAACTTTTTTAATAAATTTAATTTAATGCATATAAAACTATAAAAAAAAGACATTAACGTTTTATTGGCTATACACATGCAATAAAATAGTAAAGATAAATATTACATCTATACCTATAGATTAATAATTTTTGTATTTTATACTTAAAAATGTTTTTAATTTAGACTTTGAATTGGGTTTTACTAAAGAAATATAAAATCAAAATTTGTTGATTATTTTTTTATTACTTTTTACTTCCACGAAATTAATAGTCTTTTTGATTCATAACATTTTTCAATGTAATCACGTTGTTTTAATGTTTTGTAACAGAAGTTTCAATCGAAGTAACATCATTAAATCATTTTAAACCAGAAAAAAAATAATTCAGAATTTTGCTGCCTACATAGCTGGCAGATATGCGGTAATTGCGTAATTCTGGAACATAAGCTATTAACAAATGGCCAGTAAATGAATTTTATCAGTGCGTTATTGTACAGACAATGCGTTCTCGATATTGTGTCTGGACGCTTTTAAAATGGGCTTTTTGATAAATAGATGTTTTGCAGGGATTCGAACATTGACAGAATGCGTGTCATATCAAATTCCAATTCTACATATCGAATTTACAGCCGCCAGCATTGAACTTAAAATTGAAAGCACTGATGCGAAATTTAGAATTCAAAATGAAACATCATTTTGTTTGTAAATATGCAGCGCTCTATTGTAGCACAAGTACATGTTTATCTAAAATAGGAGGCAAATAAAGTAGCAGTAAAACCAAGTTACAGCTGATGTCCAATTTATTTTTTGTTTTAATCTGATATTACACAAAATTTAAAACTACTGTTATTTTTATACAAACATATAACTACATTTAGAAACTATTTTTAGTTTAATGTTTTTGTCAATAAGGTATTATTGAATCTTATTTACTAGTGTTGTTAAAAATTTATATAAATTTATTAAATTTATGTCTTTGTGTAAATATTTTTATTGTAGTAAGTTGCCTAAAATGAAGTATAAAAAGAAACAAATAGACGACCAACAAACATCCCACGAGATCCTAAAGTACTGTAAAAGTTTGTCATTTTTAGTGATTTAGTTTACGAGAAAGCTCTCTCTTCAATCACGACGATTGTTTTTGGGACTCAATAACAGATTTAGCTGCTGTTATAAAATTACATATAGATTCCTAAGAATATATCGAATGATTTCCATTACAAGATAAATTAATACTATACCACTAAAATTAGATTACACAAAACATCAATGTTTATGATTAAATAAATAATTAATTACTAATGATATAACGAATTTAATATAACGATTTTATATACTTTTATTTATTTTATAATATTTATGTATTTTTTATTTTTACACAAATTAGTAGAAATAATTTTTTTATAAGCATGTAGAATTTTTAAGTTGTAAAATAATTTAAACTAAAGATACATATTATTAACTGGTTCTAAAATATACCAAATACAATCATAAGTTTCATTAAAAAAAAATTATTAAAATGTATAAACTCGTGCTCATAATGAATGTATAATTTTGAGGTAAAAAATTAAACGTTTTGTGTAATCTATAGTACTTGTAATCACTTGTGTATAAAACTTTAGGTCTCGTGTGATTTGATTAATTTTAAAATGCAGTTTATTTCGTTGACCAAAGAGTAATGTTGTATTGTATTATCTATGATATAAATTGAAGGATTTAAAATAAAATTAACTGAAAGCTAACTGAAATTCAGTTGTATTTTTTTATTTCCTTGTATAAAGAATTAACCGCACGGACAAACGTTGCATGAGAGTGAGTTACGCTATGATACTTTCGACAACGGTAACGTACATTATTTTTTGTGTTGCTTTTTGTAAGTTTACATTTTTTTTTTAAAATAAAAAATATGACATTTAATATAATGTTGGTACTACATTCATTACTAAATCTGTCAAATTTGACATTAACTTTAACATTCTTTTTTTTCAGTTTTAACTTAAATTCAAGATTTTTTAAATGACTTTGCATTTGTTGCATACTCGATTTTGAACACTTAGTTTTATGTGGATTTCTAGTTTTCATTTTCTACCCTAGAGTTTTTTTTGCCTATTGTGTAACTACACTAACAAACAAATATTGATGTTTGCAATCTTGGCAGCACAAGAAAATCTATGATGGTTACTTGTTAAAATTATTTTTATATTATAGAAAGTTTCGTAAAGGCCCTAAAAGTATCAAAATCGTGTTTTCTCAATAAAACCTCCTGTACATTATTGCATTTTTGGTTTTTTTGGTTAAAATAAGTGTATGTATTAATAAAGTTTATGAGGCTTAAAGGTTTTTTGTGTAATTTAAATTTTGTCAAAATATAACCTAATTTTTATGTTTGAAACACTTGAGAAGTATCTAAGTTATAGATGCAAAATTTACAGAAAAGTATAACAATAGAACATGTTTTATATCCTATTTATAAAAAACTTTACATCTTGTACAAGGTGTTTAAAAAATATAACCTTTTATTTAAAAAAATTAAGTAGCTATTACTTGATTAATTTAAAAAAAAATTACATAATTTTCAATTTACTAGGAAATGTACCTTTTATTTATCTATCGAATAATGTTAGAATGTTTTATAACTGACTCTTTCCGTTTTTACACAATACACCAAATAATTGTTTTTGTATCATTTAACGTTTTTTTTTAAATAAAAGTTTTGATTAATCTAGTTGCTTATTGTGTTATATCAGATAAATAACTCTTATACGAATAATAATTTATAATCTAACAGACTATAACAGTAATAACAATACTAACATACTAACAATAAATAAAACAGTTGGATTGGAAGAAGTGGATTTCACAAGTGACACATAAAAAGAATTACAATACGCCACTGACGACACTGTACGATATGAATAGACGCATAAAAGATACTTTTGAAACTGTAAGTTTGCAAAAATTTTCTAAAGTAAGTAGTGGTTCTTAGATAAGAATATGCGTGTGTCTATAGCCTGTTAGATTATAAGTTACGTTTCAAGTTTCTAGACATTTGTAAAAAATATTTTTTATTATTATTTTTATACTAGCTCCCTGTCTGAAATTTTTAAATACAATAAGCAACTAGATTCATCAAAACTTTTATTTAAAAAACATCAAACGGTACAAAAATCAATTATTTGGCAAATTGTGTAACAACGGGAAAACTAAGTTATAGAACATTTTAATACGATTCAATAGATAATTAATAAATACATTTCCTGGTCAAGTAAAAAACATGTCGTTTTATTTAAATTAATTAAGTTATAGCCATTTAAATTTCTTAACTAAAAAGTTTTAATTTTTAAACAATCTGTATAAGATTTAAAGTTTATTGTTATTGGAATATCAGATATGATCTATTGTTACAATTTACTGTAATTTTTGCTTACATAACTTAGATACCTCTTAATACAGCCCAAGAGATCGCATGAAAATAATTAAAAAATGTATTTTAAAGGTTTAATGTTTTTAACAAATTTTCCCACCTTAGTAAATGTACCAACATGCGTCTGCTTACTTTTAGCGGCTGCGTTAAGTTAGGAGATGGCTGTTCAATAAAACTTTGTTTGTAAATAACAAGCGGCGTTATTCTAGGCTAAAATATTTCCTTTGTTTTTAATTATAATTACTACTGTATTTTCAGAGTTTTAACAAACGGCGTCGATAACGAAACAGACGATCTCAAAAATGTGACCACGAAAACGGCACACAAACGATGATATTCTAATTTTCAATTTGCACCATCTGATCGAAAATAAAAAATTAGCAGGCGACGACATACTGGCGGCAGACGCTTATCTGATCGGTGAAATTTTTTCCAATTTTTTTTTATAAATAACTTGAGTTATTCCATGATGAAATTTGGAACGTTTCTTTTGTTTGTGAAAATAATTACTACAGTAGTTTTAGTTTTAGAGCAGACGGAGGCATTTACGAAGCAGACGCCCTTAAAAATGTGATGAAAAAAAAGGTGAAGAAACTTGAGTTTGTATTATCTGATCAAAAATAGAAATATCTACAATTTATCTTTATAAAAGAAACTAACAGACGGCAACCTAAAATCAACAGACGACGATTTTCTTGTTTTGTGAACTAATATGCTCTTCGATGCCATTTAACGGTCTCTACGCATAATTAGAATAATTTGCTTGCGGAAAAATTAAGGAAAACACTAGCATTTCTACAGTATTCATTAAAAAAGCTTGTGCCGCCAACTCGTTCATTCGGGTACATAACTTTTGCGCACTTGTATAGTATGTAAATAACTATTACAGCAAATAGTCATATCCACAGATATAAAAATACGATATAGCTCGTACAAACGTTAAAGCATAATAATTACAAAACAATTCACTGCACTGATTCAGATGCAGAAAAGAAAACTAATTTAAAACAATAATGTAGAAGATAAGAAATGAACAACATAACAAAATAAAAATTGTTATAAAAAGAAACTAATATTTAAGCAACTAATCTTCATCATTGCTACTATATACGCCTTCAGTATACGATGCACCTTCGTCTCTGTTTTCCCTTATTGTATTATCGACTAAGACAAGTATTTCATTTATGTTTTGCAGAAATTCTTGGCAATCAAACCATCTAATTTTAAATTCATCGATAAACTATTTTGACATAGATTGAAAAGTTTTGGTTTTTCCTCACAAGCGTGTTTTTACAGTTACAATAGCAGCAATTTAATTGTACGTCGATTTCAAAGTGTCTTTGCGTAGGAGAATACGACTACCCTCAAAATTCTTGATACCTTTGGAAATATGTTTTTTTGGTTTGTAACAATCTATAAAAATTTAAAATAGATCTTTATTTACGCGTGTGTACTTATGTTTCCCGTAAACTTTTTAAACCAAACCAAACCAAACTCAAAGTAACAGTTCAAACTTGGTTTAAAAATTGTTTTTGAATCTTACTTCAAACTTTGCGCCAAATTAATTATTGTATAATTTATAAAGCAACGGAGCCACATAAACGCGTGATTAATGCAAAAATACTTTATTATTGGTTGATAATCAGTGCTGTATTTTGATGTATACGTCGTGAGCATATATCTAAATACACAGTTTAAAATATAACACATGTACAGGGCGATTGATTAGTACGGTAAAGTCTAGGATCTTCTATGCCCTTTGATGTATCAAAGTAAAAATTGGAAATATTATAGCCACTTTTAAGCTTCATATTTTAAAATTAATTAGAATGCTACAGAGTGTTTCATAACGCAATCTCAGATCAAAATTATATTTTTAAGTTTTTACGCCCTGTATAAATTAAAGGAAGTACAAGAACAATAATCTATTGCTATCAAAGTTTTTTAATTATATACAAAATTTATAAGGAAAACATTGATTTTGCTTATATTCATTATATTGATTACAGGGTAAGTCAAAACGCAAATACATTATATTCTCAATGTTTTTAACAGGCTTATGCTTTTGTTTTTATTAAGCATTTCCTATACCTAAAATGATTAATTTTTTATATTTTAATGTTTATATGCAAAGTATTAATTAGGTATTAGGTCATAGTTTAAAATCAATTGGTGAATCAAACTCGGTAAACATTTCATCAAATTTTGGTAGATCTCGAAGATTTATAATTAGGATTTTTTAAGCTTTTATCAAGTATGCAAAATAATCACACAAATATAACGTAAATATATATATACAGGCTGTATCAAATATCGTGTTAAGTAAAGGGATCTCGTTTATTATCGGAGAGAGTTGGTTAAATGGACAAAAATGATCCTTGAGTTATGCCTAAATAAATTCAAGAAACAAAATTTATATAAAGTTTCTGAAATATGGCGGAAACATAATAAAATGTGTGTTTTTGATTTTTAGCTTTAAAATTGTTATTTGGGGAAGTATTTAAAAACTGAAAAAACTTTCTTGAGATAACTTTTTCTGCTCTTTCAGATGATAGCAATACAATTTTGTTATCGTTATTACTTTACTTTATATCGATAGCAACTTTTGTCTTCTAAGGTTTTATGCCATTATGTCATTCTAAGGTTTTATGCCATGAGATAGAAAAAAAAATCCTGATTTCAAAAATGTATAACATGTTCATAAAAAAATCAAAAATAAGTTTAAAATTAAAAAAAAAAACGTTTTGATTAAAAATTTATGAAGTTGGTCCACAGAAAATGAAGGAAGAATAGTAGAAGTTAGACCTCAAATTCAGTTTACATTAAATGTTTGGTGTGGAATATTTAATAATATGATTATTGGACCTGACAAATATGAAGGACATTTAAATTCTGATATGTATCTCACTTTCTTACAAACGGAGTTTGAAAGTTTCATAGACATTATTCTCCTAAATCAACTTAAATCAATTTATTTTCAACAAGATCGCGCCCCTGCGCACATTGCGCAAATTGTTCAAAATTATTTAAACCAGAACTTTCCAGATAGATGGTTAAAAACAAATAGACCCATACTTTAGTTGCAAGGTCTCCGGATGTAACACCACTACATTTTTACTTTTGGGATCGAGTGTATTCTGTAACTTCGAACACTGTTGAGCAGCTAAGAGAGCAAACTATTAGTGCATGTAGAAATTGTCAGACGGTTCACATTAGACGTGCTTCAGAACATGTTTGGATAAGATGTGTAGTGTGTCTAATAAATCAAGGTAGTCAATTTAAAGATTTATTGTAGTCAAATTTAAATTATTTAATAATTTAGAACTGTATTTGTTGTTTGCGGATATTGGTATTATTGACACTTATTAATAAATTTTCAATCAGAACGGTTTTCTTTAAATGTTAAACTTGTTTTTGCTTATTTTGTAAACATGTTATAAATTTTTAAAATCAGGATTTTCTATTTCATAGCATAAAACTTTAAAATAACTACCATATGAAAAACAAAAGTTGGTATCGATATAAAGTAAACTAATAACGATAACAAAAATTTATTGCCATCATCTGAAAGAGCAAAAAAAGTTCTGTTAAGTAAGTTTTTTCAGTTTTTAAATACCTCCGCAATTAACAATTTTAAAGCTAAATATCAAAAACACAAATTTTATTATTTTCTGCCATATTTTAGAAACTTTATAGAGGGGGTTAGTTTTGTTTTTTGAATTTATTTAAGCATAACTTAAAAATCATTTTTGTCCTTTTAACCAACTCTTTATCTCTAATAATAAACGAGATCCCTGCACTTAACACGAAATTTGATACAGCCTGTATATATTGTTATTTATTTTTCACAATTTGTATTCATGAAACTTCCAGGTTAATAATGAAAAAATAGCATTTACGTTGAAAACAAAGAAAATTAAAGCTTTTGATATAATCAACGTTCAAAATATTTTAATTTAACAAATTTTGATTTTAATCTCATATTTTCACTTAACGTAGAAAAAATTTACTTGAACGGTTATGTCAGCTATATATCGATTACATTCGTAATTATTAAAAAAAAACGTATTAATTTATTACTGTTTTGGTGTCACAATTCTCAGAAATCAAAGTAACTTATTTACGATTTACAGTATCAAAAGCGAATGCATGAGTTCTTTGTCAACAACATTGAGATGTGGGCGTTTAATTTCTGTAGGAAGTTATTTTTGTTTAAGTACCAGGTACTACAATTTAGCAGTTTGCGTATACGTTTTTTTTCTGCTATTAAAATTATATTTTTTTATCTCAAATAAAGAGAATTGATTAAACCGATTTCAGTGGTGTTAAAACACTAAAAGAATGTTATAATGTTATCCATAATACATTCTTATGGAATTAATATTAAGAGGTAACATTAGGATCCTTAAATACTTTCAATATATTGTCAAAGCTGCTATAAACACTTAATTATACATTCATTCTTGTAGAATTAATATAGGGACTCCATTATGTTGCTACATTTAATACTTTAATACTTAAATATTGTATTCCTATAGTACTGTTGTTAAAAGTTTAGGGTACTTTATTCTTCTTGTATACACATACTTATAGAATATATAGAATACGTTTTATATTAGTTGTGTTATTAGAAATCCAGACACAAACCATTATTGGAATGCTTTAGAAATAAACATTTATCTTAAATGCTGTGATAGAAGTATAATTAAACTCTTAAAAATTAATACTTAATTTAATTTAAACTGATTATTCAAATTGTTTTATATATTGGTGAATTTATTGATAATACAGTACACATATTTAATAACAAATTTAAAAATAATTTAAATGTAATAGCATTTACTTTTAATAATATAATTGCACTGTAATGTTTTTACTCTTTGAACTCTTTTCCTGTAACATGTTTTCACAACTGTTTGGTCATAATTTTTGTGTATGTTGAGTACCTATGTATCTGTTGCGGCTGCAAAAATTATATATTTCCGCTGTATTAGTCAACATTTTTATTTCATGTAATGGTTGACCGAATATCCCACAAATAAGTTGCTTTTTTGATTATGGTAGGTTTTATAAAAATTTGCGAGACAAATGTTCTTTTAGTAATTGTTTAGATAACACAAATTGAAAATCTTTTTGTCTCACTTCTGGAGTATTTGCATTCTTTTTTTTAAATAATGTATCTATTTATTCCGGCAACATCCAAACATGTAAAAGAAATTGTGAATGACCAGCCGCATCTAACGCGTGCTACAGAATTAGCTTTCATCTACCATATCAACTCCACACTTTGTTTGGTTATAGAACCGTATGATTTTGTCAAATTTTTGGTCAATAAGCGGTCTCTATTGTTATCTAAATACATTGTGGATGCCCAATAAACAATCTTCTTTGATTGAATTTATACGAAATTGTTATTTTTTTAAATAAAAATTAAACATTAATGTATTTTGTAATCTTAGTTGATCTTTCATAAATAATGACTGTATCTCTCTCTTGTTTGTTGTACAAGTTTATACGGTTGACTTTTTTTTCTTAAATGTGAGCTATTTATCGAACGTGATGTTTCTCCTAGACTCCTGAATTAATTTTGATAATCTTATTACTAGGTCGTATAGTTTATTGTTGTGGTTGTACACTTCTTGTCTGTTTGTCAGCGTAAATTTCCATATTATATGTGCAAAAGAAATATCTCAAACCCATACTTTTTCAATGAGTGTATTGACAAAACAAACATCTTGCCTTAAAAATTGCAATTTTTTCATAGTTTTAAGTTTGTATGCCGTTAACGTATAAATCTTAATAAACATAAAAGTCGAACACAAATATGATTTTTATTAAATCGGTGTTTCTAAGATCTACATCTCTTGAAAAATTTAGTTTAATTTTGTAAATATTTATATAGTTCACAATTTGAGTTAAAACTTCATCCGTGAAAATTGATTGCGGTACCTCTATTTCAGGGATTAAACCTTTTAATTGTGTTATTGGTTTTGAAGACTTAATTAAATTAAATATTGTGTTTGCTTTATTTTAACATTATCATTTGGTATCATATGTCAAATCGTAGATTTTTGTTTTCCCAAAGAATAAGGCAAATTTTGCGATTGAACGATGTTATGTGATTACTTGTAGTTGTTATTTCCGTTGTTTTATCTGAACACTCATCACGATCACTAAAATAGCTTATATCAAAATCTGAATTATTTTTACCACGAATATATTCATCGGAATATAGTTTACAGTTACTTTTGTAGTGTCATTTGCATAATTAATTTACTTCTAGACGATGACAATATACTTTTCTGCACTAGTCTAACAGTATAACAATCACATGTAACGAACACAGAAACACATACTTGCGTTGAAACGAACCGCATGTCACTAAAACCATTTCTACTAAAAAGTAAAGAACGCAATAAGTTACCCCACCATTATCAATTTCATCGTTATTTAAATCATTTAACATAAAACAAAAATAAAAACATGACAAAAAACTATACAAATAGAACCTATTCGCATAGCTCCTTTTTAAAAATCTGGGTCGATAACTTTATATTAATTAAAAAAAACCGTTTAAAAAATACAATTATTTATTGTACCAAGTGGTAACCTTATTGCAGAAACGTACAGTAGTTTTGACTATGTGGTATTATAATTTTTGTAAATGCTTAATTTTAGTTTCATATGTTTAAGCGCTAAAATCTGATAATTACCATGACGAAATTAATGCAAATAATTTGTTTAAAGTAGAAAATTAATTAATCTTAAATTTGTTACTTTGGTCTCTTCTATTAATTAATAGTAATGACAAATAAAACAAAAAGTCAACATCAGTTACGTTAGAATAAGAATTAAAACCGTTATTTCTAAAAAGGGCTCAAATGCAGAAAATAAAATTTTAGAGAATGATTGTCATTTGTTTTATAGTGACGTCAAGATTCAGTTTTTTTAAATATATTTTTAAAAGTAACAATTATAACTACATATTTTTTGCAAAACAATTAAAATCCTGATTTGGGCAGCTTTTGGTAACTATTATTTTTTGTTTTTAAGTAAAAATAAAACACTTTGAGTTAAATAAAAACCATCTCATACTACTATGTTTAAACAATGACTCTACATAGCTATAAAAGCGGAAAACTTAAATTGATAGTCGCTTAGTTATTCACACTTTTTGTATTTTGCTTAAAAACTAATATTTGACAGAAATTTTTATGCTTAAAATTATTATTGCCTACGCTTCTTTAAAACATAATTTTATTAGTATTACGTTTGAAATATTTTATTTTTTATATATTGTTGCATATTTATTTATTAAAAACTAATTTATTTAAAACGACTAAAACTACGTTTACTTAATCTAGAAATATGTACACTTTTAAATTAACCGAACTAATAAAATCTAATAATAAAAACACTTACACTATAATTTATATCACTTACAAGAAGATAAGATAACGTCCTCGGATATCACAGTTGTTTACACTAATTATCACGTTCACGATTATTCTCGATTTATTTATGTAGACACACGCGTGCTAACGATTTATTTCCACTTGATAATCTTCTTAACACATTCGCATTCCAGCAATAACTGACCTACGATTTCCATCTTCGGCATTTATAGACATCGGCGAATCTTTCTCGAGCGTTCCCTACTTTTCGCTATATCTTCTAGACAGCTTCTAGAAGGCTCTTGCATTTGTAAATAATTTTTCGAACGTTTCACTGCCCCTTCTTAGGACTGTTCTGTCCCAGAACAGGAGACTGGATGTGACACCGGTAAAAGGGATCGTGGCGATAGCGGCAGCTTCCTCCATTTCGGCAACTTCCTTGACCATAAAAGTAACAGTCAATAGACTTTTCCTGACCCAATATTCTCATTGGTTGGTAACTACAGACCAACACTTGAATGCCTGTTCCTCGGAAGACGACCTCCAACATGTTTCGAACTGTCCTCCAATTCAGTTGATCTAAGCCACAACCAATCTTGGGTACTGCCAATTTTTTAACATGATGGATCTCCATTTCTCTCTTGAGAGTCCATAATGTTCGCCACAGATCTTTGTATAACGGCTTGACACGTGAGTATTTCTTGGTGACCAAATAGAAAACGAAGCGTCCGTCACCACGTAGTCCTAAAACTTTTCCGACTGCCGGTTGCTGTCTTCGTAATTCATTTAGCTGCCCAAACTTCTTTTTAAACACGATTGCAACCCCTCTGGACATGTCAAGATCCTCGCCCACGCAATGTGCGATGGCGTAATCTTTTTGTGTCTGGAACAGGTCTTGTTGTTCTTCGGTGGTAACTCCGAACCTAGCTTTTCCAGAACCTCCGTATAAGTTTATAAACTTCTCGAACTCCATTTCTTCGATTGGATTCCTGGTTCTGCTACTTATTACTCTGGTTTGGACCTGGACTTGCGTATTGTGGTTATCACCAGCAAACGGGGCTAGACGATCGACGTGGACCACTTTTGGCTTGCCTCTGGGCGGTTTTCGGATGCGGTATATGACGTCGTTAATACGCTGCACGACTTCATAGGGGCCCTCCCATTGCTTTTGCAGCTTCGGCGACAAACCACGTCTCCTTTGAGGGTTATACAACCAGACCATATCGCCAGGTTAAAACCCACCATTTTGTGCCTTGACGTCATATCTGGTTTTCATCCTGTCGCTGGCAATTTGTGTGTTTTTACGAACCTCTTCATGTACTTCGTCTAACCTCTTTGCCAGCTTGCTGACGTAATCTTCTCCAGCGACTTCCTCTTCCGGTCTTCGGCCAAATTGAAGGTCGCATGGCAATCGTATTTCACGACCGAGCATTACACAGGATGGTGTTTGGCCTGTGCTTTCGTGAACGGATGATCGGTATGCCTTTAGGAAAAGGTGCAAGTACTGATCCCAGTCTCTTTGGTGTTCGGACACTACCTTGGCTAAGTACTTGCCCATTGTTCGATTTATCCGTTCAACCATGCCATCAGATTGAGGATGGAGAGGCGTTGTCCTAGTCTTCTTAATTCCTAACAGTCGGCAAACTTTTTGAAACAGCCCAGACTCAAAATTGCGGCCTTGATCGGAGTGTTATTCCAACGGAACTCCAAACCGGCAGAAAAACTCTTTTACTAATACGTCTGCGACTGTAGCTGCTTCCTGATTGGGTATGGCGTAAGCCTCCGTCCATTTCGTGAAATAATCCATCGCCACCAGTATGTATTTATTTCCCGAATCGGATTCTTGGAACGGCCCTGCGATGTCAATCGCTACTCTTTTCAAAGGGCTTCCTACGTTGTATTGTTTCATGGGTGCTTTGCGCTTTCTCGCTGGACCATTTCCTGAAGCGCAGACTATGCATTTACGGCACCATTTCATGACGTCCTCTTTGCAGTTCATCCAGTAGAATCGTTCTCGCACTTTACCCAACGTTTTCTTAATGCCAAAGTGTCCTCCTGATGTCCCATCGTGGAGATGCTTCAACACTTCGGTCACCCTGCTCTTCGGCACTACCAGCTGTAGTCTGTTTCCCGTGCCCTCGGCGCTTTTTAGGGATCGCTTAAGAAAACCGTCTTCTTCTATCAAGGAGTCCCACTGCGCCCAGTACGCTTTGATATTTTTGCCCAAAGCACTCACTTCTTCCCAGGTTGGTCGTCGGCCGCTTTCTTTCCAGTCCAGGAGTAGTCTTATTTCAGGATCGTCTTCTTGTTCGCGACGTAACTGCTCAGGTTCCCACTCATCATCAACCATAGCAGTTCTCCTGAGGCATTCGACTTTTTCTTCCAGTCGCGAACAATGGCTGCAGTCCGCCGGACATGGTCTTCTGGACAAGGCATCAGCGTTCCGATGACTGCTTCCAGCACGGTGTTCTGTGTCGTAGTCATACTCTTGCAGTCTCTCGATCCATCTTGCTACTTGTCCTTCTGAGTTACGGAACTGCAGTAGCCATTTTAAAGCGGCGTGGTCTGTTCTCAGTAAGAATTTTCGTCCATACAAATACTTGTAGAAATGTTCGATGGACTTAACGACTGCTAACAGCTCCCTCCTAGTCACGCAATAATTCCTTTCTGGCCTAGACAAAACCTTGCTAAAGTACGCGATAACCTTTTCTTGTCCATCTTGAACCTGCGAAAGGACCGCGCCTATGGCCATATTGCTTGCGTCGGTATCTAAAACAAACTTTCCATTTTCTCGTGGTTAACTCAAAATCGGCGAAGTGACTAGGGCCTGTTTTAGTTGATTAAAAGAATTTTCGCAGTCTTCATTCCATCTAAATTCTGATTTTTCTTCGGTTAGTTTTGTCAATGGTTTGGCAATATTGGCAAATCCGGGGACAAATCTTCTATAATAAGTGCACAACCCAAGGAAACTTTGGACCTGATGTTTGTCGATCGGTCTTGGCCATGCCTGCACTGCTCGGATTTTGTCTGGGTCAGCCCTTACTCCATCTCTAGATACGACGTGGCCAAGGTATTGGACTTCCTTCTTAAATACGTGGCACTTCTTTGGGCTCAGTTTGAGGTTAGCCCCACGTAATCACTGGAACACTTCCTTCAAGTTGTTCAAGTGCTCTTCAAACGACCTTCCAACCACGATTACGTCGTCCAGGTAAACCAAACACGTCTTCCAAGACAATCCGCGCAAGATGGTCTCCATCAAACGCTCGAACGTTGCAGGAGCGTTACACAGGCCGAAGGGCATTACAGTGAATTGCCACAAACCAGTTCCGATCGTAAAAGCTGTTTTTTCACGATGCTTGGGTTCTAATTCTACCTGCCAGTATCCACTCTTTAAATCTAACGTAGAAAACCACTGGGATCCTGACAGGGTGTCTAGCGTATCGTCAATTCTGGGTAAAGGGTAGCTGTCCTTTTTGGTCACGTCGTTTAGTTGCCTGTAGTCTACGCAAAATCTCGTTGATCTATCCTTCTTCTTTACGAGTACCACTGGGGATGCCCATGGGCTACTGGAAGGTTCAATCACGCCTTCTCTCTCCATATCCGTAATTATTTGTTTGGCTTCTTCTCTTTTCGCCAAAGGAAGTCTGCGTGTATGTTGTCGTATCGGCCGAGCGTCTAAGGTATTAATTTTATGTTTCACCACGTTAGTTCTTCCTTTGGAACCACTCTCCAGCGCGAACACATCTTGGTACTCTTGGATCAACACTTTAACTTTAGCCAACTGGTCTTGGCTGAGGTTTTGGCATTTGGTGGTAAGAATGTCCAATAGATGTTGTGAACACTTCTTCGGCGACGTATCTTCGTTCGACTTCACGCATCTCACAATTTGTGATACTGGCGTGCATTGGCCTACCACGGTCTTCTTTTTCAAGGTTACAGGATCTGAGTTGATGTTTAAGATCCTTACTGGCATCGTGTTCTTTACTCGTACTAAAGTTCTGCCAACGAGTAGTCCCTTTTCAACTAAGCCGCCCTCCATTGGTTCAATCGCGCGTATGTAGCCTTCCCGGAGACTTCCATCCAGGCGTGCCATCACCACACTTTCAGTCCTTGCAGGCAGAGTCACGTCTTCACTCAATAAGACTCGCACAGCTGCCTTCTCTGACGAATGAAAAGGAATTTCTTCATTGTCGATCTTCAGGACATCGTTTTTCATATCCAAATGGAACCCATACTTCTTTATCACGTCCATTCCCAGGATAACTTCTTCCGTGATGTCGGCTACCAGTACTTGATGGTCGAGTACTCCATTTCCCAAACCAATGGTTACTTTGACTTGTCCGTGAGTAGGTATTTCGTCGCCCGTCGCTGTTCGAAGTCGTACTGTTACTGGTGATGTCTTCTCGTTTTCCAATAAGATGTCAGGACGAATGATGGTCTTCGTCGCTCCCGTGTCAACCAGTAACTGGACGCTTCTCCCATTGATCTTGCCATCGAGATAAATGCTATGCAACTGCTCCCTAGGCGATGCCATTTGAATGGTAATCTCCGGGGCATGGCTCGTTGAGGTCGACTTTCGCCCCATTTGGTCGACCTGTCTTAGTTTTCCGAACGCTCTTCTGGTCTTCTTTTGGGCTTAGTACAACGGCGTCGTACGTGGCCCACTTCTCCGCAGTTCCAGCTCGTCAGTTCTCTTCCTCGAACTACTCGTTCCCGAAATACCCGTCGCACTATGTCTTCAATGCTTTCTTCTGTGTGCGAGGATACTTCTGCAACACAACGGAGCTTATGGCTGCCTTGGTGCGACGCTTGTTTCGCCGCCTCGAACTCCAAAGCATGGGATAATGCGTCATCCACCGTCTTCGGTCGAGCTAACCGGAGAGTCTGCTGTGTTTTGCTGTCTCGGAGGCCATCTACAAAAGTTTGAATAGCTAACTGCTCCAGGAAGGTATCTGGTGCTGCAGGATACGCAAGCCGTGTTAATCTAGCGATGTCAGCCTCAAACTCTTAAAGACTTTCGGCAGCTTTCTGAACCCGACTTTTAATTTGAGCTTGATAGACTTGTTGAAGATGGGCATCTCCGTAACTCATTTCTAATCGTGATATTAAGAGTTCGTAATTTTCTTGCAGACGGTCCGGAACAGTTTGTAAAATTCCAAGCGCTTGTCCACGTAAGGACACTATTAAAGACGTCGCTTTCTGCTTGTTGCTCCAACCATTAGCTGTAGCTGCGGCTTCAAACTGCTTGTGGTAGGTTGACCATGGAACTTTACCATCAAAATTCGGTGGTACAACTTTGAACTTGTGGGTGGTTTCTTCCCGACGGTCCATTATTAAATCTTCACTCGTGACACTTCCTTCACCATGGTAATTCATTTGGTTCATTCTTTCTTCGAGCAGTTTCATTCTGTCTTCTAATTTGTCCTCTATTGCTTCTATTTTCTCATTTACGGATTCGCAAATTTTTTCTTTCAAATTTAGCATATCTGCTTGGGTTTCCTCTTGCGCAATTTTGATTTGATTTCCTACACTAACTTGTATTTGTTCCTCAATAGTCTTTATTTGATTTTCCATGCTCGCTCGTATTTCTTCTTTTAAACTTCTTGAATTTTCTAACAATTTTTCTTCCATTTTCTGAGAATTTTCTTCCATTTTCTGCGAATTTTCGTGAAACTTTTCTTCCATTTTCTGCGAATTTTCTTCCATTTTTCTATTCATCGATTCTTGACCATTTTTTATCGATTCAAGAAATTCAAATAGTTTTGCATCCATTTTAACTGCTTGCGAACGCGTCACCGGCATAAATTTAAATATAACACGAATATAAAGTTTAAATACACTACTTTTTAAAATGCAGTTTTTATATAACACAAAATTTAATAACGATCGACTTGTTAATATTAAACCACTAGTGTCCGGAAACGAATTTAATCGCGATCACGCACTTATTAAAAGAAAAAGTTTAATAAACACTATTTTATACTTTATAAATAAACACGCGTATCGCGAACAGTTATTTACGTCATCAATTACGGGAGTGATATTATATTACTTAATGGTATTTACACTAATAAAAATCGCGACCGGTTTGTTCTATTCGATACCCCACACCTGACGCCACTGTTGCATATTTATTTATTAAAAACTAATTTATTTAAAACGACTAAAACTACGTTTACTTATTCTAGAAATATGTACACTTTTAAATTAACCGAACTAATAAAATCTAATAATAAAAACACTTACACTATAATTTATATCACTTACAAGAAGATAAGGTAACGTCCTCGGATATCACACTTGTTTACACTAATTATCACGTTCACGATTATTCTCGATTTATTTATGTAGACACACGCGTGCTAACGATTTATTTCCACTTGATAATCTTCTTAACACATTCGCATTCCCTCAATAACTGACCTACGATTTCCATCTTCGGCATTTATAGACATCGGCGAATCGTTCTCGAGCGTTCCCTACTTTTCGCTATATCTTCTAGACAGCTTCTAGAAGGCTCTTGCATTTGTAAATAATTTCTCGAACGTTTCAATATAAACAGAAATTTGTTTTATTTTGATGAATAAAATTTTTTTTTCAATTAATCATTTTTTTAATTTTCAAACTTTAGATAATTGTTTACGTTTCGCCTAGCTTGTAGGCTTTTTCAAAACTATTACATTTGTTGTAATTATAAAATTGATTATTGTTTAAAATAACATAAACAAATTAAAGATTTAAAACAGTTATATATAAAATGGTTATAATGAGTTTTTTTATTATTACTTAAAAATTTAAAGCTGAGTGTCAAATTGGATTATATAAAGTTAATAAA
Source organism: Aquatica leii (assembly GCA_035610365.1). Classification (NCBI taxonomy): domain Eukaryota; kingdom Metazoa; phylum Arthropoda; class Insecta; order Coleoptera; family Lampyridae; genus Aquatica; species Aquatica leii. The sequence goes on along the minus strand of CM069432.1, from coordinate 214,976,486 downwards.
ATAAAATAAATACTTAACAAATATTGAAATAAAAGAACAGTAATCGTTTAATTAAATTTTAATTTATAAATTTTTTTGTACAGGAAAACTTGCACTTTCTAACGTTTTTTATAAAACATAGTTAAAAGAGTTTTAAAATTTTACTTATTTCTAATTTTCTAAAATGTGTTTATCGTGATTATTGGTATCTGTGTGTGTGTAGATATATATACATAATGCAATGTTATGTTTATTGCGCATGTATTGTGCATTATTATCTAGGTGAAGGTTATATTAAATATTTGGGAAGAAATTTTTTATTTTGAAAGAAAATAAATAATAATTGTGTAAAATGTATTAATAATTAATTAATTTGAAATACATTTATTTGACTTAAGTTTTGTATATCATTGCGGTAATTAATTGAGTATTTATTACGTTTTATTTCAATCGTTTCTAAAAATAATCTGTTAAATGTATTTCTTTCGAAATGTAATATTTTTGAATTTTGACAATCAAAGTTGTGGAGATGATTAATGGAATGTTTTGTTAGAGCTGTTATTGGGTTGTCTAGATTTAAAAATTGATTTTTGATAGAGTTTTTGTGTTGTTGGTTTTTGTTTTTGAGTAGTTGTTATCAGTACGGTCTTTTAGTTTAGTAAAAATATGTTTTTTTTAAATGTTCGTATTTTTGAAACTGATAGTAAAAATGTAATTTGTTAAATAAGATGTATTATTTTGATTCATTTAGAATGTATGGTAAACTGATGTATTGTTTAATTTGAGTTAAATTATTATTAAAGTCATTCCCTAAGCAATTAGGTTGTATATCTGTTTTTATTATTTGAGTTATTGTCAAATTTAATGTATTTTAAACGTGTATTGATATTTTTGTTCATGAAGTGTATTGAATAATTATTATTTATGAGTATTTTTTTGGTTATTATTAAATTTTGTGAGTGGAAATTTTTTGTCTAAAAATAATAGTTTTTTTGTATGACTTAGGTGTGCATGAATTGCAATGTATGTAACGGTACCAGTTTGTGTATATTGTGCCGTCATTGTTGTGTATGAGAGTTAAATCTATAAAGTTTATTTGTTTTTTTCTGTTTCAAAAATGAATTTTATTAGTGGCTGAATGTTTTTAAATTTTGAAAATAAGTTTTTGTATAATTTTTTATGAATAATTATTAAGATATTATCAACATATCTTTGGTAGGCGATTTCTTTATATTCTTTAATTATATCTGCTTCGTAATCGTCTATTACTAGGTCAGCAATTGTGGAGGCTCATTGCGCGTTCTTGTATTTGTGAATAAATTTTATTTTGATATGTAAAAACTGTAGAGTTTAGTATGAATTTTATTGATTTAATAAATTAAGTTTTAGGGATATTAGTGTGTTTTTTTGTGGTATGTTTGTGTACATTGATATGATGTCTAATTCTATAAATAGGCCTGAAAAAGTGCGCACTTAACTGCACGAAACGTCGCCTTATAAAGACATTTAAAGTGTTTTGATGCCCCTCCTCATAGAAGAACCTTAAAAAAATCGTGTTAAGTTCAATTAAAGAAAAAAATAATATACAACTTACCATAATGAAAATTGTTTGTACTTGATTATAGATGAGATTTTTACCAAAAATGAGATTATGAGTATGACAATAGTGCTCAATTTGCAAACAAACACTAATCAGTTCGAAAAAAACAATCTCAAAATACAGAACAGTTTTTTTGGCAGCACTGAGTTTAACATAGAACACCAAAATAAGGTAAAGAATCGAGACGAAGTATATACTGAAAATAAAAAAATTACTGAAATTCAAAAAAAAATTATTATAGCAACATTATAAAAAATCAGTATGATTCAAAACGTTGTTTTAAAAGAAAACAGCAAAATATGTTTTAAAAATTATTTAGACACCAAAAACGCCACAAGAAATAAAGAAGCAAAATTCTTAAAGAGCTTCCTCTGTTATGATTTCTTTAGGTTACAAAAACAATTACAATAAAAAAGAAGATATTAAGAAGAAAAAATAAAAGAAAAAAAAATACTTGAAAAAAAAGAAAACGAGCAGAACAGCAATGATTGAAAATTGTAAAAAAAAATACCAAAGAATCAATCAATCGATCAAACCAAGTAGTCACTCGACAGCACTAATGCAAGTAAAATAGAAAACCAAATTAAAACGGACATTTTGATACGACTGGCAGTATTCAAAGGAAGGACAATATTACCGTTAAATCCCTTTTTGAGAGTAGTGGCATAAACCAACACACCTCTAAAAAACTGATTTGCTATACAGGTTTACCCCCAAAATACTACGGGTTAGTCAAAATTCATAAATTAAACTATCCTTTTAGATATTTTTTTTATAAATTTATCTTAAATATTGATGTTAACATCTCAAATATTTTTAATTTTAATGTAAAAAGCTCATTAGAACTAGAAAATATTACTAACGTTATTGTACCTGATAATTTTATACTTATATCGTTTCACGTGGCGCCGTTATTTACTAACATTTCAAAAGATTTAACTATAAAACTAATCAATAAATATTGGTCAAAGATAACAAAATTTACTGCACTTAGCCTAAAAAAAATTATAGATATTATTACTGAAAGGACAATTTTATAAGCAGATTTTTGGTACTGCAATGGGCAATCCTTTTTCTCCGATTCTAGCAAATCTAACTATGCGTGATTTATTAACGTGGGTGACTAACAACTTAAACTTCACTCCGCTTTTTCTTTTCTTATATGTAGATGACGCAATAACATGCATTCCTAAAAACCAAATTGACTACACCCTTTCCATATTCAACAATTGCAATCCGGCTTTACAATTTTCCATAGAAGTTGAAAACAACAACTAAATTCCTTTTTTAGACAACCTTTTGATTAAAAATTCTAACAATATCCTAATAGAATGGTACTCAAAACCACGGCATCCAATAAAATTATCAATTTTCTATTGAAACATCCTTATAACCAAAAAATAAACATAATAAAATCGATAAAAAACAAAATCTTGACATAAAGCTGTCCTCAGTTTCATAAGCAAAACCTAAAAATCCTACAACAAATTCTGCATAATAACAATTATCCTTCTTATGTAATTAAAGGTTTACTCACCACTAACACTCCAATGCCCAATCCCAATCCTTCACCGTTGCCCACTGTCTTAAGTACGATCAACACTGACAGTAAGGGGTATGGTAGTTTAATTAACGTTCTGCGTCACCAAATCATTAAAGCACTAAAAAAACAATACTATCAATATAGCTTTATACAATGACAACAAAGGTTATATTGGTCAGACAAAACAAAAACTAAAAAACCGTATTCAAAATTACAAGTATGACTGTAAAAAAACTAATAACGTTTCTAAGACCGATAAAATCGCGTTGTTTTTACATCATACTCAGTTGCAACATAATTTTAATTTTGACAACCCAACGATATTAAATTTTGTAACTAATTTAACAAAAGATTTGTTGCAAAAACAATCTTTATTAATGTATATAAAAACAACGGCAATTTTAGAACGGACACTCAAAACTTTAGTACAGTATACAATAATTTAATTAAGAAAATACAAAAATGAGCATAAAAAAACAAGAAAAGACTAATGTGTACAGACTATCTAACTTATTTACTAACTTATGTTCTAATCTTAACTTACTTAACTATTTTACTTAATTAACTAACCTAAATATAAGTAAAACTAGGGGTTACTTCGCTTATAACATTTGTAAAAAATTGTATAATTAGTGTGGTTGTTTTATAATTCTACCGTTACCAAACAAAAATTATTTTCCTATCAGTAACCTTTCACCTTTTACGTGCACAATGACACGAAAAATGTTGTGTTTCTAATTAAATGTTTTATTTAAATCTATATCTTTTTCGACTCAGTGGTAAGTGACTTTTGTAACTTTGTTATGCTTCATTTTATAATTATTTTTATTGGTTAGTTACTAAAATGAAAAGGAAAAAAATATTTTATTGAAATTCATAATTTTATAATTATAACAGTGTTAGTTCATTCAAAATGTATTAAAACTTCTAAAGTTGATTGATGTTTCTTAGTTATGTAATTATACATTTTTATTTTCATGTTGATAAAATAATTAAAAATGTTTGTCTTTTACAATAAAGGAGCGAGCTTGATGAAGTGTTCATCTAGAACACGAAACGTCGCAAAAAAACTGAAGTAGTTGCTTCTGTCCAACCTCCTAAAAGAAGGGATCATTAATTTGATCAAATTAGTTCTTTAAACATTACCAGGGGGCGAACCGTTCTATTAAAAATGATAATATAAATTAGTTAATATCATAGGCAGTATGAGTATTATTTATAGTCATCCGATTGATTAATTGCAGCGCTGTAGTATCTTCTTAAGGTAACCTGACCTGATCATATTTTTAGAATTTTATAAATAAATCTATGTTATAGGGCAATTCAAACGCCATAAGAATAATTTCTAAAATACCATTCCTAAGCAAGCATAATTTAAAACTGATCAAGCCAGACAACGCACGGCTTGCAAACATGATAAGTTTACTTACAATTAGTAGTTTCGAATTTAAATTCAGTGTATGTAAGTTTGGTTTCTTAATTATAATTTATGATTTCACTCCATGTCACTAAAACTTTAAATTTTGAAATTTTTGTCGTTATTTAATATATTGTGAAGTTTCTTTATTTTACTTTCGGCGCCTACATAATAAGTTGCATTGTCTGATAAAATAGATATTAGTTTAGCGCAATTAAGACATTAAAATTTAACTATGTGGCTCAATGTGAATTGTCTTTGTTAATAAGCATATAAATAACCAACTATAAGATTTAATAAGTTTGGATTTTTTCAGATTTCTATTGTTTATTTGAATAAAACCGGCGTAATCAAAACCATCGTGTGCAAACGCTGGTGAACCCGCGTGCATACGTTTACTTAGTGGGTTACCCTTGAACGGATTGTACAGTCCTGGATTTGCTTTAAGACACTTCATGCAGTTACCAGTGATTTTCTTAGCTATATTTCGCGCAGATAGTGGGCAATATGATTGACGGATAACTGCTGTTCAACTCCGAAATGTAGCTACTGTACATGATCATTTTCAAAAATTAGATTTGTTCGTGAGTGTTTTTTCGGAAGCAAAATTGAAAATTTTTGATTAAAAGAATTTTTAATTCTATCTTCTACTCCCATGATTCCTGCAATATCTAAGAAACATTTTAAAGGCAGCAAATTTTAATTGTTTTTAGAGTTTTTCCGGTGCTTATACATTTTAGTTTAGCTTAAAGAAATTTGTTTGTAATCTTGTAATTCAATAGTACTTAATGAGTTTTACGTTTACAATAGTTTATAAAGTTTTGAGTTTTTAGTAAAACATAATATCTCAGCAACAACGCGTTTTAATTTAGTTTAATTTAATTTCGTTTAAGCAAAGTTTCATTTATAGATAACAAGTTAGACGATTTCATTACAGTAATATAAATCCATGCATTACAATGGTATTAACATTGTAAAGAATTGCACATCTAAGAATTTTAAATGTGTTTAATATGGGAAGCACGTTTTTAAATGTATTCTATTTGGAATTTAAAACCTCAGAAATTCTTTTATGTCAGGAGAGTTTCAATTGCCACAACTGCTGTAATAATAATTTTTCATAAGCAAAAGGAAACCTAAAGAGGCAAATAGTTTAAAAACTAGCTTGTTTAGAATTTGTTAGGTTTTAACTGTAAGTGATGCTGTATTTTGCAACTACTTATATAATTTTATCAACATCTATTAGTGACACCAACGTTTTGTAATAAGACGTAAAATTCTGTAAGATTTTTTCATAGAGTGGAAGCGAAGTTTGAGGTAGTTTTGTATTACAACACTAGAAATTATACCTTATAATAAGGTATCAGCGATTTAATTCGAGAAATTACTTAGTTTTTTAATATCGGATCGTCCATTTTCTAGTAAGAGTTTACTTCTCTGTTTTTATTCATTGAGACCATTCATGTAACTGCTTAATTAAATATAATTAGAAATATTTATAAAATAATAGTAGTTTACAGTTCCAGCACTGGCCTATAAACTTTTTCTAAGAAAATATATACAGAAGGTAACTCTCAAATAACCTAACACGGTTTAGGTATACCAAGTAACTAGAAGTTTTATTGTATAATTTGTGTAGGTATATATACTATATCAAAAAACTTTTTAGATGGATAAAAATTACTAATTCTTATGACACATATTAGAATAGATGTGTTTTGTTAACATTAGAACACAATAGAAACATATTATTTGTTTGTTTAGAGTTTTCAAATTTTATAAGTCAAATAAAGTATGTATTTTTTTCCGTGAACAAAATTAGTTGATGCACAAAAATGTTACATTAATACAATAATTGCTTTTTTTATTACTTAAATTCGTTGTGCATTTAAATATTGCTGTTTTTTATGAATTTTGTATAACATAAAATTATACGTGTTTAGTAAATCTTTAAATCTAATTTTCGATGTATTTTCAAAACAATAATTTATTTTTGGCGGTATAATATAATCTCCCAACAAAGTACTAAACTTTATATTTTGTGTAACCGAGCGTTTTATATAGCACATTGATTTATAGATTTTGAACCAATTCATTTTGATTAATGATAAATTTAACTATCGGGGTTTTGTGGTTTTTCATTTGAACTAAAATGGCGAATACTTTGTTTACGCCTACATTTTTATACATAAATTAAAATCAATCCAGGACTTTGAATATAATATAAATTGTTTGTGTAAATTGGTTTAAACTAAAAAAAACTATATATATTTAACATTTTATGTATACATTAAAGGTAGTAACAACAGTAGATCATTAATACACATTAAACAACGTTATCGTTTTTTTTTATTAAGATTAATTTTAAAACCTAAAAATTTAACAAATCGCCGTCTTAATTAAAATGCAAATTACTTCGTAAAAGATTTAAAATATTTAGTTAATTTGCCTAACTTGTATTCTTCTTAAAAAACATAAAAACGTAAATGCACAAATTTGTAAATACGTTTATAACCCTTAAATAACGTTAACACAAATAATAATAGACCTTATTATTTAAACAAAAAATAATTAGAAAATTTCAATCAACGGAAGTAGTTTCTATAAATCATAAGCAACAAAAGAGAGTCATTTGCATTTGTTATTTTTTTGTAATTTTAATAATATAACTACCTGTTTATTTTGTTTATTATTATTTTTTTTATAACTTTATTGATTATTATATTATAGTCAAATAATATTATTTTTTGTCAAACTTTATTAAAAAAATTAGTAAATCTTGATTTACTTTTTTTTGTTATAATTATATAATAGTGATGAGCGCAATTCAAATGAATTCATTTAAAATAGTCGGTTGTTAGCGAACCTCAATTGGTTTAAAATCAAATAGCAATAGCAACAATAAAAAAAAGTAAAGTAATTGTAGAAGTTCTCGGTCTTGAAAATCGAATCAAAATAGTAACCCTATGTGAAAATAAGCAACAAAATTGTAGAAGATCTCGGTTTTGACAATCGAACTACCGTTGGTTGATTTATGGAATTTATTAATTACAATGCTGAAGAATTTTAAAAAGTCAATACAGCTATCCATCGTTTCGCTAGTGTTGTTGTTCACAAATATACATACTATACTTACTGCGTTTTCAATAGGTGGTTCTGATACGACGGTTTGATCAATGCTTAATTGACAACTGTCTTTGTTTTGTAATGCCTTGGTTATGTATTTTAGTTGCGACTTACGTGTAATAAAAAAATCATTTTATTTAATAACAACTCAAGCAAAACGCACTTGCATAAATTAACTGCATATGCCTGACTAGCAACCTGCAGTGGATTTTTCCTAGATGGATATATTGGACGTAGATGTTATTAAAAAAACTTTGATTTTAAACCCAATGAGTCTTTTGCGGTATTTTTAAAAAGCTGAGCAATTCAATTCAATATACCACAAATTTAAAACCTTTATTGAAAAAATTAAACAATGAATACGATTTTTATTTACCTAATGATCCTTGATCACTAATGGGTCAGTAATTATTTATGTGTATATTTTTAGAACTTCTAGTTTTACCTGTTTTGTTTATTTTTGTAGGATTTTTTAATTGAAAACATAGAAGATAAATAGTATTGGCGTTAAAGGATAGAATTTTGTGTTCGTAAATGCTTTTGCAGCTTAGAAAGTTCGTTAGCAACTAACGTAAATATTAATATTGATGATTTACCCCTATTTGAAATTAATTTTGGCCAATTTTGTTAAATATTTATGAAATAAAATATATTTAGTTAATGAGTTTTCTACGGATAATTAAAACCCAAATTTGTTGAAAAATTTTGTACACCGTTTATAAAAGAAGCAATTTTGTTGTTAAACTCAAAACTGTTTATCAATAAAAATCATTTATTAATGCATTTTTGTGACTTATATAAAAGGTAGTAATTTATATATTTGTATTTATGATAGTTTTTTTTTGTTGTCTAATTTTTAGGAGTTGTCAACTTTAATAATCAACACGCTTGTTTGAAACACCGTAGGCTTTTATTCTTCAACCACAGGGTATAATTCTCGTTTAAATTGTATCAAACGAACAGATTTACAACTTTGTTCCTATGAATACAAAACTCATTACTAACTCTGTAGTGAAAATGATGATTTTATTGTAACACTTTTACTTAAACTAACAATTAATATGGACGACATAATTATTGGTGACTCTTTCCACTTGTTTCATTTACGTGTCGTATAACGATTACTTACTGCTTACAAAAATAGAAACTCAGCAATGATTATGCCGAAGTGGTCAAGATGAAATATCTAAAATGTTGGCTAGCATTAAACTTACAGAATTTTATAGATTAGTTCGGGAATCAGAATGCAGCGTTTTTCTTAGTTCTTAGTTATATTAGTATTTTAGGTAAAAATTCTTTATCCTCCTCTGTGTGATATACTAATTAATGCTATCTTCTTCGTTTAGGAGGGGCAATATAAAACCACTTTAATTTATTTTTATGGCAACGTTTCGTGCTGAAGGTTAGCACTTCTTCAAACCAACTGTAATTTATTGAACTCGTAAGTCAACACATAGTAACAACAAAATGAAATTAACAGATGATTTTAACACATAAAACTTACAGAATAAAATCAAGCGGATCAATCCACCGACCAAGGACATTGGCAACTTTACGAGTTAGTAATTAAAATAAATACAACATTAAACATACAATGGTCAATATTTAAAATTTTAATATAACGTAGGACATACACGTTCAACAAACAATTGACAAATGTTGTGTAATCAAAAATTTATGAATGTCAAGGGAAAGATAAGAATAAAATGATAAACAAAACTGAATAACGATAGATCCAACCTATATAGTTATCTCACAATTTTGGATATTAAATTATTATAAACGCTGCTTAAATTATTGGTATTAAGGTTGGCTAAACCCGATTACTGCTTATTTGGCATTATTTGCCAGGATACTACACAGATTTTGTAATTTCGAATAAATATCTATACATATGGCATCCAATTTTAGTTAAATTTTTCGTTGCAACAGAACAGAAGCAGTCTAAAATGCTATTTAAACACCAAAAAGCATACTTTAACTTAATTATGCTGAGGAAGAAACGTACGTAGAAAGGTACACATTTATCATTTATATTAGTGTGTCTTTATAGCCAAGTGGTTAAGAGATTTTTAACCAGTCCATGACCTACACTTTGGAGAAGGTTTAAGCTTGAAAATTGATAGATAAATATTATAACTTATAAAATAATAGGTAAGTATTTAATTAAGGTATACAATTACTGAGTAATACATTAAAATATGGTAGATTGGAAATTTAGTGAGGAAATACAAACAAGCTTTACAAAACATCTCTTTTAAATAAAAAATGTATGTCCTGCATATCAACTGCATATCCATATATTGATAGACCTGCACTTAACTTGCAATAACCATGTATGATGTATTTATTAACCTCAAGTCGTCGGTATACTTTTATTCCAGGTAAATGTATCTTATTTACAGATGTGCAAAAATTATTTTTTATAGTAGACCTGCATATCTCTTGCAATATATCATTTTAAATGATCATTTAACTGCAAAAATACGTCAAAAATACCATTGTATACAATCTTCTACTGTTAATATGCAGAATTATATACAAGTAAAAATGTTACCTGGGTAGCACATACATTGTATTACCAGCCTCTGCCACTTATATGTTGTTGACCACTACGTAGTGTCAAATACAACTTCTTCTTTTCAAGTTAATATATAATTTCTAAACCTAATTGATTACTATCTTATTAGACCGAATTATTTTATTTATTTCAGTCAATCTGGATGTCAGGACTAATTTACTTAATCTAAAACATTTTTCATTATTATATTTTGTAGATATTGAATAAGAGCTACATCTAAAATATGCCTAGATTCACTTTTAACATATGATCTTGTTTTTCACGATTTTTAATAATTTGTGATAGTTTTTACACGTTGGCTTTTTGCATTGTAACATTTTGATCTGTTGTAAATTCAGTTTTTTCTTTAGTTTTTCTTTATTATTGTACAATTTTGCTAACTTGTGTTTATTTAGTAATTTAACACATTTACTTTGTGTTTCCCATCTTAGAAACAAGCAATTTTTTATTTATAATATTTTGTTTTTTAATTTAAAATTTATTTGTATTTGATAAAGTGTCAAGTTAATACTTTAAACATTATTGCATATATAATGTAAATTTGCAACCTTTAAACCACACCCTTCCTCTAACATGTTCCTCAAAACCTCCACTCCACTTTTAGCAAATCCATTGCTTTTAGCATAATGTGGACTGCTAGTTACACTCTTAAAATCATATTTTTTTGCAAAAATTATTTATCATCCATATGGCATCTTATGACTCACTAAAAAAATCTGGCATTTTGCGAGTTTCCAAACCAGTTTGGAAATTATTTATATTCTCATCAACGGTACTAAATTTAATTGGAATTGCTTTTGACTATTTAGAGAAACAATACCTTTGATATTATATTCACATTTATCTAAAGCAATTTAAGATATGAAATTGATGTACAATAACTGATGGTCGAGTACGAATGGCGCACAACAAGTCAAGCACACAAAGCACTGAAAAATGTCTATAAACGTTGTACATGCAATTATTGAGTAAAGTTTAATAATAAAAAAAAATAAATTGAAAAGTGTATTAATGTATTTATATTTATCTTATAGGAGTATGTTACAATCGAGCTGTTGTCTACTGAAAAATAATTAAAAATTAATTGTGTTTCTTCAAAACGCTGTAAAATGTAAAAAAAAATAAATTGATTAGTATAAAATAATTGAATTAATATACAATTCAGAAGAAAGGTTTAGTAACAATAATATAAAATTTCAAAAGTTTTGTATGGTTACCAGTAGCCTAATTAAAATGAAAATAAATGTAAATTTGCTTTTCTCAAATTTGTTTAAAATTTTATTTATACGTTTCGTGTTACATGTTTTTACCGTACAAGTATGCGAAAATTAAAACATCTTTAAATTATACATATTGTACTAAATTACATTGTTCAATTCAACATTAAACTTATATTTTATACACTTTTGTTAAGAATACTGTTAATGATGCCCACAAAAATGATTCAAAGCAAACTGCTTTTTTTTAAATTACCGGCGCGTTTTTCGACAGATCCTTAATTATGAGAATATAACCACTAAGGTGCTTCCGTCATTATCTGCAGCTAAAAGATTTTAACTTCCTATTTTCTTGTTACTTTATTTTTATAAAGAACGTAACTGAAATAGTTTAAAAGTGTTAGAAATTTTTTTGTTAAAAAATACGTGAATTTTTTTAGTTTTAATATATTATATTTTTGCAACTTAATATTATTGATATATTTTTTATTAAAATGAAATTGTTACATTCAAATAAAATTGGCAAAAGGTTTTAAATTGTTCAAAATTGAAAATGACGTGCGTTTAATTAAAAAGTTTAATTATACAATAATTTAGAACTATTTTTGCATGTCAAAAACGTAGATAGTTTGTTTATATTACAAACCTACTTGCAAATAAATATATTTGAACAATTATAAAAAATGTAAATTTAGGATATATATTTATAACACGACCATTATTATTCAAAAATATTTATCAAATTATATTAAAATTCTTAAATAACATGTTTAATCGTTTTTATTAAAACGTCAACGTGGTTAATTATATACAGTGCTTTTTTTTAAACTGGCCATAGAATTTAACTTGTTATTTGTTCAACTTCTTCTTAGATACTCTTTTAATTAAAATTTTAAACAAATATCTACATTTATTATCAAGGAACAGTATTTATTGTGACTCAGTTGTTAATTAAAAAATAGAAATATCTATGAGAATGCAGTAGCTTTGTGACTCAACTTTATTGATGTTTTATATTGATGTTCAAAACAGTAGGTTGAAAAACAGTTTTGTTGTGTTTTTTTAACCCAAAATTTATTTACGCGTTTATAAAATAATAATTAGGTAAAAAAGTCAATACAAAAATTCCTATATACCCAAATAGATGCTATAATAACCTTGATTATAGACGCGAAGTATAAAAGAATATTTATTAAACAAAAATTAAGTGAAATGTTTAAAATGTCTTCCATATGCGGCTAAACAATGACCACATCTTTTATACACTTTTTTTCTAAGAAGCCTTCTCAAATGCCAAGCTAATATTGAAGTGAACTTTGTCTGTGTTAATAGAACCCGTCTTAAATGTTTCGTATAAATAAAGTACGGTGCTTTTACATGGTACCAGGCGACCTGGCTGTGTTGCCGCAAATGTTGCTACAACTTCTCGGGCAGAGTTCGTCTTCACATAAATAAAAACTAGTTCAATACCTTCATTACGCGTATATATATGCATATTAAAATACAAACAATTAGTTTTCTAAATTTAAAAAAAACTTATACATTTTTTGACTGACACAACAAAAATGTTTCTGAGCCTACTATTTTAAACATCATTATAAAACAATACCAAAGTTAAATCCATTGGTTAAATCACAAAGATGTTACATTTTCACAAACATTACTTTTGTTAATTAAAAGGTAATTTATTTTAAATCAAACTAATTAATGTCTCTTGATATTAGTTTAAATTTTTAATTAAAAGAGTATCTTACAAGAAGCTGAAAAATTAACATCTAAATTTCTATGGCCAGTTTAAAAAAAACACTGTATGAAAATTGTATTTTAAGAACCATAACAAAAAACATAAATTAACTTACTATAAAATAACAAAAACTTTGAACATAATTGTCACTACTCAAACAATAACAAAATAAAAACAAAATTTTTGTACTACTACAATACTAAATTTTGTTTTTGGCAACAAATTTTATTAACCGCTCTTTTTATTGTACCAGAGATAGTTTTTGTTGTCACTACACGTACTACATTATCTTTTCCTGGATGTAACTGTAGGATTTGTCTCATTGGCCATAGACAGAGCGGTAAGTTGTCGTCAATTAATATTACCATATCACTAAATTCTATATTTGTTGATTCTTTTAACCATTTACTTTGCATTTGCAATTGAACAACAAACATAAAGAAATTCTACAATCTATACACGAAACAAAACCAGATGGTAAGTGTCAACAAACAAGGTTGTATTTACAATTTAGCGGATGTCCGATTACCTGAAAAATGTCACAATGCTTTGCGTTAACACCAAAGTTCGTTTTTAACTATAATTATAGAAATGTACCAATAACAAACCTTATTAAAGATACTGAGGATATATCACGCGTTATAATGACAACGACAAAGAAAGAGTGAGAAAAAAGGTAGTTAACATAATTACCAATTTTGTCAACAAAGAAAACAAAAATAAATCTACTCCACAAGATAGGTTTGTTAATTCATTACTAACATCTACTAAACAGTTTTTAAGAAGGCATGATGACCTAATGCTTTTACGTTCAGACAAAGGTAACTTGACCGTAATTATACTAAAAAAAAAAATATGAAACAAAAACAAATATATTTTATTAAGTGACAATAAAATCTAAAACAAAAATGACGTAGACCTCACTATAAAATACCAAAATGAAAATAACAAAATCACTAAACAACTACTGAATGATGAACCTATAGATGTCATTACATATAAAGAGCTTATTTCTTATACAGGTACGCCGCCTAGATTTTACGGATTAATTAAAACACACAAAGATGACCAACCGTTGAGACCGATTGTGTTTTGTATTGAAACACCTACATATACACTCCCCTAATTTATATCAAACATATTAACAAACATCTCATATTTATTCGAACACAACATTAAAAACTGGTATGAACTAATAGACAACATAAAAAATATAACATCACTTAATTACAAGATAATTTTATTCGGTGTTACGTCTTTGTTTACTAATATTACAAAAGATCTCGCTATAAATTTAATAAATTTGTACTGGAACAAAATAAAGAGTCACACTACCTTAGATCTGTCAACTTTTACCAATATTGTTACATTTCTGTTTAATGCTAGCTACTTTACGTACCATAATAGGATCTATATTCAAAAATTTGGTAAAGCAATGGGTAATCCTGCTTATTTTAGCCAATTTTGTCTTAAACGGTTTACTTAAATTTGTTTTAGAAAAACTCAATTACAAACCAATGTTTTTATTGTGCTGTGTAGATGACATCATAACATGTATTTCAGAGAGTGAAGTTGATAACACACTTCAAATATTTTATACTTATAACACTTTTCTTAAATTTACAGTCAATTTAGAAAAAAGTTGATTGTTTACTTTTTCTAGATGTAAAACTAATCAAAGATCAAACACTAACGGTTTATTTACATATTGGTACATTAAGCCGATGAGATCTAGTATCCTCCTCACCAAAAAGTAAACATTATTAAATCAATAAAAAAGAAAATAATAAAACTTAGTAGTCCACAATTCCATACTAAAAATATAAACATTATAAAGACGATACTTTGTAAGAACAACTATCTTATAACGTCATTAACGTAATTCCACAGCATAATGCTTTGAGAAGCAGTACGATCTCTTAGCAATATTTTTCCATAAAATTTCACGGAGCATGATCGACTCGTGGTAACTAGCGCAGTAGCTTGTTTTTGGTATTTGTTATTGTTTACTGGTTTTCTAACCTTTTTTAGTATAACCTGATTAAAGCCTTTGTGTAATGTAATATTTACCATTTGTTTGCTAAAATAATAGTAGTGATAATTCGAATCTTTTTCGTATACCAGCTGATGCAATAAGGTAAATTTTTAAAAAGTAAATTCATACGTTGATATACCAAGGTTAAATTATATAGATGTAAATTGGCTTAGAAATAGCGGTCGTGGAGATTTGATGACAAAACAAAGAAACTATTGTTACAACCAAGTCAGAATGTGCAGCAGTAATTTTGAAGATGGGATGCTTTCGTCATTGCTATAAAATCGATTAAAACGAGATACTGTTCCGTTATTTAAATTAATACGGTTAGAAGTTAGTGCACCACAGGGAGACTGTCGTAAGTTTTAAATCAGCACAATAACATTGATAATTAGGTTCTTTTCAAAAACCAATTTTGTACATATAAAACGTTTTATTTTCAGTTTCAAAATCTATGGAACAAACGAATCAATTAATAGACACATCAAGTTTTACAATTGATGGTACGTAATTTATTACTTTAAAGTTTCTTTTTTATTAATCAAATGTGTCATTGTAGCTTGCAAGTACCGCAATTTATGGTTTTTATTTTAGAATCCATCTGTTTATTAAATGTACTTATATTCTCTTATATCATGATCAATTATTTTTAGTTCATTTAATACAGCAGATCTTAACTCAACTACATTTGTAATTACTAGGTTAACTATTGTACGGTTATTTTCTGTTGTACCCGTAAATTCGTCAACAATTTGCTTAACTTTTAGGTTTCTAATAATTTGTATTATTGTGACCCAAACAAATTTTGTTTTGGATACATCTATATTAGAATCTTTTATAATTATAAATCGACTGTTATCCGAAACTGTATTTTCACACCACTTTTTTAAATGCTCTATAAAAACAGCATCACTTGAACTTGGTGAGTGACACAACACTGTATAGTATATTGTTTAGAATCTTACTATTATTTTGATACATATTAATGAATAGTTTTGTCTAATTAGAAATTAGAGATTACAGTACATCGGATTCTATTACTTATAACTATTACAGCCCCTCATTTGTAAATTACACCGGATTAGCACATTTTGCACATTACACAAACTGCAAAAAACTTTACTTAACTGAAAAGGGCTAGCATTTGTCTAATTGTTTAAACTGTTTTTATATTAATGATAAATTCGCTATCAGAGGACGTTTCCTGAAACGTAAAAACATTTCTAAGTTATTCTAAAAATGATAAAATATAAATGTTTTACTATATGTTTATGTTATATTTTTTTACATATTTAAAATATTAATATTAAATATTGCCAGAAACATATTTTAGTTATATAATAATTATTGTCTATTTTTATTTTGTCTGTTTGTTTGATTGTCTTATAGATAAATAATTTTTTTTTCTTTCAAGTAGCAATATTTTTTTAGGTTGGTTTGTTGTGCATGGTATAAATTTGTAAAGTCTATAACATGTATAGCGTGAAAAAAACCTTAACCCTTATAATCTCTTAGGTAAAGACTTAAAATTATTTATGCAACAAAAAAAAGGGAAAAGTGTTATTTTTAAGTTTATTATTATTATTTAACGAATATAAATAAAAAAAATATTTTTATTTTATGTTTTACGATTTATTTAGGAGTATGGAATTTTAATAAACTTAGAATTCTAAAAAGTGCCAAAAGCAATTTTATATAGTCATGTAGTCAAATGACTTTAAAGGTAATTCAACTGCTTAGTTACGAAGTATTCGCTGAATTTAGGTATAAATGAATAAAATTAAAAATGAAACGATACATTTAATACATAATATATAATTTAATACACATAATGTAATTGCATCGTTAGGAGTTAAAACAATTTTTCGGGCGGGTGGTCGATTATGTATGCCAACTTCTTGCAGCCGACATCGGATAGTTCGCACACTACAACCCAGTATCTAATTGTCCAGTTTCACTTCTCGTAATCCACCGTCTAACATTTGGTCTCTATAAACATTGTATAAAAATTATTAAGAAAAATGAGTAAATTAATATTACAGTAATAAAAGCAATTGAATGAATCGGGCTAATAAGCTACACATCAAACTTCACACCTCAAAATATTTTTTTTGCTTAATTAAAAAAAAAACCTTGATTAATAAGTATAATTGCAAGAATTTATAGATAAAATAAATTATAAACACTTACAGAAAGACCAACAACGATGAAATTATTTAACCTCCTAATTGATATATATGAGAAAGGTGTTTGAATCCTTCAAATGTAGGAGATGGCGAAAGAAAACACAACTTACAGTGTTTTTTGTAGGCGACGTTTCGTGAACTTGTGTGTCCACCTCATCAGGCCTCTATGTTTAATAAATGAAAAAAATAATAACAAAACGTAAATACAACTCAGATAAACAAACAAACTTTTTAAACAAATAACTAGTTGTAAAAAATTAAACAAAACAAATCTTTTACAGAAACTAACAACATTAACAACAAAAAAATTAACAAAAAACAAGTCAAATGTATAAAATAGACAAGTTACTTACAAAAAACTAAACAAGTAGTGATGGTCCGCCAACACAGTCGTAAAAATTTAACAATGAAAACAGAACAGTAAAAGACATATAAGATGTGAACCTCAAAAATAACATACAGAAACGAGCTCACTAACATTGCACAAGATCAAAAACAGTAATTATAAAGTAAAAATGTTGGCCATGCAAGATAAGAAGTGAAAAATTTTTGAGGTCATGACATTTTTGTGATTAAATTATTGTAAACAGTACTAAAGTTATTAGTATCTGTGTTGAAATTCACATTGTTGTTATGTTTGGTGATGAAAATCATCTCAGCAATTAGTCTTTTATTAAATTTAGGTTCCACATCTAAGATCGTAGGATTACTCAAGTTAAAATTATGGCCCGTATTAATGTGATGTAAAGCCAAAGCCGATACTGCTTTCTTGTTTTTGCAATCATATTGATGATTTTTAATGCGATTGATGGTTTTTTGTTTAGTTTGCCCTATATAACATTTGTTGCATCCTGTGCATTCAATCTTTAACCATTAATGAGCTATAATTAGTTAAATTTTAATTAAAATCGCTTATTGTAGAGACTCGCGGTAAAAATTGTATAACTAAAGTGGCCAAGAAAAAATCTTAGAAATAATTTTTTAGTTTGTATAATGAACATCAGGGAACGTAATCGCTATCTTGAATTACATTAGTAAAGTAAAGAATTTAGCTTTATGCATGTAAAAGTTGTTAATTTTGGCATTATATTTTGACCTCTCTGTATGTGTGTTAGCCCTTTACAAAAAATTGTTTAAAAAATGATAATTTGAAATAATAGTGATACAAATATCGCACCTTAAACTTTATAATTTGACAAGATATGAATTTTTAAAGTTGATGTTGCAAATGTGAACATTCTCAAAAATGCCTAAATTTCTCAAAAACCGTTGACTTTTATGATAATAAACGCTGAACAAAATTAGTTTAAAATTCCACGTAAAATTGAAAAAATTAATAAAAAGTATAGCATTCTAAATAAAATAAAAAAACTGATGTCACTTTCGGTATAACCGAAAGTGATACGTTCTTGAATATATTTTATTTAGAAAACCAATAACTTTTTACTTAATATTTAGAAAAATCAAAATTAAATTATGATTGGAAGTATAAAAATTTTTAACGAAAAACCTTGTATATGCTTTAAACAAAATACTTTTTGCTTTTCTATAGAAATAATACTGTTAAAAACTATTTTTTCAATACAAATATGAAAATAATTAATGTAATATTACATATAGAAACGTTTATAAAAATTTTAGAAAACAAACCGTTTAATCAAAGGGTAAATTCTAAATTTACACAAAAAACATTTTTTTTTGTAAAAACTTATTTAATTAAAAATGTTAAGATTTCATATAAATTACTTAGTAACAAAGTTTCAAGTTTTTTGTTAGCAAATAATAGTAATCAAACAGTGAATTGTATAAATTTGTATCAAATTACTTGTAGTTCTATAAAGGTTAATAACTACACCTAATTTTAGCAGATATTCATCTGCTCATGAATATTCTACCAGGAACACAAGACATAACAACTACAAACTCTAAATTAACTTTAGGACAAAAGAATGGCATTAACATTGAAATTAATATATAGGTAATTCTAACAAAACTACTGTTTTATAATTTACGAAAATTAAAAACATAAATGGAAATTATTGTTTGTATTTTGTTTTTTAAAATACAACAATGTGTTGAAAAATTTTGTAAATTATCAATTTACTATGAAAAGTAATTATTTTATTATAAAACTAATAAATACCTAATATTTAACGAACGCATTTTTATGGAATTTAAATATCATTGTGTGTATTTAAATAAAACAATAAATTGTTGTTTTTATTGCTTTTTTCAAGACATTGCATTTATAAAATAAGTACTTTCTAAACAAATTATTAAATATTTATAAACAATTTTTGTTTAAATTTACGTAATGACCTTAAAATTTAGCAAGAAATTGTTTAAACCAGTAATATACGACATGTTTTATTTAATATTATTTTCTTTTTCAAACAAAATTTTATAAATGATATTTGTAAATCGAAACAAATTTTACAAATACTTTTTTTTTCAATTTTTAACAGTATTTAAATAAACAGTACGTTCCCGTACAACACATATTAAAATTAAAAGGTGACGAAATTAAAAATAAAACAAAGATTTTCCTTAAATCCATATAACTTTTATTTCTAAAGCATTGTATACATTTACAAAAAAGGTTTTTTTCAACTGAGTTGCTTAAATGGTAATTTTATTATGTGTAGGAATTTTTAAAAGATATTGCAGTGATGTTAAATAGTTAATTAACAAAGAAAACATTTCATTAATGAGAAATCTCCCGGATGATTCAAAATTTCTACCGTAAAAGCCGACTTGCTTCACATTTAGCAATCAAAAAATAAACAAAATCTCTTTTATGAAAATTCTTTACTATACTTCATGTAATATGTTTTCTGGCTTTCGTCAATCGTAACATCCTATCTCAACCAAAAGAACGAATATAGTTTTAGTTTTCTAACTCATTAAACAAAATTCTATAAAGTATGCTGTAAAGTTGGCAACCTGGACGGCATTGCAATTTTTTTGTACATGTTTGTTTGCATTTTATCGCTTTTTAGGTTAATATGTTGACATTCGTCGTATCTTTCATGTTTCCACTTTTTGTATCAAAAACTGTTCTTTTCAGAAGATGCGTTTGAGTGAATTAACATTTAATCACTATAATAATGCCGGTTCGTAGATCAGAAAGTTATTAACTTTGCATATATTTTATGAATACTATTCTATATTTAATGTGTGGCAGCTGTTTCAAAGATTAACATCCTTACAGTTACTAGTGTGTCGCAAACCTTAAAGAAGAACGAAACATGTTTCTAAACAACGGCCACATAAAAAATCTATTATGAATATTGAAGAATTTAACAAATGTGTAATCCGTAATGTAATCTACAAAATGTACCAAAATCGTAAATTAAATTATATTAATGTATGTAGAGTTTAAATGACAAGAAGACAACCCGAGACAAGGTCTGATAGAATTCTTAAAAGAATAGGATTCTTCAAAACATATATGAGAATTAATGATGAAAAAATATGTCAATTTGTTTTTTTATGAAACATGAATTTTCTAGAATGACACAGTAAGTCGGTCATGGCAAGATGACGACTTAAGAACCGTTAAAAAAACAAAGGTTGATGCAAAAAGGTTAGTTTATAATTAATTACGAGCTCTGATTTTAATATTTAAAACAAATAATTTGTAAAAAAAAACCATTAACATAATCTATGGTACTAAATTATTTGTTTAATGTTTTGTTATGTATAATGTATAAAATTTATAATTATTTAAATGCGTTTATACAAGAACTTTTGTTTCGTAATTAGTTATACGATGTACTGCTTGCAGTAAACTGAGCGCAAACCTAATAAGGATAACGGACCATAGACAGCAAATGATGGTCTTTTGAGCGGTAGTAAGCTTATTGTTAAATAGATGACCTAACAAAATAATATTAGCAACAAAAAGAAAGATTACAAATTACATTAATATATTTTTAATAACAGCAAAATTATAATTTGATTCAATTGTTAATTAGAAGTTTTATAAAAGTAGTAAAAAATTTAACCTCAAAATTTAAAATAAATATTTGTATTTCTAATGAATACAAGAGTGTTTACAATAATAAATTATGTTTTAGAAATAAATGATTGATACACGTTATATTAAAACAAATACATACATGTGTACTTGTAAAAATGGTTGTAAACATTTGTTTAATGTTAGAAAATAAATAATGATTTATTTTTGTATAATGGAGTTATAAGAATATTATCAAATAAGCAATTAACATTGTTTATCAAAAACTGATACTTTTGTTGTTGTTATATTTTATGTATCTTTATTTCACTTTCTTATTTCACAACTAAAATAAAGAGAAGCACTTTTCAGGATTACGGATAGAATAGCGTTTCTGGACGTTATGCTTTTGTTGATATCATAAAAGAGCTAATAAAGCACAGGTTTTATTGTAAACTATTTACGATTAATATGACCTTCAGTATTTTGACTGCTTTTGACGTTAATATTCAATTTTATGAGTATTTTTATGTGTGCATTGTATTTAGGTATACATATATTATTATAAGGTTCTTTAATTTAATAGAGTGTAATGTACCGAAACTTTTTCGATATAAAATACATATACTATAAACTACAACAGTATTTGTTGGTTGATTTTATATATCTATTAATTATTAAAACAGAAACATAACCCAACTACTTTAATACATTTGTTGCAAAATCAAAAATATGTTGTACAAATTAATTTTTTTTGTTTTTCTTGAATTTCTTGCGAAACTTCTTTCGTCCGCAACTACAAAGTAAACTTAATCGTAATGGTAAATGGACCATAATAGTAACGACATAAAAGTAAGAGATACTCGAGAAAAATATTACATCTGCAAGCAACTCGTGTAATTATTGCTATCATAAGGTTGCGGTTATAATCATGAAAATTGTTCTTACGGGTTAATTAAATCGTTAGAAGTTAATGCATAAAATGAATTAAATTACCGTTTAAACTAAAATCTAAAAGACATAGTTTTGAATGTAACAATTAAAAAACTATTACTTTAAATATTATATTACATAAATACCAATTTGAAAAAAAAACTGTAAACATTTTTAATTACGTTTTATACAATGTTGTGTAACTGTGATGAATCAAATACGCAACTTTTAACAATGAAAAAGAAAACATAATTTGTTTAATGGCCTAAATATCAAGCAAATTTATGAATACTGAGTAAACAGGGAACTCGTACTAATTTGCATGATCACGAATAAACGGGTTTTTGTTAAACCGTTATATTATATTTAAAATACTGTAAAATTGATGTAAAAAATTATACAGAAAAAATTATGTTATGAATACAATTAATTGTATTCTTCTTTTAAATACCATTTTTTTTATAATTGACGTAAAAAAATGTTTAATAAAACAACAAAATTTTTATGTAATATAACTTGAAATATAATTTAGAAATAACAGTTAAGTATTGCCTTTATCACATCTGTTTTAGTGAAATCATGTAGACGAAAACAGTATTTTCTTTAAATTTAACAATAATAGACTTTGAACAGCGTCTTATCAAAATTGTATTGTTTTTGTTTTGAATGCGGATTGCTATCAAACCTAAATTGTTCTTAGCTTGATCTTAACGGAATTTTTAGAATCAAATATATTATAGCACATACGTATAAAATATTTTGAAATTAATTAGAAATTAAAAATAATTTTAAGATATGTGTTTACATAAATAAATATGTAACATCATAATTCGGCAATCTTTTTTAATTATTCATACTGTACACTTATGATATAAAAATTATCAATTTATATAAAAATCTATTATACTTTATAGCAATTCGTTTTTAAGTAGTATTAAGTGGGTATTGTCTTACTTAAATATGCTATATGTTTTTTTACGCTAGTATTAGAAAGTTTGCTTTTCTAGTTATCATCTACCGTCAATAAATTGATGTATTTTGATAAACCCTCTGTTACTTTGTTTTCAGCTTGTCGCGATTAGCAACAAACGATAAGCTATGCTGGCATCCTTAGCAAACTGATACTAAAACTATAATTATGACTAAAGCTAATTTATACTAAAATTATGTGACGCTTACACATAAATAACATAGCATTTTCTTTATATTAGCGATTTTTTATTCCAACAAGTCCTAATTATTTGTTATATAATAATTTATTGCGCTTCTACCTACAACGTTTTTTTAAAACATTTCGAGATTGTAGCTGCCAAAACTTTTTTTGAGGTTGCTAATACTAAAACTCATAAAAAATAGCAAATTTTTTTAGTGTAGAAGAGGGTAAAGAAACACTGCTATATAAACTACTTAGATATATAGAAAAAAAATTATTACATAAATCTAATATTTTTAGGTTTTAAATAATTGTTACAACTTATAGCAAATCTAAACCAATAACAATATAACCCATTCTCCTAATAAAAAATTATATTTTAATTAAACACAAAAAAAGTTTATTCAATCAGTACCTTATTTAATGTTCAATAAATGCCTCTTTTTTTATTGTGTTGCTTTGGAAAAGGACAAATTTTTGTTATAGAACGTTTTATCACACCTCGCGCTATTTTTAACGACACTACGCGCACTATGCCATTATTCCCAGGGTGTACTAACACTACGTGTTTTACAACCCACTGTAAAGATAATATATATGATTTTTTACTATTACTAAATTTTTTTCATTGATATTACTATAACCATTCTCTATTTCTGACGTTTTTGAAGCTCATAAAAGTAGTTGCTTGTGTATAAATTGGTATCCAGTTTTGATCCAGAATCAATGCAATATTGGCCTTCTAATTCAAAAATGATCCAGAATTAATAGAAAAAGATTACAAAGATTATCTGAGATAGGACAAAGTGAACGTGAATTGATACAAACTTTGATTTGAATTAATACCGTGTATAGTTCCTTAAAGGTCAATTTTGCATCTTGTAAGGTTTGCTTTAAATGTGATTTTACTAAATTTACTATCGAGTCCCAAATTTCCCCAAAATTTTTAGCTCTTGAAAGAATAAAATTCCACGTAATTTCTTTATTACTCAATTCTGTGTTAATTGTTTTTTTATTTTAATTTACCATTGGGTCATTTAATTCATTGTATGCATTAACATAATTGATACCGTTGTCAGAATGTATTTATGTACGTACGCTACTACTGCTAGTAAATCGTCAAAGAGTTAAAATAGATAAATGCATCTGGGCTTAACTCACTTACCAGGTCTGAATGACATGCCTTAGTGACAAAACAAATAAAGACGCATATATAAGCCTTTGAACATTTAGAATTTTTTCATAAAAATTTAACCTGCAAACTCTCTCTGTTCTACATATTTCAAAAGTTCTACTCGGTCTTATTCGCAAAGTTGCCAAATTTTTCATTATTTCAAGTAAAGTTGATTTTGGTTCTGTTTTAAAGCATTGTATACAGTTTTTTAAAATCCTTTTTGCCAAATTTTTACCTGTAATCGGTCAAAATCCTTTCCAAACTGCTGAAAGAAGCGACTTAGAATCACAATGTAACAGCCTTAGATGTGTCATAATCAAATTTGTCAAATCATGATTACGTAGCAATAACATTGGATGTTTCTTATGTAAATTGTAATCTGAATTTGAACTTTTTTCACCCACACAAAGCAGTCTTTTTTGATTCAAATAGTGACAATAAAATAAATATGCTAGAATTGTTAACTTTTCCATCTTTCCTTAATTCGGTTAACTTGCTTTTAAATTCAACCGTTTGACATATATCTACTACTGTTGTAAATGAATCTTTTAATTATTACTTGTTTTTATTGTCAATTGCACTTTTTAAAACGTATGTAACTGTTAATAATTTATATTCATCAATTAGTTTAGAGGTGCCTCAGCACCAAAATATATGTTTAAATAGAACTTGAATTCATTTTTATCATGCGGTAAATTTTTGAATGCCACGTGACTTCAAATTCATGACGTCAGAATAAGTAATGTTGCCAGTTCTTATATTGACATTTTACGTTTGTTTATTGGATTAAGGTTAATTTAAAATAGATTATGTTTTTATACGTAGCTTGTTTTATTAAAAACTTCTAGTTATACCCAAATTTATACTTGTAAGATTGGCAGAATTAATCAATTAATTGCAATCATTCGATTTGATAATTAATTTGTTTGATTAATGGTTTTCGACTTTGCATTATGGGTAAAATTGTTCTTACTTTTGATTAATTCAATATCAAATATTAATTTGGTTGATGTTGCGTAGTACATTTATTCGAGTTATGAGATTACTTGATTGCATAATGTTTTTTATCCGAATTATCTCAACAGCAGTTATTTCATCTTAGTAAAATATTTAGAAATAAAAAACCCACAAAAGAAAAAACTACATATATTTTGTGAATAATATGAACAATCAGTACTAACTACCCAGTAAACACAAAACCGATAATGTTTAGTAACAGCTTCAAAACAAAAAAAATTATGATTATTCACTCTTGTTTCAAACATAAAAGAAACCTAAGTGCAATAAAATAGCTATAAGTCCATCGCTGTTTCACTCATTTGAATCAGTATAGCTTTGGTATTTTAAATTCAAATAAAATTGCAAAATAAATGTTGCATTCGGTTTACGTTTTAAAAGCTTCGTTCTTGAACTGATACTAAATGATCAAAAAAGATATTTATGATTTTCTTGTTTCAATAATAAACTAAAACAATTCTTTCAATAATATAATAATACATTTTTGAATGCACGTTTAAAATTTAATTGTACAATAAATATTTTTAAATGCAATATTACATTAAGTTTCAGTAGTTTTAGGTTTTCCAAACAACCAGATTATTTATCAATTTTTTTTTTACATATTGCAACTTTTTTTGATGTGGTCTTTTCACGGAAGCCTCAAAAACTGCATTAGTTACTGTTGGGTAGCAACTTTTAACCGCATCTGTAACATAGAAATAAATATTTCGTTTACATACATAATCATAGAGTTACACAAAATTAGTTACATTTTTTTAACCAAAAACAACACAACACAAACTTAATATAAATATCACTTCAGCAATCATAAAAAAGTTATAAAAACACTGTGAATACCTTTAGATGTAACTTTATGGGTAGGGAGTATATTTCTTGACACTAGAAAACAAATCATTTTAATTTAATAGTTATTATTTCTTTTAGCAGTGACTATTTAATAAAATAAGGAACAGTGTTTCCTCCTTGCTTCTATTTCTTACTAGACATTGTTCATTATAATTGCAGAAGGTTTACTTAAATTTCTCATTAACTTATTCTCAAACTAATTAAAAAAGTTGCTTGATTTATTTCTTCGTTGTAATCTGAGATTTTGGTCAATGAACTAAATAGCAAGTCTGTACCAGAAATAAATCCTTTCTTATTACCGGAAGTACAATATACCTGCTTTTAACAAATATTAATAAAAAGTATAATAAAAGTTTATGCCATCGACTTTGGTAGTTTTTACGTTTTTTAGATCGTCATCCTGCAAAGAACGACCAGTGGATTTTTCAGAATAGTACAGTGTACCATTCTGAAAATTGTGTTTTCGAGAGACTTCCATCGTTCTCTGTTTACGGTAGAAATACTAATATTTAAGGCAGCTGCTACACATTAATAAAAATTAGAAATTACTTTTTTTTCTTAATTGTATGTAGTTAAACATACATCTCAAACACTATTCAAAGGTAAAAACGTTCTAACTGCATTACATTCTTGCTTGAAAAA
Organism: Aquatica leii; assembly: GCA_035610365.1. Lineage (NCBI taxonomy): Eukaryota > Metazoa > Arthropoda > Insecta > Coleoptera > Lampyridae > Aquatica > Aquatica leii. Next base: position 214,949,332 of record CM069432.1, on the reverse strand, counting down.
TTCAATTGAAGAAAACTACCAATTCATAACCACATTTTCTTAATTTCGTACCAGGCATATTGAAAGACTAATCTTGCAAAATTGTTCTAAAATGAACTGCTTCAATATTAATAAGAAACCAAAACAAACATAACTTCACTTGACAATAATCTAGTTAAAGTCTATTTAAAATACATAAACATGAACACCTTATAAGACCTATTGTATCATGCATAAGAGCTTCTACATATGAATTGTCTAAGTACATTTTGCAGATAATACAAAATATCTCTATGTTTGATTTTAACATCAAAAACTCCTATGAATTGATAGAAAGAACTAAAAATATAAGAATACCGTCTAATAATAAATTGTTTTCATTTGATGTTACATCTTTCTTTACCATTATTTCTAAAAACCTTGTAGTTAAACTTATAAAAAAGTATTGAAATGACTTAAAGCGCCATACCAATTTAGATTTAGTTAATGTTGCCCAGCTTATTGAACTACAGACAAAATGCATATTCAAAAATTTGGTACTGACATCGATAATCCAACTTCGACTATTTTAACTAACCTTGCAATGCACGATTTACTAAAATTTGTAAAGAAAGAAACTCACTTTTAATCCTTTATTTTTATTTTGCTACGTGGATGATATCATTACATCGATATCTAATGCAAAAATGATGATCCACATCTAAAATTTACGTATAAAATAGAATAAGGTGGTTCATTACCATTTCTAGATGTTATGTTTAGTAGAGACATTACCACTAACACCATAGTTACTAAATGATACACGAAATCTATACATTCAAATAGAACTATCAATTATTTATCCAAAACCACTTCATCATCAAAAAATCATCACCAAGGCGCTGAAAAACAAAACTTTAGGTTTAAGTAATCCACAATTTTATATTAAAAGTTTTAGCAGTTTAAAAAAGGTACAAAAAAAGAACCAGTATCCTAACAACATAAATAAATAAAATACTCACACATGCTAACATAACCACTAATACTACACCACCTATAAACCTAACTGTTAATACTAACCCTAACACCAACACTATTTACACCAAAATCATAATTGTCCCAAACTGAACTAAATGAACCACTCCGATTTTAAAAACAGATAATATCAAAATAACAATGTATAATTCCAACATCATTTATAACATACTTCACAGTAAAATAAAATACAAAACTCGCATAACAGAAAAACACAATGTAGCGTAAAAACTGGATTCTATAAGTTCTCAAAAATTGGTTAAATAACCATAAATATGATTATACTAACAAAAAAAAACAAGAGCTTATCCGTACATCATATTATTTTGATAATCTCACTATTTTGGATCTAGAGAATAATTATAGAAAAATATTGGTTTCTGAAATGATATTTATCAATATTCACAAAAACCATATTAATTTTAATAGTGATAAAAAGAACTTAAGTAGCATTTACGACAATTTAACTTCTAAAATTGCAAGATAGTTTTCACGTAGGTCGATTGCTAGCAGGTATTCTTTCATTTTAATTCTATAGATTGATAACACTTTACCTTGACTTAATTTTTGATTAGACATGTTATTCTGTTTGTCACTGTGTAATCTGTATTTGTTATTTATTATACAATTTTAACTTTTTGGATTTTTTTAATAAAATTGTTGTCTATTTAACAATTAATGTAAACTCATGTCCTTTGCTCACAGGATTCATCTACTTAATTTTATGCATAAGTACTTATGTTGTTTTACCTGTAAATAATTTAAATTTTTGTAATTGTGTTTTTGTTTATTATGTAATACTTACGTTTAATAAAATTGCAGTAGCCTGAAGAAGTGTTGACTTCGTACACAAAACGTCAACATAATCTGAGTAGTTTTTATGCCTCTCTTGAACAAAGATATATAAAAACCATCAATAATGTGTAAGTTTAAATTTTCTTAAACGATTATTTTTATAAACCGTTTTACTGTGTACACTTTTTTATTGTTTGATAGTTAATCATATAAGCAGTATAATTTATTTTCTTATGTATTTTTTTTAAATTCTATGTATATCTGTTTAAATATTGTTTTAAGTACTAATAAAACTAAAAGGTTTTAACAAAGTTACATCGATTTTTTAATATAAACCTTGAATGTGTTAAGATATAAAACTTGAAAACGTTCAGTCAATTGTTAAAATTTAATCATCCGAATATAAAGAGTTTTATTTATTTTCGATTTACAGTTTTAGATAAAGCTATTTGCATACACAAAACAGTATCGTTTAGAATTCAACTTTAACTTTTCTCAAACTACAAAAGCTTCTGTAACTATTGGATTACAGAATGCAGTGATTCGATTTTGTTCTATTTGATGCAATTTGTTGTTTAATCCTGATATCGAACTATTCAAACGTAAACTTATTCTTGGGAATTAATTGTACGATTAAAAGATCATTGTGTTCATAATATTTAAATAGTAAAGTAGGTACATTTATTTTTGAAAATAATATAATACATGACTTTTTGTAACATTGTATTGATGTATATTTAAAAAACATATAACATTTAAACAAATGTAACACAAATACTTAAGAAAATGACAAAATTAAATAACATATTATTTATGAGATAAAATTAAATGTACAAATTAGGTACTGTGAATTATATAAAACGACTGTCAACAACTTTTTAAGTGTTAGTAGTACTAGTAATCGTAAAACATAAAGTTATGCTTTTAATTTATTAATCATAAATAGTCATTGGTTTAAATTAACATACATTTTCTAATTCCAGTCAGATAAAATTTAATTTTTTTTAATTTGCCGAATTAGAAAGATTATTTATGATTTGGGTTTTGTTGGCAAGAAATTCGTTATTATTAAAGAATCTTATTTTACTTACGTAGTCTATATATTGTAGAAAATTATTTAACAGTAAAGTATGTTTTTGGTAGTCGTTTATACATTCTTATAAGGTGCAACTTTTTTACTAAGAAAGCAACTCCGCTTATTTCTTGGGGTAACAAGTAACAAGCACTAGTACTATTAAAAATTATTTATCTTTTAAAATACGTTTGCTGTGTATTAAAACATTATTAAAAATGTTTTATAAATATAATTTTACCTTAGTGGATAAATGGGTTAGCATTATGTGACTAATTTCATCAAGATCAAGAGCAAACTGTTTGGTGAATATAAGGGTAAAGGAAAATAAAAGATGGTCTACTAATAAAAACAGTAACTGCAGCACAAGCGAACAAACTTCTACGAACAGGAAGACTAGAAAACCAAGATTGAGGTTGCCCCTCATAATACATAATTATTGCAAATGTGTACTGTAGAAGAGGTTTAAGTTTGGAACTTAAAAACCAAGAAGTTATCAAAGTCAAATGTATAAAGAAAAGGGTGGAAGGTAAACTTCAAGATACGCCTAATCATGTACTGACTTTCGACGCCCCAAACGTTTTCTCTAAAATTAAGGTAGGATACCTTTTAGTGCCAACTCATATATACGTTCTAGCACCGATGCCATGCTTCCGTTGCCAAAAGTTCGGTCACACCGCACAACGGTGTAACAACTCGCAATTGTGTGCTTGCGGCAAAGAACTGCACAAAGTGGATCCGTGTAGAGAACCAGTAGAGTGTGTTAATTGTAAAGGGCAACACAAAGCTATTTCGAGAAACTACCCTGTATACAAACAAAAAACGGCCATACAAAAAATAAAAGTGAAGTGAAGTGTCGTACGTTGAAGCCCAAAGAAAAGTAATCCTTCCAACAAGGGACTTTATATGCAAAAATAGTCGAAAAAACCGCAAGTAGATATCACTCAACTTGTACAAGAAGTAATGTCCACTTTAGTAACTGTGTTGAAGGATGTGTTTGTTTCAAAAACCACAACAATGCTACCACCGAATATCAGAGCTAGTTTTCTGTCTAGCTCAAACGCCAATTTTTCAGGCGTAACCATTGATGTGCAGTTTGCGACTGCCAATAAACGAAAACAATCGGACCTGACTCCCTCTCCGTTAGACGAGGGGTCAGATACAAATGAAACGTCTAGTAAAACAAAAAAGAGTTAGCCCAGAAGCAAACCACGAAAGCTCACCAAACAAAAGCAGTCTATGAGCCGTGACGATACGTGACTGTGATATTCTCGTTAGAGAAAAATCTGTGATATTTTTGTCATATTCGTATCTTACGTATTTAGATCTGTGATATTTCTGTTATATTCGTATCTTACTTATTTAGATCTGGTAGAGTTATTCATTTATATATTTATTTATTCCATTACACAGTTATATTTATACACTCCTGTTTGTCTATATTTACATAATATTTGTCTACATGTTTTTATATTTTATTTATTATTTATGTCTTACGTAATCTAGTGGAATTGTAACGGCTTCATAACACGTTATTGCCATCTGAAACTTCTAGTCAGTAAATATAGACTTATTTGTCTATGCTTACAAGAATCCCATCTGAAATCAGGAAAACTGCATTCTCTAAAAAAATACAAGATTACTAGATAACGCACCTGTTCAGCAACCAATTGGTAGGATAGTCATCGCAATTCAAAATGACACCAAGGCGGTACGTATACCGCTTACTACCAGTTTACAAGCTGTGTGCGTTATGATCACGCACCCTTTCACCTTATGTATATGGAACGTATACTTAACTCGGTTTGATTAAACCCTCGAGGACCTGCAATCTATACTTACCCAATTGCAACATCCGTACTTGCTCGTTGGCAGTTTTAATGCTCATAATCCCATCTGAGGTTTGGAGAAGCTAGACGCTTGTGGACGACTGCTAGAAAGTTTTATAAACAATAATTCTAACCTAACGTTGCTGAAAGTTGGTTCACCTACCTTTTTAAACGCTAGATCCAACGATTTTTCGGCCCTTGACATCTTTTTTTGCTCCGCATATATCACATCAAAGATTTAATGGAAAGCTCTTACCAATCTGTATGATAGTGACCATTTTCCTATCACGATGGAATGGACTATACATCTTCCCAAAAGTTATATTTTTGAAACATGAAATATTGATAAGGCGGATTATGATTTTTTTAGATCAAATTTACCTACCGTGGCTATTCTCGGCGGAATATTGAGAAAGTACGTTTTCTCGATTAACCCCGAATCTCCAATTTTGCTAGTGCGGAAAAAAATTGTAAGATTTCCGGTTGTAAACAGCCTTTGCGTTATCCTGTTTTGAAGAGGAACAACCGGTTGGTAAACCTTCAATCCGGGTTCCGGGCGAGAAGGTCACCGTTGGACAACCTGGTCCTCGAACTTTCTATTATAAAAAATTTCGACCCCAGATATCACCTAACAGCCATTTTCTTTGATATAGAAAAAGTTTATCACAGAACGTGGAAATTTGGTGTTTTGGACAGGTTATACGATAAGGTTACAGAGGCAATCTACTCAAATTTATTTCATTCTTTTTAATCAAAAGATACTTTCAAGTTTATTTGGGGCTGGAAGCCTCTAGTCGTCGAACATTAGAAAATGACATCCCACAGGGCTCCACTCTGAGCGTCACGCTCTTTGCAATTGCCATTAACAACATTTGCGACAAACTTAGACTAAAACATTGGTCGCAGTATATATGTCGACGACGTTGTAATTTTCCTGTCCGGTCTTCTGAAATCAGATATAAATCGGAAACTTTAGGAGGCAATCGACACCCTAGTGGTGTCAGCTGCAGAAAGAGGGTTTAAGTTCTTCAGTTCCAAGACAAAATGTATGCACTTTAGTAATATGCGCACTCCACACTACAGACCCTGCATGACAATGAACGGCCAATGTTTCAATGCGTACACGAAATTACTTACCTTGGACTAGAAGGAAAATAGTTGAAAAATAATAAGACAAAGACAAAAAAGTGCTAGTAGCCTCAGTTACTGATGCACTGTAAACAAAAAAAATAAATGTCTTTATTTTCATAATTTAAAATAAAATAACAAATGCTAAAAAATGTAACGCAATGTAACATGGCTTTTTAAAAGCCATTTACGCTTAGACATTGTAAGTAGTTAAGAATTTTGTTAAGGTATAAAGCTACCGTATATGTAAACGATCTTTTAAAAGCTCCTTTGTGCTAGTATTGATAATAGTAATTTGTGTTTTAAGTTTAGATTGTGAGCATCTGTACGGTGTAATATCCTTTCGCATAGGTAGTTAAGTATCTTAGTTACTAATTTGTAATAGAAAGTGACCGAATGTGAAAAGTGTCTGTTTGACATATTTTTTAGGTATTCCATAAATTAATTTTATACAAGCATTGTGTAATCTTTGGGTTTTCCTAATATGGTTGTTATTGAGGCAGGGTCCATATACAATATCACAATAACTGCATTGAAATAAAACAAATGAATCACATAGAATCTTTACTTTTGTCCAGTTGTCTGGATATATACAGTTTAATATGCAAAAATTAATTATGTCACAAAGTATAGGCAAAATGTACGGTACGTATAGTTTAATCATACATACTAATATGCCATTGTGACCAGCAAAATTAGATTTCATATTTAAGATAATACGTTGTATTTTATTTTCTGACGCATGAATTGAAATTTAAGAAAAAATCAATGTTATTGTTTATAGATTTGGGAACTGCATTTATAATAAAGTTATTTATAGTCACGATGTTAGAGATAGCATTTTTTGCTTGTTTCTTATAATATGTCTATTTAGAGAAGATAAATTAACAAATGAAACTAAGGATCTAAGAATTCTTGATAGAGATATTGATGTGGATTATTCACCGTACCAATAACTATCCCATAATTATTAATGTTAAGTCTTACCTAAATTTGCTCAATAGAAGTGTCAGCAGCTGATACTTGCTTTGTTATAGTATTTTTATGTATATCCCTACTAGCATTTTTAGTGGTTGCAACGTGGCAGCCACAGTAGTAGGAACTGTAGAGTGGCGTACCACTAGTCACTACCACGTTACAGGAACAGTTATATACCGTGGCTACCATCAAAATAAGGAATAAATATTAGGTGGTCGTTACGTGATTACAACCATTTTATCACTTATAAAATAACATTACTGCCAGGTAAAATCCACGTCACCGCCAAGTGGCGGCGTGGTGACCATTAGTGGCCCTGATCATTTCAGAAATTGCTTTAATGTATTTATATCTCTGTCCCATTTTAAGTATTGTTTACTTTCTCATCTACATCTCTTTTTTATTTTACAAATGGACAACTAGGTTTACTTCGATCAAACTGTTTTAAGTTTCTATAAACTACATGTTTATTATTGAATTTGTACAACATTTGCTAACAGCAAAATTCCAACAAATGCAAGTTCACTGTTAAATGTAGAGGTTACAGTTTGAAATATAACCATGTGCAAACACAATTTTCATTTTTTTTAGAAAAATAAATCTAAAAAGACCTAAATAAAAAATAAAAATTAAATAACTATACAATCCAAAACACGTTTTATTAGTATTTACATTACATCCAATCAGATTTCAGAACACTTAAAAGCGGCAGCATTGGTGGCGACCACGTGAATTTTGTTGAACGGCCACTCAATAAAGTTTACATGCTTGTACGTTCAGCTTCATAATTAAGTTGGATACATAACCTAACTAATTTATATTTTATTTTTAACTTCATTTCATAACGTATAATTACAATCAATTATTTTAAACACGCTTAATAATATTGTTATCCAGCTTATATATTTGTAATTGTACTAAATCATTTTCACATTATGGATTATACATATGTGTTATTAAATGTCAAATTCCTAATAACTAACTTTACTTTACGGATTAAACTTTTGATGTCTTCCTGGAAAGCAATTTTGGGCTAGACAGATTTAAATACTAGCAGTGTATTTTTATTTATACCGAGCCTATTTGCATTGTAGGAAATAGACCACTATTTAGTTACTGTAACCTAAAAGTGGATTTCAGAAGTAAATGTCACTATGTAGTGGCTTTAATCTAAAATGTCTCGTAAAAATCATTTATGAAAGTGGCTAAAACGTTACAATAACGACAACATACCACTCTAGAGTACACCCACATTTTACGTATACTTTAAGTTTCCAAAACGTGGCCAAAACTTTAACAGCCACTTTAAAGTAAGATTTTAGTTATTCGATTTAGTGGTCACCATTTTAATTTGCCACTCTAAAGTTAAAAAAACTTATAAGTGATTTTACTTAGTGAAAATAACGTTAAAAAAACCTTACTTTTCACCACAAAGCTGCAGAACTACAAAGTAGTTAAGAAATTATGTATCCACGTAATTTCCACTATAAATCAAATTGCATATAAAGTGCTAAACACGTAATGATTACTAAACTGAAGTGGCAATATAAGTTATCCTCACTTTGATGCTACTTGGGATTCCAACACGTCCTTTGTGGTGCATTTTGTCTTTTTGAAATAAGCTGTAGTATGTCAATTCTACATCGGATATCGGTATATTTAAGTTATGTTTCATTAACTGCAATTACATTAAGATTAAATTTATTACCAAATTAACTCTTTTAAAAGTAAGATTTTATATTGATCTGAACACATGTTAATTCATTTGCACAACTCATATTTGTCTATAGCTTACAAGCGATGAAACAGGTTTAAATATGTTTAAATTACATTGTTTAAACACAGAAGCAAAAAAAAATTAAGTTAAAATACAGAAAAGTGTGTGTATTTAAAAACCTAAAATAAAAGTAAGCAATTTTGATACTTTTATTCCCACTGCATATGGCAAACTCAAATGTTTAAAGATGAGATAAAATAGTGCTAAACATAAATTTATAGGTGAAGTAAATTTACTCATATATAAAAAAAAATAAAATGTGTAACGTTATACAATAGATAGAAAAAAAACAAAAAATATATTTATATTAATAAAAATATTACAATGCAGCATCCAGTCTACTGACATCTTATATATAAAAAAATAATTAAATTGAGACTATACATAAACAAAAGAATTCGACTTATATTTTCGCGACATAACATCTAAATTGTGCATGCATGCTAAAACATCAATAAATAAAAAAACTATTAAACAATAGTAATTTCTTTCTATGTAATTTACATAAATCACGATTTGTACAATTTAAATTAAATTTGTTTAAGGTTGTAATCTATACGTATTTTGTGAATGCAGTAAAATTCAAATATGTTTCAATTATGTGGTTAACGTTAGTGCAACTACATACCGCTCAAGTCGGTTCTGCCAATTATGTTATATAAAATACCACATTGTTTGAGAGTTTGATTTATCCATTGCTAGTGATTATTAAATACATGGATAAAAACAAATTCAAAAATATAAAATTCTTGAGCAAAATAAAAAATGTTTTTTTATTTCAATTTGATTGAAAAACAACAAAATATTAACTTTTTTTGTTTAAATCATTGTCTTGAAAACAACTTTATATTTTATTTAAATTACAATTCTTGATTTATCTTGACATTTGCTAATACAATCTCTTGTAGTAAATTCTATATGTATAAACAGGTTTTTTATGTATAGTTTCTACCTAAAAATGTCAATATTAGTTTAGTGTTTATAACAACAAGACATGGACAAAGATAAATAAAATAAATTTCAGTTTTTGTATTTGATGTATTGTTTACGTAATTTGTAAGACCTGTCACGTAATATGCGTAGTAGACGAAATTAACACGACGAACCAACTCTTACGAATATAATACAGTAAGTAGCGTTCTGAAAAGCTTTGCTCACAGGTCCTTTACAAATTACGCAAACACTACGTATATCTTTAATTGTAAACAATGCGGTATTCGTTTTATTTTATTTACTTTACTGTTCTCACGTATTCAATTTTATTGAAATAATTTGCAATAATGCCATCTTGTTCTTTACAGATCAAATCACGATAAGTTTTTTGTGTTTTTTTCAAATCTACAAAAAGCTTTTATAAGTTTGAAGTTAAAATAGTCAGATTAACAAGGATTGCATAAATTAAGGCATCGGATAGTTTCCTGCAACAAGTGGCTATTTAAACTTTTGTGAAAAAATTTAGAAATAACTAAATGTAACAAACCTTTAGGCGTTAAATGCCAGTTTAACTCATGCTTTATGATTTAAGACAACAAAACAAGCGTCGCACCGACGCAACTAAAATTTCTGTTGTATTGCTACAGATATTCTTGTTTTGGCATGGGATGTTTTATACATGAATTTCTGTGCCTATAATTAGTAAATATAAGTTATATTTATTCGTTCGGATTTTTTGTTTTTAAAAAATAGAAACTTAACTTATTTATTTATTAGGCAAAAACTTCGATAGATAGATTTTCGTGTTTTATTTACAAGGTAAACTTAACAACTTCCTAACTTATCTAATTCAACTTCCTTATATAATATTACTTATCTCTATTCAGCCGAGCATTTTGCACAATTATATAATGAATCTTTATTATAGTATTTTTATGTAAAATGCTTTGCTGTTCTATGATCCAACTATGAATCTAATCTAATATTTCGCAAACCTGGTGTCTGTCATTATTTTCATTAATCAATGGAATGTTTGATATAACTTATATAACATATCGTTGTTATTACTTAAAGAGACTTTTTGTTACGTAACGTAGTAAGAAGGTATTGCGATCAGTGAAAAAAACAAGTTTTAAATTTTTACATTTTTACTTAATATAAGCAAAAAAAAATATATAATCATGCATTATAAACCAATATTTATAACAAACACTATCTTTAATTAATTTGTTACTTTTTCATGTTAAAAAAAAGATAGATAAGATAAGAGAAGTCTCGTAACGTGTAGCTTCCAAATGTTAAAGGTTTCAATATAAATAAAATCTTAGACATGGGAAGACTAGAAGGTATATTTTACAGTAATTAGACATTTAAGATACTCTCCGATGCATTCGATATAAAATTAAAAAAATTTTTCAACAGACGGATAGTATTGAAGTGTGCTTAAAAACTTCTAGTAACTGATTAGCAGAAGCAAGAACCATTTCAAACTTTTCGTTTGATATGCGTGTAAAGATGATTTAAATAAATTAGGAAACATGTTAGTATTCAAAAAGTTTGGCAATGAATTTCTTACATTCGATCATTCACAAATTATAATTTGGTAGATAAAAACCCTAACCTTTTTGGGAAAGTAAAACGTTAACAAGTCCGTGGCCCTAATCCTAAAGGAAATAATGAACAAAGAAATAAGTTTGACTAATTCAAATTTTGAAAGAAAAAGCAAGAATTTTTTTGTGCAGTTAAGACTGTACAAAACTGTTGTAGATAATGTATAATACAGTTCTTTGAACTGTTTATGTTTCTAATTTATTTTGTACAAAACAAAAGTTGTACAATCTTGATTTTCTAAAGCTATGGAAGCAGTGATTCGGAAGCAAGTTGAGGTGACTCTCGCAACAGCTTGTGATAGAAACGGTAGGCGTTCTTCTAGAAAACCCAAACAGGCTATGGTTATCGATAAAGTGTACGCCAAACAATAATAAACGTTTTATATTATTATGTGTTGATTCAATAAAATATAGAAAAAAAAACACTTTGAATTATTAAAATGTAATGTAAATAATCCAAAAAGAATACCATTAACAATGTGATACTTCCTTTTATAATATTACATGCGTAATATTTTTTTTTAATTAAAAAGCAATTTAGTTGACGTGAATGCGCAGTTGATTGATCATATTTTTATCCATCAGTTTGTTTTGATTCTTCGATCTAACAATTTCTCTTAATCCAAACAATTCAGTCTTATTACCTTGTTAAATACATCCTTATATTTAAGATTTTCACATTTTCTTTCGGTTAGACTTCACGTTTTTATTTAAACTATTAAGTAGAATGTTGTTGAATGCAATTTATGTTTTTGTTACTGTTGTCTTAAGTATTCTAATTTTTAGTCTTGGTTAGTGCAATAGAGTTGAACTTTTGCACAAAACTTTTTCAATAATAATTATCCGTTGACAAATTGATTTTTAACTAATATTGACGATAGTATCATAAACTATACTTTTTCCATTGCATATATATTCCTACCCAATATTGACGGTAGTATCCTAAGCGGTATCTTTCTAATATTGAGTGTACATTGACCAATTTAGTTATACTTAATATTGGAGGTGGTATTATCAGCGATACCTCTTCAATATTGATGTTGCATTAGCAAATTTAAGTTATTATTCTATGTTTTTTCCAAGTACGCTAAAAATACAAAATAACTCAAAGGTGACGTATTTACAGAGGTTTAAATGATAATGTTACATAGGTCAGTCAAAGTACGTACTTGACTAAATAAACAACACTGCAAAAATTAAGATACATTAGTGAGCGAGTTAAAGCACGACGCATGCTAATTTTAAACGGCACATAGACGTCAGGTCGTCAAAGAGGGGGTTGTAAATAACAGATAATCAGATGTTAGGCCATATAGACTATTAACTTACAGCAAAAAAAATATCCGATATCAATTGAAATTGTAAAAAAACAAGGATTGTTTTTCTTTTTAATTGAATTTATATACACCAAAACAAATTCGACTAAAAAAAATAATGCAAAATCGGTTAATGTTCATTTATAGAAACAAACTTGAGAAGAAAATTGATAACATAATACAAAATTATAATTATTATAAACGACGTTGCTTCTAGCTTCTAGTCATTTAATTGATTAGTTTTTGACAATTTTACTGTAGTCAGTAGTCGACTACTTTGTTGGTGACGTAATTCTAGTTCATAATTCATTACTTTTTTTCTGTAATCGTCCCAGTACTAACTTACAACAACGCAAACTTTAAAAAACACAAATAAAACGTTTGATAAACTAAAATAAAATTCTAAAAAAGCATTTACAATTAAAATTAGATTGTGGCCTTAAAAACTTTTACGCGTCAAGTTTAAAGTATTTTTGTATTGTGCTTATATTATTAGCAATGTTATTGACCAAATTAACTAATAAAAACACGGAATTTAGATAGAACAATGACTGCAAATTTAATTGTTAAGTAAAGAACAAAAATCAATTTGTTATACACAGTTGGTAGACTAAAATAGTATAGATTTCTATTTAAATTAGCCAGTTAATGGTTAAACCCGCAGTTGAGTAAAATGTCAGTAAGGTTGAAAAACTGCGCATTTAGTAGTTGTATGTACGCACAAACAATTTATTTCAAAAATTTATAAAATTGTAGGCTGTACCTGTCTGCTGCTATGTTGCGGGGAGTTTTTTAATGGTCTAGTCCGCCAAAATCTCTTATAAAACGTGTACTTTATACTCTTTTTTTTATTTTGGAAATTATATGTATTGATTAAAGAAAAAAAAACTGTTAATAATACGTTGCCAACATTTAAAATGTAACATTTTAATATTTAAAATTGAGATTTCTTTAGTTTGCTGATAGATACATGTGTAAGTTGTTTATTTTATATCTAAATTATTAAAGAAGAGGGCATTTCGTCCACCTCACCTGAAATTAGAAATGTCACAAAAAATGTAGTAAATAATCTTCTTTCTACAAAGTCAAAATAGTATACTAAACAGAAAACAAATATTTTCAAAGTTGGTGTACAGAATGAAAGAAATTGAAATTTTTAAAAATGTTTTAAATGCTTATTTTGACAAAGAAAGTAAAATAAAAAAATTTCTTTATTATGGTCAAAATATTCAATGCCTAAGACCTGCTAAAATATATCCAAAAATTTATATACGTATATGAAAATTTTCTAAATTGTAGCATTCTTGAAGATATTATCGACAAAATATAAAGCTTAAAAATCTAAAATTTTAGAGGTAGAAGATATTAATTGTTTTATAAATGCAGCAGATGACAAGACATTTGGTTTATAAGGTAAGCGAAGACTTTCTCTTTTTGCTCAGTGAAATTCCGTGATGGTTTGAAAAACTCAACAAAAAACACAATGCGAAGTAATAACATTCTGCTGAACTTTCATTGTTTATTATTTTCAAATGAATATACACAACGTTTCGATTGCTGTGGTATCTGCAATCGTCATCAGGTGAATACTACGACGATTGCAGATACCACAGCAATCGAAACGTTGTGTATATTCATTTGAAAATAATAAACAATGAAAGTTCAGCAGAATGTTATTACTTCGCATCAAGCAACATTGTTTAATACATTCAAACAAAAAACACAATAAAATGTCAAAAATCAAAGGACGCCAGGAAGAAGTATAGCTTAATGGACTTCTGGTCCTTGCCAACCACAAGCCCGCTTTTGAAGGATACACTCTAAATGGACTTACCTTAGAGTGTATCTATCTAAAATCTAAAATTAACTTAAATTTTACATAAATCAAAGGCCAACAAAAGTAAAAGCTTGTTTATATTTAACTATTTAACATTTATTTGAACAAAAATTACTCAAAACAAGAAAAATAAAACAAACAAAAAAACAAAACATTTAAATTAACGCAAAATAAAAATTTAAAAAAAATGTAAGTAAACATAAAAGTTAAGAAAAAATTAAAGTAAATTGTATGATAGTATTAAAAGAAACAAAAATTTAAAGAACTGAAACAAAAATAAAATCATATAATAAAAATTTAAAAAAAAGCAATCGAAAATCTTAATTAACTCATGCACGGCCGTGTGCGCATTAAATAGATATTATATAATTACAAAATGAAATAACGTGATTTCTTTTAAAACAAGAATGACAATCTTAATTGTAAATTACGTAATTAGTCAATTTTCCGCTTCAAACATAAATTTTCTTTTTAACAAATATTTAGTCACATATAGTTTTGATAAATACGGACAATTATCATTAGTAATTGTATTATCGATAAAATCGTTAATTCGCAACACTAGTTACTTTTCTTAAAACCCAAAGCTTTTAATACACTTAAACGCGTAAATAAAATTCACCAAATTTAATTAATCGGTATAAAATCAATACCTTAAATTGACGTCGTCATATATCCAGGAAAGAAAAAAAATGTCCCCAAAGGACTATGTACCGTCGGAAAGTTTTCAATAACCGCCACTAAAACGAAAATATTACCGCGTCGTACCACTCAACAAACATGGTTTTACATTACGTAAAATAAAATTGAAAGCACGTGACATTTTCTTAAAAGTCGTAGACTTCACAAACTAGGAGAAACAAAACTCCACTAACTGCACTAAAAACTAACGTTTTTTGCATATTACTTCCGCGGCATTACTTCCTCTAAAGAGGGTTAGTTTACCACCCAAAGGCATTTCGACGACTGTCAAACAATTAATTAACTAACTTCCACCAAAATCATTTATATATTTTAACCCAATCGACTACCTTTTTCCAAAGGCTGTGTTTGAAACTCCATGAAAGAAAACCATAAAACCAAGAAGTGCAAAGAGGATGCAAACAGATTAAATAACGTCACAAAAGTAGTGTTGAGCAACGGCTTTTGCTTCTGTGTCAAACAGACAAAATATTATATTTCATCACTGTCATAAAGATTAGTTATAGCGATCTAAATCATAGCTGTCTAATAAATTAAAAGAATGGCTTCATTCCAACGTAGTTTAATCGAACTAACACAAAAGAAATAAGTACGACTGTACTGAGAATGTACTTCAAAGAAAGAATTTTTAAAAAAACATAAAATAAACAAACTGCTAAAAATATATTAAATTACCATTATATCTCAGAATAAAAACATAAATTACAACTAGAATTTTTACAGAACAAAGAAAATTCTAAATCAACACAAACGTAGAATACGGATGTTTAAACACCGTAATAATTTCTAAATAAATGAATACAAATTTGTATCCACAACTTTGAATTATGACGTTGGATTTAAAAACGTAATATAATTTTTTAAAATCAATCTGAAATTAAACCTACGTTAGTCGCGTGGTCTACAGTCGTAGACCACGTTAGTTTGAAGTGTGATTATTATGTTTTGGGTTAGTTTGCGCATGTAAGCCCTTGAGTAGCTGTTGGTTATATTGTCTACTATGCAATTAGTATGCTAAATGCAATCTGTGAAGGTTATTGTGTGAGTTTTTGGAAATCAAATACGACTGGTCTACGATCGTAGATCCATGCTACATTTTTCGATGCGCTTGAATTTTTTATTTTTGTAATTTTTATAAATTTTGGTAAGAATTATGTATTTGTTTCTTTCTGAAGCCTATAGTATATTTGTGAATTGTAGACACATACATGTCTGCTCATAAAAAATCCCGTATTGAGAGTAGTAGGGATCCAGATGTTTGCAAGAGATGGTTTGAAGAATTATCTAACGGCGAAGAGAGTCCCTTAGATGACGAAGACGAAGATGACGTAGAAGAGGATATCAGCGAAACAATCGACTACGAAAGAGACTCTGAAGAAGAAGTTCTATCAAACGAAAATGAAGATGCCTTGTCAGAAAAATATTGAAATAATGATAACGCTAGGAGTTTCTATCTTGGAAAAGATGGAACAACCAAGTGGATGAAGAATACTCCCAATGTACAAGTGCGCGTTCGTTCTAAAAATATTATTAAACTTTTACCGGGACCAAAACGAAATGCGCGTGATACGAAATCTGAAATCGAGTGCCTGAAACTCTTACGAACGAAAACATTATTCGAGTGACAACTAACTCAACAAATATATACATTGACAAAATCCGAAACAACTTTGAAAGGGATCGGGACGCGAGATCAACTGATGAGCGAGAAATTAGTGCATTTATAGGAATTCTCTTTTTGATTGGTACGCTAAGAAGTGCAAGAAAAAATGTTCATAAAGTTTGGGACAATTCTAAGGGTAACGGGGTCGAATCGTGCTTCCTTGCAATGAGCGAAAGACGATTTAGATTTCTTGTAAGATGCCTGAGATTTGATGATTTTAGAACTAGAAATGAAAGAAAATAAATAGATAAACTTGCGCCAATTAGGGACTTATTTGAAATGTTTTTGGCAAATTTTTAAAATAACTTTATTGCTAGTGACGACGTAACTATTGACGAACAATTATTAGCATTTAGAGGACGTTGTTCCTTCAAACAATTTATACCAAATAAACCCGCAAAGTATGGGCTCAAATGTACGCTTTAGTTGATGTCAAAACATCATACACATTTAATCTTGAACCATATGTAGGAACACAACCAGTTTAGTTTAGCAACTTAGCCGAAGAAGTTGTGCTTCGATTGGTACACCCGATAGAAGGAAGTAAGCGCAATATAACTGGCGACAATTCGTTTTCGAGTATACCACTCACAAAGAAATTGTTACAACAGAAAAAGTTGACATATTTTGGTACCCTCCGCAAAAATAAACGCGAAATACCCTTATTACTATTACAACGTTACCTGTAAAACTAAGGCGGAGAGCGCGAGCCCTACTTGGTATTGAAGAGACAGTTCTCCCATTGCCGACTAGGCCAGCAAATTATGTTGGACGTTGTTTTATCTGTCCTAGAAAAAAGAACAAATCCACTAAAAAATCATGCATGAAATGCGGTAAATATGCATGCCAAGAACACATGAGGGATGTATGCGTAGAATCTTTCTCCGAATGAAAAACCTCAACTTTACCTTTTTTTTGTCTATTTTGGTTATGATACTGTTTATATTGTGCAGAGTGTATTTGGTTTATATGTACGAGTTGAAATAAAATAGAATTTTGTTTGTTTAGCTTTAGTTATAAAGTTTAATAAGCTGTTAATGTCAATAAACCTTTAAAAAACGTATTTGCACATATTTATTTTTTGCCAGAAGTCATCTATATATATGTATATATCAACATAAATTGTATTTTTTATGGATGAGCAGACATCATTAAACTTAAATGTTATACTAATTTTTTTAAAATATTTAAATTGGCCATTATAGACAATTAAAATGGTCAACAATCGTAGACCGCGCGACCAAACTCGTCACTAAAATTGACGCGACTAACGTAGGGTTAATAAAACAATTCTAAAATACATGAAATGAATAACGTCAATTCAAATACCGGGTCTTTCACGAAAGCAATCGAACAACCTCAAACGACAGTTACAAATCTAACAAAACCGCATTGCAATTAACCATATTGCAAGAAAAATTTAGCCAAAATATCAACGACAACGTTACTTACTATTCTACTAAGGTCAATTTTGTTAAACTAGCTTTAGGGGACAGTATAAATGACGCTACGGTAATAACAAAATAAATAAAATTAAATTGAATTAAGAAACCAAGTATTATATTCTAATTAATTGTATCAGTATTCTTATGTTTATAATATTTTGTCAATTTAACGGTATTACCACTATTGTTTATTTTAATAAAACACTGCTAAATTTAATACCTTTGAATCTACAGAGTTATCTGTAATATAAATTGCGATTAAAAGTACTGTCTTACAAAGCAAATACTTTTTTTTACAATAAAATAACTTTAATTAAAATGAAACAATACACACGCACACGACTTTACATATTCTAATCCTATTTAAACTTTAAGCGGGTCAACTGTTTTGTTTGGTATTTTAATTTATCTTGTACCTTTTGTAATCTAATTTATTTACTTAATTTTTAAAAACTGAAATCTTAATTTTAATTACTAGCTATTAATAATTTGTTGAAGTAAATAAATGTTTAATAGACAATTATTTTAATATATCTGTTATAGTGTTATTTCAATAAAAGTGCAAAGTGCTGAGTAATGCAAACAAGTAACGTTATGTCTACAGATATAAAGTATTTTTTAACCATTGAGGCTTAGGTTAAAAATATAGTTGTTCAAACCGTAATTTTACTTACGGTACTAAAAATGCTTCAGACACTAGAAATATAACATATGCATGTACTGTTAAAAAACATACTATAACATACATTATTAATCTAACTATGCACCGGAATTTGTGCATAAATGCATTTAATGCAATCGAAAAATTAGTTTTTTAGATAAAACGTTGTGGAATTTTATTATAAATTATTAAGTTTAAAAACAAAAACAATTTTAAATTATGCTTTTAAATAATTTAAAGGTTGCGGTGTCGTTTAAATACAATACAGAAAAATAATTCTTTTATTAACATTATTGTATAATGCAGATAATATATAAGATTATGTAAAAAAAAATTATACATGCATAAAGTGTCAATTTTGATTAATAAATGTAAAATTTCAGTTTATATTTACCGCGTGCAAAAACCGTTTTTAAGAACCTGTAATTTGAAAGGTTTCTTTTTGCAATATTTAAGATAAATGTTTATAAAGTAATTGTAATATAGTAAACTGAAAAAACTTTTGCTTGTTATAAATACATCAATCAAAAAAATTGCTTATAGCGTATGGCGAAATATCTTTATAAGATCGCGTTTGAAAGAAAATGACACTAATTGATGACTTGCTGGTTCACTTGTTTTCAATCCTCAACTTAAGGTGTACATAAATTAATATTATTGTTTGTCGCACAAAACTTTTTAAGACTGATAATAAAATTATAAACAGTAAAAAAAACGTTAGTAGAGTTAAGTTTTGTTTTAATAGAATCATTTTGATTTCTTAAAATCGATTTAAAAGCAAGCTATCGTAAATCCGTTTGAGGCATTATTTTAGTAATAAATTTTAAGAATGGTTATTTTATTTTCTTCTTCGCTATGTATACAACGTTGTGTAAAGAATTGTAAATGACCACCGCAGGTATTCTACAATACGTGATAAGAATTTATTACGACAAAAAAGGTAACAAAATTCCCGCTCCATCTAATATTTACTATGAATTCAATCTGGAAAATCTAATCAATACTATAGCAGAAGTTCAATTACGTTTTATCATTTGTATTGTTAGTTGAACCATTTATCGGACAATATTTTTTCATGGTATTTTGCAGTTATTTCAGCAAATAAATAACAAGTATTTAATTATTATGTTCCACATGTTTTATTTATAATGCAAATTAAACACTAAATATAATTTTAATTTTTCTTATCAGATTTAATCTTAAGTTTACTAAACAATTAAACTTTTGGTAATGCAATTATGCGAAAACAAAATTATTTGTCAGGAAATTTAATATAATTAAGTAAAGTTTTCTACAACAGTAAGAAACAAATTTAAATTCCTTTAAATTAAAGCTTTTGTATAAATTGTTTTTATCTAAATTTTTTTGTATAGAATTTATTTTCTTTAAATTTATGTTTGCAAAAATGTATTTCAAATTACTTTTATAGCTTTGATTATATAAACTTTAAAAAAATATAAAAATATTGTAACATACAATACAATTTTTGCATTTAATTTCCATTATAGACGTATACACGCTTCATATTAATATTGGGACACTATTTTGCAGAAATAGTGTTTGTTCTATATTCCTTCTATCGATCTGCGTAGCCACATAATAGTCTAACCTTGAACTATAACGAAGTCATCTTAAAGAATTTAAATATATAACTTACTTTTTTCTTATATGTATATTAATTTATTGTGTAACTAAGTTACTTATTTATTTAAGAAATTAATTATTTAGTAAGTAGTCAGCCATAACTTATTTTATTGACGTTTACACCCAATTATAAAAAGATAATTTTTAACTAAGAATTGAACAATCACAAATTTGATAACCTTGTTTCTATCTGATATCTTCAATTACTAACAATATCATTGATTTAAATTTACAATTAAGTAACAAAGCAACCAAAATATTTGTTAAGACAATAACTTTTATGTTTGTTTTAAAATTATACAAATTTCAATAAAAAGCTTAAAAACTTAATAAAAAAATTAACTCAATTATACTTAATTTATTGTTTCACTAATTGATTGTCCAAACATATTTTATATGTTTAACAATTTTTTTATAAATTAATTGTTACTTTGTAGATTATAAGTTATATTTTTACATTAGAGTTAAATATTTATAACGTAGGTGAAATAAAATTTTCGCATCGTAGATATCGTACAGTACAACAAAATTTAAGTATTATTTAAAAAAAAATTACATTTTCGATATAATGGCCTGTATAATTTAAAAGTGTTAATAAAATAACACTGCTTTTAAGTTACTTTACCTGTGTTTAATTGTGGACCATTGTACTGCACAAGAAGTGAGTTAACTTCCCAGTAAACACGGATTGAAACTGTTACAGTCACAAAATTAAAACAATTGTTTCATTACGTTGTTTCGTGTTAGTTCCATTTTTATATCATTCACATGTAACTGACAGTGAATAAATTGAAAGAGTTCCGATTTTTCACAATCAGTTTTAAACCGTTTCAGTACTTGCAATTTTTATCCCATAATCAGCAACCGTCTAAAAACGGATTTATTAAAACCGAATATTTTTTGAATAACTAGAATTGGTTAAAGATCGATTAAATAAGATTGAATTATTTTCAAAACAGTGGAATCGTTCTAGGAAAAACGAATACTTTCTGATTAGTCAGCATTAGTCGTTGCTATATTTTTGATTACTGTCGTCAACGCTTGCGCTGTAAATTGATATGTTTTCACTTGTTCGGTTGTAGTTTGATAAGTGATGCTGTGTGTACAATTACGAAATGGAACAATAAACGGTAAGTCAAAACATTTTATTATAATCCTTAAATGTAATCGATATTATTATTTCTGTTCTTTATGTATCATGTTTTAATTTGTATAAAAAAAATGTAAATTAACACACATGGTTGCGTTAAGGTAGATTATTGCGTAAATCTGATGATACTTTAGGATTTATAATTACAGTTCAATTCTTCAAGTTTTCTATACGATTATGTACAGCTAAAGGTATTCACAGTGTTTTTATAACTTTCTAATTATGCTAAAGTGATATTTATATTAAGTTTGTGTTGTTTTTGATTAAAAAATTAATTTTGTGTAACTCTATGATTATGTATGTATATAAATGAAATATTTATTTCTATGTTACAGATGCGGTTAAAAGTTGCTACCCAACAGTAACTGATGCAGTTTTCGAGGCTTCCGTGAAAAGACCACATCCAGGAAAGTTTCAATATGTAAAAAACTCAATGTGATATTGTATTTAAAAATATTTATTGTGCAATAAAATTTGAAACGTGCATTCGAAAATGTATTATTATATTATTGAAAGAATTGTTTTAGTTCATTATTGAAACAAAAAAATCATACATGTATCGATCATTTAGTATCAGTTCAAGAACAAAGCTTTTAAAACGTAAACCGAATGCAACATTTAGTTTGCAACAGATTTGAATTTAAAATACCGAAACTATACTGATTCAAATAAGTGAAACAGCGATGGACTTATAGCTATTTTATTGCAGTTAGGTTTCTGTTATGTTTGAAACAAGAGTGAATCATATTTTTTTTGTTTTGAAACTGTTACTAAATATTATCAATTTTGTGTTTACTGGGTTTATACTACTTATTTGCTACCTTTGCGTTGTAGTACATTATTGACAAGCTCAACATAAGTATAAACTTTTTAAACGTTGACAATATATTAAAACAGAAAATATCGTAATTGTACCATTTACAAAAAAAAAAACGATTCCAGATACCTGGTGTAATATTACACCAGCGACAAAGTTACCCTTAGCCAAAAAAAAGCCGCGGTAGTCACCACATGTTCGACTAAACCGATAATTTATGTTAAAATTTTAAAATGCGCAAACGAAGCAATAACTTAATAAACTTGATTTATTAAGTTTTATAATATTAATAATTTGTAATTACTAGTTTAAATCATAAACCATTTTATTGTAAAGTTATCAACATAAAACGAAAGTATGTAAAATTAAATTTGAGTAAATTTTGAATGTTGAAATTGTACCAATAGTCAAGCACTTGTAAATATTTCTTAGCGTTATAAATCTATTAAGATTAGAGAAAGGATTCATGTTAAAGTAAAATTAATCTCTTTAATAAATTTTTATAGTCAGTAGCGCTTTTGTTTATTAATAATAGGAAAAAAAAATTATATAATCGGTAAATTTTTATTTCATTTGAAACACGCAGGGTTCCCCAGTAACAAAACGGCGTAACATCTTAAGATCAATCAACGGATTGAGTAGAAAAAGGAATAGTCAATTGGCAGATTGGGTACTCAAAAGGTTTGTGAACTTAACCAATCAGAAAAACGCGTTTGCGTATAAAGAAGAACGAGAGTTTTAAACGAAGATTTTAAAAACCCTGACGCAGAGCAAAAATAAAGAAAGTTGCTTACGGGAGTTCTTTTTTTGACTTATTTGCAAAAAAAAGCTACTGTCAGGCTGTTTTTTTTCACATACTCGCGCAAATGAGTTAATTTACGCGCTGGTTTTTTTACGTACTCGAAAAAAAGTTATTTACGCGCTGTTTTTTTTTCACTTACCCGAAGAAAAGTTATTGACGGGTGGTGTTTTTTTTGTACTCCTGAAAGTTGGTTATTAGTTAGTGACAAAGTGTTACGTGCTTGCCAACCTGCGTCTAACACCCAACAAACAGCAATACGTGACCTTTAATATCAGGATTAGGCGCCATATAAAAAGGTCAGAAATTAGTTAAATTTATTTGGATCTAACTTTATAATTTTTTTATTTGATTATAGTACGAGAGATGCGATGAATTGAGATATTGTCTAACAAGAGAAATTGAGAATAATTATTTAAATTGAATCCTATCGTTTAAACGAGTTTTTTTTGTTTTTTTTTGTTATTTTCGTTTCTTTTTTTTTTGGCAAACATTATAGGCCATAAGATTTGTTTTATTTTGCGCCGAAAGAGCACGCTAAGAACACCCAGAGAAATTAATAAAAAGGCATGTCGATTACTTCCCATCGCGAAATGTTTTTATTGCGAGTCCAGTTTGCTGTAAGTCTTCTTTGGATGTGACAGGGAATCACGAACGAAACCAACTGTAAAAAAAAATCTAGTTTTTAAACTGTGAATTCACATTTCCAAAAATGAAATCTCCACTTTGAAACTTTTAAATCTGAAAGGATGTGGCAACGTAGCTCGAATCATGTCATTATCTTAAAAGGTGTTGAACTATGAACCGCTATACAATTCAGATAAATTCTAGGAACCATTTTGTTTTGTTATTTTTTTAAAAACGCGCGTCTACTAATTACAGTGTGGTGAAACAATTGCCAGGGATCACGCGATATAAATTGTTTATATAATAATTTAAGTATCTATTTAATCCGACCGTATTCAACCAAAGTCTGCTTAAATTTCTGAAAGTTCTACTTTGGCTCTAAAATTGATTGTGTCTAGAGAAAATTTTATATTTAACCGACAGCTCTCAACCGAGTCTAAGCCAGCAGAAAAGGATAGTCACTGGACGTGAATCTTAATTTTTCGACCTTTGCTCGCATAACATGCTTGTGAACGCAATATTATCATTTGAGCTTTGCAAAGGTGACATTTTGCTTTGAAAATATCTTATTGTGTCAAATAAAATTTGATGTTTTAAGATTTTGTTGCTTGCTTTGTGTTTCTTACCGTACAACAAAAACAACAAACAAACACTGGAACTACGGAAACTGATAACAAATAAGTACTTTTTCACTTCTTATGTCACGACCGTGTCAAATATTTATATATAAATTCTGTCACAGTATTTATTCATAAATTGTGTTAAACAAAAAACAAACAAGTTTTATTAAAATTGCTCTAATTTAAAAAAAAAAAGTATAAAGCGCTAATCATTAAATATGCAAAATTTTATATAGAAACAAGGAAACGGTTTTTTTAAATTTATATAATCAAATTAGGGTTGTTTCAATAAAATTTAATTTAAGTTAATTTGGTGTAAGTGTAGTTGCCTAAGTTGTTGCATTTTCAAAAATTGAATTTGGAATTATTTCCAGTTTAAACGTCACAAAAATTTTATCTGACACCTGTGATATCGAAAAACTTGTGATAAAGACAGTCTTCGTTTAGAATTTTTCCAAAAAGGAAGTTGTGCTTTTTCGAACGCGACTACTTGAATTTGTGCACATAGTAGTAGATCGTATAGTTATCAAAGATCTAAGTGCTCAATTCTTTCGCATTCTGCGTATTTATGGTCGCTTAATTCGAATTATCAATAGGGTCCTTTTAGCTTCATTTAGGACACCATCACGCTTCGGCGGATATTAAGCACTCTTCAGAAGCTATTCTACAATTTCTATATCCTTTTTTTTACATTATAGGTATGTAATTGAAAAGTACCGTGTTTATCATTACGATTATTTGCTTTTTGGACATGTGACAACTTATCGATAAATTATCGTCCATTTTGTATCCAAATGACACTAGGTGCTCGGTATAATTCAGTAATTAAGCACATCCATACTTATAAGTTATGTCAAATTTTTACTACAAGCCTACTAAGATCAAAGGTAATTTTATTGTTTTTAGTATGCATATGTCGCTTCGAGTGATATATATTTTAGGCTTTTTTTTTCCTTTGGGCACGTTGGGCTTATGATTACGGCGCTGTCACGGTTATCGTCGCTTCCGCTTTTATTGTCCTTCATATGCTGCAACTACACGAAAGCTAAGTTTTAGGTATAAGTATTTATAGTCTAGTAGTTTTTTTCCATTATTAGTTTATATTATTAATGCACTTGTTAAAAGTTAGTAAAAACAATGATAGTGAGATTTAATTGTAAATTAGTTTAGTTAGTTCTTAAGAAAGCTGCGTATTTTATAAATAATTTTCTTAGTTTTTTTTTATGGCTAAGCGAGTTCCAGTTTCCTCGCGATTTGATTACTTATTAATTTATAAAACAAAAAAACTGGTGGCGCTCAACTTATATTTATGGTTTTTTTTTATTATACATACATCATTCAAATTATACATTACATTAATTCTATAATATTGTTTTTTATCTCTCGCTACTTATTAAAAAAAACGAATTCACGCCTAGCCTCCGAATTAAAACACCCGAGTTGCGGGCTGCATAAAATTTGGCGCCCAACGTGGGGCATTATTGAGTTGAATTTAGCTTTAGACTTTATAGTTATAAAATAGTTCTGTATTAAGTTAAATTTAGCAAGTGCAATATTAAGTAGGGTTTGATATAATTTTTGTTTTTACTGTAATTAGTAAACTTAGCCTTCGTATTATAATCGGCGGAAATTGTTTGCCCCTTTGTTAAAGTCAATCATAGTGTATATTTACTTTCTGGTTTTTCTCGATTATTACTATTTTTGCGTTTATAAGTTTTACGCTTAAACTGGTTAAGAGGTTGCAACTCCTTTTTTTTGTTTAGATTTTCGGTTCTTTTGTAGTATTTTCAACCTAATATTAGTTTTGTTTCGTTTTAAATGAAGCGTAAAATTGAAGTAGGATTTTTTAGTAAAGATAAACTTTTTTACGAACTTGTTTGTAGAGGTATGCGTATTGGTACGGTTGATGTGATGCGTAAGACCCTTCGTCAACTTATGCGTTTAGAGAAAGATCAATCTAGTGTTAGCGTTCCTACTAATCCATTTACGTTTGAACAAGACGAGGATGCTGTTATTGTCGACCTTAAGCAAGCAATTTCTTTATTTTCCGATTCAGAAACATCCCCAGCTTACAAAAAATTGCAAACAAAACTTAGTCATGTTTTAGGTAGAGCAGATTCTTTAGTTACGGGTGACGACGATAAAAAGAAGAAGATAAGGGTTAATTTTATTCAGGAAATTCTTTGTTTGATGTCTGACACACAACAAAAGGTATCAGACTTTAATGCAATTCCGGAAGTCGAAAATCTTGTTGACAATGTCGGTTTATTAGGTTTAGCAAATTTAGTCGAAGTAGAATCTGATGGTAATCAAAATGATCCTATAGCTACTTCAACGTTTGTAGGTTTTCCAGGTTCAGTAAATACTTCTCATTGTAACATTAAATCGGTACCTGTCAAATGGGGCATAAAGTTTAGCGGACACGGGTCTAAAGTTTCTCTTAACGCATTTTTTCAGCGTGTTGAAGAACTTAGAATGGCTCGTAATATCTCGAAATCACAACTATTTGCTTCGGCTATTGATTTGTTCGAAAATCAAGTTTTGTTATGGTTTAGGTCTATTCGAAGTAAAACTTCTGACTGGAATTCTTTAATAAAATTATTAAAAGAAGAATATTTATCGCGAGATTATGACGAAAAACTTATCAATGAAATTAAGCGTAGGACTCAAGATCCTAAAGAAGGTATGGGTTCTTATATAGCTACAATGGAGAATCATTTTTCGAGGCTTACTCATAAGTTAAATGAGGATCTTAAGCTCAAAATTTTATTAAAAAATATAGCTCCAGATTATGTTATGCAATTAGGGTTTCATAAGGTTAAGTCAATTAACGATCTTCTAGAGATTGGTAGGTTGATCGAACACAAGCGTTCTGTTGTTGAAAGCTTTGTTCCTCCTAGTCGAAAAAGGACAGATCTTGAGCCCGACTTGGCTTTTATTCGAACGCCTTCCGTAAATACAATTAATTCTTCTTCCGGGTCAAATTGTTTCAACTGCAAAAATCATGGACATTTAAGATCTGAGTGCCCTGAACCAAAAACAAAAAAATTTTTTCGATGCGGCAAACTAGGATTTACTAAATATTCATGTCCTGATTGCAAAATGAGAAAAAATTCTTCAACAAGTAACTCCTCTAGTTCAAATGGTCGTAGTAATAATTCTCCAAATTCGTCTTCGGAAAACTTCATCCAGGGACACTAGGAAGTCGACTGGTGTCTCAGTGTAGTTTCGAATCGACTAATTCAGTATTAGACTTTGTAATGTCACATGCACAAGGGGACGAAAGGCCGTATTTGTCTTTAACTATTCTTGGTCAAAATTATCTAGGTTTATTAGATTCAGGTGCGACGAGAACTTTTATTGGTGGTCCTGGCTGGAAGCTTCTTCGTGCGTTAGGTTTTAAATTGCAGTCTTCTACTATCGATTATTGTGTTGTTGGTAATTGCGATAAATGTAAGTGCATTGGAGAAATTGTAGTACCTGTCTGTCTTGAATTTAAGGTTAAAATGATAACTATTTTAGTTGTTCCAAAACTTCCTCAAAGTTTAATTCTAGGTGTTGATTTTTGGCGTACTATGGGAATTATTCCTAATCTAAGGACAGGTCAATGGAAATTTTTAACAAACGAATCTAAAGAGATAGCTACGTTTTGTACTTCTTCTAACTGTGAACAGTCTATATTGAGTCCCAGTTTGACACCAGAGCAAACTCAAGCTCTTCAAAAGTTACTTGATGAAAATTTTTCTTTAAAATTTGACTCCACTACTTTAGGATGTACTACAAAAATTGAACATGTTATAAGGACAAAGGTTGAACCAATCAAACAAAGGTACTATCCGGTGTCTCCTTATATGCAAGGGCATATTGACGAAGAACTAGAAAACATGCTTAAAATGGTTGTAGTTAAGCCTTCGTCTAGTCCATGGTCTTCGCCTATTCGACGCTTATCCACTACCTTACGTAAACCATACATTAGACAAACTAAGAGATGCAAAATATTTATCCACGCTTGACGTAAAGTCAGCTTTTTGGCAGATTCCTCTCTCGGAAGAGAGTAAACCATTGACCGCTTTTACGATACCCAATAGAGGCTTGTATCAGTTTACTCGCATGCTTTTCGGTTTGCACAATGCTTCAGCTACATGGCAACGTTTCATAGATGGTGCTTTGGGTTCTGATCTTGAGGCTCACGTTTTAGTGTATTTGGATGATATAATTGTTGTCACCTCTACTTTTGAAAAACATATTATTGTCTTGCGTAAAGTTTTCAATCGTTTACGTAATGCAGGTATCACTTTAGGCCGCGATAAATGTAAATTTTGCTGTTCTGAATTAAAATACTTGGGTTTTGTTGTTAACGGTAATGGATTATATGTTGATCCGGATAAGGTAACGGCGTTACTGAAAATTCCAAGTCCTAAGAACGTTCCCGAAGTGCGTAGTTTAATAGGGTTTGCTTCCTGGTATCGAAGGTTTGTGCCACAATTTTCGGATCTTATGTCTCCGATCATTGCACTCACTCGGAAGGGCTCTAAATTTGAATGGTCGGTTGAATGCGAAACTGCGTTTATGACACTGAAAGAGGTGTTAGTTAGCGCTCCCATTCTTTCGTGTCCAAATTTTGAGGCTCCTATTGTTCTTCAGACCGATGCGTCAGGTCATGGGTTGGGTGCAGTGTTAATTCAGCATATTGATGGTGAAGAAAAAGTTATTTATTATTTAAGTCGTTCTTTAAATAAGAATGAACGAAACTATTCTACTACAGAAAGAGAGTGCTTGGCGGTTTTATAGGCTGTTGAACGTCTAAGACCTCATCTTGAAGGTGTCAGTTTCCAAGTTATCACTGACCACGCTTCTTTAGTTTGGTTGCAGAATCTTAAAGATCCTACTGGTAGGTTAGCACGATGGGCAATCAGACTCCAGCAATATGATTTTGTAATTACTCATCGTAAGGGCAAAGAACATATCGTTCCTGATATATAATCTAGGTCGGTGCCTGTCGTCAATGGAAGTGTTGAGCTTAATATTACTCCTCTTAGCGATTGTTGGTACTTGAAAATGCTGGAAAAGGTAACAAGATATCCTGCTAAATATCCGCATTGGAGAGTAGATAAAACCAAACTTTTCAAACATATCAAGTCCGAACCCATTCTGGAGGGTTACGATTCGTGGAAAGAAGTCTTACCTAAAGAAAAACGTCTTAGTACAATGTTAAGGTTTCATGATTTGCCTACCGCTGGTCATCTCGGTGTATATAAAACTTATAATAGAGTAAGGGAGAAGTATTTTTGACCTAAAATAAGACAAGATGTTGCTCGTTATGTGAGATCTTGTAAAATCTGTCAAAAATGTGTGAAATGTCTAAACTTTGGCAAATGATAAGCATAGATTTAGTTGGGCCTCTTCCAAAATCTTCAACTGGTCACATGAATATACTTGTAGTTACCGATTATTTTAGTAAGTTTAGTTTGTTTTTTCCGATGCGTACTGCTATTGCATCGACAGTATGTTCTAAGATTGAGCACGACGTATTTCTCATGTTCGGTGTTCCCAAAATTATTTTAGTTGATAATGGCAAACAATTTGTAAGTGGTTCTTTTCGATCATTGTGCAGCAAGTATGATGCTAAAATCAGGTATAATCCTAATTACCACCCGCAATCAAACCCAACGGAACGGGTAAATCGAGTTCTTAAAACTATGCTAAGGTCGTACATCGCCGACAATCAACGTTTGTGGGATAAAAATCTTCCTCATTTTGGGTGTGCGTTACGAACCGCTCGACACGAAGTCACAGGCTACAGTCCTTATTTTATAAACTTTGGTCGTAATCAAGTGCTTTGCGGTACAGAACACTCTATATCAGATGATGTTGACCTTACGATAGATAGGGATAATCATATTAGTAAAATACGAATTCTACCTGAGGTGTATGCAAAAGTAAAAGAAAGGTTAGCAAAAGCATATGAAAAAAACAAAAAATATTACGATTTGCGCAAAAGAAATGATGAATTTAATAAAGGTGATAAAGTTTGGCGTAAGAATTTTACATTGTCCAATTCTGCCAACTATTATAGTTCAAAATTAGCTCCGAAATTTGTTGGTCTGTTCATTATTAAAAAAAATTATCCCGCTGGACTTATACGTTACAAGATCTGCAAGGAAAAGATGTAGGTGTCTTCCATGCAAAAGATCTTAAGCCGTATGTTGATTAATTTGTTTTTTTGTCCTTATGTACAATATTAGTTTTTTTTAGTTTTGATCTTTAGTTTTAGCCGCAAATGGAATTTGCGTCTTGAAGTTAGGGGGGAATTGTAACGGTTTTTTCTAATTTATATAATCAAATTAGGGTTGTTTCAATAAAATTTAATTTAAGTTAATTTGGTGTAAGTGTAGTTGCCTAAGTTGTTGCATTTTCAAAAATTGAATTTGGAATTATTTCCAGTTTAAACGTCACAAAAATTTTATCTGACACCTGTGATATCGAAAAACTTGTGATAAAGACAGTCTGTAACGTCCCGTTTGAATTCATTACAATTAAAATTCAATTTTACAATCGTTTATTTTCTGCAACTAATATTGCACTTAAATTTATTAAGTTTGACAACGTCGCGTTGTTTTAACTGTACTTTGGTATTCGCTTCAACTTCATCTTTGTTCCACTTCCGTTTGAGCGATCTCGCGTGGTTCACGTGTGTGATGCGAGGGAGACAAAATTTTCTATATTATGGCGTGGAAACGCATGTAATTTAATTTTTATTCATTCCATCTAATTATTGGTGAGTTTACCTTTATTTTGATATAATTTTTCTATTGAATTCAACATTTTTAGTGATTTCAAAGAATTGCGCAATACGTTAGACAAAGGAATGTATTTTAAGACCGTTGCATTGAAGGTGTGACGTAAGTACATGATGTCATTTAAAAAAAACCGTTCTAATTATTTGTATTTAGGGTCTTTTTCTTTTGGATCTTTTATTTTTATTCTGGATCTTTTCGTTTATTTTGGTTTTGTCGTTGAATTAAAGAATTATCGTTAATGAAGTTTATTATACATGGATATTTCATGCTGATTGGTGTGTTTTGAAATCTACCTTCCTTTAGAAGAATTTTTATCACAAGAACAAAGTATGTGCTAAAAATAGAAGATATCCGATAACGTTATTTTCCACATGGTGAGTCAACTAAAATTAATACTACCTGTTAAGTTTATCTTAAAATAACTAAATTGTGTTGTTTAAAACCTTTCGGGAAACATACTCGATAACGAATTTACCGTTTACTATTTTTTGCATTTAATATTAATTACTTATTAGGTGTAAGATTTTACGCTTTTTATTCATTACGTAACGTGGTTGGCGCCCTAATATTTTAATTTAAATACTGTTTTATTCTAAATATGTTTAATTCAAATGTTGTTCTTTAATGTAAATAGTTAATTAAGTATAATTAATAAATTTAAGGAGTTCACATCTTTGTAGTAATTTGCATTCAACCCATCACCCTGAGGGTCTGTGCCTACGATTGCTTGCCGTGCTTTTAATTAATGTATTTTATTATACGTTCTTTATTCCGTAAGTATTTTTATATTACAAGTCTTCGTTTAGAATTTTTCCAAAAAGGAAGTTGTGCTTTTTCGAACGCGACTACTTGAATTAGTGCACATAGTAGTAGATCGTATAGTTATCAAAGATCTAAGTGCTCAATTCTTTCGCATTCTGCGTATTTATGGTCGCTTAATTCGAATTATCGATAGGGTCCTTTTAGCTTCATTTAGGACACCATCACGCTTCGGCGGATATTAAGCACTCTTCAGAAGCTATTCTACAATTTCTATATCCTTTTTTTTACATTATAGGTATGTAATTGAAAAGTACCGTGTTTATCATTACGATTATTTGCTTTTTAGGACATGTGACAACTTATCGACAAATTATCGTCCATTTTGTATCCAAATGACACTAGGTGCTCGGTATAATTCAGTAATTAAGCACATCCATACTTATAAGTTTTGTCAAATTTTTACTACAAGCCTACTAAGATCAAAGGTAATTTTATTGTTTTTAGTATGCATATGTTGCTTCGAGTTATATATATTTTAGGATTTTTTTTTCCTTTGGGCACATTGGGCTTATGATTACGGCGCTGTCACAGTTATCGTCGCTTCCGCTTTTATTGTCCTTCATATGCTGCAACTACACGAAAGCTAAGCTTTAGGTATAAGTATTTATAGTCTAGTAGTTTTTTTCCATTATTAGTTTATATTATTAATGCACTTGTTAAAAGTTAGTAAAAACAATGATAGTGAGATTTAATTGTAAATTAGTTTAGTTAGTTCTTAAGAAAGCTACGTATTTTATAAATAATTTTCTTAGTTTTTTTTATGGCTAAGCGAGTTCCAGTTTCCTCGCGATTTGATTACTTACTAATTTATAAAACAAGAAAACTGGTGGCGCTCAACTTATATTTATGGTTTTTTTTTATTATACATACATCATTCAAATTATACATTACATTAATTCTATAATATTGTTTTTTGTCTCTCGCTACTTATTAAGAAAAACGAATTCACGCCTAGCCTCCGAATTAAAACACCCGAGTTGCGTGCTACAACAATAGTATTGTAAATTTAAAAAAAAAAACAACAAAAAAACATTAATTTATTATAACTTTGTTTAGTCATCTGAAAATGTAAGTACCAAAGGGCGAACGTCTATTTATATCTACAACTAATGTATACTTACAGTAACATACATTTTAAACATCAAAAATTTAAAGAAGCAAGCAGTTATGATACCTAAACATTTTTTTACACAACGTTTTATTCTCAATTGTAATAAAGAAAATTACACAACGTTTTTTTAACGTATACTTGGCTGTAGAACCATTAAACTTAACCAAAAATTAAGTTACTAAATCGGCAGTTCTAATATTGAAAAGTGGCGTGGATAAAGCAATTAGTACGTCGTCGATGTACATATTATAACCAATTTAAAAGGGAACCAGAACGAGAATAATTACAGGTGCTCGTTCGCAACTATACACAAATACGTCTGTAAAGTATAAAGTCAACAATATTTATAAATCCAATATCACTGTAAGAGTAATTAACAAGTCAATTATAGAATTGTGTTATGGCGGTTTCTTTTTATTTTAAAGTAGAGATGATCGTGGGTTAAATAACACGAAGAAAAACACTCTCATCGGCATCTGCTCTTGTTGAATTCTCTAATGTGTTTTCAGGTTCTACTAGAGTATAATTACTTTACTCCTTTAATTTCAATTATCTAAAAAATTCATTCACATACTTAGTCTACCATCATAGCATAGTTGTATTTCCATTTGCTAAATTACACTTATTGTTTGTTATTTCACTTTTAGTAAGTTCCATTTTTTTATGTTTTTGAATTATGCAGAATTGTTTGACCACTCATATTTAATTGCTGGCGGCTTGATATTATTCGGCAAATAGGTCGCAAGCAAAACAGTTGAAAACTACAATGGAAGACAACGTTTAAATTTATCTAAAGCTAAAAGAGAACAAATGACAAAACAAGGTTGTAACAATTAATATATTTATTTAAGCAAGACGAGAGAAAAAAAAGTTAAAACGAGAATGCAGAACTTTACACATATGGGTATTTGAGTGATCTTTAATATGTAATAGCAAAGGCTTCTACGGTCTGAATCTTTACTAACATTAGAATGTCTTCCGGGTTTGGACCGTGTAATAGTTGTTGCAACCGAAGCTGCCAACGTTTCGCCCACTTTTGAAAGGGGCTTCATCAGGGCGTGAGATAAATCGCAAAACTCAAACAAGCAATCAAAATCTAACTAAAAACTTCTCAAAAGTTAGGTTATCCACTTGTGAAACAAGCCATAACCTAAACTCGGAAAAGGTAAGAAAGAAAACGATAACTTGAAAAAGCAAACGAAAATCTAACAAAGAACCACTACCGAGTTAGGTAAACAACTTGTGAACCAAGCCAGATTCTCCGTATTTAAAGGAAAAGGATCGTCACGTATGGTTGAGCTCGGCCCTGATTGGGTTACGGTTGCTAGGGGGTGTGTTTTTGATAAATGATTAATAACCGGGAACCAAACGGGGGATAGTTCGAAACCATGATCGCGATTGAAGTTATTGGGGAGTTTGATGATTTCTATCCTTTCTCGGAATTTCCTGTTGAAAAAGAATAAAGATTTGGCAATCAACGAAACATTATCAAAACCTATCTTGTGACCTGTAGTAAAATGATGTTCAGCGACCGCAGACTTGGCAATATACCTTTTCGTTATACAACGTGTTACAGCGACAATTTACTTTATTGTCCACAAATTGGTGTCTTTCTTTTTTTTGTGCCTTAAAAACTATTCTTAAATTACAGTTAATTCTACTCCTATTCTAAATTTGCATATTTCTTCGTTTGAATTTCCCTCTTTTGATTCTCTTTTCAAAAATGTTCTTATCACAGGAAGTGTGATTACTTTTGAATAGAACTAGGCTTTCCCCACAGTTCTTATCTTTAATTTTGTTTCCTTTTGACAATTGTGCATGGTGGTCTTGAGGTACTCGTTTAAACCTTATTTTGGGATTTATTCAAGCCATCCTGTTAAATTATGTGAATGTGGTCATTGGAATTGTTAGTTTGAATATCGTAGACCCATTTACACTCCAGATTTTCTGGGATTTGAGCGCATTTGGTCAAACCACTTTAAAGCCACCCACCACCTACGGTAAGATTTCATTAATTTCCACTTTTTAACTTTATTCATTTCATGTCTTTTAGGCTTTTTTTTTTCCTCATTAAACTTCTAAACGTAAAATTCAGTTTTGATAGTAAAGTATATGTTTCGAAGATATGCTATCGTACATCACCTTTTAAGTATCGGCTCTATTCTACCCGCAAACAGCTGCAGTGTGGCCAGAAGCTTACTCCGTTATTGCCACCAGGTAACAAAAACTAACCACAGGAACATCGTTACACCATCCGTCGAAGGAGATCGAGAGTGGCAACCCCTTATCGAACCACTGAGCCAGGCACTTGAACCCACGTTTCCACCAAGGAGGTTCTCCTCTCGGTTGTATCTTCTCTACACAGGTCAGAGGGTTTTAGTTTTTACCTAATCTTAAGCGCACAGATTAGAGGCTATGTTTACGATGTAATATAAAGAATATCTGTTTACCTGCGAAAGCTGATTATAAGTCGATTGTCGCTGTTACAAAGTATTACTACCGCACGTGTCCCACATGAACGTTTTCTGTGTTAATTATAATTATTATATCTGCTATCATACGAAAGTGTATTATATTTAATTTTTAGGTTAAGGTTAAGTAACTTGAACTAAGCATTAGTTGTGTCGCGACTACCGTCAACGGGAGCCGGAATAAAATTTGAATTTATTTATTTTCATGTAAATATTATGGAGAATAATGCGGGACGCTTAGCTTATACGTTTGTTTTAACTTAATGCGCACTATTTCGTCGCGGTTTTGCACGTATCGAAAGGCCTTACGAACGGAATACTCACCGCTGACATTATTCAGTAACGACGCAGGTAATACTTAAGTGTCAATTATACGACACTTGCCCCGCACTATTGCGTTCCGATTTTTCGTGTTGTTTTTTTAAATAGGTTTGGTAATTTGATGATTTTTTTTTAATCTGGTTCTCTGCGAAGGTAAATCATTTATTGTCGAGTTCTGTCTGGGTTATGGATAATAGTCGTATCTAATTATTTCTTTTTGTTTACATGAATAAATTAAGTTGACAGTAAATTTGATTTCTTTTCTCCTTTTTGTCACGAGTTGTGTGGCAAACGATTATGTTGTGAAATGCGAGTAATGACGGAACGACCGGTTTCGCCAATGTAGACTAAACCACAAGAACAAGGAATTTGGTATACACCTTGTTACATGCCAAAATTAACACAAAGTCACTGCCTGCAATGTGGTAACATAAACGGGGGGGTTGTGCCACTAGCTCAATGGAGAAGGGTGGGTTTTATTTAAAATTCCGTGAAAAATTGGAAACGCGATCGTCGTAAAAATGGAACTAGAACGGTAAAATAGTCAAATAATCGATAAGGGCGCCAATCAAGGATTTCTATAAGGGGAAGCTTTCAAACCCCTGATTACTTGAAAGCTCATCCGGTTGGTCATAACCACAGAACTTACCTTGGGTTATAACAATTCTGAAAAACACTTAAACAAAAATTTACGTATGCGGCGGCTAAATGAATAAAAGCTCTTTACATTTAACAATTTAACATTTATTGATTGAATATTTAAAACCAAGACAAAATAAAATAACAAATACTAATTGATATCAAATAAATTTGAATAAAAGAAATGAAATAATCTTAAGCAAACAAAAATGAATAATTTACACCCAAAACATTACATTAAAATTTATAAAAAAGAAATGCTACTACAATAGCGTTAATTCGACGTCAAATATAATTAAATCTCAAGATCTTGACCGCATATTTATAACAAACAAATTAAATAACACAAAAAAAAATACAGTTTATAACATAAATATGTCCTAACTTTAATTCGAACTAAGAAAAAAAAAACAATATAGTTTATAAGTCGTTACATTATCATATATTCGAAATACGAATCACTTCTCAACGCACAAAACAAAGTTAATTGATTTTAATTTTTGCGCAAACACTATACGTGTTCATTGAAATAATTAAATTCAACGTTAGTCGTAATTTCAATTGACTTAAAAAAAAATTGAAAGCTTTTACTGCATTTTTAATCGCGGGACACTGCACGATCAAACAACAAAATCGATAAATACCTTAATTCTTAATTGGTGACACCGGCTGAACTTTGGTTCCCAGTGGATTTGAAAGCTAACACCTTGGATGGACTTTAGCTGCTTCCCAAACAATAGAACAACGACGGAAGATATATCTCACAATTTAATTTTATAACCGCCAAAGGCGAATTTCGGATTTAATCATATACCACCACAACATTAAACCCCACAAACGTAACAGTTCAGAAATCACGAATTTTACACAAGCCGTACTATACGAAATTTGAAGAAAAGTAACATTTTCCTCCACCACCTTAATTTTCACGATTTCTGACAAACTTCCGCGGTTCTACATAACGTCAGAGGGTAAATTACCCTACTCTCTCTACATCTTACGGTAATCGGTATTTGTCGTCACGACCCACGATCGAATCATCCAAAAAATCTAAATCTTTCAACTCTTCCTATCCCCTACTTAGCTAATTTGCATGTGCGCAGTCAATTCGTGGTAAAAGAAAACACATTGAACAAACGAGAAAAACAAAGATGAAAATTATAAATAGTCGCATGCGTTTTTGCACGTAGACTTTGGTTCACACAAGAACGCTGAGACTTGCATTACTGCAGCTGGCTTAATCAAAGTGTAATTACCAAGAAAAATGTATCAACTTACATTCCACAAAGGAAGTCGTAAATTATATTGAATTGGTATTCTACAAAGATAACCAAATAACGTACTAAATTAAAAACAAAACTACGGATCTGTATGCATTTAAAAGAAAATTTCAATAACGATTGAAAGCAAATTGAAATATCATTAAACTCAAACCACACAAACAATAAACAAAACGTTCTTGATGCTAATACTAAATTAATAAATCGAAACACACAAAAAAAGAAAACTTACGGTGACTTTTACAACGAAATTCAAACGCAGGTTACACCTCCCCTAATTAAAGAGGGATTTCTCAAATCTCTCTATAAGAAACCCTAAACCTAAAAAAATAAAACGATAAACGATAATGTAACAACAAACGTAAAAACAAAACGAAACTAAACCTATGGTTCTCGCGATCTCGCAATCATCGAGAACCCCTAACGAAACTAAACGGAACGAAAACTAAACGATAGGAAGGGTAGCATATGTTTGGGTTCGACACAGATCACTCGATGCTGCACAATAGAAGAGGGCGCGCTGCGCTTCACGAGATCCGCGCATTGCGTTTTTCCCACAACTACTGCCCTCACCGAGCGATGGCACCTAGCCGCAAACACTACAGAAATAAAAGATAAGGACAGACAAGATAGTAGAAGAAAGAAAAATGGAAATGAAAGAACCGTTGTTTAGTCGCCTCTTACGACAAGTGGTGTCCCCACTGTAGAGAAATATTCTTAGTCCGTCTCTACACGGAACCCAAAAACGAAACTAACTAACCTAAAAAAAAAACAAAAACAAAAGAAAAATACTCAAACGGTACAACCTAAAACTATTTATTCCCAGTCGGGTTCAACTTTAAGTCCTTGGCGTTCCATATGCCTTTTGATGCTCCCGTGTCATCAGACAACTCATAGGTCTGATACGAAACTTTCCGTTTCACATAGAACGGACCGATAAACTTAGGTGCCAGTTTGGCCGAGAAATATCGAGATGCATCTGAAAGGACATAATTCTTCCGCCACACTGTGTCTCCCACCTCAAAAGGTGCTGGACGACGACGTAAATCGTAATAATGTTTAGCGCGGACATAAGCGGCATTCAAGCGATTCTTAATGTCGACGTAAACTTCTCTAAACGCTGGGCCTCTTTCGGCCAAAGGTACGATCAGCAAAAGCTAGATCGTCGATAGTGTCGGAATCGGTAGTTTTTCCATGACGTGATCCGTCGAGACAGATTTCACGTCCGAAATTAGCGAAAAACGGCGTTAAGCCGGTGACTTCATGTACAGCGGTACGAATAGCACATGCTACTTTAGCAAGATACTTATCCCAATGTCGATGGTTGTCTTCGATATATGACGATAGCATTGTCTTCATGACTCGGTTGACTCTTTCAGTTGGATTCGCTTGTGGATGGTAATTAGCGTTAAAAATAATTTTAGACTTATATGACGAAACCATTTTCGTAAATTCTGAACTGCGAAACTGTGTGCCGTTATCACACAAAAGATACTGAGGAACTCCAAACATTAAAAATACATCTTCTTCAAGACGTTTAGTAACTGCTGCGGCAGTAGCGGAACGTAACGGGAAAAATAAAACAAATTTTGAAAAATAATCGGCAACCACAAGAATATACGAATAACCACTCTTAGATCGCGGTAGCGGTCCAACAAGATCGGTAGAGATCAACTGCCAAGGTTTGTCCACAACAGGATGACGGGTCATAAGGCCAGCAGGACGTTTCTGTTCTGGCTTATGCGTGATACAAACTTTACAACCATTGATGTAACGAATGACGTCAGCCTTCATTTTAGGCCAGTAATAAAGCGGAACAATTCGTTCGAGAGTCTTGAAAATACCAAGGTGTCCAGCGGTAGGCTCATCGTGAAACTTTGACAATATTTCGAGTCGTTTAGACTTAGGCACAACTTCTCTCCAATTGTCATTCTCAGAACGAAGATCGGGATAGTCTACGGTAACATGCTTAAATAGCTTTCCGTTACTAATTTTCCACTGTGGAAAAGCGTTAGGTTTTGAACGTACACGTTCCATAAGTTTCGATAACCATTTGTCCGAAGACTTAGGTTCGGTAATGTCACAATCGGTAGTAATGTTGTCGATAGCTGGTACTGAACGAGAGAGTGCGTCAGGTACGACATGATCCTTTCCTTTACGATGAATGATCGTAAAATCAAATTGCTGAAGTCTAACAGCCCATCGTGCTAGACGACCGGTAGGTTCCTTTAAATTGTGCAACCAGACTAATGATGCGTGATCGGTAACTACAGTGAAAGTTGTTCCTTCAAGATAAGGGCGTAATTTTTCAATAGACCACAGGACAGCCAAACATTCCTTTTCGGTAGTTGAATACTTGCGTTCACATTTTGTGAGCGACCTACTATTATAACAAATGACACGTTCTTCACCGTCGATAAACTGTGTAAGAACTGAACCGAGACCAAAATCAGAAGCGTCAGTTTGAACTGTAAACGGAACATTGAAATCAGGGCAAGACAAAATAGGTGCGGAAATTAAACAATTCTTAATAATCTGAAAAGCTTCATCACAATCACTAGTCCAATTAAAGCTGGAATTCTTCTTTAACAGAGACGTCAATGGAGCGATAATTGTCGAAAAATTTGGTACAAAACGGCGATACCACGAGGCCATGCCTATAATTCTTCTCACTTCAGCGACACCAGTGGGAACTGGAATACGCAAAATTGCATCGACCTTTTCCGGGTCAACCGACAAACCGGTAGAATTTACTATAAAACCAAGATACTTAAGTTCAGGTTTACAAAAATGACATTTGTCTTTACTTAGCATCAAATTAGCCTCTCTAAGGCGACGAAGAACTTCAGTTAACACTTCCATGTGTTTCTCGAAGGAAGGAGCGCAAATAATGACGTCATCTAAATAAACAAAAACGTAAGGTTCTAATTCGGGACCTAAAACTCGATCAATCAACCTCTGCCAAGAAGCTGGTGCGTTAGCTAAACCAAACGGTAAGCGCGTGAATTGGAATAACCCACGGTTCGGAACTGTAAAAGCGGTATACTGCTTAGACTCTTCGCTTAAAGGAATCTGCCAATAAGCGGACTTAATATCGAGAGATGAAATGAACTTAGCGTCACGAAGACGATCTAAAATAGACGAAACGTAAGGTAAAGGATAAGCGTCCTTTTCGGTAACTTTGTTGACTTTTCTAAAGTCCACGCAAAAGCGATAAGAGTTGTCCTTCTTCTTCACCAATAAGATCGGGCTTGACCAAGCGCTGTTTGATTTTTCTACAACGCCTAACTTCAACATCTTTTCTAACTCCAGATCGATTTGTTTCTGGATAAACGGCGAAACTCGGTAATACCGTTGCTTAATTGGTTCGGAAGTAGTTTTGATCTGATGTTCGATCAAGTTGGTGCATCCAAAACTTTCATTCGTCGAAGAAAAATGATTACTAACTAAACTGTCTAACTGATTGAGCTGTTCTGAAGAAAGATCGAGACGAGACTGAATAACTGAATCTTTATCTTCCAATTGTGAAATGGTGTCCATATTTTCGAAACGCCACTCACCTTTTCTAAGATCAGGAACGATACCTGCTTGTTTCCAAAAATCAACGCCTAAAATTAAATTATGCGGAACGTCAGGAACAACTAAAACTTCCAAAACAACAATTTTTCCTTTAATTTCGATTGGGACGAGAAGTGAACCTAAACTTTGTACTGATTTACCATTAGCTACAATACAATTAACTTTAACTGACTTATTTAACTTCAAACCTAATTGACTAAAAATTTCCCAACCCTTAGAACCAACAATAGTGCGAGAAGCGCCACTATCTAATAAACTTAAAATTTCGTGACCAAAAACTTTAACATAGACAAAAGGTCTTTCGTCAGACTCAGCAGACTCTAAAACATAATCCAACACGACTTTATTCTTAACAAAACTCTTTTTCTTCGAAGAATGTAAACTATTAAAATAGACAGCCGATTTAACTTTAACCTCTGACGTCACTAAACGGCTTCTTAGTACGTCCTTTACTCGTTTCCCGAACACTTAGAACAAGTGCGGACCGTAACGTTAGGTTTTCCACAACGATAACAAAATAAACCTTTCTTAGGTTCTTTGCAAGAAGCAGCTCGATGGTTAGGCTTCCTACAATTCCAACATAATTGCGGACTACTTCGATTAGAAGAAGCAGGCGCATTAACGATAGCTAACCTTCGCGAAGAAGGTGCGATACTAGAAGACGGTAATCGTAAATGTTGTCTAACAGGTGGTGTAGATTTTTCACCACTACTAACGTTATTCGAAGAACGAGAAACGGCAATGTCCTTAACTTGAGATGTTACATAAGCTAGATCAGGCTCCATGTCCTGTTTTCTACGAGATGGAGGCGTGTAAGCTTCAATAGCTTGCATGCGGTCCTCGATAATACGACCAAATTTAATTAACTCCTCAATTGAAGTAACCGACGACAAACCAAGCTGAGTTTGATAAACGGGAGAAATATTTCTTAATAAAATCTTTAACTGCTTTTCTTCAGAAAAAGGCTCATCGAGACGTGAAAACATGTTGCGAATAATTGCAACGTAAATACCCATAGGTTCATCATTAGCTTGAGTGCGACGCTTAATTTCTTCAATAAGTCGTTCGTCATAATCGGTAGGCTGGAATTGTTCGCGTAAAAACTTAACTAAATCTTCCCAAGAATTAACTGAACTACGAATAGATCTAACAAAAATCAATGCATGACCTGTAAAAAGATCAGTACACTCCAAAAACAACTGATGACTAGAAACGTTACGCGATAATTGAAGTTCGGCAACTCGTTCTAAGAATGCATTCAATGAAATTGACTTTGAATCACCAGAAAACTTTAAGTTCCATTTTGAAACTGAAACACTCTTAACATGACTAATAAAATTTTGACTAACAGCAGAAGACGTCGGTAAAGCGTTATCAACTACAGAAGGTTGAACGACAGGTTCGATGACTTCATCGGCGGAAGTAGACGGATTTGAAACAACAATTTGTTTATCCAAAAGTTCGTACTGCGAAATTAAAACAACTAAGTCTTTTAAAAACTCATCTTTAACTTGTGAATCGTCATTTTGAACAGGAATTGAATTGCCAATACGGTTTAACAAATATTTAATTTTGGTTTCAATAGTAGAAGAAATTTTTGTAGTCGGAGTAATTTTTAATGAATCTATTAATTTTCTAAGCTCATCGATACCTTCACGAATCGCTAATTTATCTGCATTAAAATCGAACGGATACACGGGACGAGATAATTTTCCGGTGGCTTCTTCAATAAGGAAATTCTTGAGTAAACCTCGTAATACGACAACACCTAAAGATGCATCACCACCTCTAATCAAAATTTCATAACGTAATTCGTTATGCGATAAACGATCAACAATCAATTTGTAACCCATTTT
Organism: Aquatica leii; assembly: GCA_035610365.1. Taxonomy (NCBI): domain Eukaryota; kingdom Metazoa; phylum Arthropoda; class Insecta; order Coleoptera; family Lampyridae; genus Aquatica; species Aquatica leii. The sequence goes on along the minus strand of CM069432.1, from coordinate 214,906,057 downwards.
AAAATGTAATTACAAAACGGTAAAATCTTCCAACAATCACGAAACTTAACAGGCAAACTAAAATTCGAAAAAAGGCCACACGCTGGAGACGCCAAATTATTTATGTTACATGCCAAAATTAACACAAAGTCACTGCCTGCAATGTGGTAACATAAACGGGGGTTGTGCCACTAGCTCAATGGAGAAGGGTGGGTTTTATTTAAAATTCCGTGAAAAATTGGAAACGCGATCGTCGTAAAAATGGAACTAGAACGGTAAAATAGTCAAATAATCGATAAGGGCGCCAATCAAGGATTTCTATAAGGGGAAGCTTTCAAACCCCTGATTACTTGAAAGCTCATCCGGTTGGTCATAACCACAGAACTTACCTTGGGTTATAACAATTCTGAAAAACACTTAAACAAAAATTTACGTATGCGGCGGCTAAATGAATAAAAGCTCTTTACATTTAACAATTTAACATTTATTGATTGAATATTTAAAACCAAGACAAAATAAAATAACAAGTACTAATTGATATCAAATAAATTTGAATAAAAGAAATGAAATAATCTTAAGCAAACAAAAATGAATAATTTACACACAAAACATTACATTAAAATTTATAAAAAAAATGCTACTACAATAGCGTTAATTCGACGTCAAATATAATTAAATCTCAAGATCTTGACCGCATATTTATAACAAACAAATTAAATAACACAAAAAAAAATACAGTTTATAACATAAATATGTCCGAACTTTAATTCGAACTAAGAAAAAAAACAATATAGTTTATAAGTCGTTACATTATCATATATTCGAAATACGAATCACTTCTCAACGCACAAAACAAAGTTAATTGATTTTAATTTTTGCGCAAACACTATACGTGTTCATTGAAATAATTAAATTCAACGTTAGTCGTAATTTCAATTGACTTAAAAAAAAAATTGAAAGCTTTTACTGCATTTTTAATCGCGGGACACTGCACGATCAAACAACAAAATCGATAAATACCTTAATTCTTAATTGGTGACACCGGCTGAACTTTGGTTCCCAGTGGATTTGAAAGCTAACACCTTGGATGGACTTTAGCTGCTTCCCAAACAATAGAACAACGACGGAAGATATATCTCACAATTTAATTTTATAACCGCCAAAGGCGAATTTCGGATTTAATCATATACCACCACAACATTAAACCCCACAAACGTAACAGTTCAGAAATCACGAATTTTACACAAGCCGTACTATACGAAATTTGAAGAAAAGTAACATTTTCCTCCACCACCTTAATTTTCACGATTTCTGACAAACTTCCGCGGTTCTACATAACGTCAGAGGGTAAATTACCCTACTCTCTCTACATCTTACGGTAATCGGTATTTGTCGTCACGACCCACGATCGAATCATCCAAAAAAAATCTAAATCTTTCAACTCTTCCTATCCCCTACTTAGCTAATTTGCATGTGCGCAGTCAATTCGTGGTAAAAGAAAACACATTGAACAAACGAGAAAAACAAAGATGAAAATTATAAATAGTCGCATGCGTTTTTGCACGTAGACTTTGGTTCACACAAGAACGCTGAGACTTGCATTACTGCAGCTGGCTTAATCAAAGTGTAATTACCAAGAAAAATGTATCAACTTACATTCCACAAAGGAAGTCGTAAATTATATTGAATTGGTATTCTACAAAGATAACCAAATAACGTACTAAATTAAAAACAAAACTACGGATCTGTATGCATTTAAAAGAAAATTTCAATAACGATTGAAAGCAAATTGAAATATCATTAAACTCAAACCACACAAACAATAAACAAAACGTTCTTGATGCTAATACTAAATTAATAAATCGAAACACACAAAAAAAAGAAAACTTACGGTGACTTTTACAACGAAATTCAAACGCAGGTTACAACCTTGAGATGAAAGTGTAGGAAATTTGTCTTTGGGAGAAGGAAAAATCTGAGAGATTTTGCCTGTCGAGTTGAATATGGGTTTAATACCATTCTTACGAAGGTGTTTCCCTATTTGATGTGTAACCTTGTAAATAATAATAATAATAATAATAATAATAATAATAATAATAATAATAATAATAATAATAATAATAATAATAATAATAATAATAATAACCCCGCAAGGGGAGGTATGTTACCTTACGTGCGCAGCGAGCACGCGGACCCTAGCTAACCACCAATAGGACTAACCATCCCCTGGTGTGTACAAAGGTTACTACCAATATAAAAGCCTCGGACGTGCGTCGTCAAGATCGGGGACGACGCAGGAATGAACAGCCCGATCAAATTATTAATGGCCCGGCTACGAACAATGAACCCACCGAACGTGTTTTGTCTAATTTAAAGATAACCACAAAGGAGGGAAAACCCCGGCAACGCATGACATGGACACGAGAAATGAACATTACTGTCATGCGCTGCTACTACACCGCCACACAGTTAGAAAAAATTTCAATAGGATACCGACCACAACTTTATAATTTATTCACAGAAACATATCCAGAATTAACTAACATAATTACACCGCAGAGGCTAGTCGATCAAAAACGAGTAATTCTTACAAAGAAAAGACTTACAGATGAGGATATTCAGAACATCAAAGAAGAAATAGCCACAGAACTGGACGGAAAAAATACAAGACAAAACAATTTCCAAACATCATTACAAACCACAACAACAACAATACAAAACACAGAACTCCCAGAACCACCTGCAACATCAACTCTACTAAACAAAACCCTGCACACACAAACACCAAGATTTACAAATACAAACACTATTGATAGACTAAACGATGAATTACAAACAAACATAATCAAATGGACAGGAATCAACCCAGAAAACAGATTACCACTACCAAAACTAATATACAAAAAGATACAAACACCATCATCAACACAGTTAATACACTAATAGAAAAACACCTACATAACACAAGCACGATAGAAGATATACATCAATTAGTCTACATCGCTGCAATTACGGTTATAACACAAAATAAACAACTCACACAAAACAGAACAAGTCATGAAAGAAAACAATCAAAACCAAAATGGCAAATCAGACTTGAAAACAAAATAAACAACATAAGAAAAGACTTAGGTAGGTTAACACAATATTGCAAAGGAAACCATACCAAACAAGTTACAAAACATATACGGCACATTATAAATAACAGTAACAACAAAGAAACACCAACAGAAGCGTTAGACACACTAAAACAAAAACTAGCACTGTATACGACAAGATTAAAAAGATACAATGAATCAAACAAAAGAAAAACACAAAACATACAATTTAACAGAAACGAAAAACTATTCTACAAAAACCTAGAAAGACATGAAAAATACAAATAATACCACCAAGCACAGATAAAATAAAACATTTCTGGGAAAATATATGGTCACATCCAAAGCAACACAAAGAAACAGCCCAATGGATCACAGAAGAACAGAAAAAACATTCAAGCTTACCTATACATACGGACCATATAATCACAATAGAAGAAACTAAGAAACACTATACAAAAACACAGAACTGGAAGGCTCCTGGAATAGACCACATACACAATTTCTGGTACAAACAATTTACATCTATATACCAACACCTAACAATACAAATCAACAAAATCATACTAGAACCACAGAGTATGCCACCGTTTTTAACACAAGAAAAAACATACATAATACCAAAAAACCAAGACACACAAAATCCAGCTAACTATAGACCGATCACATGCCTGCCAACACTATACAAAATAATTACAGCATTGATTACACAGAAAATAGAAAAACACTTAATAGAAAATCACATACTTACAGAAGAACAAAAGGGATGTCGAAAAAAACAGTCAAGGATGCAAAGAGCAATTAATCATAGACAGCGTCATTATGAAACAAGCAGAGAAGCAACAACGAAATATTATCACATGCTATATAGATTATAAGAAAGCATTCGACTCAATCCCACACAGTTGGCTTATAAAAATTTTAGAAATATATAAAATAGACGCACACATTCAAAACTTCTTACACACAATCATGCAGACATGGAGAACGACAATACAGCTAAAAACATATGAACAACAAATAGAAATAAAAGACATAAAAATCAACAGAGGAATTTTCCAAGGAGACTCACTCAGCGCACTATGGTTTTGTTTATGCCTAAACCCCTCTCAAATACACTAAACAAGACAACATACGGTTTTAAGATAAAACATCAAAATAATCCACAACACACAATAAATCACTTATTATATATGGACGATATAAAGATATTCGCCTCAAACAAAACACAAATGCAATCACTACTACAAATAACAAAAGAATTCACACAAGACACATGCATGGAGTTTGGCATCAACAAATGCAAAATGCTGCACATAGAAAAAGGAAAATACAAACAACAGAACGCTACAGAAACACTAAACAATGAAGCATTTGAAAATCTAGAACCACAGGAGACATACAAATATCTCGGTTTTGAACAGAACACCAGCTTAAATCACTCGCACATTAAACAACAACTTAAAAAGAAATACAAGCAAAGGCTTACACTTGTGCTTAAATCAAAACTTAACGCCAAAAACATCATTAAGGCAGTCAACACATACGCGATTCCACTCTTGACATACTCATTTGGCATCATCAAATGGTCAGACACGGATCTAACAGAGTTAAACCGAGTTAACAGAACAAAATTAACAGAACATCGCAAACTGCATCCAAACTCATGCATTGAAAGAATTACAATAACCAGGAAAGAAGGGGGAAGAGGACTCTGTAGATATACAAACATTACACAACACACAAATACAAAACTTAAAAATTTTTCATAAACAAAAACACCTCGCTACATCAAGCAATCACAAAAGCAGACAAAGGATACACCCCACTCAACCTACATCAAAACGACATTCAGGAAAACACCGAAACAAACACAATACAACACAAAAAAGACATTTGGGCAAGAAAAGCATTACACGGCAACCATTATAACATAATGCAAAACCCGAACATAGACACACAACTGTCATACAAATGGCTGCACTCAGGTCAACTTTTTCCAGAAACAGAAGGATTCGTCCTAGCCATCCAAGATAAAGTAATAGCCACAAAAAACTACAGAAAGTACATATTAAAAGAAAAATTGAAACAGACACATGCCGAAAATGCCACCAATACCCAGAAACAATAGAACACATTACAGGAGGTTGCAAACTACTAGCAGGAACAGACTACACCGATAGACACAACACAGCAGCAAAATCATCCATCAAGAACTTGCACTTAAATACGGCTTAATACAAACACAAACACCATATTACAAATACACACCCGAAACTATACTAGAAAACGAAAACTGTAAACTATACTGGGATAGAACACTACACACAGATAAAACGATAATATGCAATAGACCTGATATCACACTATTAAACAAAACACAAAAGCATACATACATTATAGATATTGCCATACCCAACGACAGCAACATAGTCCAAAAAGAAACCGAAAAGATCGAAAAATACACACCTCTTGCAACAGAAATTAAAGAAGTATGGAAACAAGAATATATAACAATAGTACCAATTATAATGTCTGTGACAGGTATAACAACAAAATCATTCAAGCAACACTTAAAAACAATAGATCTCCCACTATACATCCATACCAACATACAAAAAGCAGTAATTCTAAAAACAACAACAATAGTCAGAAAGTTCATGCAATAGACAGACATGTGACTTGGCCCCGGTCCGTCGCATGGCTTACAAACACCACTACGGTGAGAAACTAGAAGAAATAATAATAATAATAATAATAATAATAATAATAATAATGTTTATTTCTGTAATATAATACAAAAGAATTTTACTTTTCCACAAAATAGTTCTTACAGAAATTAGGTACCTCCTAAGGAGATCTGTGTTGGAGGTTACCGTCATAAAAACTTAAGTAACTACTTTACTTAGTGTAACAGTTAAAATAAATTTAACTGGTTTATTAACTATATGTTACATCTGTTACCTACAATGTAAAACGATAACTTGAAAAAGCAAACTCGGTAGTGGTTTTTTGTTAGATTTTCGTTTGCTTTTTCAAGTTATCGTTTTGTTTCTTACCTTTTCAGAGTTTAGGTTATGGCTTGTTTCAGAAGTGGATAACCTAACTTTTGAGAAGTTTTTAGTTAGATTTCGATTGCTTGTTTGAGGTTTGCGATTTATCTCACGTCCTGATGAAGCCCCTTACGAAAGTGGGCGAAACGTTGGCAGCTTCGGTTGCAACAACTATGACACGGTCCAAACCCGGAAGACATTCTGATCTTTAATATTACAGATAAAAATGGTGTTATAGTCTTCTAAATTAAACAACCCTCTATACAACTACATAACGTGTTACAATTCAAATGTTTAACATAATCGGTAAATGAAGAATAAAAACTTGAATTGATGCGAACTATAGTGACTTACGCAGTCAAACACAAATAAATTAATATTCTTGCGTTAATCGTGATAACACCTATATCTAAGTCGTACGTATTGACGTTTGACAATTATATAAACAATTACCTAGTAAATGATATGAATCGTCTTATATTACTAAACGTGAAAGAAAAAGAAAATTAGATATAGCATATCGCAACTGTACTGTAAGAACTACTAACTAGTTTTCAAAAAAATCTTAATCAAAACAATCTCTATTGACAGAGTCAATAAGCGAGATTTTATTAGCTTTACCATTGTAATAATACCCTTGACATATTAGGTGCCAAAGACGCTTGGGAGTTAATAAACGTGTCAAACACGTAGTTTAGTAAACACAATCATAAATGATAAAAACGAAAAAAAAATTCAATTTAATTGCAATACGTAAAAACCCATCATACCTCGGCGGTTCTTCTCGTAAGCATTTGTAGATTTTACATTCAAATTTCTTTATAAATTGTCTTGATGACCATTGATTTAAAAAAGTAACCTTAGTAGGGAAAATGATAAATTTAACAGAATGTATACAATATATAAACTAAGATTTTTAATTCGTTATTTTAAGATAACCTTAAGTTTAAATTCAAACCCAGTGAGTAGGATAGAACGCCTTAAAGAATGTGCTAAATAAGGATAGTAAAAATGATACTTGAATTGAACATCTGTAAACAAGTGACTTTTTTAGCGGCGGTGGCTTCCAATACATTGTTTGTGACGCCAACGATTTTAAAGAATGTAAACACTTCCTAATTACTTAATCAATCAGTATACTTTGAACTGAATCCATGTCCCTATTATTTCAATGCAATCAGTCTGGCCAAAGTGGTTATAAATGGCGGTAGATACGGAAATTCGTATTCAAACTTTTTGTTGTTTAATTATAAGCAGATGTATTTAATTATGATTCGATTGGCACTTGGAATATAAACACTGTGGAGTAGATACGTCAGTTTACTGCGTTATCAAAATCGTATGCGTACAATAAAATGTATACGAAAGTCGGTGTAAAAATGTCTGATTGATTCTTTTAAATAGAAATCAAATTAGTAAACTAATGATTTTATGAAGATGGCTTCGGCTGAGTTAGGTTTTTATATAGAGAAAACAGCTATCAAAACTGTTAGAAACCAGATTAAATTAGAATGTGCTAGTAAATGACTAAGTCGGTTATTATAATCGGAAATAAAAGAAAAATAATCAGTGAAAATTGCAAGTTTGTCGATTATTTTGGTTGTCCACTAAATAACTGGGTCGGTTATTAGAATTTACCGGTTAATTTGGTTTGGTTTTAGGTTCAGGAAATTCTATAACGAGAGAGGTCATTTGAAGATGATGCAGTCGCTTAAATAGCCCTACTTGGTTCCGGTTAACTGGGCATAAAGTGGGAAATTTCACCACAATGTTGGCAACTAGTGAGTAACAACAGTTTTTAGCATAACACCTTTGCCACAATATATTATTATTTAATTAAAATATTGGATTTATTATAATAGTTCTATTTATTTTATGCAGCACCTAATATTTTAATTTATACTTCCGCATTATGTGTAACACTCTTCCGGGGTAGCTTGCGGTAGATACGTTGAGATAAATAAACACAATAATATAAACTTAAATATATTGTAATAATTACAAAAAAACTCTTTAAATAAATGATTTCCTGGCGTGTTGTTCTTCGCCTTTGAGCGACGGCCCCAACGTGACGCCACTGGTAGTTTATTTCGCACACTGCAAGGTTAAAGGTGGATTAGTTTAAACTGCGCTTGTACGAAAATGGCGGCGTATATTTCCAGCTGCAAACTTTGCTGCAAGTAATTAATTAAAATACGGTGTTCTGTAATTAATCGAGGTGTTAGCGGGATTTACACAGGTGAGTTGATGTATTATACAATCGGTAACATAACGGTTAAACGGATTTTTCAGGTAAAGTCAGACAGGCGCTTTATCTACAACAGGTGCGTGGAAAATTACTAGGATAAGTTCCAATAGGGAATGAACGGGAATGTTACAACACAAACACAAATGTTAAGGGTGTACAATGATCGTTGATGCGGTATAAACAGGATCTTAAAGGGAAATTTCTCGGAGGTTGCGGCTTGTACGAAGGTTACTACAGGGTACGTACGAAATGTAAAATGACAATGAACGAATGGGTTTTTTAGAGAAGACAAGGTACAGGGATGGCAACTAACTTTAAGGGAAGATGTAGGGATCGAGAATGTTGTTTCGGTAATGAATGAATGCTACGTGGAAGTACGGTAGATGCGAAATTCTGTTTTATGTAATACGGTTTCGGTGCAATGATTACTCAGGTAACTATCGGCGGTTAGCCGGTGTCCACCAACAAGTAATTCTACTATAAAGTATATTCACAGGGTTTACTGGGAGGTTTCGGTGTAATGATTACTCAGGTAACTATCGGCGGTTAGCCGGTGTCCACCAACGAGTAATTATGTTCTCGGAGGCTTTTAGAGGTCAAACGACCCAATACGGAGATTGCGTTGGCTAGTGTAACTATCGGCAGTTAGCCACTGTCCACACTAGCCCCAGCAAGAACTTGTAGATCGGAGAAATTATTTACAACAGGGATGTATATGAAATAACGAAACTAAAAAGGATCATTCAGGTAAAATAAAATAAAATCGATCAATACTGGTATGAAATGGTGGTTACTTACAAATACAGGTGCTGGCGATGAATACACTCGGAACAAGTGACAGGACGAGGTACATGCAAGAGGTACGGAATCAATGAACGATGATGATGATGATACAAAATGTAACGAATATGATTGCGGTACAAAATGAATGAAATATTCGGATGCAAAATGGTAATTCGTGAATCAGGAGAATTGTCAGGTACGGTGCAGGTTGTTAATATTTTTCGGACGGTTCAGGACGGTTATTTTTCCAGGTAAACACGAGGAGAACTGGTAAAAATAGATAGATTTTCCCGGTGATGCATGCTATTTTATACGGTTGGTGGTCACGCTTCGGTGGACATCGGTGGGGATTCTTCGTCTGCGCGATCACGTACTTTTGTAGACGCGACGAGGTCGAAGTCCACGCGTATTTGACGGGATTTCTACACAATTTTCTTACAAATACGGACATCACAATCGGTTTCGTTACACACCACCTCTGCCTGGGGTGAAAGACGACGGACAGGGGGACACATACACTGAAAACATATAACATTAATTGTCTGCTCGTGGTTCCTCCTCTGCCGGCAACAAGAGGGACTCCTGCGTATCAGGAGTGATCTTCAGGTCCTTTACATGAACACGACCCACCACTTTACGTGAGTCTGGGGCACGCAGCTCGACAATCACCGGTGATACAACTTTCCTAATTATGTAGGGGCCGGAGTATTTTGGCGCTAACTTGGCGTTGAACTTCCTCGCCTTGTCGGACAGCGGTCTCTCGCGTTTATATACGACTGCGCCTACCTGCGGTCTGAATGGGCGTCTCCGTAGGTTGTAATGATGACTCTGGTGGACGAAGGCCTGGGCGAGTCGATCTCGTGTCACCTGAAACAAATCTCTTAATTTGTCTATTACTTGGGTCCGAGCGGCGAATTCAGGTGGCTCGTCTGGTACATCCGGGTGTAGGGCTCGGTGCCAAGTATTCGGGGCGGTCACCTCTCGTCCGAGGTTCAGGAGGGCTGGTGTAAAGCCCGTAGACGAGTGCGTCGAAGTATTCACGGCGAAGGCGATCTCTGGCAGGTGTTGGTCCCAGTCACGCTGATCTTCTCCCGTATTTTGAGCGATCATGATGCCCAACACTTTATTCATGCGCTCGACAGGGTTGGCTTGGGGCGTATACGGTGGTGTCAGTCGTGACTGGATTCCTAGGGCGGCTAATTCTCCTTGGAAGCCTTTGCTCGTGAACTGTGGTCCGTTGTCCGTGATAATTACTTTAGGACTGCCGAATTTATATATCACCTGCTCCTTTACTGCGGTCACGATAGCTGCTGCGGTGGCGGTTCTTAACGGGCGTAGCTCGGTCCACTTGGTAAATTTGTCCTGCAGAACGAGTAGGTGACAATGTCCTTTTTTCGACCGGGGAAAAGGTCCCATTAAATCGACACTTACAACGTCCCACGGCTGTTGGCACTGGTAGAAGTACATTTTCCCGGTGGGCATCCCTACTTGGCCTTTATACTGGAGACACTGCTGACATCGACGTACATGGTTCCGAACATCTCGTGTGATTCCCGGCCAGTAGTACGTTTGAAACGTTCTGGCTAGCGTCTTGGCGACTCCAAGATGACCGGCGGTGGGTACGTCGTGACATTCTTTGAGGATCTGGCGTCGTCGGAATTTCGGTACGCATACCTTCCAGCTTGTTTGCAGTCCTTCGTCACTTTCGGCGGTGTTTGCAGGGAAATGTTTATACAACTGGTTGTTGCAGATCCGATACTCGGGCCAGTCGTTGGGTTTCTCCTGGACTAATCGCAACATTCGGGGGTACCATGGCTCAGAGGGCTGCTTTTCCACGGCGGTGGCGACAGGGTGGGCCGGTTTTTCCTCGTGAAGTCGAGACAGGGTATCGGCGACAACATTTTGCGCTCCTGGACGGTAGAGGACGTCAAAATCGAACTGCTGCAACTCCAGGATCCACCGCGCAAGTCGGGACGTGGGATTTTCCATCGTTTTCAGCCATTTTAGACTTCGATGATCACTTACGACTTCAAAGTGATAACCTTCCAGGTAGCCTCTTAGCTTCCGGACAGCCCAAACTACAGCGAGACACTCGAGTTCTATGATCGAGTAGTTCTTCTCTGCCGCATTTAATGCACGGCTGATGTATGCAATGACCCGCTCGGCGCCGTTTTGGGATTGGGCGAGCACAGCTCCTAGTCCACTGGTGCTGGCGTCGGTTTCGAGACGGAACGGAATGCTAAAATCCGGACAGGCCAAGACCGGTGCTGAGGTGAGTGCGGTTTTTAATTTACAGAAGGCTTCTTCTTGATCCGGAGCCCAATAATACCGAGTATTTTTCTTTAGGAGATTTGTGAGCGGAGCGGCGATTTGTGCAAATCCAGGAACGAACTTACGGTACCAGGATGCCATTCCCAGGAATCTCCTTAATTGTTTCGTGGTAGTTGGTGCGGGCAGGTCTGAAATGGCGTCGATTTTCTCTTTGTCGGGTTGAATGCCTTGGTTGTTTACGAGATGTCCTAAGTACTTCAACTCCGATTGACAGAAAGAGCACTTTTCGACTTGCAACCGGAGGCCTCGTGCTCGCAACCGTTGAAACACGTTGCGCAGGTTCTCGAGATGTTCCTGGAACGTTGAACCTAAAACAATAATATCGTCGAGGTATGCGAACGCTTTTTGATCCAGTTCCGGTCCTATTACTTCATCTAACAGGCGTTGAAAAGTTGCAGGTGCTGAATGCAAACCAAACGGCATTCGTTTGAACTGGAAGAGGCCTCTGCTGGGGACGGTAAACGCGGTGATGGGTCGGCTTTCAGGGTCCAACGGTACCTGCCAATAACCATCTTTTAAATCGATGGTACTAATATACCTAGCCCCTCGTAGTTTGTCTAGAATGCCCTGGATGAACGGAATGGGATACGCGTCTTTGATGGTAAGGTCGTTCACTTGACGAAAGTCAATACAAAAACGGTATTTTCCAGTGTTTTTCTTTACCAGGACTACAGGGGAACTCCACGGACTTCTAGATGGTTCAATGATATCGTCTCGCAGCATCCGATCGATTTCCTCGTCCATGATGGACTGCATCGCCGGGTTTCGGGGATAGTACCGTTGTTTGACAGGTTCGGTTCCGGGCTTCAACGGTATTCGGTGAGAGACGTCTACGGCTGGTCCATCTAGTTCTTCAAAACTTGATAATTCTTTTTGCAGAAATTCGTTCAAGACTGGTAATTCAGCTTCTGAAATACAACGAACACCTCCGAGGCCGGCGTCGTGATAGTTACGGCACGGGACTGGCTCGTCGTTCAGAACCAGGAGATGATCGACTACATGGAGGACGGCACGGTGCTGCAATAAAAAATCTAATCCGATTAGCACATCGGTGGTTAAGTTATCCAGGCCTTGACACCTAAAGGGAATGCTTTGCGAACCTATTTGAATGGGAAACAAATAATTACCGTTGGTGGAGATGAGTTGGCCATTGGCTAATTGTACGCGTTCAACAAGGTCCTTTTGGAGTGGTCGAGTGTCGGCTACGAGGCGTTGTATCCGAGGTCCGATGTAGCTTTTCGCAGCACCGGTGTCGACTAAGGCGTGGAAGGTGTGTGCTTGGATAATAACGGAGACGAATAGCCTGGTGTCTAAATATGCTACTGCGGGTGCGGGCTGCTTTCGTTTAGCACATACCTGTTTTACGGTTTTCAACCAATTGGTCCATTCGGTGGGGCTAGTAGAGCCGGGTTTGGCCGTGTTGACTATGCATGGCTCACTTACGCTAGTCGGCCGGGTTCGTTTCCCGGTCGCGGACAACGACAATCGCGGGAATACACGCCATCTTTTCCGCAACGAGAACAAAATAGTTTGAACTTGCCTCGACACTGAGTCTTAAAATGCCCTCGTCGTCCGCATCGCCAGCATACCTCGGTCGGGTTATACGGTGGTCTGGTGGAGTCCGCCAGCGGAGACGTCTGAACGGCGTGGACAGGAATGTTCGTGGCTGGTGTGTTTTTTGATCGGGGCTTCGTGATGTCTTCGAAATCTTGAGCCAATTGCTGGAGCTCTGACAAGTTCGTATAATCCGTTCTCTTGATGTATAACTTGTATGAATTTTGCAGATTCTCGTACAAGCGTTCGAGCTGTTTTTCCGGAGACATCTCACCATGTCGCGTCATGAGAGTTTGCAGGGCGTCGATATAATCACCGGCTTTCTCTCTGTCCTTTTGTCTACGGTCGCGTATTTCTTCTTCCAGGCGGAATCGGTATCTAGGGCCTAAGAAACGTTGCCGGTACTGTGTGATGAAATCATCCCAGCGGTTCCATTGTGGACGGTTGTTACGGTACCAGGAGAATGCATTATCTTTCAGGAGTTCCGGTAGTGCCTGCAATAATAAATCACCTGGGATTCCGTAATTAATTTTCTGGTGTTCGACGCGCTCTAAGAATGAAATTGGGTCGGTTTTCCCGTCGAATTTAATACCCCATTTCCGCACACACTCGCATACCTGGGCGACGGCGGAGAAGGCAAATGTCGGCGGTGTACTTGTTTGCGGGTTCGGCGAGGACGGGCGCGACGTGCCTTGACTGCGGGCATAGTTGATCGTGATGACCGAGCGTTCTCCGGTACGTATAAAATTTATCAGGCGAGCTTTAAGTTCGTTTACGTTGCCTGTGGTTTCTAGCTGGTGAATTTTCAAGGTTTGTACCAGCTCGTCTTTCCGCAAGTTACAAATCCATTGTACTTGCGCATCGGTCTCAGGGACGGTTTCGGAGGTTTCCATTGGTTCAGACATTGTGGATTTTCGGTAATCAGGATTATCTCGGGCGCCAACCAAAATGCCTAGAATAAATTAATTATGTGTTTAATTATCACTTACTTTTGAGTCCAGTGTCGTCCGAAGTCCCTGCTCGGAAACGTCAGTTTTGTAACACTCTTCCGGGGTAGCTTGCGGTAGATACGTTGAGATAAATAAACACAATAATATAAACTTAAATATATTGTAATAATTACAAAAAAACTCTTTAAATAAATGATTTCCTGGCGTGTTGTTCTTCGCCTTTGAGCGACGGCCCCAATGTGACGCCACTGGTAGTTTATTTCGCACACTGCAAGGTTAAAGGTTAATTAGTTTAAACTGCGCTTGTACGAAAATGGCGGCGTATATTTCCAGCTGCAAACTTTGCTGCAAGTAATTAATTAAAATACGGTGTTCTGTAATTAATCGAGGTGTTAGCGGGATTTACACAGGTGAGTTGATGTATTATACAATCGGAAACATAACGGTTAAACGGATTTTTCAGGTAAAGTCAGACAGGCGCTTTATCTACAACAGGTGCGTGGAAAATTACTAGGATAAGTTCCAATAGGGAATGAACGGGAATGTTACAACACAAACACAAATGTTAAGGGTGTACAATGATCGTTGATGCGGTATAAACAGGATCTTAAAGGGAAATTTCTCGGAGGTTGCGGCTTGTACGAAGGTTACTACAGGGTACGTACGAAATGTAAAATGACAATGAACGAATGGGTTTTTTAGAGAGGACAAGGTACAGGGATGGCAACTAACTTTAAGGGAAGATGTAGGGATCGAGAATGTTGTTTCGGTAATGAATGAATGCTACGTGGAAGTACGGTAGATGCGAAATTCTGTTTTATGTAATACGGTTTCGGTGCAATGATTACTCAGGTAACTATCGGCGGTTAGCCGGTGTCCACCAACAAGTAATTCTACTATAAAGTATATTCACAGGGTTTACTGGGAGGTTTCGGTGTAATGATTACTCAGGTAACTATCGGCGGTTAGCCGGTGTCCACCAACGAGTAATTATGTTCTCGGAGGCTTTAGAGGTCAAACGACCCAATACGGAGATTGCGTTGGCTAGTGTAACTATCGGCAGTTAGCCACTGTCCACACTAGCCCCAGCAAGAACTTGTAGATCGGAGAAATTATTTACAACAGGGATGTATATGAAATAACGAAACTAAAAAGGATCATTCAGGTAAAATAAAATAAAATCGATCAATACTGGTATGAAATGGTGGTTACTTACAAATACAGGTGCTGGCGATGAATACACTCGGAACAAGTGACAGGACGAGGTACATGCAAGAGGTACGGAATGAATGAACGATGATGATGATGATACAAAATGTAACGAATATGATTGCGGTACAAAATGAATGAAATATTCGGATGCAAAATGGTAATTCGTGAATCAGGAGAATTGTCAGGTACGGTGCAGGTTGTTAATATTTTTCGGACGGTTCAGGACGGTTATTTTTCCAGGTAAACACGAGGAGAACTGGTAAAAATAGATAGATTTTCCCGGTGATGCATGCTATTTTATACGGTTGGTGGTCACGCTTCGGTGGACATCGGTGGGGATTCTTCGTCTGCGCGATCACGTACTTTTGTAGACGCGACGAGGTCGAAGTCCACGCGTATTTGACGGGATTTCTACACAATTTTCTTACAAATACGGACATCACAATCGGTTTCGTTACATATGTATGTAATTTTTTGTTTCTAATTATAATATTAATCTATATTAAATTACGTCAAAATAAGATTAATTTATTTAGTAATTTGTTTTTATATACTTGTTTATGTTGCTAACCAATGTATAGTTGTACTAATTAATATTAACTAATTTTTATAGATTTGTGTACAAATAGAAAATAATTGAAAAACAATTATATTATTACAGATAATATAAATAAATGTTTTGTAAGTACTGTATTTTCGTATAAACTTTTGATATACGTATATTCTTCACTAAAACGTAATTTACAAATGACGTAATTGTTGTTGTTTTGTTTTTTGTATATTTTATCTTAAATTTAGAGTTTAAGCCAATTCTGTTAAGTTATATTTTAATGCTATTGAACTGTAAAACATGCTGTAAAATAAAGTAGATTTTCTGAACGCTTCAAGTTTATATAATCGAACATTAAATTTTATTCCACTTCTTCGACACTATCTAATATATCCAAGACCGTCATTTAACAGTTTGCAGTAAAAATGTTATGCTTTTTCCAGAACACAAAGCGGTTTCATAACCATGGTGTGCTGGAAGATATCACGCATTGCTTTTCGGATGTGAGATATAACTTAATATTGGACACACATACAAACATCAACTGCCGTCGTTGTTTTATAGTTTTTAGTCGTTTTTATGCGTTCTGCCAATAATCGTTATAAAACACTAAAAGTTTACGTATTCGTTTAACGGCTAATTTAATAAAAGGATAAAAGTGCAAAGCACTCAAATGCATTATAACATTAGATCTTTTGATTTCATATTATTTCAAATTGAATTTTTATAAAAACCTTTAGTACTGTATTACACTAATGTTAAATTTGATGTTGTAGATTAATTATTCTACGTTAATTACGGTTTTCATTATACAGCAACTAATTTTCCGAAATGCGCTTTTACTTGGCACTCTATTTTAATATTGTTTTATCAGTATAATTGTATTTACTTATTATTTGATCTTGATACTAAAGCTATTATAATAAATACCTTAAATGTTTTTGTTTATGTACTTAAATTGTAAATATTTTTAACTGTTATTTGTAATATTAATTAATAATATTTTATATAAAAAAACGCGTTTAATATTTTTAAATATTTAAAAACACGTTATCTTATATAATTAAACATTTTTAGCTATTAAAATTTTAACTGAATATGTATGATTATGCATTTTGTACAAAACAACACAAAAGTTTATAAATAAATATAAACAAACCAGTTTGGTTCAGCCTCTGAAGATGTCCACTGTGACGTGTGACCACAGCTTAGCTTATGTAAGAACGACAACACGGGAGTTATCCAGAATGGAAAATTATATTAATAATGCAACCCGTGAAAACCTGAGTTCTAGTATTGTTGATGTATTTGTATAATTTAAAAATTATTTATTTGTTATACGTTGCAGTAAATTTCTTCATAGTGTTAAATTAACTATTTTATTTTTATTTGAGGCTATAAAGATACTTACAAACAATTTTATCTACAATATAGTTTGTGTAAATGTAAGTAATAATTTAGTGCCATATGATTATAAGCAACTTTCGACTTAGACCGCGTCGTAGTTAAACACCCAGACTTAGGCTTGGTCCTAGTCTCTTTTTGAGAGCCAAAACAAGAAGTAGAACTTGGCCTTTGCCGTATTGTCGATCGTGAACCCAAACTGACGTTGTCTTGCGAAACGTCAGTTTGTTAATATAAAAAAAAGTTTAGTAAGAAAACAGCACGGGTTACAAGACTAAATCATTGGTTATCAATTCTGAAAGCAAGGATAGAACGTTAATTAACTACGGTTTATATTCTATTAACTCAGAATAGAAACTTTATAAAAGGTATTTTGTTTAATTTTGTTATGTAAGTCATTATTTTTTTATTGCATGCTTAAATTAGTATATAATCTTGGAGCATGTAAATGTATCGAATAACACACAGTTAAAGGTAGCATTAACAAACTTTTACACTCTAATTAAGCCGTACAGCGTTCATTGCTCAAGAACTATGTTAAGCATACTGAGCGTTGTACAAACATGCAGAAAACTGTTACGTGGAGGTAGAGATAAGAATCATACCCGCTAGAAGTCGTAAAGTGGGATGAGTTATTAGTCGAAGTAAATTTATTTATAGGCGTGAAGTTACTGCTGTAAGCGATAAACTGACCCAAACTAACAGTCAGCAGCAGGTATCTCCCGCGCACCGGATAAAATTATAGAAGCGATGATAAATATAAAAAAAGATAACAATATCTACATTTTTATTCGCACTGAAGAAAATAGAATAACATGTACTAACATAATTAACTAGTCATATAAATTACAAATAGTGCGCCACTGTACGGTTTGAAGATAAAACAATTAAATTATTGGCAGTACGTCACTAATCTTAAAAAAAAATAATTTAAAATGAGGTAATATTAAATTTAGTAAAGGCCTCTAATTTAAAATTGCCTGCAGTTATAGCAATATGCAAGTTTGAATTGACTCGCGTGTTAACAGGTAACATTGACAGTACAAGCTTGTAATGATTACGTTTGAAATAAAATACCTTACCTGTAATTTTTACATAAGTGTAATTTAAATCATGGAGTGATTTTAACTACCGTACATGACTAAAAAATTAACAAAACAAAGCAAATAGATTATCTATTATACGAAGTAATGCTTACGAGGGTTTTGGTACCGACTAATTTTGTCTTCGCCAATTAATAAATAGAATGATCTAACCTGTACTTTGTAGCTGTCAATAGTAAGTTATTACGATGATATCCTTGCTTTGTGTTAGTGACAGCGTAAAACTAGGTGTCGCTCCCTCGAATAATAGCAAACAGGAACGGTAGTTTCCAGAACGAATAGGTAACGAAGAAAGACCAAATTTAGAAATGAGTTGATAACCTTAGAATTGTAGATCAGAAATACCATAAAATTAAAGATAAAGAATAAAATATTTAAAAAAATAAAAACCACTAAAAAAACAAGGGATTATAATCCTTAAGTGACACCATTTTGTAAGGCGCTTATCGCTATTAATCTAACCGCAATTTGTGGTACAGTTGTGAGATAACTAAATTCATTAATGAGTACATCTAAAAGAACGAATTTCAATCAAACGTTGAATTTACAGAACAATTTCTTACCTCATGACTCTTCATTTGCTTGTAGTTAGTTGTGGCATATATAGTTTTAAATTCTCGGACTTTTGCACTTTTGCACTTTTCCTGTCAATTTCTTTTAGATGCATTTGTATTTATATAAATGCATGACACCTGCAGTTTTATGAAAAATCTCTCAAAAGCTTTATCGTATTCGTATATTTAAACTTACTTTCAATGTATTTAAGTGACAACTTTTTAGATGTGTCATAAATAGAGGATAAACAATTACTAACAAACCGGCTACTGTAATTTTTATGGTATTCCTGAAAGTAACATTGCCATCATACGTGTAGTTCTTCTGGAAAACGGGTATGTATATATGTATTTTCCCATTAAAAACATTGTGTGCTTAGCTTTTACCAATATACTATTTAGAATGTATATCCAATAAGAGTTAACTAGATTGGGAGAATAATGTATTGGCATTGTTGGTTATATAATTCATTAGCAGTGTTTAACCAACATCAGATATCTAATACTGGTTCATTGTTAAAACGTATACATGAGTTTAATGTTGGATCTAAACATTAAGCATAGGTACTTATTAAAAAAAATATTTCTCAAAAATGGAAAAAAATGATTAAACAGAATACTGTAATTTTATTGGCATTTGGTACAAATTGATATGAAACACAACACAGTTTAATAAACATAGTTATATTAAAAACACAAATACATATTAACATAAAACTATTGATTACTATAGATAAATTATGTATACTATTCATGCTATTAATTCGATCTTAATTCCTTCGCGTTTTTTGACCGCCGTCTCGGTCTTTAACAGTGTATAAAAATCTGCAAATTCTTTTTCTTAATTCTGTGTTGATGATACTAGGGAACCGTTTCCGGATAGCCTATAAGACAATAGACAATAATCAATTTATTAATTAAGATTTTTTATCAAAATTACAATTAAATTATGAACCATCAATAATAAAACTTAAACTTTGGTTTAGGTATGTTGACGACACGTTTATTGTTTGGTCTCATGGTCATCTCGAATTGTCTAAGATTCTTGATCATCTTAACAATGAACACTTAGATATCAAATTTACTATGGAAATCGAAAGTAATGGTTCTCTCTCATTTATTGACGTTTTTGTTACTCGTAAGCCCGGCGCACTTCTGGCCCATTCTGTTTATTGCAAACCCATCTATACACACAGATACCTTCATGCTTTGTCTCATCATTATTCTGCACAAAAACGTTCTGTTATTGAATCTTTGGTTTATCGTGCTTTTTCTATTTGCCAACCTGACATTCTAGACTCGGAACTCCGTCATCTTACTACAACCTTAGTGAATAAAGGTTATATGAAGCGAGATATTCATAGAGTTATTAACCGCCGTCTACATCCATGTACTCGATTACTCAAAGACATTTCTACTCCCAAATCCAATCCAAAATTGGTTATTTTACCCTACATTTACAAGGTTACATATCAGATAAAAAAACTTCTTTGTAAAAATAGTATCAAACCCATATTCAACTTGACAGGCAAAATCTCTCAGATTCTTCCTTCTCCCAAGGACAAATTTCCTACACTTTCATCTTAAGGTGTATTCTAAATTCCTTGCTTATGTGGTTTAGTCTACATTGGTGAAACCGGTTGTTCCGTCATTACACGCATTACAAAATATGATCGTTGTATAAGGAAAAAGCATATTTCTAAGTAACATAATCAGAGTCGAGCTTAACCAGTCGGGACAATACATGTTTTTTATATATGGAGACTATTTCTTTTTATGTCATTTCTATGGATTTTAGAAACTGGTTTGGTTGACAAGTTGATTACCTAACTTTTGAAAAGTTCTTGCTTAGATTTCGGTTGCTTGTATAAGTTCTTCGATTTCTCTTACGCCCTTATGAAGCCTCTTACAAAAGTGGGAAAAACGTTGGCAACTTCGGTTACAACAATGACACGATCCAAACCCTGAAGATGTTCTCATCTTAGTATAGACTCCGGCCGTGGAAACCTTCGTTATTACATTTAAATATGCTGTTTAACCTGCAAATTTATTTTACACGTCGCCTAAACATAGTCTTATAAACTATACCCTTATATTAATTAGCACTAACTTAATAAACACAGTTGGTACTTAGTTTTTATCGTCCATAAAATTTTTTATAAATCCCTAAATTGAAAATTTTTTGCAACGCTTTAAATACAAAATAAAGATTTTTTACAAACTTAGGAGAGGTTGTAAAGTAAATAATTTATTCATAATTATAAATAGAAAACAATTATTCTGTCTCAATGACGACAGCAATCACAGGTGTTGTATTCCGAATATTGTTTGTTACTTGCCGCTCTTACATTGGTTAAATATTGGTTTGCGAGTGGTTTTCAACCTTACAGATAGAATGTCTACTATATATCTTACCAATGTCGTTGTTCTTACAAGGACAAGGCTCCAATAATAGTCTTATATACAAAACATGTTTAAAATGTTACGCCAATATATAGGAAAAATGATGGTATAAGATTGTTAATATGTTTTGGGCTACTTGGAAAGTTGCAATACTAAATATATTGGAAATTATGTTTCTAACAGAATTAGTCACAATAAACGCTACCTATCTTTAAATATACGTGGTCAAGTAAACGGTTAAATTATGTTATATTCAAGACATGAATAAATTTTTTAAATTTATTTACGAAAAAGTTAAATCCAAGTTACTTAATTTTCAGTATAAATTTGGATCATGTAACAAACAGTAAAAAACACGCATTATTATAAGTAATTGTATTGCATCAATTGCTGTCTCACGCTGAATTTTCGTCTATCGAGACTAGTTTTAGTAAAATTTAAACGCGTGTTCTATTCCTATAAAAGTGAACAACACAGAAATTTTAAATTGCTTGGTAAATTATTTCAAATCACAACGTTAAATGTGTGAGTTAACTAACTTGGTTGTGTTTTACTTTTAATTGTATGTAAAAAAATAAAAATGTATGTAAAATGTGTTTCTTGCATTAATAATAAACTTTCAGCAGTGTAAACAATATTTTATTACAATTACATTTGTGTAGATAGCTTTCATTTTTAATAATTTATGGTTTTCTTAGTTCGTAAATTGAGGGATTCATTTGTTTAACAATTTTACAAATGAAACAAATTATTATATTGTGTTTGGAAATATACTTATTTTATCAAAATAAGTAAAAAAATATATTTCTAATATTATTCTTATAACATTTACTACATATTTTCAAATTTATGTTTAAAAATAATAATACAATAAAAACTCAAATTAAATGAAAGAATTTTATATCTAATAACTTAATGTTGTTTCTACGAAAACATAAAAGCGAACAACGATGAGTTCACTTTGTAATGCTCTTACAATCTTAAAACTGGCCATAAATCGTAGTACATTTACTTGAAAACACAAAAAAAACTTGTTTGTTTTAGCACAAACAGGGCTTGCTGTTACAGATTAAATATAATCAAATAAACGTTTTAATAAGATAAGAACTGTAAAACAGATGTAGCAATTAATACATATTTTAATCTTAATTTGCAAGAATTTTTAATTTGAAACTTTTAAAATTTAAACCTTTTAAGGAAAGCGTTCCTATGGTGACTGTTTTGGTAGATTTCTAAGTTTTATAGAGTATTAAAAGTTTGCGGTGTTATGCTGCGTTAAAAATTAATTATGTTTGACGCTATACATAGTCTCGTTGTACTTTAGATGAGAATTTCTCTTTTGTTACCTTCACAAACTTGTAGAGTTTAAATTGTTTTTTGTCTTACGTAAGACTAACATGCTTAACTTAAATACATTTCAAAACTTTTTACATACATTTTAAAGATTTTTTATAAAGTGTTTGTACTTATAATTTTGTTAAATATATTAAATAGATTTTTTTTCTATTATTTAAAAAATACTTACATGTTGTTTTTGGTTATTAATTATGTAAAACTATAATATAATTTAACAAAATTGGTAATTAAATATAGTGAACAGAACCAAAATTATATTATTATAAATTTATGTGTGCGCATTCTGTTAACATCATTCTAACCGAATGATTCTAAATTCTAAATCGATTGTTTTTACATTATTTTAGTAAAATCAAGACCAAAGCGAATAAAACTGTTACACATTTAACTGTGTAATTTTTTTATCAAATTTCAATTAATTAATTTATATTTTGTTATAAGGATTTTCTCGTAATTTAATTGCTGCGATTAACTCAGTTGAATCGGCAGGCGACTCAATGTGTTTATTATAACTTAATCTTAAAAAGGCGCCAAAACGGTTAGAAATTAGAATAGAAGACACCGTTTAAATCTATCCAAGACTGAAAAAGAACAAATGATAACACAATTTGTAACAAAAATATATTTTTCTTTTATTACAGAAACAGAGGTTAGAAAAGAGAATCGAGGTAGATTTACATAAATGCGACGAATTACTAGTTTCAAAAACCATATAATATTAAGACGTTCAACGGTAATAATAAAGTGCGTGCAAAAGTTAGTCGTACACTAAGGCAGCATCTAGTAGTTGACTAATCAAGCACTTTAACTTAGATTCAAATAATTTTCGAAGACAACTGTCACACTATTACTTTGGATGTTGTCAGTTTTACTAAGAAAGCGCGCGAATAAATAATTTTAGAATGAAATAAATTTAAGGTTTTTTCTATAAAATTTTGTTTCTTTTAGTATCAATTTTTTTAAATAAATTAATTAGTCACCTTACTTGTGTTACTCTCAAAATAAGCGTTAAGCAGGACCGTTGGCAGAACTTAATTGGAAAGACATAAATATTTTAATTAAGAACAACCCTAATGATTTAAAAATTTGGATACCATTAAATTCATTATACATTCTTAGTTGAAAATACAGAAAAGCTTTTTAATTTTAATGCCGATTTTGGTTATATTTAGTTAGTTATACAGAATTCTGCAACAGTGCGTCGAGTTTTCCTATCGCGTTTCCGGTGAAAGATAGAAAAAAAAATTCGTACAAAATGTTATTAGTTTAAAAATTATTTTTAAACATACAGGGTGTTCTAAATTTGCGGTATAACAAAAAATTTTTTTTTAATGAGACACGGTGTATATTTTTTTATTTTTGGAATTTTTAAACATTGTTTTAATGATTCCGTGTCAAACTTTGCTATATTTCTAACTAATACTTAATAAAAATTAGCATGAATTTGACAAACTTCAAACGTTAATAATAGCAATGTGTAGTATTGGTAGACATAATTGTTATCAAAATAAAATTGGAGTATAACTCTACTCAAGATTTAATCGAGGGATACTAAGATTTGGGTCATCTCGGCCTCCAAAATAAAATAGGTCTACAAGCATTAGTATTTATGGTGTGGGGTTTAATAAAAAAACTAAAGTTTCCATTAAGTCTTTACTTTTCTGCCGCTTGTATTAAAAATGACTGGTTGCAAAAATTATTGATTAAGAATATACAAACATTACATGGTGTTGGTTTAAATATGCGTAATTTTAATTTGGGAGTTACGGTGAAAAATTCGTTCTTTAATGTAGATGATAAAAAATATTTGCTATATTTGACGTCCCGAACCTATTTAAAAGTGTTAAGTTTAATGTCGCAGGACATTTTTATTGAAGAAAAATAAATTTCTTGGCAAGATATAGTAACTGCTTTTAATACTGATAGAAACTCGTATTCTGCCTGAGCCTTTTCTAAACTTAGTGAAGCTCATGTCAATTCAAAAAATTTTAAAAAGATGATAGTGAAATATGCCACTCATCAGAGTACTACAATCACAACGTGTATTAAAACTAAGGAAATGAATAGTAGCTTGGCAAAAACACGGCGATATTTTTATTAGATATAAATTTTTTATAGGACTGTTTAAATAGTCGCGTGATGAACTGTAGTAACAGTTATGATTGTGCGTTATCAATGAAAAGACTAAAGTTGGAAACATTCCTGTGTGTAGTGGTGCAGTAGACTAATTTGTGGCGTTGTTATACAATATCAAATTCTATTAAACAATACATTTACTGTTTTTGTGGATTACAACTTTTAATTCAAGCTATTTTATTATTATGGGAGAATTTAAAAAAAGATGGATATCAGTTTTTATTGACCAATAGAGTAAATCAAGATCCACTTAAAAATTTATTTGCTATTATTAGATGAAGACCAAGTTTTATAATAGACTATAACTGTAAATCTTTTAAAACCACCTAAAAGTAGTAATTGTGAAGCGGTCGACGATATTTATGTAAAGGATGTAGAAACTATTACAGGTGAAGAATTAAAACCCGATAAAATTAAAATTCCAGCTAAGCTTAATACCGAAAAATTATTCTACCTAAATTGCATAGATACAAACAATAAAGGCGAATTTACTAATTTAGAAAATTGTGCAACGGTATATTTAGCCGGATACGTTATAAACAAGACATTAAAAACAATTAGTTGTTACGTTTGTAAGAATTAAATTCAGATGTGTCATTACAAAACAAAAATGAATATTTGTTAATACAAAAAGATTATTCCAAAAACACTAAACATTATTTAACGATTCCTTCAGAAAGTGTTATGGTAATTGTAAAATTAGTTTTAAAGTTATATGAGGTATATTTTAGTAACAATTCTATTAGTCATAATTTTCAGCAAAGTTTCTCAAATATTTGTATATGTAAAATTAAGAAACATTATCCTAAGCGATTACAACAATTAAAAAATTACACTAAGCACAGATTATTTTTGATACAACATCCTATTAAATGCAAATTAAACAAAACTTTAAAGTGGTCTTTACAATATGTTGGATTATATAACTTTAAAGCACATACGAAATCGATAAAAATGAATAACACTTACAATGTATAATTATTTCTGTTAATTATAATTGTATAAAGATTAAGACATTAATAGTGTGTAATCTAGGTTCAAAATGTTTAACTTATTCGTGTGTGTATTAGTATAATTAATACTAATAATGAAAATAGAGTTGTTCTATATCTGTCTGTAGTCTGCACTTCCATACTTTTCAATCAAAAGACATTAGAAGTTTTTAGCTTTTGATACAAAAAACTAAAGATTTAAGGTTTCTTTTACTTGCACTTCTTCAAATTTTATAATTCATGCTTAGAAAAAAACTCAAACGCTCTTAACGGCCGTAACAATGGTCATTACATGTAGCAATAACGCTTTAAAGCAATTTAAAATTTAGCAAATAGCTACCGATTACATTTTTTGCTGTTCAGGTAAAATTTTTATTTGTCTTCTTTCTCACAATTTTTTTTTAATTAATATTTTTAAAAACTTCTACATTTCAAAAGAATAAATTTATATTGTTTATAGTACTATGCAATATTACGATAATTAAGAGAACTGGAGCGCACCTTTTAATGTTATGTTACACACAAACAAAATTTTGTAGCTAATTGTGACAACAAGCAGATATGTACATACAGTTGGACGCGCAAACGATTGACAACGTAAACAAAAAAATTAGAATAGAAAATACAATACTTACAATTTATTTCCTTTTCTTTTGAAGTTCGCAACTAGCTAGCGGCACTTTCGACAAAATTTTCTAAAATTTGCTAAAATGATCAATAAATAATTAATTTCCTTTCGGTTCATACGATCCAAGAAAAAAAGAAAAAAAACCAGATGTGCCAAGTTTTCTCCAGATTAATATTGATACTTTGGTGGTGAGTGGGCCTTTCAATAATTGTAGTAACTAATCGAAGGCTTTAATATCTTCAATCAACGTAGGTGCAACACTATTTTTATTACATGGTAGATTGTGACGTCATCATAAAAAAATTTCCAATGCCAATAGGTGTTAATATCTCCGCAATAATGGAACACGTATTAGTATCCAAAATTGCTAATGACAATTACGAGAAAATCAAATTACCCCAAAAAGACTTTTAACAAGCAGCAAAAATAGTGCACTCATTTTTAACGAGAATGTGCATGAATATTTAGAAACGAAAGTCTTGCCAGACGCGTAAGTTAGATAATTACCGTATTACAGGTACCGGAAAAATGGTTTTACTTTAATTGACAGCCACCACTTTTGATGTAGCAAAACATGAGCGTTTATGACAGGTTAATAACTAGAACTAAATGTTAGTTTTATTATTAGCGACGTTTTGTATCGCGAATTGTGTGCACTTTGTCATGTTTATTAAAAACAAGCAAAAAAACTGTTTGTATTAACTTGTCATACAGTTAAAATAAGGTAAATTAACAAAAAATCACATTTTTATTTATTTGCGACTATTTGTTTTAGTATATATTTGATAGCTTGCCAATGTAGTGATTTTCGGTTACAATTAACTATAGTAGAAAACGCAAACCAAATCTGAAAGAAAAGCGTGTAAATGTACAAAAGAAAAAATTTAAGTCGTATTATAGTTTGATGGATACTGTTAGACATGTTGAAACGTAAATTTAAATTGTTTGCAAAAGTTTATATAAGATTGTTTACAGAACTCGTTTAAAAACTGTACACTTCACCTTGCTCACACATAATAAAAGTAAGGAATGCAGTTTTCTAATTTATAGTTAATATAATTGGTTTACCAAAAAACGTAGTGCTAATTACCGATGCTTAAAAATACAGTAAGTAATTTTTTTTTATTAGAACGCCCAGTATATAGCACAAAATTACTTATACATATCTATAATATGTTTAAAATTGACAAAATTATAACAGTAATGCTTTTTAGTGTTGAAAACACTTATAGGGAGCTTGATTCAAAGGCTCGTGTAACGAAACAATAAAACGCTTACATGAAACTAATCTGGAACTTGCGGTGGTGCCCAATTTTACTTAATGTTTTGTATTTTTTGGATGCAGTGTTTATTTTTATTAAACAAGATATTTTTTATGATTCGTTTTATGTTTTAAAGATATGATAAGTCTTAATTTCACTCAGCAGTGATGAAAAATGATTATAGTAATTGCACAATTAGATCCGCACGAGCTTCCGCATTGGACGCTGCAAAAACGATACAATATAGATGAAAATTGCACATAAACAATTTATTGAGCACAAAATTTACGACAAAAAAGTCTGCGGGGGTGTATAATTATATCTAATAGTTTAACGGCGGGTTGCACAAAGCAAATCAAAAATGTAACAACTGATTATTTTTCAAATACAATTGATACATAGCCAATGAAACTACGTTTATTGGTGATGTAACAATTGATTAGAGAAATAATCACTTGCTACATTTTTGATTTGCTTTGTGCAACCCGCCTTAAAAGTTACAGAATTTTTTATAGTAAATTTTGTTCTCTATAAAAATGTTTATGTGCAACTTTCGTTTATCTTGCGCTGTTTTAGGGTAATAGTTTATTGGTTATTTTAAATTATTAAGCAAATAAAATGGCCTGTCGATTATTTTGCGTCGCAAAATGTTTTTACTGCGAGTCGAAACAGCTGTAAGTTTTCTTTAGATATGACAAGAAATCGCGAACGCAAAAAACTGTTGAAAAAAATTCAATTTTGAAACTGTGGATGCACATTTCCAAAGATGAAATCTACACTTTGCAACTTTTACATCTATAAGGATGTGACAACATAGCTCGAATCCTGTCATAATCTTAAAAACTGTAGAAATATGAACCGCCATAAAACTCGGGTAAAATTCAGTAATCATTTAGTTTTGTTGTTTTTTTTTTAAATCCGCATCATCTAGTTAGAGTGTAGTGAAGCAATTGTCAGGAAAACGCCATATCAAGTGGTTATTTAAACGTTGAATGATTTATTTAATCCAAGCATATTCAATCAAAGTCTGACTAAATTTCTGAAAGTTCCAGTTTGGCTATAAAATTGATTGCGTCTAGAAAAAATTTTAAATTTATTCGAATGCTTTCAAACGTATCTAAGCCAGCAAAAAATGATTCAATGAACGTGAATCACAATATTTCGACCTTTCCTCGCATAATATGCTTGTGAGCGCAATATTATTATTTGAGCTTTGCGAAGGTGACTTTTTCCCTTGAAAATATATTTACATCACTAAGCTAAGCGTAACCAACACAGCCCAAATACCCATTCTTGTGCTTTTTTAGAAAAATTTTCTATAAAAGATGTACCCTCCAGTTTGCAATCATTTTTCACTAAACTATTACATACAACTAAAGCTATATCAATTTTATTCCAAACGTGTTTTTTTAATTATCTCTAAAATAATTTGAAAAAATATCGCAGTAACATAACTGTTAACATGAAATACGATGGCAGAGCCATCTCATAATGTAAATTTACTATGTATGAATATTAGTATGTAAATGGCTATTGTGATGGAAACGTTGAAAGCTGTTTTTATACCCGCGTAATTTCAAATATATATAATTGACTGTCAATGCTTTAGTGGAAGTACAATAGAGTGTTCTCCCGCTGCTGAAGAGCTGCAAAAAGGCGAAACGACCGTCCATTGTTACTTTACAATGTTTATACGTTCTAATTCTAGCCCGCAGTCCATTCAAAACTTATTTGAATTACGCGATTATAAAATCAGCATTCAACGTTTCCATTTATAAAGCCATTTACAGACAACTGTTAATTTACAGAAAATCTAAAACATTTTTTAATTAAATTCAATTATAGTTGACTTACTTTTAATTTAATTAAACTTAGAATAAAAACAAACTAAACAAAATAAATTTGTTCATAATTTTGCACTTAAATTAAAAAAGTTGTAAAACAATATAGTTATATTACACTGTAGCAACATTTAAATAATATATTGTAAAAATTTGCAAATTAGACTATTTAATTTGTTAAACTGTGCATTTAAAAGAATACAAAAAATGTTTTCCATGAAATAAGTTACAATTTTACTAAATTATTAATTAATTTAGATCATTTTATTACATTATTTCTTTATTAATAAAAAATTTGCTTTATATCATTTGAAAATTCTGCAAGAAATTAATCAATAAATTCTAATTAGAAGGAAAACAATTTATTCAGAGTTATTGGTTTTTAGAAAATTGACTTAACTGTTAATGAAATCAAAAGTTATTTTAATTTGTATTTGTATTGCAGTTGATTATTAATTTTCTAATTTCGTTTTTATAAGAAGTTTTATATAAATTTTGTTTGTTTAAAAGTTTATTGAATTTTTAAAATTACATTTAATGTTAAAATTTAAAAAATTAAATCAAAAAATTATATCCACCACTAATCCATTTTTAATTAGAATACAATATTTTCTTTTATTTACCAAAACATACAAGTTTTTATTTTTACATAAAAGATATTAATTTATTTGTCAGAATGGTTTGTTTTTAAAGTTAAAATAACTTTTATTATTGGCTAAATACAGTGAGAACTAATTATACAATGTTGTATTATAATGATGCATATTGTCCAACACTAACTTTGAAAATCATTACAGGCGCAGGTCGGAAAATTAATTACTTTCAATAAAGCTCTGTACACGTAGGCACACACGACATAAAGGTGAAGAGAGCCATGATCCTCTAAATTTACATATAACGCTGTTTGCGGCCGACGATCTCATACAATAGAGTACCTTCGTGCAAAATTACCTTTTGTTGCAACTTTTGAATGCGCAGTCTAGCGTTAACTTTGTCCATAATTCGTGCACTTTTGTTCGTTGTCTTCTGAATTGAATATTCAATAATAATATTCAAGTTTGTGTCCTCTTTTGTTTTTCAACATGGTAAAAATATCATTATATAGCAATTTTCGATTTAAATAAAAAAAATTGAAATCTTGAAAATATCGATTAAAGAGTATTTATGCATTAAAGATATCAAAAGACGTTCGATTAGAACAAAAACTAAAGCTACAAAGTTTCTATTTTAGGTTTCGGTATTTAGAGTTAAACGTGGTAAAGCTTAGATTCACACTGTGATAAAAGCTCGACTGATGCCTTTTACTAAAACTTTTTCAAGAGTTTCATTTCTGAGGAATTGAATGTCTTCATTTCAACATCAGCAATTTTATCATTACGCCAAGTATACGTCTTATTGTTGCTTCTATTTAACTTTTGGATTTATAATTATATTATATTTTATTACAAGTAAGATTTAAAACTTTTATTTTAAAATTGTTATAAACACGTTTGCGTCTTGTATTTTATTGTGTTATTTACACAATTTACAGGGAAATTTTTTGTTTAAAATGTTTAGAAAAACATAAAAATTTAAATTATTTTTAGAAAATAAAAATAAAGTACAAAAATTTTGCTATACGTTTACATTAACTTTTACCGCAAGTTTTTAAAATGAAAAATGATTACGTTCGTAAGTTTGCTACATAAATAATGTTTCTCTAAAAAAATAAAAAATGTATTTTTAAAATTAAAATTGTTGTTATTTGTTTAGTGTGTTTTTCTTTTAATAATGCCAACAAATTTATTATTTTGACAATTTGTAATTAACAACAAAACAAACTAATTTTGTTAAATATTGAACGCAACTCAATTTTTTTAAATATAACAATTACGTTTTAAATTTTACAAAAAATAAAATCCTTAATATAGCAAATAAAAACATAACTAACGTAAAATTAATTTTATATTATATTTCTAACATGCTTTCATTGTCTTCATAAGTAGTTTTTGTAGTCGACCTTTTGTTTCTAAATTTATTGTTGCGTTGTTAGCGTACCAAATAATTATTGGTAATATCAATCTTGCATATCATAATTCCTTCTGTTTTTATCTTTTTAATGAACTCATGCAGTATAATGTTAAATAGCTAATGTCTAAGAAGTCATTAAAGCTTAACTCCTGCATATACGACGTGTGGCTATATAATAACGGGACTGACGTTGTAAAAAATTTTATTTTCATTCTATACATAATCACTTATTATCACCTTCAATATACACCCCTTCTCTATCCCTGCAACGCTCCATGCGAATTTTCCACAGTTTGAAACAGTGCTGGAAGTCATCTTCTGTCAACTCCTTCAGGACTCTTGCCGCTTTCTCTTTTACAGCTTCTACGGATTCAAATCTCGTGCCTTTCAATGCAGATTTCACCTTAGGGAAAAGATAGAAGTCAAATGGTGCTAGGTCTGGTGAGTAAGGTGGATGTTCTAACACTGGGATGCTGTACTTGGCCAGGAACCGCTTAACAGATAACGCGGAATGAGCTGGCGCATTGTCTTGGTGCAAAACCCATGATTTGTCCTTCCACATTTCGGGTCGTTTTTTTCTTACTCTTTCACGTAGTTTACCAAGTACCTCAAGGTAGTAATATTGATTAATTGTTTGACCTTCAGGAACCCAGTGAAGGTACACAATCCCATGAATATCGAAAAAAACAATCATCATTGCTTTAAATTTTGACTTGCTCATTCTTGCTTTTTTGGCTCTCGGTGAAGTTGGGGTCTTCCAATGCATAGATTGGCGCTTCGTTTCCGGATCATAAGTAAAAAACTACGATTCATCACATGTTATTATCCTTTCCAATAAATTTGGGTCATTTTCAATGGCATTCCAAGTGTCAGTACAAACATTTTTGCGAGCTGCTTGTTGTTCAATCGTGAGAATTTTTGGTACCATTTTTGCACACACTTTTCGCATGTTCAAATTGTCACGTAAAATTTGCCGTACACATTCTTTATCAATGCCTACAGTTTCAGCAACTGCACGAATGCTTAATCGACGGCCAGACCGAATCAAATTAGCAACTTTTTCGACATTGTCATCCGTTTTTGATGTTGAAGGACGACCTGGCCGCGAATCATATTTAACGTCTTGTCGACCATCTTGAAAACGCTTAAACCATTCAAAAACACGAGTCCGCGATAAACATTCACTGCCATACACTTTTTTTAGTAAATTATAAGTTTCGGTAGCGGTTTTTCCAAGTTTGAAGTGAAATTTAACAACAATTCGTTGCTCTATTTTTACGCTAACCATTTTTCCGGCAAAACCAAATAACAACACTAACGTAAATAAAGGTTACGTCTCAACGATGTTGTTTACAGAAACGAGACTAACTGCATTCTGTAGAGGAAGACTCAAACTAAACAGCTGTTGTTCAATGCCGGTTGGCGCATGCGCACTCGTTCCACTGTAGCGTCAGTTTTAATTTTTTTTAGTGTTTTGTTTTTATATAACTTTGCGTGTTTATTAAATCGTATTTTTGCTGTTACTAATCAATAATCACTACCACATTACTTACAAAGTAAGTTTTTAAAAAAAGTATAAAAGCGTTGACACAAAAAAATCTATATAGACTGCATCAAATTTTGTGATAAGTACAGGTATCTCGCTTGTTAACAGAGATAGAAAGCTGGTTAAATAGACAAGAATGATTAATGAGTTATACCTAAATACATATAAAAAACAAAATTAATCCTTTCCTTATAGTTACTAAAATATTACCGCAAATAACAAAATTGGTGTTATTGATTATATATAATAAACAAAAAATTTTTTTTTATTATTCAACATTAATATAAACTGGCTTATGTCTTTTGCCCAACGGATTCACTTACTCAATTTTTTATGTAAGTACTTACGTTGTTTTATCTGTAACTAATTTAAACCTTTATAATTGTGTTTTTCATTATTATGTAATATTTACTTGAATAAAATTGCAGTAGCTTAAGAAAGTGTACACTTCATACACAAAACGTCGCGATATAAAAACATTTGAGTGGTTTTTCTGCCCCTCCTAAATAACGATACATAAAAGCCAGCAACAATTAAACTATAACCAAGAAGGAAAAATAAGCTTTACTAGTAAAATACTATTATTCTTAATTGCCATTTCTGAAAAATACAATAAAAACGATTATCTATCGTAAGATAGTAAAGCAGGATTGGGTGACAGAAAAATACAAACTTTTTGTTTGACAAACTGGATTGATTTATTTATTTTTACAAGAATTTTGCGTGTTCAAACCCATACGTATTAACAAGTTTAAAACAAATGTCTGATTTTTCTACTACTATTGCAAAACAAAATTGACTGTGTTCACGTTATGTAAAAAAGTTGTTAAACTAAAAATTGTAAAATATGAAATAATTCTACAATAAGTCTTTATAAGTGTATTAACAATTATTTAAAACATTTATTATAATTCCCATTCTTTGACAGTTTGACTAAAAAGAGATATAAAAAAAACCAACTATTTAAAAGGTTATTAAAACTTAAGAACAATAGTCTTATAAGTTGTTACATGAGTGTAATATAGAATATGTTAAAAAAATAGCTTTGATAAGTTTTGTGCACTGTTTCAATATGAAACTTTTATTTACACACGAAAATATATTGTATAACTGATCCAAACCATTCAAAAATAAGAATATATTAATTTTTTAGTTGTTGTTTAATTAAAATTTTTTGAATAGCATTGCGAACGGCCACGATTAAATGCCGATTGTATTTGCTATTTCAATTGAACTAACCAAGGTTTTTTGTTTAGTTGCGCGTACGTATTCTATGGGAGCGCTCTATGTATAAATTAAACTTAAGTATTTTGTAAATATAATCTAATTAAAATGGATTTTATTTTATTTGTTAGTACCAAAAGGTTAGTTGGTTGAGGGTGTGTTCAAATGATACAGTTAAAACGTATTCACTTTCCTTTTTGTAAAATTATGAAATAAAAAATTTTAGTTTTTTATTTGTTTCATCAGTTTTTCCATAAGTACGAAAAATAGACACCAGTAAAACAAAAAATGACACCAACGTTTTATTGCAATCACGGGCAAAATATGTACTGTGAATCGTTTTTGTTTAGCTAGGATTTGTGGAGGTATGTTGCGCTTGTTTTTCTTTAGTTTACTATTGTTGATTGCTTTTTTACTAATATTTCTGCTAAATCGGAAGAAGAAAACTAATCGTTCATGGTAATGTGCTTTTTGGTTTCGTAAATATTTTTTTCTATTTTGCGTCAATAATAGAGCCATTACAACACGGTGCGGTAATAGACTATTAGTGTGCTGTTATAAAACGGTTTTTTTTAATGTTGATAATATTCTAAATAGTTCTAAACTATAATTAAATATAACTTCTATATGATAATGAAGATGACTTAAATGTGATACAAAAGAAATCATTTTGTCTATTAATTAAAACAATTATATTTAAACTTGAAAATTTATTATTACATTATAAGAATCTAATCTAATCTATTTTTGATTTTGGATCGAACAGTTACTATATACATAAATAGCTACATTAGATGTATCATGAACATTTATTATTACTCTAGGTAAATTCTTTGTTGATACATTTTTGCGAAAAGTAGTATTATTTCTAATTGTAGTAGTGGTGTTATGTGTGTCGGAAGCAAATTCCGACTGTAAAGCATTAATAAATTAAAATTACTTTGCTGAGACGTAAACATACGACAAACTGTTATACAATTGCTTCTAACTCTGTTTTCGTCAGTTTGTACTAATGCCATTTAAAAAAAAGTTAAAATAGTAATGTTAATAGTACGGTGACGTTGCGTCGTATACGAAACACTTATTTTTACTTTTTAAAGCAGGTGGCAGAAACTTTTCACTTACGCGCTTTTTACAATAAAACTAAATTAAGAAACAGTACTGTGCTTCCTACTAACATCAAGTATGATGTACACTCGCCTTCAACCAAAATGACCGCATAAGATCATACCTATTCACATTCTAATAGTAAAGTGTTTCTCATTAAAAGTTTGAAGCAAATAAAGCATTGTAATTTTATTACTTGCATAGTAATAAAATAATAGAAATTTAAGTTTACTGATGTGTAAATAACAATAAATACGGTATGCCAGATTGGTCCCACATAACCAAAGTTAACCTTAATTGTCTAAAAAGTGATCATACTTTAACCTGAAAAGTTGACAAGCATGTGGTATCTTTATCGTGCCTTTTAGTCATTCATAAAAGTTAGTTCTACCGCGTGTCCTTAATGGTTAACTTATTCACAACAAATAGTTATTCCTAATAATACGCCAAATTGTAAACGTAATGGTTACTTTTTGTATAAGCTTAAAGTATAAAATATGGCGACCTATCTCGTTTCTTACCCACAGAGGTTGACTTTTGGATAACTTTTCAATAGACAACTTTAATTGTTACTCAAAAGCCGTTTTAAAAGTTAACTTGATGGTAACCATAAAAATTAACCTATTAAGAGCTTTCAAGTATAAAATGAGACTACTTGTTTTTTACTAACCCTATAAGTTAACTTTTCGATATCTTTTCAGAGATTGCTAATTAATGCCTTGAAAAAGTTATACAACTGACATCCTACAAAATTAATTTAATGTTAATCCTAAAAATTAAGTTTTTAGTAGCCTTATAGTACAGAATGAGACTACATGTCTTTTTAGTAACCACATAAATGTTATTTTCGGTGAGTTTTATAATCAATGTCTATAAAAGTTGTGAAACAGACATTCTAAAAAGTTAATTTTATGTTAATCCTAAAAATTAACCTTTTAGTAGAATGTTTTTGTGTAGAATAAGACTGTATCGCGGAAAAACGTCCTCGAAAGAAAAATCACCCTAAACCAAAATTACTTTTCTATATTCTAATAGTTACCTCTTACTATTATTACGACTTACAAGGAGGAACTAAGAAATGAGTTTACCAATTGCGTTTCTGATTTTTGGTGATTCTCATGGCAAAAAAGTACCTTTATTTTGGTTTTTTGTGCATTACCGCTTAGTTTTCAGAATTTTTAAAGAATTGATCAAAATCGTCAGAAGTTAGTTAGTCGCTCCGTAAGCTCTAATTACAACAAATTCAAGGGAATGTTTTTTTAAACAACAAACACTTATTTTAAAAATATTTAAAAGCACTGCAGATGGAACCTGCAGTCATTGTTTTGCTAATTATTTGTTGTAATTCTTATAAGTATATAGGATCCGTAGTTGTATACGCTGAAACTAATTATCTTAGAAAAACTTGTATTTGAAAAGAAACATTTTAGTGGAGTTGTAAGTGTAATTGATTATTATTAATTAGTGTTTGTAAGTTTAGTTACTGCTTACATTTATAATAAAAATCTAATTGGCTAACAATGAAATCCTTAGAAGTAAACTTTATTTTAGTTCCACCATTACCCTCGCACAACAGTTTTCTGGAATGTACTATTTTAATCCAATTATCGTCATAAACATTGTTCTTTTTTGTTTGTAGTCTAATGATTTTTTAAATTTAATTTCAATCTAAAAATTATTTTTTTTAAACAAACTTTTTTATAATTTGTAATGTGGATCGATACAAAATCGTATTGACAATAGTTCAAATTATCGCCCTTAAATCGATAAAAAATATCAAGTTTTTCTTCAAAGGCGTTTAGAAGGTTAAAGAGAAAGTATTAATAAACGCGATGGCATCTTAATGTTGATTGTAAAAACTTTTTTTGTCGTTTTTGTTTCATCCGTTACGGTAAATGATTTATTTAAGAACTTGTTTTGCATTGCGGCTGTGTGTCAACTGGGCACCAAACAATAGCCTTTGTGGATATTTTAATTCCTGTGTCGGTCTCTTCGACCATTCAAGGTCTTTTTCTTAGATATTGCAGTTTTAACGGAAATTTCATTTAAGGAATCTCATTCTGTCTATGCTGACAAATTTTTTTTAAAACAAATCGTTATTACTTTGAGCAGAGTTTAATATTCGTTTCTGCTTTAACAAATCCGTTAAACAATTACAATATAAACTTGGCCTCTTGACAGCAAATAAGAAAAATGAATTTTTCCAAACAGACATACCGAAAAAGTTTTGTATTTAAGCTTCTTTAATATTGTGACTCATAAAGGAGCTATATGCGCATCAATATCGAATTTTAAAAACGTAATACAGGCAAATTTTAGTGTTTCTTATTAAAGGATAGTTTATTCACGATAAACGGTAAAAAAGTATTATTAATGTCGAAAGCGACAATACAATAATTGATCTAGTGCTTCAAATGAACTTTCTGGAATTAATTCAACAGTTTTTTATTATGTAGCCATCATTAAAAAAAATTAAATTTCGTAAAAAAAATTGTAACTTAAGTTTTCATGTCGCAGTTAACAATAAGGATATGACATTTGTACTGATTATTCTCAACTTCTTATTTAACCTCTTAAAGCACTTTTTTTTTTAAAAACCACAAAAGCATCATTTTTTTAAATTTAAGAAAATACATTTTTGAACTTTATTTTGGCCAAAAGTAATAACTAAACACAAAATAACTGTCTATAAACACTTATCTTTGCAGTTTTATAATTTTTACATATTACATTACAAAAAAAGTCTTTCACTACTAAATCAATAATAATTTTCAAAAAAAACGTTTCTTTGTTTTACAACTGGACGAAAAGTAATATTACTCTAACATTTTATAGTTTACAAGATAGATGTAAATAAAAAAAATCAAAAAGACCATTTTTTTCTTATGTTTCCTATAGCGATAGCGCTCGAATTAATTCGAGCGTGCCTATTTTGGCCCATTTAGCGTAATAGAATTAACTCGAGCATGCACGTTACGGGGTTAATTTAAACTTAACAAAAATAGATTTCAAGAATCATTGAATTAACATTAAACAAACGCCCACCGTTTGTAAAATTTAAAATTATGTTGTTGAAGTGGGGGAGAATGGGTATAGTAATTTAAATAACCACCGGGTTCTTTTAAGACTAGTTTAAAATTGAAGGTCGTTTTTTTTTACCTGCTAGACAATCGTTCAAGTTTTGTTGATGTGCGTGTTGTACAAGTCGAGTGTTAACTTCGTGTAATTGTGTTATACTAAAAGTTCCAGTTATAAAGGTAAAACATCTTTATACATATTTTTAACAGACACAAAAGAACACATAATTCATAATTGCAGATGAACGGTCAGTATACAAAAAGACATAGAAACAGGCTTTCTCTAAATTTTACATGTTTGCCCTGATTTTAAAATACCCAAATTTTTTACAATTTTCTAGATCGCTGGGAACCCTGTAAAAAATCAAATCAAATATAAATATTAGCGGTTTAGTTAAGTATTTTTTCTAATTTCAGCTTCCATAAAATGAATAGTTTCCACAACTACAGAAATGGACGTTTTAGTGGCGACAAAGGTGTGAATTAGAAAATCGAGAAAAAATGTGAAGAAGGGTTAAAGGCGATGACATTTATTTTAGATGTTTTTAAATTTGTAAATAAATAATAATTATGTATGTATTATATCGTATCGTATAAAATCTGTTTTTCAAGACTTGCACCTTTACTTTAATGTGTTTTATTTTCAAATGTTAACTATAAGATATCCGTTAAGCAGCCATTAATCGTTGAGCAACTGAAAAAATAGTATTTTTAAGCAGTTTTAAAATCCAACAATTATACATCTTTTACAGTTAACTTCAGGTTGATTCTTGAATAAGTGCAAAAATTGTATATTTTAAACAGCTTTAAAATTAAATAGTAAAATACCCATTTAGATTAACTTTAAGTTGAACGTTAAGCAAACACAAATTAGTATCTTTTAGGCAGTTTTAAATACCAACCATTAACAATCACTTTCGATTAACTTTAGATTACCCTAACAGGTTGAACGTTGAGCAAACAAAAAATGGTATCTTTTTAGTAGTTTTAAAATTCAACTATGCACCGGGCATTTCGATTAACTTTAGGTTAGCCCAACAAGTTGACCAATGAATAACTAAAAAGAAGTATCTTTAGAGTAGCTTTAAAAGTGGACAATAAGTTGTCCGTTTCGGTTAATTTCGGGTTATCCTAAAAGGTTGACCGTTGCATACACGCAAGGTCAGTATAAGAGTATCCTATGGAGGGATTAAGTGGGACATAGTTCACCATTGGGTGTACTTTTGGGTACTCTATGATCACATTTGCCAATCCAGAGCGGTTACCTTTATTACGACTTTTGGTTACTTTTGGCTGTGTGGGGTATTTATTTCAAATTTTAAATGTATCTAATGCTTGAAATTTATTTTTAGAGAATTGATATACAAACTAATAATTCTAGAATTTTTATATGTTATAATAAATACTGCCACTACTAATATAACTATCATTAATAACATATTAATTGCACATCCAGAATTACAAGGCATAATTAATATCATAATTTTAATATTGGTTTGATTATTAAAAAAAATTTTTGGCTGTGGTAATGTATTTATACATACTTGAAATTACTGTACTATTTTTAACTAAATACTCTGGAATTTACATTTTCTTTGTCATTACAGGATATAATTATCCTGTAGAAAAATTTTAAGACTTTAGACAATGAGTAAGGTCAACGTTCGACTTTCAAAGGATTTTACTTTCCAGTTGTTGATGAATAACTTCAATATTTGATGATATCGCTAAATAAGTTGATTTTCATTTGGTTTCCAAGTTAAATGATTTTTATTGCATTAGACTCAGGACAAAAATGGAAAAATTTTATTTTGTTTGGTTTTGTGTTTTTGAGTCCGATTGTGCAATAGTTACCTTTATTTTAAGATTTAGCATGTTTTAATAGATTATAACTATCTACGTATATTAAGTAAACCACTTAGCTACATATATGGTTTTCTCTTATTTTATTTTCAGTGACAAAAAAAATTGTTCGTTACTTTATTTACAGGTTCTGTTCGCCAATTCATAAGCATAGTAAAATAGTAGTTTAATGACAAGAACGGTGTAATTTCTTAAGATTTTAGAATGACCAACAAAATCTTTTGACTTAAACCCTATTAGAACTATGTGAGTAGTTATGAGCAGGACATAATTAAACAATCGGTCTTGACATTCTGGCAAGCAATTAAATATTGTAGCGCAAATGAACTTTGGTAACGTGACCGAGGATCTGCAAAAAATGGAGTCGATGCCGAACAGGTTCACAAAATTTTGGAAAATAACGGCTTATGTACGAAATAATAATTATAACGTTTTATGTATTAAATAAATGTATTCCTATAATAAAACAACTAACCAATAAGAGAAGCGATTAGGTATTAATCTACTTGAAGGTTTTGTTGAAGTGATAAAGTAAATCGTTATTTCACGAAAAATGTAAATAATATTCATTTTAGAATCTGAAGCTCGTTTTGTGCTAAACAACGGAACGATATGATTTTTTATTTAATTGATCATTTAGCGTATTTTTAATCAGTCCACTATTCAAATGACTTAATTATTTAAATTAATATATGTTGTGTGTTATTAGTATACTAGTAATGATAGTAGTATTAGTAGAGGCAATATTCTATATAAATATCTGATATAAATAAAAATTCTAGAATTAATATCTTGCATAAGGTAATTCTCAAAAATACACTTTTTAAATATTAAATACATTTGAAATCTGATAATAAATGCCAATCTGGTATTTCTATTATGTATTTAGCTATACAGGTAATAAAATTACAATGGTTTATTTGCTTTAAGCTTCTAATAGGAAACACCATACCATTGGAATGTAAATAGGTCCGATCTTAAACGGTCATTATGGTTGAAGGCAATTGTACGTTTATTAATAGCATTAGAAAGGTGGTAATGTCACTTTACCATACTAGGATTAAATAATAGAACATTTGTAATAGTTTTATGATTATGCATAAGAGCATAAAAAGCATCTTTAAAACCGGTAATTTAATCGTCGGCAATTATTATTATTATTATGGAAACGTTTTAAGTGTTGAAATCAATAGTATTAATATAATCTTTTATATGATTAATTTGACAAATTAAAATAAATCGATTATTTTGTAATTTTTTTTACCGTGGATTATCACATTTAATTTTTGTTTTATAATTTTTACACTGGTGTCTTAATATAGCTTAGTAAACGACAAAATTATTTAAAAACAAAATTTTTGTTATTATTAACACTTTTATTGAATATATAAGGAAAACTACTACTGCAACTAAGAAAAATTACAAATGATTACTTCAAAATATTTATCTTAATGACATTAACTATTCTAATGTAAATAACAGATATTACTAACATAAAGTCTAAAGCAACAAAAAAGTAGACATAATTTCAAGGCATTCAATTTAGATTAGCCAACGTGTTAAATTTTGACTTGGCACACACTCCAATTGCCCTAGCTACTTTTACTGCATGTGGTATAGAAGTAAGCCAGTTGTTAACCATTAAATATAATATATTTATAAAAAAATCTAAATATGTTTATTATTAACCAGTAGTTAATAAAAAAATTACGTATGTATTAAATTTTAAGTGTTTAGTTAAATAAAATTTTTATTGTAATCATATGTTATCAATTTTAAGATTATGGTAGAAAAGCATTTTAAAATTGTTAGGCAAATAAATAAATATGTTTAACACAAAACAAAATGTATAAACCAATTATTGTCGTTTCTTATGTTATTCTTAAAACGAAAAGCTAATTTGTTAGGTTGTGTGCTGCTATAGAGCGGTTAAGAGAAACGGTAAGTTTGAGTCGTTGTAAAGCTCTCAAATATAAAACAGTTCATTTAAATTCTAAACGTTTAATTTAAAAATTTAACAAAACATTATCTACTTACTTGTCTGTCAACGCAAAGTTCTGTAGTAGCATCTACTTTTAATTACTTTTTTTAACAAATAAAAAACGTTTGAATAAACGTTTAAAAGTGGTCGTCTATCTTACATCTTTAAACAATAGAATAATGATCAAACAAATAAAGAAATAATGTCGAAATGATTCAATAAATGTGATTTAGTTTATTATTTAAACAATGACATCTTTCGGCTTAATCAATAATTAAGTACCATTTTTAGACTAAACATATATTAAATTACATTACCTTAACTAAGCAAGTAAAATATTTTATCAAATCATAAACATCAACAATTACAATAAAAAAACAAACAAAATTTAAATGTTATCATTGCAATATTATATATTATAATTTTTATATGGTTAAAAATTTAAAAAAAAACTGAAAAAGGTAAAATGTTTAGAAAGTTACGAAGACTGTAACCTAGATGGCAAAGG
Organism: Aquatica leii; assembly: GCA_035610365.1. Classification (NCBI taxonomy): domain Eukaryota; kingdom Metazoa; phylum Arthropoda; class Insecta; order Coleoptera; family Lampyridae; genus Aquatica; species Aquatica leii. The sequence goes on along the minus strand of CM069432.1, from coordinate 214,863,304 downwards.
GAGCACTTTGTCAAAATTAAAATTACGAATAGTTTAAAGTTTTGTAGTTAATATGATCATTAGTTATTTAAACGTCTGGAAGGTTTGTTAATAGAACGTAAATGTCATTTTACTCTAGTGTTAAAAGGTCTTTTAGTTTCACTTATATAATATTTTCCACAGAAGCAAATTAGCTAGTAAATGCTACTGTTATCATTTTTGTTGCAATAATCAATGTCTGATAAAATAATATTATATAAAAAATCACATTTAAAAATAAAAATCTTTTATTTAATTTAAAACTGAAATTAAAAAATAGTTGAATATAAGAAATAGAAAAGTAATTAACAATGTTTTTATTAATAATAGAAAGTGATGTAGCAAGATGGATGTGTTTTTTATCGAGTAATTTGTTATGTTTTCAAATAAATATAAAAAAAATGTTAGCATAGGTTAAGTAAAAAAAAATCAGTTTTTTATTATAACTTTTGGTTGATAACGGAATGGAAATTATTTATTAAAAAAATAATTAAAATATGTCAACTTATGAAATAAAGAGAATTAAAAGGTAAGACCTGGTTAGTAGACTTTTTGTAGATATGGAAAAGTAATGTGCTGTAGACAAATTTTGATTCTAATATAAATACTATTGAATATTTTAATTAAATAGTTAATTTGAAGAGTGGAAACATTGAAAATACATAAAACAATGTCAACATATCTTATCTAACAAGAAAAATGGTTTTAAAAAAAGGAGTTTGTATCAATATAACAAATTTCAAGATTGCTCTTACAATATTTTGCTAAAAGGGGATAACGCGGAACACACAGGCAGACTTTGTAATTGTTTATAGTTATCCTGTCTCGTACTCGCACCGGTTACTGGTTTGGTAGCTCAGCTAAGGTAGAGAATTAATTTAAGAGTTAATAAATAATTTACAATATTAACAATTGAGTTTATTTCTTATATACATTGTATACTGTATAATAAAATTATAGTATATTATCTTTCCCCTGAATTTTCCACGTAGAGGGCGCTACAGTCGACTTCCGTTATTATCTGTAAGTTGAACGATTAGTGCCGGTAAAACTACTAGTAAATAAAATAAAGAATGTGTGGAGATAATTAGGTGATTACGGGAAAGGGTTACTGTGCAATTTAACTGGGTTTACAATATTTACTTTGGATTAGGTCGATAATATTAAGGGAAGTTCGTTTGATTGCTGGTTGAGGTTAATACTAACACTTGGATTGTGCTGACGGCCAGGTGAGTATATAATACACGACGGGCTTAATTGCTGTAGTTCAGCCAGGTTTATATAATCGTTTCTTTTTATATACAGCTTATATGACGTTTGCAGATTTTCATATATTCTTTCCAGTTGTTTTTCGGGAGACATCTGGCCTTGTCGGGTCATAAGCGTTTGGAGAGCATCAATGTATTCGTCTGCTTTTTCTCCTTCTTTTTGAAGTCGACTTCGAATGGTTTCTTTAAGAGAGAATTAAAATCTTGGGACCTAGAAAACGCTGTTTAAACTGAATGATGAAATCTTCCCATCGAGTCAATTGATCACGGTTATTACGGTACCACGAAAAAGCATTATCTTTCAATAATTCCGGAAGCGCCTGTAATAACATGGTACCTGGGATTCCATAATCAATTTTCTGGAATTCAAATCGCCCGAGGAAAGAAATCGGGTCTACTTTTCCATCAAATTTTATTTCCCATTTACGTACACATTCACATACCTGTGCGATGGCTGAAAAAGTAAATGTTACTAGTGGTGCGGCTTGTAAAAGAGTCGGTAATGCTGGCCGGAAAGTACCTTGGCTTCTGGGACAGGTGAGCATAGTCGCTGGACGTTCTCCGGTTTGTATGAAATTTATCATACGTGCTTTTAACTTCTTTACATTGCCGGTGGTTTCTAATTGATGTATTCTTAGGGTTTGGATCAATTCTTCTTTTCGCAAGTTGCAAATCCAATTTACTTGCGCATTGGTTTCTAGGACAGTTTCCGGTAATTCTACAGGCTCAGACATCTTAGATTTTGGATTTTTCGGACTAGGAATAATTGCTCGGACCCCAACTAAAATCTAAACTAATCTACTGGTTAATGAGTACTTACTTTTAGTTCACAGTTTCTGGAGTCCCTGCTCGGGCGCCACTTCTGTACTGTCTCGTACTTGCACCGGTTACTGGTTTGGTAGCTCAGCTAGGGTAGAAAATTAATTTAAGAGTTAATTAATTTACAATGTTAACAATTAAGTTTATTTCTTATATACACTGGTTATTGTATAATAAAATAGTAGTATATTATTGTCCCCTGGATTTTTCACGTAGAGGGCGCTACGGTCGACTTCCGTTATTATATGTAAGTTATTAGTGCCGGTAAAACTACTAAGTAAATAAAATAAAGAATGTGTGGAGTTAATTAGGTGATTACGAAAAAGGATTACTGCGCAATTTAAGTGGGTTTACAATATTTACTTTGGATTAGGTTGATAATATTACGGAAAGTTCGTTTGATTGCTGGTTGAGGTTAATGCTAACACGTGGATTGTGCTGACGGCCAGGTGAGTATTTAATACACGGCGGGCTTAATTGCAAACGGTATTTCCAAAGGTAATTATTTCTGAGTACAAGAGTTGTTCACGACGTGATTACAATTCAATTAGACCAGGAAAATCGTATTGAACATACAGGGCTACGATCGATACTTGAATTCAGGTGATTGTCGTTTTAAAATATTACTCGTAGATTTAGCTCTCTTGAAACTATACGTTGCAGGTGGGTAAACCAACGACTTTGATCAAATAGACGCTACGGATCCCCGATGCACTATATTTGTTTAACTCGAGGACTTACTTCACGCTAGGTGGTTAAAACGATTACAAACGTAACGAATTAACTGTAGTCTGTAACAGAATTTTACGAGGGTAAGTCGACAATCGTAAATAAGCAGTTGTAGCGATTCCTCGATACACAAGGCTTAGTTACTTTGTACACTTAATCCGCTACTGTTCTAGCGCTGCTATGCTGCTGGTTTTAGTATAAAGCTAGATTTGAAATTAATTATACGGTGAACTTACTAACAGGTCAACGATCGTGAATGAAATACAAGAAATCTGGTCAGTACGTAGATATTATCGTAACACAAAGCAATCAAAGGAATGAGATAAGTGAATCGCGTTTGGTCAGGTTAATCGGTGAAATCACTAAAAGAATTAATCAAGGAACGATGCGAGGTTCGGTGTTAACATGATTATTAATTTTCAACAGGTTAGTTTGGTGTAATAGGTCTCTGGTAATAGGAAAAATTAGTCGGTTTCAGGAAAGATGGCCAAGACGTAGCGGTTGTTGTTAAATAAATAGGTTAGAGAATTAGCAGGGTAAATAGCGGATAACCTGATTAATTAGTAAAACGAACAGAGAATTATCAATGGACGCTGCGAGGTTCGACGTTACTGGATTTCGGCAAGTTAATTCGGTATACAGATAAGTAGAGCACAGGTAAACAGGATTAAGGCGAAGTGAAGTTTCTTTTAGCGGATCTCTTTTTATATGGTTTTATCACGTACGAGGACACATGAGTGGGGTATGGCGCGCGCTTCGTCGGCGTGGAGGTGGCTCATCTGCACAGGGTCCTAAGTTCACGCGTAATTTGACTTAAATTATGAATATTTGTTGACACATATACGCGGCGGACTTCCGATTCATTACATAGTGACCTTGATTAAATTGAAAACATAAAATGTTATATGAATCAATATCTAGCACATTGCTAGCATCTAGTACGTTAGAAATTAATAGTAAAACTTCTAAATGACGACCATTCATAGAGATATGTAATATCAAACAAAACTATTTTGTAGTAATGATGGTGACTTCGAAAAAATTGATAACTGAAAATACTGGTATAAAATTTATAAATTTTGTAAGAAGGTTAGTTAGAACTTTATTAAAATATTTTGGTTAGTTATTAATGAAAGAAATATAATTTATTTAGAATCACAATACATTTGCACTTATCTGCTTCTGTTAAGATTAGATTCTAACGTTTCAATTTATCCTGAATGGTCTGAACTAAAAAAACTTGTTTAAAACAAACTTTGAAATTTACGGGTAAATAATGGTAAAGTTTTTTATCGTACAACATGGCACAACATAGTACGAAACAACTACAAAAACACGTACAAATGGATTGTTAAGTAAGAAAAGTTACTCCCAAAATTAGCCTAACTCGCGAATCGTAAAGTATTTTTAAAAAGATATAATTGAAATGTGTTTCTACACAAATCCAACAATGAACATATCTAATACAAGTTGATAATATCCCTTCTAGCAATATATTGGTTAGATTGATTATGAATTTTTAGACATCTTAACATATCTTTAACATATTGGCATATACACAACCTTAAAAAAACTTCTAAGCTAAAAATTGAATTACACAGTGTACTGCCTCAAAAAGATTTTCTCATTCTATTTAAAATAGTAAATAACAAACAAGAATATCTAAGCTCAAATAGTACAACAAAACTAAAAAATATTGAAACGTCCGAGAAATTACTTGCAAATGCAAGAGCCTTCTAGAACTGTTATCTAGTTTCTAGAAAATATAGCGAAAAGTGAGGAACGATCGAGAAGAATTCGCTGATGTCTATAAAAGCCGAAGATGGAAATCGTAGGTCAGTTATTGCTGGAATGTGAAAGCATGCAGTATTAAGATTATCAAGTTGAAATAAATACGTATCGTTAGCACGCGCGGCGTTTTAAATAAATAACAGTGTACACCGAATCGAGTGAACGTGACTTATAGTGTAAACAAATCCGAGGACGTTATCTAATCTTATCTTAAGTGTTATACAACGGTTATACATAAATTATAGTGTAAGTGTTTTTATTATTAGATTTTAGTAGTTCGGTCAATTTAAAAGTATACATATTTCTATAATAAGTAAACGTAGTTTTAATCGTTTTAAAATAAATTAGTTTTTAAGTAATAAATTCGTTACAATATATTCAATAATTTGTACGCACGACAAAATTACAATTTTATTGGTATTAAACAGGGTTGTATGGATAATTTGACTAATGTACAGCTGCCTGCCAATGTGTTGCCTTATCCTAAATTCATGTGTAATTACTACGAAATATTATTGGTGATGAGTCTAATTAAAGACATTGAAAACATGCTTATGTTACACCAATATGAAAATAACGAAAGATTGAAGGGAAAAATTGTTAATGTAGTTACCAACTCTGTGAACAGTTAAACAAAAAAAACTGACGTTTCCAGATCTATTTATTAAAGGACTAGTTACATCTACTTTACGAAAACTCATAAATATATTTTAATTGCAAAATCTGTAAAAGATAATGCTGCACAAAAAAATACAATAAAAAACTGTTGACTTTATTTAAAGACAAAGCATCTATAAAATAACTGACGTTAATTTTTTAAAATAAAAATAAATTAAGTAAACATTTATATGTTAATAGACACATTGACTTTACTACATACAAAAAACTCATAATGTACATTGGCACACCCTCAAAGTTTAATGGTCTGACATAAAGATAAACATTCTATAACATTCATAATTAAATGTATAGGAGCTCCTACATATCAATTGTCTAAGTACATTTTGAATATAATACGAAACATCATGTTTGATCATAACATCAAATCAACAACAAATAACATAATACCGCTTAATTATTTTAATAATCATTTGATGTTACATCTTTATTTGCCAATAGTTTGGAAAACCTTATAGTTAAATTTATAAAAAAATATTGTCTATGTTGCATTTTGAATTGCTTTAGTTAAATTGGCTACTGATATATCACCTTCTTTTGCGGTCTTCAACGTTACATTCAAGTTGGTGTTCTGTACGTTTCCTAATTTGTTTTCTTGCTATACAGTGTTGGGTATTTCAATCGTTCTAAAATGTATGAGTACAGTGTAACTATAGCTGGTGAATGTTTTGGTGACAGATCAAAGCAAGATTCTGCTTTGATTTGTTTTTTGTTAATTTCTTTTTTGATCCCAAAATCAAGTAGGTTGAGCATTTTATTTCTGTGTGTCGGTCAATAGGCGAGTTTTCTCGTTGATACTGCTATTAAATTATTTGCCCTTAAAGCAGCGTATAATTGTTTGGTGTTGTTCTTAAACTCCAAAATTCATTTTTGGCTTTCCAATCTCCTGCAGTGATAAATTTATTTCCTAGAGTATTGAAAAAGTCTTCTTTTTTATTAGTGTACTTTGAGGACTGTTGTTGTCTGTAGATGTTCTGTGCTATAACTGTGTAGTTTGTGGTGTTTGATGCTATGTTTTATTATAATTGCTTTTCCTTCATGTGCATCGCCGTCGGGATATCTATTCCTATATATTCTATGTCTTAGTATTTCCAAGTAACTTTTGTGGGTCTAGTGCGTTTTTGACATAACAGTATTTTATAAATTTGTAAACAATGTTTTACTTTATATACGTGTTGGCACAAACCGTTGTCATTGCATATAGCTATTTTCAGTGTTTGAGCCATTAAGACGTTTTAACTACTAGCGTTGAGATTAGGTTGATCATAGTACCTATTTGACTAATAAGCTCTTTTATCATGTTCTTTATTTCTGCTATATCGCCGTTTTGTTAGTTTGATGCGAATAGATGTGTTTGATTATTGTTATTTATTTGTATCAGTTGCTGGTCTTGATGTACAGTTTTCGCGTAAATCATGTTGAATTGTACATTTCGATTTATATTGGCTATTGATTTACTTCGTAGTTGATATTATAATTTTTGCTGCAAATGTTTATGTATTATACATCCTTTATAATTGGCTAGATGATTTCCTTTGCAGTTAACGCACAAAATTTTTTTGTTTTTTATTTTTCTAGGACAGTCAGACGTTAACTACTGTCCTACGCATTTAACGCAACTTGAAATTTTGTTAGAAAATTTTTTTGTGTGACCGTATTGTTGGCATCGCATGCATTGCAGTATATTACACTTTGTGTGTGGTGCTTCAAATCTTACACATTAAAAATATTACTTTATAAATTTTTTTATTACTTTCGTTTTGTTTTAAGTCGACAAAAAATATAGAAAAACGTATGTCAATGCCTGGTTTTTTATATTCCAGGCGGTTGTAACTTCGTGTCTTAAATCTTGTGTGTTATTGTTTATTTCTTCCACATCGGTAGAATAGTAAGTATTTTTTAATACCACTTGGAAACAAAGACCTGAACAGAAACATAATAACGGTTCCTGTACGGTTCTGGTTTAAGTTAAAGTTTTTGTACGGTTGTCTTTTAGGTTTCTATAGACAGAAATGGTCCGGTTCTTGGTTTTTTTTGTATTTTACGGTTTTTTTCGGTTTCAGTAATTCAACTATTTAAATAAATAACTTTAAAATTATTTATACAAATCTACCGAAGCATACAGAAGTTAGAAAAAAATTAGTGTCATTGCCATGTTTTACCAAACATGAACTGATAAATAAATAATACACAATTATATAAACGTGTTACTCATCATTTGATATTGTAAACCCCAAGATTAATTTGTTCAAAATATCTAATTAATAGCAAGATGTTATTGAGGTTGTTGTGGCATTATCATCTGAGAGTATCACATATTGGCTAGCACATACGGTGCATTTTGATCATATATTGCCAAAGTTTGTTGCACATAGAGCATGCTGTTGAAATAATAGTTATTTGTTACTATTAGCTCGATAAATTGCAAGATTTTAACTGAAAAAATGTTAAAATATTTCATTTATTTGAATTTACTACTTTGTTATCTTGTCACTGACCTGGGGTGACGCATTTCTTACTTTGCACTCGATATTTCCGCACACGGAGTAGTATCGCACAACCTTACTGCTTGAAACTTAAATGGGGATAAAATTTTAATATGCTAAAGTTAAAGCTTGAGAAGTTTACGTAATTTAGTCTTCGTAAAAGTATGTTTCTTCTCGAGTTGTAGATCCTTCTTCAAAAACCAGATATTAGAAAAATCTCTTTTTATTAATAGACAGTTTTTTTATGTAATACAATCCTTGTGTTTTGACTGGCTGTTTTCATAATAATGATTTAAAACTAAACAATATAATATAATTTTTTTAAAATTTTTAACATTTTAGATTTGTGTAAAAAATGTTTTAAAAAACAAGCAAAGAATACACAAAAATGTATTAATGTTTATGGAGTTGATTGTAGTACAAATTTTTTTAACTAAAATTTAGATGTAAATATTTATTAATTTTGTTTTTTTTTTAAATTACTATCATTGTTACACAAAAACTACATTTTACAGCATTTAATTCCATTCCACTTAATTGGGTCTTTAACAACACAGTTAAATGATAATTTTATTTACATCTTAGATATAATTACACCAAAATAGACACTATACAATCATATTAATCAAATTAAAAAAAATTGATTTCGGTTTTGCTAAGTATTAATACGTTATTGTTAACGTTAAATATTATTGCTTATTGCTTCTTATATTTATTCTTAGAAAATGTTAATTTATGGTAGTAAACATAATGTGTGTAGCTTAAGTTAATATCGATAACTGCATTTATTATTTTTTTTACTTATTGATAAAGTATCTGTTTTGCAATATAAAAAATCTATTTGAAAAATTTATGAGATTTTAATGCGTTTTATCAAGAGAACATTGAAAATTTTAGAATCTGCCGTTTTATTAAGGAAGCATTCTCGTACAAAATAAATTTTAAATTTACATTGCTAAATAGACTAATAAATTTAACTTTAATAGCTTAAGAGAATTTACCTTTAACGTTATTTAAATTTAACTTTTAAACAATTAACTGTTGTCTGTTTTCAAATTAACTTCAGATTTGCAATAAAGATATATTGCACATTTGTAATTAAATTGAATTGATGTTGATTTCAATGTAAAAAAGATATATTACTGAATAGCTGCGTGTAGTTCAAATTACATTCATGCTTCGTTAAATACTTATTAGGAAATTGAAAACCATTCTTCATACTAAATCATTGATATCTTTCAGAAAGGAAACAAAATCTCATGTTATTGAAGTTGGACGAAAACCCCGTTTTTGGTTCTTATCACTATTATGTTGCTTTGCCAAGCTTTACGTCCGCCAAAATAAGTAATCAATATCTTTACTGTACTTATTTAAGGATGTTTTATATATTGTAATACCAGTTATAAGTTGTTTTTTAAAAACTTTTTTTTAATCTATAATGTAATTAACAATATGTTAGTAATATTTGCTGTTTTACAAATATAAATTAATATTAAGTTTCTAAAAAAAAACAGCGTTTAGTTCATTAACGCTTCTAATTAATATTCAACCATAGTAAGAACCACGGTTCGCATAGCCGCATTAAGCAGAAACTAACTTACATTACCATTCATTTGCAGAATAAATTTAATTAAGGCTACGACTCATCCATTAACGCTATGTCAAACAACTCGTAAGATCTCCAAACATGACTTCTAAATATTATAAGTTTTAGTACATTTGCATTAAATTTATTAAACTTATTGCACTTAATATTAAAATGTTTTTGAACAAGTTTAATCTAAGAAATTAAAAGCACTATTTAGAATTATTAGTTTTCTGAAATTAATTTTGCATATTGTTTACTATGATAGTTAATTAAATAGCTTTAATTAAACATGCAAAATTGTTGAATATGTCGACAGTAAAACACTAATCTTTATAAGTCTTTTGTTGTCATGTTTGTGTTATGCATTTATAATAACCCTACTTTACTAAATCATATCTAAATTTGAATATGAAAAACAACATTAGTTTTATAACTTCTGTAAAATTCGTTTTAATGGCCGTTGAATTTAGAATGAATTTAAAATGCAACTTCTTTTAATTTTATCTTCGATAAAGACGTCTTCGTTGACGTTCTTTTGAGAATATCAAATTAAAATTATAAAGTCGTTAAGCAGAAGTTAAAATTGTCGTAATTACATAGAATGCTATCAGGATTGCATTTAAGGTGCTAAAACGTAATAGGTTTTGAGATCTTATAAATAAAAACATTTATTATTTAATATCTAATAGTGGTTAATGTAAAGATTCTATTTATTTAATGTATTTTTAATAATTAAAAAGTTAATGTTTTAAAGCATTTCTAAAAGGCTTAACTTAATAACATTCAATGTCAAATTAAAAAAAAATCATTTTTTAAATTTTATATGCTAATGCTAATACCTGATAACAAATCGATACACTAAACATAGCAATAAACAAAACTGCCAGTTATATGTCTAATTATTTTTACTAAAAATTAATTACACACAATTAACGTACTAGCAACTTATACGTATCAGGTATATTCTAAAAAAAAAACTATAAGGTCCCAGACATTACACAATCATTTTATCAACATCGTAAATATATATGAGTACATATAATACATATTAAATAATAGTATTGGAATAGCTATAAAGATGGAAACGTTGAATAATATGTAAAGTAACTATATAAGTATAACATATTTTTAGTAAAATACAGTATAAATCGCTTCGTAAGTAACTCAACAAACCATCGAAGCATTTACTTTTTCACCGAAGTTACTGACCAAAATGCTTCCTATATAACAATTATTTTTTATGTCAAATGCATACTGCATAGCAAACTTTTCTTGTAGTTGGTCCCGTTGGTAACAACTACGTCGCCGCAGTTTGCTACAATGCCTATGAGTAGGCGTGGTTAAGAAATTATAATGAAGATTGTTACAAGCTTTAGGTATTTTACGAACCTGTACGGCCAACTCGCAATAGTCGGTGAGAGGGGTAGGTTCCTAGATACATTAAATATATTTAAGGGCGCCAGAGCTTATCCCAAAGTAACTTCTGTCCGCTCACAACAGAATGGTATCACTTGTAACAAGATGTTAGGTTCGTAACGCTGAAAGAAGCGAAAGAAAGAGAAAAACTAAATCGTTAAGAACAATTGTACTTTAATAACTCTATCACGATAAATATAGTAAAAGTTAAATAGCCAAATCTAAGTAGGTACTAGCGAGAATATACAAAATAGAATAACAGCAGGATCGGCAACTTACACTACACGTCAAACAAAGTGTAGCCACCAAAACATATATAAAACTTTATCAATAAGTAACATTAATAATAATAATTTACTGTGGATATAAGCAGCAAGCGATAAGTCATTTACTTAAGCTAATTGAGTAACAATAACAAGCAACAAATCAAATCGAAACGTACGATTAGTAATGATAATAAGTCGTGAGTATACACCGTAGCGACAACGAATAAATAAGTAAAAATTGACTTACCAAATTCCAGGGCGACCTTCAGAAAAACGTTTTTCCTAATGGCTTCCTGCAATTAAACCTCCTGAAAACAATCGTGTCTACCTGGCGTCTCACAAACTACAAGTAAAAGACACATGTAAAGGAAAGTAATCGAACCGACACTTATCGTATGCTGTTACATTAAATTTCGTCGATGGTGGTATTAAGTTATTGCCTCCGAAGAGAATTCAATCTTATCGTATTAGGATCTTCCGAACAGGTGACATCCAATAATGAAATAAGTGCCTCCGAAGAGAATTCAATCTTATCGTATTAGGATCTTCCGAACAGGTGACATTCAATAACGTAATTAATTGCCTCCGAATCGAAACTGGTATCGCAGCGTTCTTAGTTCTACAGCTCCCGATTATAATTTTCCCTTGAAGATTTTAGATGACGATAAGAATACCCATAGTAAGGAGGTAGCACATGGCGTCTACGTGGACTAAATCAATTAATTCAGAAGACTTCTATTTTCCATCGGGTCCCAACACGTGGATGATTGTAGAAAACGATTTTTAATTTACGCAGACATAGGTTATAACATGAACGATGTCAAAGTCAAAATGCCGGTAAACTCGCCGGATATCGCTGACTCAATACAAAATGACCAACGAATCCGATAGATGGCGTCAAGAAATATAAAAGTAATTTTTAATTAAACCAAGATACAGGTTAATGCATTATTTAAATTTATGTACGTAACAAGATAAAGCATTACCTAAACGCTATTCCACGTATTGATAAAAATTCTTGGCTTGGAAACACAAAAGGTACGTTTGAGCCTACTACGAACCAAATTGGATAGAGACATAAAACGAGCAAGAACAATGTAACAAATGCAATATACGTTTTCCAAAGATAACATGTTATATACAAAAAACATTAACAACAGTTAAGCTACCTCTTTTTGTATTTATAAAATTTTAAGAAAGTTAATAGCAAACGAGATAACAAACAAGCGTTATTATAGCGTAATTATAATAATATAAAGCAATCAATAATACACAAAATGATCAGCAAACTGACGCTGTAAGTTTTGTTCGTTTAGTTTTAAATAGATACAAAAAATTAATAACAATCACCGCAACTTCAAACTCGATCTCACAACACTAAACTTATGTGCAGTAACGACACCATACAAATCAATTATTGTGCTCAAATAACAATGCATAAAGAAGCAAAATATTTAAAAATTTACCCACCAAAGCTCCTGGATATCTTAAGCACGACGATTGTGGGCCTAATTCTGACTTGAACATACTACTTGAACTGATACAAAAAGTTATTCGACAGGTAATTGGTTAGCGTACGCACAACTAAATTACATAAATGCTACGATGCTTTAAAAGTTACAATTGAAAGTAAAGTTTTAGTGTAATCTACGATTAAACATGTTAAAAGTTGCTAATTAAAAAAAAAATAATAAACACAAATAACACACGCTGAATTTTAAATTACACATGAGCAAATAGTTTTCCAATACGATAGTTGACATTGTTGGTTTGTTTCAAGTTCTATGGCGTAATTGTCATATAGAAATTTCTCAAAAAAGAACGTTTCAAGGTTAATGGATGGTTATCTCCATTTTATTTTTACAAAATGCAATCTGTTACATACATATGTTTAACTCTAAGTATTTTTGTTGTTATGTCAATACTTGTCTTGTAACAGTTGCAGCCCAGTAACTTACACTCTATATGAGGCTATACCTTTCGATGTAGTGTTACTTAAAACTATAATCTTTAGTTATAAATTTTTACTATTAATTATTGAATTTTCATTGTCTGCATGGTAAATCCAATGGGGTTGTAATAACAAGTCTGTTTAATTTTTTACTATTATCCAGCAAGTTAATAGCTAGTTCGTTAGGGTGTTTATTCAGACGTGTAATATATTTTTTACTGAACTTCACTACCACTTGTTTTACAAAGGATATTTGAAAATCTTGACGGATGTCTTTATTCAAATTGTACTATGGTGCATCAGTTATAAATCGGAAAACTTTATTCTCTATTTCAACATCAGAATTAGCGATTCTTACACTAAAATCCGTGTAAGAATAAGCCAATTCTTACACGAATTTTAGTAATGTTAGTTTTTTCAAAGTTAGTATCTCTGCATCGTAAGTTGACGTTACATGAAAAAGAAATCAAAATTATTGGAAGTTAACAATTGAAATTCAAATTTTGATGCCAAGATAAAATAAAAACGTCCTATTAATTCAAAGTTATTTACTTATAAAGGTATAAAGAGAAAATTTTGTATGAGATTTTAGGTTAACACATAAATTTCAATATGTCAAAGTGTAAGTGCTGCCAATTCAGTAAAATATAAATTTCCCAATGTTGTTTTAAAAATTAAAATTATACGAAAAATATTAAATATTGTATCGAAATAGAGAAAATAGTATAAAGCACACGTCATAGAATACGTTTCAATCACTCGACCGCTTCATAAACTCACCGCTGCGCGGCTCGTGTATGAAACGCGGTCTCGTGATTGAAGTGCGTTCATTCTGTAACTTGTGTTTTAATATACTATTCTGGATTCGTACAAGAATTGCAATATTGCTGTCACATGTCGTGCCCCATAGTTCGATCACATAAGTTCAAACAGGTCGAATGATTGCGGTATATGCAAGAATTTAATTACGTAATGATATGGCAGATTTACGATCAAGTAGCAAGTAGTGTTTTTTAAATTTAATGCCAAGTTGCTTCCTTTTAGTCCAGACATACGTTTTAGATTGCAGTCTCTTGTCCAAATGTAATCCTAGATATTTTACTGTATTTGTGCTTACTTTATAATTCATGATTAAGTCTGGTGCTTCTCCATGTCTTTTAGTAAATGTTACATTAACAGGGTTTTCGTCGTTTATTTTTATCTACCATTTGCTTGTCCATTTTGCTATTTTCTTTATGTTGTCTTGTAATATTCTTGTTGCTTGTTCTAAGTTATTTTGGACCAATACAGTAGTATCATCTGCAAACGTCGCAACTTAGAAAATCTTTGGTGGTCGGAAAGCCTGCTGTAAATATACTATATAAAATTGGTTCCAGGACACTGCCTTGTGGAATGCCAGCTTTTATATTATGAATATTTGTTACACTATCTTTATATTTAACGTAAAAATATCTTTCTTTTAGGTAAAACTCTAAGACGATGTAGAGTGAGTGAGAAATGTTCCTTTTTAATTTATACAGTAGACCCGGATGCCAGAATCTGTCAAAAGCCTGGTTGAGTAACGGAGTTCTTATCTTATCAGTTTATAATCTTTTTGCTATAACTTTTGCTGTAATTTGAGATATTATAGACAACAAACTAATTAACCTGTATGACTTAATGTCGTGCATAGGTTTTTCTGGTTTAGAGATTAATATAATTTCTGCAATTTTCCATTAAACAGAAAAGTATCCAGTTCTCACGATATCATTAATAATTTGTATCAGAAAAATTATTCCTTTTGTTTTAGACCTAAAAGCTTCACCATAATACATATTAAAGATTTTTTTAGGGTAAGCGGTATATTTATTTGATACACTTTAAACGCAAGTTTTTGAACTTAAGCTAAATTCCTTTTTCAAATAATTTGACGTTTTGTGAAACAACTTTCTTACATAAGCGTTTTATTTTAGACATAAAAGTTTCAGCATAACACATAATAAAGATTAAAAAACTTGCATTTATATTGTATCAAATGAATACACTATTTACCCTAAAAAAATCATGCCCGGGGGATTTCTTTTTCCTTTGGTTTTTAATTATATTTTGTTTTTACTAATTTAGGTATTAGAGCCAATTGGTTTAAAATGGTTATATATTCATATATTTTATTATCTGTATTGTTCTGTTCTGGTAGAGGTTGGAAAACGTCTTCTAGGTATTTATCGAACGCATCTGCTTTTTTCTAATCTGTTTTTAGCCATTTTCTGTTTTTATTGGTGGTATTTGGTTTTGTGGTCGTTTAAGTTTTTTTTGTAGCTGTCTATAAAGCATAGTCAGTATCTATACTTAAAGTTAGATTGCTTAGATAATAGATAAGAGTCGTTGTTATGGTTTCTTATTAGTTTTCTCACTTCTCTACATTTTCTGTTTAATTTTGTTTTATCTTCTAAATGTTTTGTTTGTTGCCATTTTTTCTCAGTTTTCGTTTATACAGTATTTTAGCTCCCAGTATAACTAGACATTTTTTCTGAGCTCTTTTATACCTCTTATTTTCTCTTGTTGATTTCTAAGTTGCTTTTTCGATCTGTTTCGTAAATGTCTGTGACGGTAATTTTCATTAAGTACGCCTTTGTTGTTACGGTTGAAATCTTCGTTAGGTACGCCTATGGATTTTTGACGTGAAATTAGCTTCGAGTTTTGACACCCGCTAACTATCTTTTACGCGTGACTGTCATTTACGACGTGCTCTTCAACTTGGAAACTACTTGAAATGGTCGGTGGATTGATAAGTAACATTTTCTAAAATTAGACACCATCATGGTGACCAATCCATAAGTGAAATACCAGTAAAATTCGTTTGCGTCATCACCGGGTAAGATTGTAATTCGTATTTATTAAAACTTTGTGGTAATTTCCTGTATTTTGACAGCCATTCCGCCACGTGCGCATATCTAGTTCTAATTATTACTTATTAATGAGGAGTCCGTTTCGTATTACTATTTCTTCAAACAAATATTCGAAGGCCGTAAATTAACTTTGGTGACGATCACCTTATTTGGGAGATTCTAATTATCGAATACGAGGGAATTCGAGTCGAAGGCCGTAACTTAACACCGATGACTATCACCTTATCCGGAAGATCCTAATTATTGGATTTGAGGGAATTCTATTCGGAGGAAATTGTTTAATACCATCATATTCGTACCGTAATGTAACAGCATACGATAAGTGTCGGTTCGTTTACTGTCCTTTAAATGTGTCTTCATTTGTAGTTTGTGAGTCGCCAGGTAGACACGTCTATATTTTTCAGGAAGTTTAATTGTAGGAGGCCGTAGGAGAAACGTTTGTCTGTCAGCACTCTGGAACTTGGTAAGTCAATTTTTTACTTATTTATACGTGATCGCTACGGTGTAACTCACGACTTGTTATATTTGCTAATTGTACGTGCTAATTGATTTGTTACTTGTGTTTGTTACTAAATTAAGTTAGATAAACTACTTATCGCTTGCTGCCTATATCTACAATCAATCATCATTGTTAATGTTACTTGTTGATAAAATTATATACATGTTATAGTCCTTACACGCTTGTTTGACGTGTAGTGTAAGTTGCCGATCCTGCTGCTATTCTCTGTTCTATATTCTCTACAGCACGGACTTATATTGAACTACTTAATTGTTACTACATTTATTTTTATAGAGGAATTAAAGTACCATTGTTGTTAATGATCGAGTTTCTTTTCCATTTTAGTCGTTTCTTTCAGCAGTTACGAACTTCCCACCTAGTTACAAGTTTCTTACCATTTCTGCTGTGAGCAGGCAGAAAGGACTTTGGACAGGCTCTGGCGCCCTTAATTCTTTTCATTATTGTTTAGGAACCCTACCCTCTCTCCGAATATTGAGAGTTGGCCGTGCAGGTTCGTAACCAGCTAAAACTTGTAACATGTCTCAATAGCTAGTCCTTGTGGCGATTTATTTAAAATTGTTAGGTTTACTTGTTTTTCTAGTATTTGTTGGAACAATCCCCAGTCTGTTTTATTAACTAACCAAGATAGTTGTGTTTTTTCTTTTGGTTTTGATATTATGACAGCAATAATTGGAGTATGATGGGAAAGTAAATATTTATTTGTTTCAATTTGATGATGTTTCTTAGATATGCCCTTAATGACAAAGAATTTTAGTAGATCTGGTAGTCGATTTTAGTCCGTAGGCAAGTATGTCGGTTTGTAAGTTGACAGGTGACTTAAACGCATTTGTAAATGACTTCATAGAGAATTCTACTTATTCCTAGGGGTGATAACCTTAAACCCCAACTTATTTTGCATTGTAATCTCGACCAGCCAGAAACCTTGCTCCGAGTGTCATAAAAAGTTTTATAAAAGAATGTTTATTTGAAGGGTAGTTTAGTGGGAAGTAGATTGCTAAAACACATGGTGAACCTACTTGATCTTCAATCATGATGACAGTTGCTTCTATAGAATTTTCTTCAAATTTAGGTACTTCATAGTGTTAAAGAGTTTTTCTTACTATTACTGTTGCTCCGCTTCTGGCATTTCTTTTTCGCATCCAGCATTGTAAACGTTATACTCAGCGATTTTAAGTTGCGCAGTTGTGTATAGGTGAGACTCGGATATTAACAAGATCTCCATTATGTTTAACGATAAAAAGATTTGAATTTCATGTTTTTGTTTTAAAACTCCGTTTGCATTCCATTCAGCTATTCTCAGTAATTGTGCTACTATTTATTTTCAGTAATTAGTTGTCTTAGTTGTTAACATTCATTTGTTTACATGCTGATAGTTCGTTGTTCTTCTGTTGTTTTTGTAAATTTGAGATTATGTTAAAGACGTTAAATAGATAGATTAGTTGTGTTGTTTATGATTATTACATACTACTAGATTTGTTAATATGTTGCGATAGTTGTCATTTGATTAGTTTACTGTTTGTGCACTCGTGGGTCTTACATTACCAATCTTGTATATAAACTTTTTTAGTTACGATAATTGGATTTTCTCTATTTTTCTGTTATGCTGTTAGGCATTGTCTAACACTATTACATCTCCTTCTTTTAAGTTACTTAGCATCGTTTTAAACCAGTTTTTAAATAATTCAGAATTCGTTTCTTAATGGTAGCTGACGGTTCTTTTCAATTAGAAAATAAGCAAACCATTTTCAACACATCCCGTATTTGATCTTATATGTAACATAATTAATTGTTTGTTTTTACAAAAAGGATTTTAAAGTACACTAGATAACTCAGAAATAAAAGCTTGCCGTTCTGTTTAGTGTAGTAAATAATTTTGCCACGTACTTTGAATTAACCAATTACAAAAACATTCGTATATAAGAAAATGCAACCAGAACAATAGTATTCCTTTCCATATATGATGGTCTGATAAAACTGTGCCTTCTAATAATCAGACATTTAATAGAAAACATGTTCATAATTGATCTAAAGAAAATCCAAAATTAAGCAAAGAATCACCACATCAATACCGTTTTGCTTTCAATATATGGGTTAGAAATTTATGAAGAAGGATAATATGACTTTTGTATAATTAAAATTTAACATCCCAACGTTACTTAACACTTTTAATATATAATTTTGTTTTTGTTTGTATCAATTAAGTTTGACTTTACATTAAAGTACTAATAACATTTGTAGATTTAACACAATTTTATTTATGCTACATTACAATAAAAAATAATATTAACTTAAAACTTTACTAAAATTTGTATTTAGTTTATGTTTAGTTAAATAAGAAAACCCGAGATTTCTACTAAATGTATCAAATATCAAAAAATTAAATGCTTAATAACATGCTAAAACTAAAACTAACAACATTTTAAACTAAAACAAACGTGTAATTTAATATTATACAACATATTTAATAATAATGTTTATGTATACAGAAACTTGACTAAAACAGTGCATTTCTGAGTAAATAGGTAATACCACGTTTTCTATATCAATTACATACTTGTTTTTATTTGTTTTTAACATTCTTTTAGTAAAAGTAACACAATACAATTGTATTTATTGTATGTTGTAGACATTGATAAGTTATCACAAAATGTAGTTTTTGTGACTGTTCTTCTACAAAACACAGTAAAATTTTTGTTTTTTTAGTTTATTTTAGAAATAGTATTTTGTATTTAAATTAATATCTAAATTTGATTTTTTAGAATAATTTTTAAAATAAAGCGATACTTAATATAGCCAACTATCTAAACCTAGAAATTCTTAGGCCTAACCAATTTGAAGTTAAAGAAGGGGAGATTCAAATTAATCTACAATACCAAAGATTTTACAGGGCGCCACTTGCTTATCTATGAATTTCTGTTGCTTACTCATAAACAAGAACAAGCAACATAACTTTACTAAATATGAGAGAGTGAGATCTATTTAATACCGTCTTAGAAGAAAACACTAATTCCCCGTAAGATATAAAATTTATTACACAAATATATGTATAGTTGTTAAGGCAACACACTTTTTACCAATTAAATTAACATTATTAAATAAATAAAATTATAATCACTTTTTATAATAGACTATCATTAAGTAGCAATAAAATAAAATTTAACTTATATATAAATCATAGTTACTTGTAGTGTACGAACTAGTAAAACGCAATAGGTTTAAAAACTTAAATTGTGGAAAAATAAGTAAGCTAATACACCCTGTATATACTAATAACAGTTACGTTTTTACCTCATATATATGACCAGAGCTAGTTGTATACGCGATAAATTAGTTGACACTTTGATCACCAATTATTAACTGAACAATAATTTTTAAACATGAAATTAATTACAACAAAACAAGAATAAACAACATGCTATATCGTATATGATTTATTGAGAACCTTAAAATTACTTGGAGCCCTAAATTGATACTAGCTGTTAAATTTATGCTGGACTCTAAAACCACATCATGAATCAAGATTTATTTTTTTTAAATTACAACCAGAATAGAATAATTGACTTTTACTGTTGCTTTTTAAACAACAAAAGCGATAGTTTCTTTAATCAAACAAAATTTTTTTACGACAAATGCAATAAGTTTTTTTTACAACAAATGCGCGAATTCTTCTTTACGACGATTGCGATAGTTTGTACATTATACTTTTGTATTCTATAATTTCAATTATTAAAATATAAATGCGGAAGGCACATTTTTTTTATTCGTCTTGATGACGGTAGATTAATCGAAAACTTTCATATATACTTATAAACTCAACAGGAATTAATCTAAATATAAGCGACTCTGTTTCTTCGCACATCAATCCATCAATGCTTTTTCAAAGCGTTTCTAAGATGTCAAATCTTTTAATGGATGTTGCTCAGAACAAAGTATAATATTAAAGCCCGGTTGCAAAAAGCATTGTTATATTTGATGACGTAGTTAACTACGTGGTCATGTGGTTAAGCGTCGTCATTGGTACAAAATTAATTGTTTCACTATTTTCAAATCTTTAGCTTTTGTTAATTAATTAATTTTTTTATAACTCTGGTGCAAAATATATAAATTTAGAACTAAAATGTCAAAAAAGCGTTCGGAAATATGTAACATCCGTTCTCGTGTTTGATGGTTTGATGTGCTTTTAGCACTGTTGTTTTTCTTTTGATAAGCAATAAAAAATTTAAAAAAAAATAAAAATTGAAAAAACTCACCCTTAGCTCCAACCACTTGCTGACTCGTAAAGCGAGACGGAGTAGGATTAAAGGATAAAGAAATGATTAAGGTGGACCACTTTATCTTAGCATTGGCGCTACACAATATTTTAATTCAAACAAAAAAGAAAAATATATGCTACGCGTGTCATTGGCGACCTTTCACGTTCGAATTTGTAAGACTACCGCCACGTGGTACATTTTTAAAATGTTTATAACATATAGAAAACAATTAACAAGCACATTTTTTTGTCAAACAAATCTACGCTTCTCTTATTTGCATTGTAGTATGAAATGATTTCCGATTTATATGTTAAAACATTTGTGAAAACTATGTTATGCATAGATGTGATGTGCGTGATTTTCTCAAATTCTCCAACGTGAGAAATTAAAATAAAAATCTTCTACATCCATAAATGTTGATCCATGACTTCTTTTTTTATTGAGTAAAAACGATAGTTATATTTTAACTTGATTTTTTTGTAAGTTGTTTCCATATATTTTTTACTCATCCGTAAGGCATTGTATTTGTATTCTGCTTTAACTTAAACTATTTGTTGATAGCAAGTATATGTATACCAGCGATTTACGATCTATTATAGTATTAGTAACATATTTCAGAATCCGCCTATTTTCTAATACTTTTATTGCTATTTTGATGAATTTACCATTAATTAAAATTAGTACGTTAATTTGGCATCTAGTACTTACTACTAACCTTAAATATTGCAAACACAAAAATCAATATTTTTGATTGCACCAAGTTGCACTGTTTTTTTGATTACCCGCGTAATTCAAATAAGCTTTGAATATATTTCGAATTAAAAACACAAACATTATAAAGTAAACATTAACTTGTCAACGTTTCCATATCTGTATTAGTTTCAAATTAATATTTTTACATAATAAATTTAAACTATGAGATTACTGTGCCATCATATGTCACTTAAATCATTTATTAATATAAAACTATAGATCTGTCAATACATTTGTAGAAATACATTAGATTGTTTTACTGCTAAAAAGTTTTCAAAAAGACCGAAACGGCCGTCTAGTGGTTGACTCTCGTGGCATTTTTACATTGACATTTACTGTTGTTTACCTTACAATGTGTATACGTTAAGATTTTAGTCTAAGGTATATTCAAAACTTATTTAAGTTACACGGGTAAAAATTAGTTTGTCAACGTTTTCACCTCTATAGCAATTTTCAAATTACGATTTTTACATAGTAAGTTTACACTATGAAATGGTTTTGCCATCCAATTTTGCTTTTATATAGTTATTATTTACTATTTGGCTTTTTAAATTTTAAAATAATTTTCTATTGTGCAGTATTAATTTACCCTGTTAAAATTGCACTTTAAAAACTATTACGAACACATTATTATATTTCTAATAGTTTGAAAAACGTTCGTCCTTATTCTTTAATGGATTTTACCATAAAAACAAAAGAAAATTACGATTATAAGTTTTGTTTGTCAAATGGAAAATACTGTAAATAACATATTTACACAAATTATTATGGATAGCATTATTAAAATTACATTTATTTGGAAACAAACAATTTTAAACAGTATCTATCTTAATAAAAACGCATAACATATACGAAAATGGAATTGACGTAAGCGGTGTACAATTTAACAGCCTTGTGCAGGTGGGCACTATAAAGCCTATAACTATAATTTTTTATAACATATTAAAGTCTTAATTTTTTTATCGGTCTATTTTTAGTGAACAAAATTCCATCAATTACTTTTTGAACATGAGACTTTGCACTGAGGGGTCAAAACTTTTTGCTTTAATAGTAGTCGACTATTGAAGTTGGTTTTAGGATTTTTTAAATATTTTCATACGTTATATTTTAATGAAATGTGATAAGTAAAATATACCTACTCATAATTTGCTTTGTTTATTTACAACTTGTTAATCCGACTTACAAAAAAGCAAAATAATTTAAGCTTATATAAATGGAAATATTTATTTTGAAGAGTGCTCGCAAGTTCTGAAGAAAAATTTAGCGATTGTTTTATATGCAGACATATACATTTTATATATATTATTATTTGAAAAGCTGGAGGGCCTCAAAAAATGGATTTGCGGGGAAACGGCGACACCAAATTGTAGTTACGCCACTGCCTGTAAAACATTCCGGTAACGCCCTTTACTTTAAATGTTTTACCTACGGCATATTTTATCTTTAGGTCTTTGGGTGGAACCTTTTCACATTCTATATTATTGTTTTATTATACTTTACGTCTTTTGCGCATACAAGCATATTGAACTTTGTAATTAGTTTTATAATACTAGTAATGCAAAAAGGGATAATGACCGGTTGAAACGAAAAATAGCATTTTGAGCAAGGTAGCAGTCATTTACTGGAAGCTAATGGGAATTACCTTTAGGTTTTCTAATGAAAAATTTTATTAAGAATAATCCCCACATAAAATCATTAGAAAACTTTGAAGAAACCCAACGGACTTTTTCATATAAAAAATATCCACTAGATACCATAAAAAATACTGTGACAATAAAAATTACCATTATAATTTATTACATAATATGCCATTATAATGCTCATTCTATTTGGTTCCGTTTTTTATAACATTATGCATACCTACTTTGCACATAACCTTAAACCTACACACAAAAGCTAATTCATAGCCCATTGCATTAATTAATCAGTCAAGACCAAGCAATGTAATTAATTCATACGACTTTCAAAAACGTCATTAGTCACATCAACTGTAAATCAAATTAAGTTAGATGTTTATATTTTATTTATCGAAAAACACAACTAAAACATTGTTTTGCTAACTTTTTTATAATAAATAAAACAAATCATCACAGAAACGTTTTCTAATTAATGTTGTAAGAATGTATTGCGTTTTTGTTCAAGAAGTGTATGTTTTTGTCAGAGGAACGGATCGGCAGCGGACTTATTTTACATTTTTATAATGTCACTTACAAATATTATTATAACGTTGAACGTTTTAAAAGAATCGTTTTTAAGATGATATATTAACCATATTTTTGTGGACTTTGTTGATTTTTATTGTGTTAAATATTTAAAAATAATAAAAATATTAAATAATTTTTCAATAAACACAACAAACTTTTTTTACTACTTTAAAACACTGTAAGACTTGTTAATAATCAAAAACAAAATGGATTCTATTTATGTTTTGTTACTGAATTGTTTTTGTTAATTTTTTATTAACATTGCAATGTAACAAAATTAATATTTATCGTGCAAAAAATAACTTAACTAATTCGAAAAAATATAAATTAAAAAATATTATGTGAAACGTAATTAATAAATTAAGATAAAAAACAATCATAAAATATTTTTATATAGGTTATAAACAAATTTATTTATTTTTATTTATCTTAGAAATTTTCAGTTATTTGTTTTGTGAATCTTTTTGCAGTAGTACTGACAGAACTCAAACGTTTTTGATCATTACCAAAAAAGACATTAATCTGAGATTTACTATATAAAACCATATTTATGACGTATTTATATCTATACATAAAATTGTTTTTTCTTTTTGTAAAATAAAATTTATTCATACTTTTAAAGTTACTTGTTATAATAAAGTTTCGTATATTAGTACTGTATATAAAAATATTTAATAACATAAAAATAATTAAAATTTAAATTATTTGTTAGATCTATTCGTTTGTTAGATAAATTCTTGTTTTGACATAAAAGTTGTATAATAACCAATAAATATTCTAAGAAAGTGTTATAAAGAAAAATCTAAACTACAAAAATAAGAATACATTACACTACAAATTACTGTATAAAAATTATAAACTATAGAAACTTCAAAATGAAATTAAATGTTAAACGTGCTTTATGTAGTTTTTATTCGTTTAATGCAACAATCAATATATATTTAATTTAACAATAAGTTCAATATTACATAATTAATTATTAAGTTTTACATTGGGTTTTTGTACATTAAAATTGTTTAAATCTATATTTTTGTTAGTTGTTTAAAAGCATTGGTGTACTAAAAGTATATATGTTTTATTGTATATTTACCGTGCAAAAAAAAACTAGTTCAAAAAAATATAAATAAAAAACATATATAAATAATTAAACATAATATGTGAAACGTAATTAATAAAGTAGGATAAAAAATTTTTATATACGTTATAAACAAATTTATTTATTTTTATTTATCTTAGAGATTTTTAAATATTTGTTTTGTGAATCTTTTTGCAGTATTACTGACAGAACTCAAACGTTTTTGATCATTATCAAAGAAGACATTAATCTCAGATTTACTATATAAAACCATATTTGTGACGTATTTATATCTATACATAAAATTGTTTTTTTTTGTTAAATAAAATTTATTTATACATTTAAAGTCACTTTTTACAAAAAAAATTTATATACTAGTATTGTACATAA
Organism: Aquatica leii; assembly: GCA_035610365.1. NCBI lineage: Eukaryota > Metazoa > Arthropoda > Insecta > Coleoptera > Lampyridae > Aquatica > Aquatica leii. The sequence continues at coordinate 214,838,211 of CM069432.1, read as the reverse complement.
AAATATTTAGCAGCATAAAAAGAATTAAAATTAAAATTATTTGTTATATCTATTCGTTTGTTAGATAAATTATTATTTTGTACCAAATGTTATCTTTGATTAAATAATTAACGGCATGAACTTAAAATAACATATTTCTAAAATTGTTATTTATTCATTACTTTAAAACATTTTCAATGTTTATTGAAACGTTCTGGAGCATTAGTAATATTTAGTTTAGTCATCATCAATACATTTATTTGCAGCTAGTTTTACCAAAAACTTCACACAGTCATATTAATATCAAAAGATAGAGAGTATTTAGCTGATTTCACTATTGCACTTTTGTATTAGTGCAAAGATCTATCGCAAGACAAACAATAAATAATGGCAATTTTAATAATATATAATATTCTGTTTTGTTCTAGCTTCCACACACTGAAAGAAAAATAGTACATAGCCAATGTACGGTATACATCGACCTATAGTACGTTAAAACAATGTACATTTTCATTGAATTTTTGTAATTTACATTACAAGTACATAGTTTTTTATGTATTTTACATTCATTCAATGCATCAAATTGCATTTGTTATCTTTCAAAAAAATTTGTTATGAGATCATGCACAGGGAACCTTTGAATGTACCATTACGGTAATTTATCGTATGATGTACATTAATTTAACATTTGATTAATATAATCATAGGTTGTACGTGTAGAGTTTTTATAGAACGATGTGCAGTTTATGATTTCAATGTATTTTCACATAAAAACTATAAAAGTATACGTTAATTTTAGGTAAGAAATACATTAATTCATTGTAACATACACAGAATCAAGTTTTATCACTATCACACGTAGCACCAAGCACCTTACTAAGAAATTTAAGTATGTGAACCTCAGTGTCAAAATGAAAAAAATTTTATATAGCGTGTCAGGTGGTGTCAGTGCATTTAGTTTGTGTATTTTTCTTGATGCAATTCGATAGTGTAGTAGAACAGAAACAAAAATATGTTTAATACGCTGTCAACGTTTTTGTTACTAAAGTTTGTTCATAGGTGAGTGTATGCATTTTATTATTTATTAATAATTTATCAATCGTACTGTAATTCCCAAATTTATCTAAATAATTTTGTTAAATAAGTGTTACCAGTAATTAATTAACTGCCGTTATATGTTGTTATTATTAGAATTACCTATTAAATTAAATAATATAGTTAAAGTCAAACTAGACTCCTTGTTTATATACGTATAATGTATTATAAAACAATAAAAATTTGAATTTGAATTTGAATTTGAATTAACTGCCGTTATTCCCTACGTTATCAAATTTAAAACGAAAAAAAGAAATTAACTAAATAGTTATTCACATCTTATAATGTACTGTTGAACTAGTCATTTATATTTATATTATAAGGCTTTTATTAAGTAAGTTATTAAGCACATACGTTTTATAGTGCTTACATTTCAAGTACAACCATTCAACTGCGCACACCCGCGCTGCGCTACATGCTACATATTATTATCTATACATTACACCTTCACCCTTTAAAAAAAAATTTAATCATAACCCAATCTATCGATAGGTTTTACATTACGTTTAGGGCGTAATACGTTTTCTGATCCCTAATCGACCTCATCAACATCTTTTAAAAAAGTTGGTAATGCAGTGTCCTCACTCTTACCACTACTGATTCCTTGCAGTGATAAATTTTAATTTGGTTAATGTGACGCTTCCATTTAACATTTAATTCCAGAACATAAACATTATAGATAACATTACCAATTTTTTTACAAACTATGGCTTTAATCCAGCTAGGTTTATTAACTACTCGATAATCTTTTACAATAACCTTATCTCCCAAAGAAAATTTTTGATGTCTGCTGCCCCGATGATATTTTTTTGTTTGTTTTGCTTTGTTACGACCTTCTTTATAAAATCATTTTTACAATTATTATCTGGCAATAACAGATCAAAATGTGTTTTTAAACTACGCCCGAACATTAAATTTTCCGGAGTTTCTTTAGTGGTACAATGCCCTGAATTTCTATAATCAATTAAAAAATTATTAAGTGCTAAATTTATATCTAAAGTTTTCCTTTTTCCTAAAGCATTTTTTAGTGCGTTTTTAATTGTTTTAACGGCATTTTCTGCTGCACCGTTCAAGGCAGGATAAAAAGGAGGAGAAGTAGTATGTGTAATATTATTAAGTTTTAGGAAATTTTGAATTTCTAAGGAACAAAAAGTGGTTGCCTTATCGTCGTACGTCACCAATATAGAACCTTTGTGCTTTCAACATCTTGGCACTCTACTGTGTCTTTTTTTAGTAACTTTTTTGCTCTTTTGGTCATTAATCTTATTACACGTTGTGCGGGTTTTAACAATTGGCATCAAAAATAAAAGTTGGAAAATTTTTTTGAGAAACACAGAACAGTAAAATATATAGGTAACTATAGAATACAAGTGTAATGACCAAAATGCTTTGAACAGTCTGTACACATTCAAATCAGCCCAATATATTTTTCTTTTAATATAGATTTTAAACAATGATCTACGTTCTAAAGGAACATATTAATATAAGCTTTTATTAACGGCTAATTAAATTTAGAAAATTTTAGTGCAAACACACAAAACTTTTTTCGTTACTAGCTAATGTATTTAATTAAAATCTTTTACATACAGAGCGCCGAAGTAAACAAAGTCCCCGGAAAATATGTGAACTAACATGAAAAATTTGAAGCGGTAAATGTTTCAACCAATCACAATTAGCAAGTACCGTCCGCTCAAAAAATTAAATTACAATGAAAATTCCTTGATCGTGTTGGGTTTGTTTACATATTTACTTCCTGTTTTCTAAAAAGTTCGTAGTTATTCAGTTAGGTTTTATCAAGACTTTTTTAAACGCTGTTATTTGAACAAGGTAAGTGTACTTACAACATTTTTTAAGTATACCCCGTTGTAACATAACCCCACTCATTACATTAAAATCTGAATTTAATTCCAGTGTTAATTCTACGAACAACAGCTAATTTCTGATGGAGATTTTTTACATTACTTACTTTCTGTATTGTTTTAGCTGTTATTTATCAACATGAAATCTGAATCGAAGAAAACCGTTCATTCCGAAGCAAGAATCATTATTAAAAATGTTGTGAAGTTTTTCGATAAACTTTCCTTTTAGAGAAAGCAACCAAATTAGCTGCTGTAGCAACGGACAGATTAACCACGTTTATAAAAAAAATCTGGAGTGAATCAAAGACAAGCAGTAATGGAATTTTAGGATCTCCTTCAAAGAAAAAAATAAGTATTCCACAATACTTCGAAATTAATGGAGTAATGACAACAAATAAAATGCATAAAGTGTTAGTGAAACAATTTAATTATACAGAAACATATGTAAACATACTCCTTAAAAAACACAGACATAGTGTTACGTTTGCCATTTTACCCCTACGACTTAAATCCGATTGAGTTGGCATGGAGTTTAGCAAAACATCACTATCACAGAGTAGTCTGGAGATAGAAGAGTTAGTGAGAAATGCATTCTCTGAGATAACTACATCGGACTGGGATAAACATCGTCAGCATGTGAATCACTTGGCACAAGAAATGTGGCTAGATGTAACTGTCGAACACCTGGCGTTTATGATGAACACTGGATTATCTGACGATAAAAGTTGTAATGAAGAAAATGAAAGTGACGGTGATTGATTCTTTTTTATAATTCTGTTTTTTGATGTAAATAAGTAATTTTTAGAACTACTTTTAGAAATATGTAATTATTATATTTTGTAATGCCCTAACTAATCTTTTAGAAAAGTAAATGTGTAATTACAATTTATTTTAATAATAAAGTCATAAAGTGTTTTTTTGAAATAACCTTAAATTTCAATAAGGTTTAAAGATTATCTACACGGGTAGCATATGAACGATTTGAATTTCCCACCAAAATACTTTTTAATTTAAGTGTACCATTAGAATTAAAGTGACATTACCTACGCCTCTCCAGGGACTTTGTTTATTCAGCTCAACTGTACACAAACCTGTTTTTGTTTGCCATAATAAACAGAATAACATATGATTGAATAGCGACAGTTGTTTTGCGGATTTCCATATAAACTATATCACTATATCTTCAGTTGTTATTAATCCGATTAATACCATTTGTTGTCGGATTTTTTTAAATAAAACTTTTCAAAAAACGTTATTTTTTTTAAACATTTTCTGTTGTATTATTTGGATTTACATTATATCTACACAATATCATCTAAAAAAAATTCTATTCTTTAACCTAGTTTTGTAGTAAATATTAATAAATTTTCAGTTAGTTATAGTTTTGTGACAGCTGCATATTTAATCAACGTTACGTAGAGCATTTATCATTGCTGTCTGCTATGGATCAAAAATTTGTTTAATCACATGAAATCAGTATCAGTAAACTGTCGCTATCATTTTTGAGATATCTATAAGAAAGCTAAATGTCACTGTAATGACAAAATAATATCACATAACAGGATTATTCCATCATTCTGTTATCAAATTTGTATTAATTAAATTATATGTTCACATGTTGATTAATACAAATATGCACAGTATAAATAATAATTATTTTTTTTTAACTTTACTTTGTTTAGTGAAGATCTAAACTTATAAAAAAACACTGTAATTACAAATTATATATTGGAATACAATATTTTAAACTTTTATATGGTAGTAGACGTTATACTTCATCGGACAAAAACAGACATTCTTTGTAAGGTTTTGGTGTGTAGGAGGATGCGGCAAGTTGTGCTGATTAGTATATAATACCGCCAAAATTAAATGAAATTATACCTTAATAATTATTTTATGTAAACCGTTTACCGTAAAAATTATTATGTTCTATGGTAAAACTTTTATGCCTAAAATTGTATCTATTTATCCTTAATAATTATTATTATTATTCCACGACGTTGAATTATTGTTTAATTATTTCATTATTATTGTCTAAAATAGTTTATCTTTATTTACAAATACACAATAGATTAAATAGAATACACATATTTGATTCATGTGCTAGTAGTAAATAATTTGCCATCTTCAGATTTATAATTGCCGAAAGAAATATTATGCAACGTTTGCAAAATGACCAATATAAAAAAGTATGTATAACGCTTTCATAAATTTTGTATGAACTAAATTGATGCTTTATGCATTTAAATTTTTGCGTTGAATTTATAACAGAATGATGCACTAACAACGATAGCAGCGTATACAAACTACAAAATCCGATAAGATGTGGTATGTGTCGGTACTTATAGGATATTATGTAATTTGTGTTTGGCTTGAAATAAAAATAAATATGAAAAGAAAAGATATTTTAATTTTAGTGGCAGAAAGTCTATAATGCCATATATTCAACGGAGAAATAAACGTAATTTACATAAAAAACTGCAAAATGTTAGGCAGCTATACGATCTAGATCTACAACACAAAATCAAACATGTGATTTGCAATACAAACGTGTATAATTAACACAGTAGCGTAAAAAAATTGCAATAATTGTAGTTTTCCGATATTCGAGTCTGTTAAGATTTGTTTAGACGCACGTAACTTTAACGCCCGTTTGGTTTTAGATAATGAAATGCTCACTCATATGGCAGAACCTTTTCAGCAGTTGTCATCTGTTGGATGTTTGTCTATTATTGATTTGCGTTCATCATACCCAGTAAACACGGATTGAAACTGTTACAGTCACAAAATTAAAACAATTGTTTCATTACGTTGTTTCGTGTTAGTTCCATTTTTATATCATTTACATGTAACTGACAGTGAATAAATTGAAAGAGTTCCAATTTTTCACAATCAGTTTTAAACCGTTTCAGTACTTGCAATTTTTTTTCCATAATCAGCAACCGTCTAAAAACTGATTTATTAAAACCGAATATTTTTTGAATAACTAGAATTGTTTAAAGATTGATTAAATAAGATTGAAGTATTTTCAAAACAGTGGAATCGTTCTAGGAAAAACGAATACTTTGTGATAAGTCAGCATTAGTCGTTGCTATACTTTTGATTACTGTCGTCAACGCTTGCGCTGCAAATTGATATCTTCTCACTTGTTCGGTTGCAGTTTGATAAGTGATGCTGTGTGTACAATTACGAAATGGAACAATAAACGGCAAGTCGAAACATTTTATTATAATCCATAAATGTAATCGATATTATTATCATTTCTGTTCTTTATGTATCATGTTTTAATTTGTATAAAAAAATGTAAATTAACACACATGGTTGCGTTAAGGTAGATTATTGCGTAAATCTGATGATACTTTAGGATTTATAATTACAGTTCAATTCTTCAAGTTTTCTATACGATTATGTACAGCTAAAGGTATTCACAGTGTTTTTATAACTTTCTAATGATTGCTAAAGTGATATTTATATTAAGTTTGTGTTGTTTTTGATTAAAAAAATGTAATTAATTTTGTGTAACTCGATGATTGTGTATGTATATAAATGAAATATTTATTTCTGTTACAGATGCGGTTAAAAGTTGCTACCCAACAGTAACTGATGCAGTGAAAAGACCACATCCAGGAAAGTTGCAATATGTAAAAAACTCAATGTGATATTGTATTTAAAAATATTTATTGTGCAATAAAATTTGGAACGTGCATTCGAAAATGTATTATTATATTATTGAAAGAATTGTTTTAGTTCATTATTGAAACAAAAAAATCATACATGTATCGATCATTTAGTATCAGTTCAAGAACGAAGCTTTTAAAACGTAAACCGAATGCAACATTTATTTTGCAACAAATTTGAATTTAAAATACCGAAACTATACTGATTCAAATAAGTGAAACAGCGATGGACTTATAGCTATTTTATTGCAGTTAGGTTTCTTTTATGTTTGAAACAAGAGTGAATCATAAATTTTTTGTTTTGAAACTGTTACTAAACATTATCAATTTTGTGTTTACTGGGTATTGGCAAATACCATTTGACTCTTTGAGTAGAAAGTATACAGCATTTACATATAACGGACGAACTTATATTTACCAAGTTCTTCTTTTCGATCTCAAAACTGCCGTTTGTTATATTGCCAGAGAACTAGACAGGAGGTGCAAGTCTTCACGATGAGTTATATCGACAATTTATTGGTTGTTTCATCATCACTAGAACAACATTTTCTCCATTTGGAATTTTTATTCGTGACTCTCTCTAACGTCAAATTAACCATTAATTTGGAGAAAAACATAACTTCTTAAATCTGTTAAATTTTTGGGTCATTTATTAAATGAATAGGGAATTACAACCGATCCCGAAAAGACCTTGGCATTTTCGCGACCACGTTCAATGTAACGAACGTTTTAAAGGCTATGTAACTATTACCGACGTTTCAAGTGCACTTTACAGCCAAAAAGTAGGTTTCTTATCGCACCTACTAAAGAATAATAACACACGTAGTATTAGAGTCCGTAGGACGATTTGGTTTTCTCACGCATTACGCAACGAAAAGTTTTTATTTGCAAGCTTTGGGATCGCACTAGGAGCGAAATTGTACCAAATAATGAGCAGAGAGAACCCCTCGTCATAAGTTTTGCTAATAAGAATTTGCGAGGTTCGAATTTTTGTATACCATGCCTTAAAATTTCTAAAACAGTGATTTTGATTAAAAAGTGGAATGTGTGACGGGAACAGAAATTGTAGTGCCGATATTTTGTCTAGGTTTCACCCAAATGTAGAAAGTAATTTTAAACCTTAACAACGCTCGGTTATGGCGCCTAAAAAACTTGTATATTGATTTATTTAGTGTGCCTAAGTTTTAGGCATTGGATACGTTACTACAGGACCTACCACGTCTACAAACTCAGGATGAGTTTTGCTCACCTATACTAGAAACCAAACTAGGAAAGCATGTGCAATTAAATAAACACCGGTTCTCATTACATTATCGCGTACAAAATAGGGTTTTGGTATATTGTGATTGCAGTAGTAAGTGTTTTAGGCTTGTATTACCCGTTGCTGTAATACTCTTTATCATAGACGCTTATCATAAGCAATAAAGTTATTTTATATTGTAAAGAAATTAATAAGCGTGGAAAGATTCATTTTTGCACGTTTTTGCAATATTTGCTAAAAATCTAAGCTTCCCAGTCATATCTTAAAAGGTCTCTTAAACCCCTCATATTAGTTATGAATAGAAGGAATTTGGTGACTGCAGATCATTACGGTCTACTGTTTGAATTTTTTTGCAAAGTTTCGTATGTATTTCTAGTTATTGATTTGCTTTCTAAACATGTCCGATTGTTTACTCTTTGGCGTGCGCAAGCAAAAGTGTCCGTTCTCAAATTGCTAAACAAATATTGTAAAATTATACCTGTTAAGGTGGTACTTTTGGATCGGGGCATGCATTTCGCGTCTCACATTTGGAAAGACATGATGCATAAAAATGGAATTACTTCGACGTTTTCTTCTATTCGACACCCTCAATCAAATACTACAGAACGAGTAATAAAACAGCTGAATCGTTTATTCAGGACGTACTGTCGGAATTGCCGAATCTTTGTTTAATAACAATAATAATAATTTCATCTAACTACGAGCTTCTCAACAATGGAACTTTTTTAAAGCGTAAATACTCTTAGCTCTTTAAGTGTTTTGCTGAAAAAATTTGTTACCTCTAAACGGGTGTTAACAGTAGCGGAATTTTGAGACAAAGACATTGAATGACTTCGTTATTGTGCCGAGGATAGGAGTAATACCCACGACAAATTGAATTTGGGAGATTTCGTGTTATTAAGGGAGAACCCCATTTCTAATGCTGCGGAGAAGATTAGATTATCTAAATTTTGTCCTTTATATTCGAGAAACACGTACCCTAACGTCTATACCTTAAGTGACTTGCAGACTAATGCTGTTAAGAGATATAATGTAACACAGTTGAGGCTATATTATTCAAGTATTATTTAGTTATGTGTATTAGATTTTTCTTATTTTTATTCTGATATCTGTAAAATGTGTTTTAGGCATGGCGAGGAAAAGGGAGTTTAAAAAAAATAGGAGAGAACATTAGAACTCGGAATTAGGCAAGAGAGTTTATTTCTTTTGGTTTAAAAAAAGAGAAAAATGAATCAAAGAACAGTTGGAGAAAAAATAAGAACACGCAAAAGTGCTATTGCAATTGCAGGTATTAATTTATTCTATATATTCAAATTCAAATTAATTAAATGTTATTTGAAATTGCAATTTAAATTCATTTTGACAACTTGAGTTGATGCATGCTCTCTTTGTTTACTTAAAATAAAATCAATTAGATTGCGTTGTCTCTGTTTCGGTGTTTAATTATTATCTTTTTCTTTCTTTTTTGTAGTACATTTTTTGTAGTTTAGTTAAAAGATATTGGAATTTGTTCTTTTGTCTTAATTTTTAGTTTAATCTGTATTACGATAGTTGAATTAACTTAAATATCGATTTACGTATCGATCTTGAGTTTACGCATCAATTTCTCTGTTCACGGGGCTGAATAAAAAACTCAATAATAAATAATTACGTGATCTACGTAGTTTCAGACGTATGTTGTTTTTGTAACTGTAGACGGAACTTGCGTAACTTTGTATATTTTTCTTATATTCACCTTAATTCTACTACTAATTATGCTATGTATGAAATAACTTCTTGATATTACTAACGATTTTTTCCCGTAAATTCGAACTGCTAAAGTATTACCATCTTTCCTTGATTGTATTGTAAAGTAGGTAAATGTGATTCATGTATGTAATGGATCTAAGATTGATTTCAAACCAATATAAACGTTTTATGTTAGATTACTTTGGTAGCCAGTTTTACTAATAATGCAGTTTCAAATCATCTTCAATTTTAACCATACGTAATCGCAATCTTGAGACATTTGGTTCCTTAGACATGACATGTCTACTCTTTAACAATTTTTGTATTTGAATTGATGCTATGTAAGATTGTAACGATTGGGGTCCTCTGAATACGTTTCGATCAAAGCAAGCTAACAACACGTAATCGTTTTCATTAAACTGTCAATAATTATTTTTTTACAATACAAATTCGGTTAGAAATAGAAGTTTAAAATTTTATATTATTGTATTGGTAAACGTAAATAACTAAAGAGTGATCTAAATCGTTTTTTAGCATTATATATTTTTTAACACATGTATTTACATAAATTTAAATTTATACCTCATTACAATATTTTAATTATTTTAACAAATTTTTAATATACGTATAACATATTAAAATTTATTTAGTTTTGTTTACTATTTTTAAATTAAAAAATGCACATATGAATTGAATGTTTCACTTTCTGTGAATACATTATTCTGTGAACTAATTGATAGTAGCTTTAACAAAATTAATTTTATATACTGTAATGGTTTTAATTAAATTTTATTAAAATTGTATGTTATTATTTAGAACAAGATTTAGTTGTCTACTTTATAATATCAAGATTAAGGTTTAGGTTTTAAAATGTTTGAATGTACGTGGTTTTCAAAATATTAACTTAAAACACAATTGTTTTCAAACTCATAAAAGATAATTAACGTTTACCTTTAGAGGTTATTTAATTATACCAACTTATTTATACAAATTATGATTCTGTAACTCTTGTAACTGTTTATAATTTCAAGTCACTTAGGACTTATAAAACGTTTTATTAATTAAAATTTAATACAATTTGTTAGTGTTACATGAGTCAAAAATTCAGTTACATATAGTATAAATATGTAAGTCACATAAATACATAAATGGTATACCTGAGCATAGGTCGATATAAGAAAGTATGCAGAGCATGGCATGAAGCCTACGCCTCAATAAAGAATAACGCCATTACGTGGGTTGCGGTAAAGTGGTGTTCGGAACATTGTCTCTACAGCTGCTTCCTGTGGGAGTTCTACAAGAGCATCTGTTACGATCGTAAACCTCACTAGACTAAGTACTGTAATGTTGTTTCCTTTATAAGACTAAATAACAAAGTTTTAGATAGATTTCAACCAAGAACAACTATATTAGGTATTCATATACAACGTTTACAAGTCGAGAATTTCTTCTTAAATCTTAATATCAAAAGATTTTGTAAAAAGTTTTAAACTTGTAAGTTAAACAAATAAATTACTTGTTTATATTTTAGAAAGTTTAAATTTTAATAATAAAAAACAACATTGCGAACAATATTGAAATAGTATTAATGCATTAATATGTTTTAAAAAAAAAAATATTAGTTAGGCAACTTAATTAAATATTAAAACTGCTTACGTTATATTCGATATATAAAACCATTATTACTGTATGTTTTTAGAAATTATATTATTATTATTATTATTTTAAATAAAATATTTAAATCAATTATTACATTTAGAACACTTACTACAATAATTTTCAAATTTTATGTTTTTAATATCATTTAAGTTTTGTTATTATAAAAAAATTGCAGTTAAACCAAATATATGTAATTTAGTAAAAAAAAATTGTAACAACGAATACCACAAAAACTTTATTATGCTTGAGGGATTTTTGATAGCTACATTACATTATCAACCATAAAAATAAACTAAAATAACATTAACAAACTAACTTATTTATAATATCAAAGTCTATGCTTTGTAACATTTGATTGATTGTAAAAATTAATTAGTTTTTAATGACAATTGATTGTCATTATTCATTACCAGGTTTTTACTTTTACGGATTTGTAAACTTGGATAACAGTCAAGCTTACTCTTATTGTTTGCTAGTTTAATTAAACAAATGCTTTCTATACTATATTTATTCATAAGTATATGTGTAACAACACTAAATTTATCTACACGTCGATATTTCATATAAGTTAAATAAATTTGAAAAGAAAATTTGATTTTCATTTTTCTTCTCTATATAATAGGGTGGTGACTATTGCGTTGACCTCAATTGTATTAATAAAAATTGGCAGTTCTGAGTAAGTGACTATTGCCAACTTAATGGTATTGGTATCTTACATTTTTACTTTAGTTTTTAGAATTGCCTAAAAAAGTTTTTTAAGTGTTAAAAAAAACGTCTATTATATGCAGAAAAATTTTGTAATTTAACTTTTTTTTCTATTCCTTTAGTATACGTAATTTAAGTTATATTTTGGTATAAATATACAGAGTGTTTTAGAAAAATTGTATCAAGTTTTAAAGTCGTGTTCGTTGCGTAATTTCAGTTGTCGCCTGCTAAAGAATATGAATACAACAAAAATTTGCTGCATTGAACCTTTCAATAATACTATTGAAATTTTAAAATAAAGAGTATGCCGACATTCACTTAGTTTACAGTTTTTGTAATGGCAATGCCCAAACTGCTATTGTTAAATATTGTTGGCGTTTCCTAAAGCGTCGTACTCCAAATTGTGAAATTTTTTGTGATACTTATAAGCGACTGCAAGTGCGAGATAACATTCTTCATACTGTACAACGCAGCCCAGCGCCTAGCGTGCAAAGAATGTATACACGTTTTGGAATGCCTCACACGTTTTGGAATGCCTCACACTATGGTTTGGATTTGTTTTTGATACATTATTAGAAATCCACAACCTTGCAGGTACACATTAATTATAGATAAAGTTACCTTTACACAAAATGAGTTAAATAATAACCAAAATAACAACTTATGGGTTTGTAATGGTACCCACGCAACTGTTAAAAAGCAACTTCCAAAAAAGGCATTTAGTAAATGTATGGTCTGGCATTATTGCGGACGTTCATTTACCATATTTACAACTTATTTTTGGCATTAAAATTAATGTTGACGGGAACGTTTGTTTAGGTTTAAATTCAAGCCCTGCTCAGTTACAGATTTTTGGAGTTGGAAAAATAAGCTCCCATACTCTTGGTACCGTTGACTGTGTAATAAAAACTTGCTTGCTTACGAACTTTTTTTATATCTCAAAACCTCCTTTGGGCTCGTCTTTCCGAACAAGTCTATTCTAGTCTAAAACTTCGTCAACTAGCCGTTAAATATTTTTATGTACTTGGCAAGATAGAAATGCTCATAGGTGCTGATTTATTGCTTACAGTCATTTGAGAACGTTTCTCTATAATTAAAGGTAATCTTTCAATTTAGATGACACATGTCTGTTGCTACTTTTTTTGCGTCATGCGTGCTAAAAGAAGGGTTTGAATTGAGAAAATGGTCCAGTAATGTCTCTGGAGTTTTCAAGGTTTTCTTAAAAAGCATTTAGAAACTCTTTTTATGTTTTTGACTAAAGATAAGTTTTTCAAAATTTTTGGCCTGTGCTGGAATTATCGTTTAAACAATTTTTACTTTCAAGGTCAACCTTTTAGCGCACTAAAAAACAATTCTCTTTTACATTGTTAGAATATTTTATCCTCTAAGGTTTTTCTCTCATCGGGTCTTTATAATGAAGTTTGTTCCGCAGCGTCTATATGCCAAAGGTCTTAATTGGAATAATGTTTTTGACCCCATTCTTGCCTTTTAATAGACTATATTGGTAGACGGTTTGCCTTACATTTCTCAAATTTACATACTAAGATGCATCCCTTCTTCTTCTTATCAAATCCTACACGCGGTTGAATTCTGCGATGCTTTTCAGAAGAGATACGTTGCCGCTATTTACGCCTGCTACAGTTCTGTTAAGTCTTAACAAATACAGGCTTGTCACCTCATAATCGATAAGTCAAAGCTATCCCTATTAAAATTTCTGTCAATTGAAAGATTCAAACTTTGTGGAGTAGTTTTGCTAGCGTGCCTTTTCTATTTGATTAAAGCTCATTTTTGCTTTTACGACTGTTAAACAAGTTTGTTTTTATCTTGACGCTCAAGTAGTTTTTGCGTGGCTCCGTATCGTCTGTATACCTTTGTCACTAACTGTATTGTAACTATTGTTTAACTTATTAAACGACATCAATGTCATTACGTTAATACTGCCAAAAATCTTGCTGATTTAGCCTGTCGTGGTGCTACTCTTGATGTTATGAGCCATGCTTCTTTCTGGATTTCTTCTCCGACTGTTTTAAGTAAGCTTCTGTCGCAGTAGCATTCTCTTTGTATTCTAACACTTTTGAATTCTTTGGTATGTGCGCAACTTTTTTTACTTGCTTCCCTTGTTTTTTAGAACAGTTGTCTACGTTTGTTGATGAGAAGGGTCTCCTTAGAATGAGCAAAGAAAGGGTTTCTTTACCTTGCCGTCGTCTTTTTGTCATCCGCTGTTATTACCTTAGCAAACTCATCTCTCCGCTATTTTGTGTTCTTACTATAACGTCGTCATTCTTCATTCAGGTCCTCAAACCGTTCAAACTCTATTACGATATAACTTCTGGATTATTTTTTGGCATAGTCTGTTGACAGAAAACATCCGTCAATGATGTGTCATCGTTTTAGAATTAACACGTTCAAGCCAACAATGGTGCTTTTACCATAGCTGGCGTAAATTATGCAGGGTTTTTTTACTGTTAAGGTTAATACTTTTCGTTGATCTTGTATTACTAAAAACTATCTGTGTTTGTTTGTCTACAGCGCTACTGAAACTGTACATCTGGAGTTTGCTTCGTTTTCATCTGCAGAATTTTTTTTTGCTTGTTTATATAGGTTAATCGCGCGTCGGAGAATGCTATGTTGCGTTAGATCAAACTGTAGTCGCAATTTTGTTGATGCAGCAGAAAACTTATAATCATTATTGTTTTTGTTTTAATTCTTCGAAATAAAATACAGTTTACCGTTTGGCTTACGTGTGGCCGAAGCAATTAGTATTACTAGACAATCTTGTAAAACAAATCCAATCTTTTTCATTGCCGTTTTACTTTTTATTTTTTTGGTGTCAGTATTTTAAGAATTTTAACAAACACATGTTTGCACTATAAGTACCTACCTACCTAAGCAACAACATTTAAAAACATTTAAAAATCTAAGTAGACAAAGAGAAGTACATACTGTTTTACGTTATTTATTTGCTGCAAATGTAAACAATCACACGACGCAATAACCTTATGTTTTTTGGATTCTTCCAGTTAAACACGTGCGGATAAGTGTAATTAATATCCTTTTTAAATAAACTTAATTTTATTTATTCTAGCAAAAAAATTGTTTATTCTTAATCTAAACAATCTATATAATTTAATCTGTAATTAAATAATTATCTTTTTTAACATTCTGTGTTGTACGTTTATAATTTTATAAAGCATACTTATAATTAATACTAATGGAACACTAACCACCTTATTAAGACACGCGCTTAACACTTTGAGCGTGTGGAGTGCATATTTGCACATCTAAGCCAGATCGATACTAGTATAAAGAATATCAATATACATAGTATCGATGCAAGTATTGCTAATTAGTACTTTTTCCGAATTGCTGTGTAACATATTTATTTTTTTTTAACGTGGTGTATGTACCTACATAAAAAATTGCTCATTTTTATTTATATATTATTCAGTAAAATATTTAAAATAAAAGTTGACAGTTTTAAAATTAATTATTATTATTAAATTACTACAAAATTTACTAAAATTTGGACTACAATTTTTTTTATTTAACTTAAAGCATTATCAAATCAAATAAATGACAGAAAATGTTTATTGTTTTTTATACATATTACACCTCAATTGTATATTTATGGTTTACATAAATTTTATTTGTTTTGTTTAAAAGCAGTAGTTATACAACTTGTAATATTTCATGGCAAATTTGTCATTATTAAATCTATTTATTTTAATCGTAAGCAATACTATAAAACAACTAATAAATGAAGTACAAATCGATGCTATAAACTCTTGGGTTACATCTTAAGTTACTCGGTCACTAGATTGGCCACTTGTTGTCCGAGTAACACAATCATTTTATTTTGTGTGGGAAGAATCAGATACTGTTGTACAACTTATTATTTTAACAAATATTCAGTATGTTGCTGGATTTAACAGTTTTAATTATTTGATGTAGTAAAAAAACATTAGTTTAGTGTTATTTTTGTTTCCACTTGCCTGTTGTTATAGGATATGAATAATGATTACATATTTAATTTTTTTATTGTAGTAATGTTTAGTTTGTTCTGTTTTTTTATTTATACTTTAAAATTTGGCTTATACTAGTTGCGTTACAAAATTTTGACTAAAAGCTACATTATTAATTTCAAACATCTAAGAATATTTTTGTTTACATACTAATACAGTGTTTTTAAATGCATAAAATATAATAAAAGATGTCATTCTAACAAATGTAAACATTTTTTATATGCTTACACTTTAGTTTTTATTTTACAAAATGTTAATTTAAAATCGCTTAAGAAACATACTTTTTAATTATTAAAAATCTGTTCACGTCTCTAGCAAATAAATTATATTAGTAACTTGTAGGTAATTAAAAAATGTTTTTAAACAATAAATAATTTTTTACAATTTTGTTTATTGATTTAAAAAAAAGTTTATTACTTTTATTTACTACTCTAAATGTTTAAAATTTCTGTTTAGTTAAACATAGAAGTTTAATAAGAAAATGGCAAATAGATGCTGCTGTACTGCAAATTAACTTAAAAACTTCAAAATTATCAAATTTACTAAATTTATGAACAGTTATTATTATATCAAGATTGCAAAACTTTTTATAACGCATTGAGAAAAAAAATATTGTTGAAACCGCTGATGATGCAGTATTTCAATTAATACTACTGTAACGATCCGCAGTAGCTCAGGTTGTCGGCGTTGAATTTAAAACGTTATTAATTCGAACACAATTAACATAAATTTATTCGATAAGCTAAAATGTATTTGTTATAATGAATTGTACAGTTCAAGTAGCTTGAATTCCCTTAGTGTATAACTAAAAACTTATTTATTATTATTAACGATTAACAACAATGCTTTGCACAAATAAAACGGTGGGATTTAATTATGTGATTATTAATACAATACCGGATGTTACGGATTAATTGTAATGTCAAATTAAAGCTTTGATTGAGTAAGTTCAGGTAAGTGTTCTGGAAATAAATTATTAACTTGATTTATTGAGTTTAGATACCTCAGTCCAAACCCAAAGCGTAACGTTGTCGAACGTATTAAAAAATTCTAAGCTAACTTGGCTTGTGTGATCAATCAATACGCCAACCTTACTTACGGGATTGAAGTTTGATAGTTGCAAATACCACTTGATAGTGCTAAAGTTTATGGTCGACACTGAGGGAGGCTGTTTTCGAGCAGGGGTTCTTATACACAATAGCAAATTAAATTGTGAGAATAGCAGAATTCGAAGTAGTTAGCCATGAACAAAGGGTTAAGTTGCAAATGATTAGTCAGATAAACACAGGTATCAAGTAAAAAATTTATCAGGACTAGGTCGAGGAAGAGAAGGTTTTATACCAGGAACGAGTCTCGACAGAGAAAGAAGTTTTTGATTATGACGGCAGCTTTTAAAATATATTTTGTTCTGGTTAAATGATCTTAGGCAAGAAAAAATCGCGTGCTTCGAAGAGGTGGAAGTGGTATGCAGTCGAAAGTCTAAGGGTCTAGCGTCATGAACACAAATTTATATATAATTTTAAAAACAAATACAACCATTGTAACGCCTAATTTTGAATTTTGAATTGTCACTCAAACCCATACGTTAAATTTTATGACACGACTATGGAAAACTTGTAGTTAATTTAAATATCGTACATGCCGCGCAAGATCGTCATGCGCAAATACCAATCGTTGGTTTCTTTTCAATTTTGTTGTTTGCTGATCAACACGTTGTGAAAGCTCTTGAGCCTTCTTAATGCAATTAAAAGGGTAAGGTATAATTTTGTTGTGTCGTTCATAGATTTAAGATTTGGTTCTTGTCGTTCATAGATTTAAGATTTGGTTCTTGAAAATTGATTTAGATTGCACATTTAGTTAAAAATTGTAATGAATACATCGATTTAAAGGAAAATGGCGTCGTCATCAACTTATTGTATCGATTCAACCTCGTAAAACGTTAATTTCGTTAGAATTAGAGATCGCATCCCAATTGAGATATTGTCGTTTTATTGTATTTGTGCATTTACTAATCAGATGGTCATTGGTCTGTTACCCGAACATGCAAATTCCTTTATGCATAAAAAAAGTTTTGTTTTGTATTGTTACGGTTTACCCTGTACATTTTAGTTTTGTATTTGTATTTGTGGATAATTCTTATCAAAGCGCAACGCAAGTTATTTTCAATCTACTACATGTCTTAAATAGTAGTTTACGTAACAAGAGTCGAAAGTAAGAAATAGCATAACGAACGTTAATGCGACGCGAGGCCGCACGGCCGAGCGTTGCATGTGAGTGAGTTATGCTATGATTATTTCGACGAGAGTAATGTACATTATTTTTTGTGTTGCCTTTTATAAAATTATATTCTTTTTTGAAAAAATAAAAAAACATCAACAGAAATATAACGTTGGTACTTCATTTATTACTAAATCTGTCAAATTTGACATTAACTTTAACATCGCTTTTCTTAAATTTTAACTGAATTTCAAGATTTTAAAAATGATTTTTCCACCTGTCGCATACTCGTTCTAATATATTAATTGACTTTGAACACTTACTTTTATGTGGATTCCTAGTTTTCATTTTGCCACCCTAGAGCTTTTTTCGTTCATTACGTAACTACACTAAAGAACGAATATTGACGTTTGCGATGTTGGCAACACAAAAACAACTATTAATTATATAACCACGCTCTGCTACCATTTGTAACGAAGACTGGGGATAAAATTTTTTGTTAAAACCATAAAAGCAAATCCGTTACGTAGACATGCGTAGATGTAAAAAATTAAAATAAAAAAGGAAAAAATGCGATTTGTAATGCTGCTTAATTAAGTAAAGAATAAAATCTGTACAGGTAATAAATTAGAAATTAGAGGCAGCTACCGTCTTCCATTCCAGCCACTTTATATTTCACCAGGCGCCGGGTCCGGCGGATCTTCGTTTCTCTGTATTCTATAAAGGTGACTTCAAGTAAACCCGTTTATAAAACCCCATTTTACTTAAATCCTATAAAGCAACAAGAACTTGATCTTTATGTAGATAAACTACTTGAAGACGGAATGAAACGCCCTAGGCATTCAGAATTTGCCAGTCCTGTGTTTTTAACTAAAAAGCGTGATAATTCTAACCGGCTAGTTTTCGATTATCGTACTGTTAATAAGATCATAACTTATGATCCATTTCTTCCTGCTAATCAACAAACGATTTTTACGTTTCTACAAGATGCAAAAATTTTCACCTTGGACATGAATTCCGCCTTTCACCAAGTTCGCTTAGCAGAAAATTCAAAAAAATATACCGCTTTCGTAACTTATAGAGTTCACTATAAATATAACTTCTTACCCTTTGGTTTAAAAATTAGACCAACGCGTCTGATTGCCTCGGAGTTTGCAGATATTCAATTTCGTTTTTTTTATAAACTATTTTGACGATTTTATAATATTTTCCAAAACACCTTCAAAACGTATCGAACATCTTAAAATCGTTTTCAATCGATTTTGGAAATTCAGATTAACAATTAACCCCGACAAAACAAAATTTGCAAGGTGTTCTCTTAAAATTCTCGGACATATCGTGTCTGCTCATGGTGTAGCTTTAGACCCGGAAAGAGTTTCGGCTATTAGAAACTTGCCCGTCTCTAAGAACCTTAAACAACTTCAGCAATTTATAGGAGTAGTTTCCTTTTGCTCCTGATTTATAAATAAATTTTCAGAAATTGTTGCCCCATTGAATAAGTTGAAGAAAACACATGTTAAGTTTTGTATCACTGAGTTTTGTATCACTGATTGTCATAAAAACGCCATTACTAAATTAAAAGATGCAGTAACAAATGCTCCAGCTTTACGCACGCCAAATTTTCATAATCAGTTTATAGTCAGACCAGATGCCAGTCTTATTGGTATTTCAGGTGTCCTAATGCAAAACTTTGATAATGTTATTCATCCTATTTCTTTCGCGTCTAGAAAACTTTCTAATACTGAGCAAAAATATTCCACTTACGAAAGAGAATCGTTAGCAGTATTATTTGCATTAGATCGGTTTAAAGATTACCTTACTGATTCAGAATTTACTTTAGAAGTAGATTGTTATGAAATTAGATGGTTTTATAACAACCCATCGCAATTATCCAAATTTGGAAGATGGTTGTTCAAATTATCAAAATTTAATTTTGTGATTAGGCACATTCCGGTCAAGGAAAATTCAGTCGCGGACGGATTATCGCGTCTTTTTGAAATACCCGACAGTTCTCTCTCTATGAAAAACCACGGTTTTCCAAATGATTATACTCACACTTCTCAGCTCAACTCGCTTCTAGATATCCCAGAGTCCTTTATCAATATTGAGAAGCAACAACACAACGATGAATATTGCAAATTCATTTTGAACCGAATTAAAAACGGGGAAAATGTTAAAAACTTTGCTGTTCAAGGCGGGTTGTTGATTTATCTAGCGAGACGAAGAAAATTAAAACGAGTCGTTGTACCTGAGAAATTGAAAGCAATGATAACATTTTATTTCCATGATTCATGAATTGGAAGTCACAACTCCATCACCGCCATGGTCCGCCTAAAGTTCTTATCTCTGACAATACCAAATGTTTTAAGAGCAACACAATTGCTCAGTTATGTACATATTGGGGCATTCGACAAGCTTTCACATCCCTTTACCACCCAAGTTCAAATCTTAGTGAGCGTTGTAACCGAAACTCTATGTACAATTTAACTCTTTTGATTAAACAATTTTCTTTAACGCATAAAGCATGGGACCAAGTCCTTCCTTTCTTCAATCTTAATTACAATGCTTCGTTCCATGAAGCTATTTATAGGAGTAGTTTCCTTTTGCTTCTGATTTCTAAATAAATTTTCAGAAATTGTTGCCCCATTGAATGAGTTAAAGAAAACACATGTTAAGTTTTGTATCACTGATTGCCATAAAAACGCCATTACTAAATTAAAAGATGCATTAACAAATGCTCCAGCTTTACGCACTCCAAATTTTCATAATCAGTTTATAGTCAGACCAGATGCCAGTCTTATTGGTATTTCAGGTGTCCTAATGCAAAACTTTGATGATGTTATTCATCCTATTTCTTTCGCGTCTAGAAAACTTTCTAATACTGAGCAAAAATATTCCACTTTCGAAAGAGAATCGTTAGCAGTATTATTTGCATTAGATCGGTTTAAAGATTACCTTACTAATTCAGAATTTACTTTAGAAGTAGATTGTTATGAAATTAGATGGTTTTATAACAACCCATCGCAATTATCCAAATTTGGAAGATGGTTGTTAAAATTGTCAAAATTTAATTTTGTGATTAGGCACATTCCGGTCAAGGAAAATTCAGTCGCGGACGGATTATCGCGTCTTTTTGAAATTACCCGACAGTTCTCTCTCTATGAAAAACAACGGTTTTCTAAATGATTATACTCACACTTCTCAGCTCAACTCGCTTCTAGATATCCCAGAGTCCTTTATCAATATTGAGAAGCAACAACACAACGATAAATATTGCAAATTCATTTTGAACCGAATTAAAAACGGGGAAAATGTTAAAAACTTTGCTGCTTAAGGCGGGTTGTTGATTCATCTAGCGAGACGAAAGAAATTAAAACGAGTCGTTATACCTGAGAAATTGAAAGCAATGATAACATTTTATTTCCATGATTCATGCATTGGAAGTCACAACTCCATCACCGCCATGGTCCGCCTAAAGTTCTTATCTCTGACAATACCAAATGTTTTAAGAGCAACACAATTGCTCAGTTATGTACATATTGGGGCATTCGACAAGCTTTCACATCCCTTTACCACCCAAGTTCAAATCTTAGTGAGCGTTGTAACCGAAACTCTATGTACAATTTAACTCTTTTGATTAAACAATTTTCTTTAACGCATAAAGCATGGGACCAAGTCCTTCCTTTCTTCAATCTTAATTACAATTCTTCGTTCCATGAAGCTATCGGTTCATCTCCGGTTTCCGAAGAAATCAACATTCCTCTAGATAATTTATGGAATCTCGAATCTTTCCTATCTTTGCCTGCTCCCTTAACTACGAAACAAATTCAGTCTTGTTTTCAGCTTGCTCACGAATGGGCAAAAAAGTATTATAATAGAGGAAAGATTCTTTTTTTGTTGGCCAAGAAGGTGCTATTCATAAATTATTAGGGTAGGTAGTATAGAAAAATGTTTACAGTTTTACAAAAATTCTGTAAATATAACGCTTTGCGACAACTTAAATATATTTAAAATTTTTATAGAAATATATAATACTAAAGATACTAAAATAATAAAATTAAACTTTGCCACAAACAAGACTTAGATACGAAGTACCTAGATATAAGTAATTTTTAATAGCAGTGTGCTAAACAGTAACGAGTGCACAGGTTACCGTTTTCAGCGAAGTTATGTTATTTATTTTATTAACAGCAGTGTTAAAAGTCAAATAAAATGTAAAGTTCACAGGCGTTACCATTAAATTTGAGCCGCATTTGTGCAACTTTTATTTGACAAATAGCGTATTGTAATTTTATTTAAAACGAATTTATATTTAGTTATGCAAGTTATGTGGACTAAAGATTTCACTATTGATAATTTCTGAAAAAGTTGATGGCAAGACGAAACACTTATGGCAATTTCTGATGTTTGTGAGTAAAACTTTTTTTAGTAGCGAAACATACTGGAAACAGGTAATCAAATTCCATTAAAGCCATTAAAAATTGATTAGAAGCCGGTCTATAAAAACGAGACTTAAAAACTTAATCAATTAGTTTATTCATGGCTTTGATGATGCCCATTGACGTATGATAATAAAAAAACTTATAAAAAATTAACAACACAAAAATTATCTAGAATATAAAATTGTAATATAAAAGTAACTTGTGGAAACTAAAATTCCACTTTTTCATGATTGCCCATATTTTTTCAATACAGTTGTCGTAATTAACAAATTTAATATATATTTGTCAATGGCGAATTATGTACTTAAGAAGCCTGAAACATAACATCAATGTGAAGCCCCTGTTTATTTTAAATATAAATATGCTTTGTTCAAAACAGAATAGATTTCGTTTTTAAGGCTGGTGCAATTTGTAGGCCACAAACAAACGCCTCTTGTGCCTGTGCGATAATCCGCAACTATTTATAATACTTTCATGTGTAATTTTGTTGTAGTGGAACTGTCATTGTGCTTAATTTTTTTATGCAATTTTTGATTTTGTTTGGAGTAATTGATGTTAGCTTTTTATTGTTCTTTACATTTTGATATGATGCATTATTAACTACAACAATAGATCAAAGTAATAAGTTTGGACGTAGCTAATTTATCTGTTTTCAAAAGTCACTAGTACTTATTTTATCATAGAAATTATCATCCTTGGTACCTAAACAAACGAAAAAAATATGAAACATGCATTGTTAATGCGTTTTGAATAATTTTATTGATTTCTGTCTATTGAGTGTTAATAGCAATATTAACGTATCAGGACGATTTAAGTGACTACTAAATACAACAACGTGTTAGTTTGAATACTTTAGTTTATTTATAACTTTACCGTTTTACTAATATACAATTAACAGAAAAACTTTAAGACTAAAATGTTTATTAATCTGCAACAAATAATCTTGTCAAAATTAACGCGATCTTTTTTTATACTTGATCACGACGTTAAAATGTTTTGTTTATTAATTGCTATCATTAACAATCTTGTTCCTAAAATAACTAGATCACATGCATATACAATAACTAATTGAACTCTTTTAAAAACATTTTTTTAACTCATAGTTTTTTCAACTTATTGTTTTGAGTTTGTATAACTTTTGCTTTTAAGTTTGTATTGCGTTAAACTTTTAAGTCTTAAGCAATTCATTTATGTTTTTGTATCGTGTGCTTCTAACAGCACATAAACATCTTAAACACATCTTGGAGATGTCAAATCAAAATATTCTTGTAGATATCTCATTACGTCTTTAGACATATTTAAAACATATTTTAACGTCTCGTTAGAGTTCATTACAATTAAAATTCAATTTTGCATTCGTTTATTTTCTGCAACTAATATTGCACTTAAATTTATTCAGTCATACAAATTAATTTTTATTCATTCGAACTAATTGCTGGTGGTCTTTGTTTCCATTAAATTTTTCAATTGAATTCAACATTTTTAGTGATTTCACAATGTTACGCAATATAATTAGACAAAGGAATTTATTTCAAGGCCGTTGCATCTAAAGCAACGTAGGTACTTCATGTCGATTAAAAACCATTCTAATTATTTATATTTAGGGTTTTTTTATTTACTGGGTCTTTTCTTCTTTTCTTTTATTATTTACTGGATTTTTATTCATTGGATTTATACTTTGGTTGTATGCCTGCATTTGTGATTTCAAATCTACATTTGTTTGATTTGTTATAATATGCAAGAATCTCATCGTTTCAACAAAGAATGTGCTAAAAATAGAAGATATCCGATAACGTCATATCATATATATGATGAGTCAACTGGAATTTATGCTACTACTTATTACATTTTAAATTCACATTAATTAAGTTGTGATATTAAAACTTTTCGGAATACATGCTCCGTAACAAATTAAACGTTTATTACTTTTGAATTTAATATTAATTAATAACTAGGTGTAAGATTTTATGCTTTTTATTTATCACCAATTTCAAGGTGATTGGCGCCTAAACATTGTTTTAACCCAAATATTGTTTTAACCCAAATATTGTTTTAATCCAAATATTGTTCAATTTTTCTTTAATGTAAATAGTTAGTGTATTATGTTATAGTTGCAAATAAATTAAACGAACTAACGGCTGTGTATTTTACTTTCATTCAGGCTCACATCCAGAGGTCCGTGTTCCGACTGCTGCCTTGGTAAAATAAGTGTTTTTGCTTTCGATAAATGTATTTTCATATTTTCATTATATGTTTTTATATTTTTATTACAATATCAAAAACGTCGAATGTTAATAAATTGTACATCTTGAAGACATTTTTAAGATATCTCATCAGAACACGTTTAGAACAAAAATATTTTGGGTAAAACTGTACACGCAATAAAACATTAAATATAACACATTTTTTTTATTGTGTCATCTTTTTTTTTAATAAAAGAACTTTTATTGGGTACTCTTTTTAGTCAGTTTTGGATCAAAATTTCAGTTTCTTTTTGTGATTTGCTCAACCTAGCTTGTTTAACGGAATCTAAAAAATACAATTTTTTTAAATCTAAATTAGACAAAATTTGACTTATTCGATTACTATTTTTTTAAATGAATTAAATTAAGCGTAACGGCTATAGCAACAATTGCTAAAATCAATTTTGCGGCCCGTGTAGCGTATCCGAAATACTCAGGTTGTTACTTAGCCTAACCGATAGAATTACATCGCACACATTTTATTAAAATTACAGTATAAAGTTATCTTTATTATTTTTACAGTTTAATATATTTATCTATGCGGAACATTTTTGTATGAAAAAACTGAATGTTGATACATTATTATTGGACAAGCAATTTAACCATGATTTGAAATATTCGTATCTTAAAATATTGATGTCGCGTGTTATATTTATTGTTGCTTTTAGCATCAAATATATTTTATATAAATCGTCGTTTTTCATATCTTTGATAAATCACTAAAAAATGTAATTAAAACATTTTGTGAAAGAATATTTATTATTTGTTTTTGTTGCAAAGAAGAATAATACTTATTTCTATTTATATCAGATTTATTTAATCGTTTCGTAAGATTTTGTGTAAAATCATATAAACCATAAGTCTAAAAATAATTAAATTTTTATTATATTCAAGTATAAATCATATAATTAAGACGCCGTATTTACGTTTGACAGTTTTACCATCCACTATTTGTTATAAAATAAAGATATATACAAAATACACAATAAGCAAATGTTTCAAAATAAATATTTTATCACAGTGGTGAAAATATTTACATTCTGTTATTAAAAATAATTTTGGAATTACATTTAGTAGTGATTGTGAAGAAAAAAGTTTTAAGTGACAAACCGTGTATTTTCATTGTAGAAATTAAAATTACCTATAAATATTACTTAAAATATTTTTATTTAAAATTTTTTGTATTTGTGCCAAATCTTTTCTTTTGTCGATGTTTTTCTTGTTAAATTTATTAAGAACAACATTTATTAAGTAAAATTAAATACTTCATTTATTTTAATTTGTAACTTGTATAATTTATTTTTATTAAGTTTCAGACAATTATTATGACAATACGAGTCGTTATAGCAGTTTCCTGAAATTCTATTTTGGGTCGAACGATTTTGCTACATACTTTTAGACCTAAATCGAATCTTTCGGTTCTTTCAAGATGTTTGAATCAATCAATTACACTAGCTTACATATTTAAGTTCATTTGCTGAGATTTGAATTTTTATAGATGATGTCGATTAAATATGTTGTGATTTCCAATATAATTTAGATTTTTTCTTATAGCTTCCAGATATGGCATAATTTAACAAACGAACGTAATTTTTTTTAATTAAAAAAATTTATAAAATTACAACGTTATAAAAAAATACATAACTGTTAAATAGTATTAATCAAAATTTAAAAATTTAATTAACTACACATAAGTATATATTTTTGTTTGGAAAAACTTTTGTTAGTAAGGGAGAGCGGAGTACATACATTTAGACATATAACTGCTCATAATTTCTTGACTACTTAAAACATTCATGCAAGTTTTTTTTTATGTAATCTAACATATTTTTGCTTTCTTGCTTTCATTAAATTTTTTGTCGTTTGTTGATGGTTTATAAGTAAAGAATTTCGGTTTTTTTTTACACTTAATAATAATAATAATTATTAAGCAAAAATAAAAAATAAAATAACGATTACTCAAAAGGACAGAGTTAGCAAGCGATCTTCCACTCGGCATGCTTAATTTCATCACACCGTTTCAGTATATACTAAGCAGTAAACTAATGGATATAATATAACAGAAAGAGAAGAAATAAACATAAAACTATTTGTGTATATGTATATAAAATAACCAAATCATGTTTTGAACCTATATAAACTTAATCTACATAATCTTTCTATTTCTGATAGACACAATTTTAACCGTTTATAAATTTAAAAAATTAGGCGCATTATACGCAAAACAGCATTTGAATTTTGTGGTAGTCTGTTTTGGTATACTGTAATTTTTATTCCGAATGTTAACACAATGTTGTTGTGATCTCAATACCAACTCATTAAACAAAAATAA
Source organism: Aquatica leii (assembly GCA_035610365.1). Lineage (NCBI taxonomy): Eukaryota > Metazoa > Arthropoda > Insecta > Coleoptera > Lampyridae > Aquatica > Aquatica leii. The sequence continues at coordinate 214,810,992 of CM069432.1, read as the reverse complement.
GGAACGCTTAAAGTAAATTAATTAATCTGTATAAAAAGACACAATAGATATAGCTCGATCTTTGTTTGGTGTTTAAGTCTCCTGTTGCATTTAAATAAAAAGTTATGTGATCTCTAAAAGGAATGTTGTAAGCAAATCTCATCAAAACATCTTTTGTATTATATCCTTATTGTGTTAAGTAGTTGTAGTATTTGCAGAAACAGTAATCTAAAGTCGAATAAATCAACCTTTTTATTAGATTGATATTGAAGCTTAATAAATATTTTAATATATTTAACATTTTTAAATTTATATAGAATGTTGAACAGATTCTGTTTACACGATTTTCAAAACTAAAATTCTTGTCAAGATAACACCTGTTGTATCTTTTGTTCTTATTCACAAAGGTATTTTGAAAGCATCTTTTATTATTAAGAAAACTAAAATGTAATTCTTGTAAAACAATACACAATATATGACAGATACATGACGCCCTAACTTTTTTGTTACTGCATAACAAACTCATGTCTACCTATATTTGTAACTAACCAAACTTCTCAGTGCCGCCAACCTAACATCTTTTATATACAGGATATTACAGTTCTCCCCCACTTATTTTAAACTCACAGCAATCTGTTCTACATTACGCTTCACTTCGTAGTCTTGTAAATATGCAGTTGGACGCCTGTTACGCTGGGGGCGAGGAGGTAACGTTTGAGGTGGATGATCCTCCACTTCTTGCTCTTCGACCAATGGCTCTGGCATTTGAACTTCATCTGGCACCGGATCATGAGCTGTCAACTCCAACCTCTCTGGAATAGGCGGAATATTGAACGTCACCGTCCGTTTATCTGGTCTGTTTACGTCATCTTCTTGGTAGTTCTTTGCATTTCGACCACGCAGAGGCACTCCCGTTGACACTACTTGGTTGATGTGTCGTTTAATGTTCCTCGCAGAATTAAGACTGATAAGATAATGTCGTAATCCTAGACGCTTTATGATGGTACCGAATTCCCATATGTCAGTGTTATTCTTACGTATTCGGGTTTGGACTCTCTCCCCTTTTTTTAAGAATCGTACAGGATCTTTGGGAGAATGTTTTGACTGATTTGAAAGGATAGGGAGAACAACATCTAAGTTTATTCGCATTTTCCTTTGTAAGTATAGTTCTGCTGGTGACATGCCACATGCAAGTGGTGTAGCACGATAGCGAAAAACGATTTCTCTTACTTTTTTTGGAGTGTTCCCACTTCGTTAGAAACTGATTTTAATCGCTTCTTAAAAGTTTGAACATTTTGTTCGGCTAACCCATTTGTAGTTGGGTGTCCCGGAGTTATCCATCTTTGCGATTTTACCCGTTCCTCGCAGAATTGTTTGAACTTTACACTGGTGAAAATTGTAGCGTTGTCTGAAACAATCAATTTGGGAAAACCATGGAACGAAAATATGTCGTTCAAGACATTAATGGTAGAGTCCGTTGTTGGTGCATCTTTAAGTATACGGATTTCTAAGCATTTGGATTTTGCATCCATGCATATCAAGAAGTAATAATTTTCAATTGGTCCTGCATAATCTATATGTATCCGTTCCCAATTGGTACCGGGTCATCCCATGGATGTACTTCCACCTTAGTGGGGTTATTCCTCAATACTACGCATTTTTTACAGCTTCGAACGAGCTTTTCAATTTCAGGGTCTATCCCTTTCCAATACACATATCGTCGAGCCAATTGCTTCATTTTTGTAATCTCAATATGCGTAGCGTGTAATTCGGATAGTATCGAAGATCTTAATGTTTTTGGTATTACTACTCTATCGGCCCTGAAGAAAATACCATTAGAAATAATGTAAGAAGAATCTTCTGAGTTAGATTGAAGTTCGTGTATCCTTTCTTGCAATTCTGGATCACTTGCAGTTTCTTTTTTCATTATTCTGGACGTTATTCTGCTATTTGAAATTTGAAAAATACAATCTGCGTAAATTTGATTAACTTTTTTATTGATTAGAATGTCATCGGACTTAGAATTTTGTATAACAGGGCTTCTTGAAAGATAATCCACATTTTCATTATCCTTCCCCTTTTTACATTTAACTGTGTAATTGAATCCCGATATAAAGGAAGCGTATCTAAGAAGTCGTGCAGACGTCATCTGTGGTAATACCCGATATTGCGCAAAAATTCTTGAAAGAGGTTCATTATCGGTTACCAAGAAAAAATGTCTTCCGTACAGGTAATCGTAAAAACGAGCAACAGCAAATATAATTCCTAGGGCTTCGCGATCCAATTGACTGTAATTCATTTCTGATTTGGTAAGTGAGCGTGCAATAGGTTGCTCTTCACCATTTATCATATGACTAAGCACTGCTGCAACCCCTACAGGACTAGCATCTGTTGTAAGCACCACTGGTAACGTTGGATTGTACGGTACTAGTACTAGATCACTACACATAGCATTTTTCAATTTCAGAAATGAAGCTTCACACAGAGAAGACCATTTAAATATTTGTTCCTTTTCTAGTAATTTACAAAGAGGATATGACAACGTTGAATAGTTTGGCAAAAATCTAGAATAGTATGCGAGCATTCCCAGGAATCGGCGTAGTTCATCCACGTTCTTTGGGCGTGGGAGTTCGGCTACTGTTTTCATTTTGTCCAGAGATTTTATAATTTTATTTTCTGAAACTATGTAACCTAAGTATTCAATTTTGGTTTAAAAGAAAGAACATTTATTACGGTTAAGGTGTAAATCATAATCAGACAATCTTTTAAGAAAAACGTAAAGATTATGACGACATTCATCGATAGTTGATCCATGTACAATCATGTCATCAAAATAAGTTGCACATTTTAGTAAGCCATTTAAGATTTGAGACAGAATTCTGTTAAATTCGGAAGGGGCAGTTTTAATCCCAAAACTGAGACGATGCATTCTGTATGTACCTCTATGAGTTGAAATAGTTTGAATATCGCTGCTTTCTTCATGTACAGGTACGTGAAAATATGCCTTGAAAAGATCCAACCTGCAGAAATACTTGGAATTTCGTAAACTACTTAGTACATCTTCAATTAGCTGTAATGGAAAATTTGCAAATACTAATCTCTCATTTACTCCACATTTGTAATCTAAACATAATCTCACTCCTCCACTGCTTTTGGTATTACCACCAATGGAGATTCCCAATCACTTGTTGCTACTGGAGTAATTATACCGGCTTTTTCTAGCATGTCCAATTCCTTGTCGACGCGATCTCTCAATGCGTATGGCAAATTTTGTTCTTTGGTGAAAATCGGTTTAGCACCTGGACGTAAGTTTAAAGTTATTTTGAAATTTGGTATGCATCTTATTTTCCCTTGAAATATTTCTCTAAATTCATGAAATACGTGTTTAGTCTGTAGAGTAAACACTTCTGGTGTTCCTGTTGAAGTCTTTAAATATCTTGGTGTTAGTTCATCTATTTTTTTCAATTCGAGATTTAGCCCTCTAATCCAATCTCGACCAATTAAGGAAGCATGACCCAAAGGTGCTATTTTTATAGCAAACTGTGATTCCAATTTTTCCTTTGCACGGAACAATGGTATTTGAAAATGTTCGAAAATTGATAGTACATGGTTGTAATACACCAAGGTTCAATTTGCGACAAGTATCTTCAGAGGCAATCGAAAATCTTGCACCCGAATCAACTTCTATTGTATAAGGTTTTCCATTTAAGCTTACTGTAATCATGTATTTTTCGGAATGTGTAACTCCATATAAGTCTACGGTATTTGGTGATAAGTTCTTTATTGTATTGATTCCGTAAACATGTGAATCGTTTGAATCGTCTTGGTTCGACTCCTGTGAAATGTTCTCGAGTGGTGTAGACTTATTTTTGCAAAGGGTTGTAATGCAGACTTTTGCGACATAGCCCATTTTAGAACATGACCCACATTTTAAATTTTTCTTATCTGTATAGCATTCATTTGCTTTATGGTTGCCTCTACCGCATGTAAAACAAAGATTTTCGATTCCGAATTGTTTGTAATTTATTTTTGTATTTTGTGTACGTGACAATGTTTCGTGACTGTGCTGCTTTCGTATTATTTCTGCTTTGCGATCGGTTTCTATCCCGGCTTCCATGGTTTTGAAATTGGCCCCGTGATATTCTATTAATATCTGTGGTATTCGAACTGATTTCCGGCGATGTAACAGTTTTCGTTAATTCCTTACTTTGTATCCGCGATGCTTCTACTGCAATAGCTTTACATATGATTTCATCTAATTTTGTAACGTTTGCTTGTAATAGCTGTTCTCTAATCCAACTATCTCGAATACCTCGGATAAATTGTGTGCGCAGGAAAACTTCGGATATTGACACCTTCCGTTCGCATAGGCATTGTATATAAAAATTGCATTCTGTAAGATTGCGTTGTAATTTTGAAACATATTTGGCTATCGTTTCTTTGTCATCTTGGTAGCACGAGAAAAAATAGTGTTGTGACACTACTACGTTTTTTACCGGCGATAACATGCGTGAATAAGCGTGTACTAACTCTTCGTATGTTAAATCTTTTAGCAATTTATCAGGTCCCGTAAATGCAGACAAATTATTGTAATGTGTTGGGCCTATTAAGCATTAAGTAACTGAGCCTTTTTTATTGAATTTGTAATACTTTTCACAGCAATGTAATTTTTAAACCGTTCGACGTAACATGAAAATTTTTTATTATTTGCGTCATAATTCTCGAATGTTGAAATATTTGTTAATGAGTCAGCTGTTACGGAAAGATTAAGAATTTGGCGAGAAGTCATCTGTTCAATTAAGGTTTGCTGGTTTAAAATAGTGGTTTGGGTAAATGTATCAAGTAATTGTTTAAATTGAAGAGGATTCATGATTTCTTACAACAAACAGTAATGAATATAATTTTGAAATATAATGTTTTACGTCATGTGGTCATAGATAAACAAGAGGTCGTAACCGCGAAACAACGTAAAATGGTACTTACAGTTGCGTGTTGCGTTGAATTTTCAATTTTCACCTCGTCGCCACATTGTTGTATCTTTTATTCTTATTCACACAGGTATTTTGAAAGCATCCTTTATTATTAAGAAAACTAAAATGTAATTCTTGTAAAACAATACACAATATATGACAGATACATGACGCCCTAACTTTTTTGTTACTACATAACACACTCATGTCTACCCAAACCTCTCAGTGCCGCCAACCTAACATCTTTTATATACAGGATATAACAACACCCTAACTTTTGACCGACGATGCCCACTTAATGTTTGCATCATTTATTACTAAATTAGTTTTACTTAAGTCTATCTGTGATATTAGTTGTTTGCTACCAATTTGTCCGATTGTGTCCCGTGTGATGGGGCACTTACGGACAACGTGAGCTTACATTCGGATAGCAGACAGATTAGTCACTTTAAGAGAAATAATAAAAGAAAAAACACTTTTATTGCAGTACAAGAAGTGTATGCTGAAAACAAACCAAACAAGATTATTTTTTGTATAAAAATACAAAACAAGAAGATAATATTACAGACTACATAACTAAATAAGTATGCTTTTAACAAATATTAATTTTGTTGAAATTTGCACTAAAAGTAATTTATACTTCCAATCTTGTTTTCTTTACCGTTTTAGGTTTTGGTAGCCTAATATAATATCATTTCTTATTGCCATTGAGATGTCGTCAATATTTGCCAGTGAAAATTCATAAGAATTATTTTTTCTAAAAAAAATTAACTTCGTATTCACTAGGAGAAAGTTTATTTAATAATATGCCTACATATTTTCTTGTTTCCTTAAAGGAAACTATACTAAAACTTAATTGCCCACGTTTAGTTTTTTGTCGTCTAACAAGGCCATAATCTCATCGGTTTCAATATTAAAAGATCCGATATCAGAATCATCAGAGAACAAATGTTTAGTTTTCTTGGCATTAGGTGATTCTAAACCAAGTTCTGAGTCCGATGAAGATGATGTTGAAGTTTTTTAAGTTCTTTTTAAGCTTCTGATTCTTTTTGTTTTTGCTTCCTGTAATACTTTTTTCTTGCACCTTTCAACAGTCTGAGTTTTTCTTCAGCTTTATCTTTTTTTTAGTTGTACTGTACTTGGTACTGGAGAGGGATTACGTCAAGCTGAAAAAAACGTATAGTTATTTTTATCAAATGCAAGGTCAATTAGCAATTACAGAAAGACACTTGTGTTATTTCACTGTATGGACACCCTTGATTGACTTTCAGGTTTCGTATGAAACCCCAATTGAAGGACTTTTATTTAAAGTACATTTTGTCATTATTTATTAAAGGTAAAATAATTTCAATTATCTATGTAATTTTTTACATTTTTAAAGTATCTACGTTTACGTTTAATATTATTTTTTTATTAAATAGTTTCAAGTGCTCTTTAAGTATTATATACGCAAGTATATATTTGTACAAAAACATAAAAATATGATTTCAATAAATGAATAGTAACACTTTCTTTTTATTATCATTTTATCTCAAAATCTTCATAATATTGTAAGTAACGTATAACCTTTGTTATGTAAATATAGTATGGCCTATTCATAAAGATGATGAAGTTGTTTAGTTTAAAATTTCACGATAATAAATAATATTAAACCCATAAGGTATCAGTAACGCAATCGCGGCTAAAGCTTGCCTACTCTTTCTTCTTCTATTACATTAATAATATACAAACAAATCTCCAAACACACGTGAGAATGTAAATAATTAAAAAAAATTTTGTGCAACGTCTATTTCAAAACAAATCTAAATTTAACCGAGAGTAACGCCGTTACTAACGGTACGTTGCCAATATGTATGCCGATAGCGTTGCCATTCTATTTTACAACACATTGTATATTTCTTTGTATTTTGATAATTCTTATGTATTTTTGAGACAACCCTAATTCTTTAATTATTTAGAGAATAAGAAGCAAAGATTAATATGACAGTGTTTAAAAATAAATGAAGCGTAACTAACCAACTAACGTTTATACCATTATTGTAAAACCGGCTTTTATTTTTAAAAAAAGTCGTGTTTTGTTAGCAAAAAAGTTTTGATTATTGTGTACTAAAACTCAATCGCTCAATAAAACCTAACGTCGGCGTCGTAAGGCGTAATTTATTTTTGTTTTGTTTATTTTTTAAAGTCAATATTTTTATTTTAATTTTTAATAATTTCCTCTATTTATTTTCTTTGAAAAGTAGCCTAGCGTAAAAATCTTACGTTTTAATATTTCCTAAATTTTACTAATTTATATAAAACATATATTAAATAAATTTATTGCAAATTACAAAATAATATATAAATTACAAAGTTTAATAGTGATAATGCTACTGGTGTTTTAATATTTAAAAAACATTGTTTAATTTAAATAATTTATTAATTAATTTAAGACTTATACAAATTGCATTTTTAAAGTAAGATAGTAAATTGTTTAATCTAAAGTACAAATGAATGGACTCTTTTGTACATTAATAAATTATTAATACCTGTTGTAAATTAATCTGTTTTGAAAGTGTTTATAGCGAATACTATCAAATTATTAAAAACTAAAAAATCCATTTGTTAACAATAAATACATTATTGGCTGTAAATGGTGTATCGCTATACTAATATATTTCATCATAGTGAAACAACTTTTTAAATTTTAAATGCAAATGATATACACAAGAAACAAGTAAATTAAATTATATTAAAAATTATAATAGTAATAATAAAAATAATTAAAACTCTTATAAACATTAAGTACGTGTGTTGCGTAATAGAGTATCAAACAACTCGCAATAGAAACATTTTGTTAAACTAAATAAATAAACATCTACAAAATAAGCTCACTTTATACATTAACGTTTAAATGTAATGTTCTGCAGATTATGTAGATTTGTAATTGTGTATTGCCCACAATTGGAAATTGTAGTCAATGTTGATTATGATGTTGAGCAATACTGCATCTGTACAAATTGTATTGTTAATTTACATATTTCTGTGCTTATATCTGTAAAAACATTATAATCAATTAAAAATAATATCTAACTACGCATATAATTTTTAAAATAATTTATAAGTATCTTATTATTAGTAAAATAATTATATTAACAAAATACATGTTACATAAAGTTAAAACATTGCTGTAAAATGAAAGAATAGAAGACACAAATAAAGTAAAAAACTGCATAAAAGGAAAGACTTCGTTTAAAATGCACATTTACATTAAATGTGACTTGAAACTTTTCTTTATAATAAAAAAATAAATAAATCATATTAGCAACCAGAGCTTCATTGTGGTATAGCAAAGCACCGCTTCTTTTATTTTGATGAATGCACATTTCCTTAATTGTGTTACCGTTGTTCGGAACGCGAGCTTTGTGAACAAAAAAAATCTTAATAGTAAAGTAGAGGTGTTTCGTAAAGTTACATAATTTATAAGTTGTCGTTTTAGTAGAATTTCAGCAAATTGGCAGTGTGGCTTACACAAATAAGAAATAGAAAGAAAACATTTACTTTCTAAAGTAACAATATATCATCACTCTTAAATTGTCTTGGAAACATTAATATCTGCGTTTTGTTATACCACACGTAAACAAACTAAATTGTAATACTTAATGGCGCTTTTTGTAGTTACTAGATATAGAATCGATGTATACTTTATTTTTGTTTACATTGTAACCGTGTTAGGTATGTATAGCACAATTAAAATTTAGGTGTGTTAACAGCAAAAAACACATTCTTATTATTAGTTAAAATGATTATTCAATCAATCATTTTAAACCTCGTGTTAAATATTAACATAAGAATTTCTAGTGTAATTGCTGTAGTATAGCACCGAGCATTACCCTAGTACAAGTCAACTAAAATACCAAATTAATAACAGTTTGTTAAATATATAAAATGATTTGTTCAAATTTTGACAGGCAACTAGCAATTTGTGTAGTTTGTGTTTGAGACTTTGTTTATATAACAGTCATATTGTCTATACTTAAGTAATGTAAAAAAACTGCTTTTTACCATCAATAATTGTAATAAAGTTAAATTCCAACTAAAAAACTTAAATTATAGCACAAAGATTATGTTTGTTTAACTGAAACATTTACTAAATTATATTTTTAGATAAAAACTTTTTAAAAAATGTCCAGTTATCAGATCATTGAAATTTAAGATAGAGCTATATTTTATAAAGATACTTAAACAATAGTTTTTTTTTAATTTTTTATTTGAAACCAATTAACAAATTAATTAGAATCTAAGATTTTATTTTTATTAGCAAATATTTAGTTTTATTTATCGCATAAAATTGACCTTATCAAAAATGATTAACAACAAAATTTCTACAAAACTAATTATTTTATTGTAGTACCTTTAGATAATGTAATTTTTTAAAACAAAATTTAAAGCTCAGAAAAGTTGATTGTATTTATGTGCGATTTGTAAAGATGAAAAACGCAAGAATTTCTAGTAAACATTTTTTTAAGATGGAAAAAATATTCTATTCAATATAGCAACATCAAAATACAGCAATACAATAAATAATAAACAAACACACGGCGTAATATTAACAAAGAAAAACTGACATGGAGGAAATTGGTGTACAATTTAATTGCTGAAATTAAAATGTTGGGGATTTGTATGACAGTTTAAAACGCACTGCACGTGTAAATATACAGTGTGACAAGGTAAATGTAAATACTATAAATAGAAATAATCCTTAAATAAAGAATTGAAGTATATATGAATAATTTTTGACGTATAGTAGTACATTGTATTAAATAATTTAAATTTGCCATGATTGAATTTACATTACAATAATTTAAAAAATTCTGCCGGTTTGCAAATTAAAAATCTAGGGTTTAAAATCTATTTGTCTTGGTTTTGTGATTTTACAAATAGCAAACACTATTAAAGATTAAAAGATTTGGATTTTTTTATTGAATAATTAAGAAATTTTTCTAATAAAGTAAATAAATCACGGATTTTTGTTTTGTGTGAATTGAGATTTAATATTAACAATGCTACTAAAAAGACAATTTTTGTGATACTCATTGGTAATTAATAATAATAATATAATAAATACTATTTGAATATGTGTAGACGTTCAAAAATAATAGTAATGTCTAGTAGGATTCAACGGATATGTTACGATCAACTTTATTCTTTTTTCTTTTTTTTTGATAAAACAGTAATGTAGTATTTTTATTCTTCCGAAAAACACATTAAAAAAAATTGTACAGTACTTTTTTGAATTTTACAAAAATTACGTACGACAAATATGCCGTTTCAAATAGAACACGTTGTACAAGTTCTACCGTTTCATGAAACTAAACTGAAAAATTGAAACTACGATTAAAACCATCGCGGGCTAAAAACGCGCGAGCTTTTTTGCACGTTAAAACTGCATATAAAAATGTCCTATTGGGGATTTGAAGGTTACGTTACAATGTTCGCTGCATACACAAAAAAACTAGTTATCTAGAATTAAAATCTTCGATTTTCTTGAATATTTTTACTAGATTTAATTAAAGCTGATCTCAAACTAAGAGAATTATAATAGATTAAGATTTTTCAGTTTGTTAATACAGGAAACTTCTAGTTCTAAAAACAAAAAAACTAGAAATTTAAATGAATAAAACACTGTTACAGAAATTACAACCATAGAATCATGGACGTTCTAAAATTAAAAAAATATTTTTTTTATTTTGAGAATTATACTGACAACTGATAAGATCGGCAAATTGCAACATAATTGTAGAAAAACCTTTTACATAACACATCAAATAACAAATAGTAACTATGTAAACCAGAGCTTGTTTTACAAACTACCCAGTAAACACGGATTGAAACTGTTACAGTCACAAAATTAAAACAATTGTTTCAATACGTTGTTTCGTGTTAGTTCCATTTTTATATCATTCACATGTAACTGACAGTGAATAAATTGAAAGAGTTCCGATTTTTCACAATCAGTTTTAAACCGTTTCAGTACTTGCAATTTTTTTCCTATAATCAGCAACCGTCTAAAAACTGATTTATTTTTACCGAACACTTTTTGAATAACTAGAATTGCTTGAAGATCGATTAAATAAGATTGAATTATTTTCTAAACAGTAGAATCGTTCTAGGAAAAACGAATACTTTGTAATTAGTCAGCATTAGTCGTTGCTATACTTTTGATAACTGTCGTCAACGCTTGCGCTGCAAATTGATATCTTTTCACTTGTTCGGTTGCAATTTGATAAGTAATGCTGTGTGTACAATTACGAAATGGAACAATAAACGGTAAGTCGAAACATTTGATTATAATCCATAAATGTAATCAATATTATTATCATTTCTGTTCTTTATGTATCATGTTTTAATTTGTATAAAAAAATGTAAATTAACACACATGGTTGCGTTAAGGTAGATTATTGCGTAAATCTGATGATACTTTAGGATTTATAATTACAGTTCAATTCTTCAAGTTTTTTTATACGATTATGTACAGCTAAAGGTATTCACAGTGTTTTTATAACTTTCTTATAATTGCTAAAGTGATATTTATATTAAGTTTGTGTTGTTTTTGATTAAAAAAATGTAATTAATTTTGTGTAACTCTATGATTATGTATGTATATAAATGAAATATTTATTTCTATGTTACAGATGCGGTTAAAAGTTGCTACCCAACAGTAACTGATGCAGTTTTCGAGGCTTCCGTGAAAAGACCACATCAAAGAAAGTTGCAATATGTAAAAAACTCAATGTGATAATGTATTTAAAAATATTTATTGTGCAATAAAATTTGAAAGGTGCATTCGAAAATGTATTATTATATTATTGAAAGAATTGTTTTAGTTCATTATTGAAACAAAAAAATCATACATGTATCGATTATTTAGTATCAGTTCAAGAACGAAGCTTTTAAAACGTAAACCGAATGCAACAAATACCGAAACTATACTGATTCAAATAAGTGAAACAGCGATGGACTTATAGCTATTTTATTGCAGTTAGGTTTCTTTTATGTTTGAAACAAGAGTGAATCATAATTTTTTTGTTTTGAAACTGTTACTAAACATTATCAATTTTGTGTTTACTGGGTACTTAATAAATTTTATAAAACGTTTATTTTTATAAAAATCCATACAAAACTAAACTAAAAAAACTAACTAAAAAAAAGTACTTCACTTAACAAAGTCACAATTTACACCGCTGACAAGCAAGTACAACTACTCTTATATCGATTTGCAACCAAGTTTTAACAATAAACCTCTTCTTACAGGTAATGTTAAAAATTTTCTTTAATTAATACAAAATTTGTTTGCAACTTGGCTACAAGTACGGTGTAAATTTACGATATAGTACGATCGGGTAACTTACAGCTTATACACAGCAGTTTTTATAAAAATTAAATTATATAATTTGTTCCTTATAATTTTTTCCTTAGTTATAATTATTTGATTTATATTTGAGTTTAATTCTAAAACAAAGAAAAAATAGTACACAACAACCCACAACATGCAAACGAAACTGTCTAAAATAAATTATAATATATTTTGTATTATTTTTTTTAATAAATTAAATAAATTATTCTGTGGCTCATTGTATATACAAAATTTCATTTTAACGCATAAAAAAATTGTTTCCGTTTCAGCTCCGTGTACAGTTTGATTTTTTTTAAATGAAGCTGTTGATGATCAGACTCTAGGCGGAAGCAACACTTTTTTCAGAAATATTTTTCTTGTCTTGGTTCTTCTCTCAGTACGTCTTGCTGATTTTGGTGTTCTACAGTTTATCTAGATAATAATATTTTTGTAAATTATTTTGTAGCATGATAAACATTAAAAATAAAATTTTGTTACATACCTAACAGATAATTTTGCAAAAGTTCAATTTTTTTTACTTTTTTAAGTTATTTTCAAAATAATCAGACAAATTATCAATACTTGATGCAATCAGAAACACTATTTTTTTATATTACAACGTTCTAATGCGTTAGTCGCGTACGCAGTGTCCAAATAGTCAAAGTCAAAATAAATTTGACAATATCATATTATAATTTTGTGTAAAATTTAATTAAAATCTAATTATACGCAGAAATACCGGTAAAAAATTACCATACAGAATGAGATTATTTCTTTAATCTTTTGAAACAAAACAACGTTTTCCGTCAATCGTTTGTTAACACTTATATTAACGAATGATAATGTATCAAAAGTAGACCGGTAATAGCCCGTATTACCATTCTACTTTTGAACCAATAAAATCAACGACTCTCTATTATTGCCCAATTTTTTTATAATAAAATCGTAAAAGAAAGTTAAGATTTTTATAAAGTTATGTGAATTGTATTAGTTGATGTTTTAAATAAAAAATAAATAAACAGTTCACTTGTGCATTATTACAATTAATTAATCAGCAAAATTCAAACAACATAATATAATTTAGAGTTATCAAATTGCTTAAAGAAGCTAGCAAATAACGTTCTTATTAACAATAATTGGGTCTACATCATCTGACGATTGTGAACACACAAATTATCAATTGGTTTTTATCGATAATTAAAACATTCTTCAGTTGCCTTTGCCGAACATGCCAAATATCAAAGTTGTAACTTTTGTATGTTATATACAACAATAGTTATAAACAGATTTTAGTTTAATACAATAAATAACAACGTACATTTTGTACAACGCAATTCTGATATAACTGTACTTCTTTTGCATGCATATAGAAAACATTACGTATTTAAAAATAAGACTAAGAGCTTTGAGTAATTGTTAGTTTGATCGACATTACCGAGTTTATTTGAAAATCTAGTTATCTTACATGTATACCAATTTGCAAAACATTGCTAACTATGCTTTGCTAAACTACGTATCAATTTTTATCGGATTCAAATTCAAACGATAAATTAGTGAACGGCATTATTTTAATAAATCATAAACAAAATTATCTTTACTAAACAATTGTGTTATTCAAATTGAGCATTTTGCATGCTGTTCATTTAAAAACTACAGTGTGGCACGTTATCTTATGGTTAATATCATTACAAATTTACAATACCAACAAACGATTATGAATTTCTCGTCAGTTCTGTGTGGTACATACAAGATTCTTTTATTGAAATTGCCATTATTACAATATTGTAATGTATTTTATTGTAAAATATCGTAGCATTTTTCTACTCAAATTCAATTTGTCCTAAGAATTTGTTTGTCATATGGTTCACCGTTGTACTTAACTTTCACTTACATTATCTAAACTAATATGTTAATTCATAATACTTTCTTATGTACAGAAGTAAATATGCATTCAAATTACTATTGTTTTTAATGTAGATCTTTAATGTTTCTTGTTTAGCTTATAGTTTTATTTCTAATAACAATATTTGTTATTTACAAATTATTTTTAAAATAAATTTTAATAAAAACATACCTTATTTGCTTTTAAATCATTTTGATTTGTTTCTTACATGAACTTCTGCTTTTGTGTATAAAGAAAACAACCCCACGATCTTTTGGTTTATAAAAGACAATTTTAGATATTTCGAGATGTGATTTTCTTTAATAGCAATACTGTTAATCACATAACACTTAAAAAAATTTGCAATTACTGATATTTTCAAAACTAATTACAATCAATAACATCAGTTGTTAGGTAAATAAAATTGTAAAATTATAAGTAAATGCAAAAATTAATAATATACGATCGACGGAAAAATTTAAAAACTAACTCGTTTGATAATATGAGATTAATAATCTTGACAAAAATCTCGATTATTAATAGCCCTCATTACCAACCTTTTTGGTTAAATAACTATCAATACACTTTAAACAAACAAACAAAAGTAATACAGTTCGAATATACACTGACTACATTTTTATTACTTGTATTTGTTGCATAAAATCGTAATTCAAAAAGGTGTAGGGCAGTAGAAAGCAAACGACTTTTTTAAAGTATGTACTAGTTTTAACTCAAGTATGTAGCTTTAACTATTTAAATTTATAAGTTAATTTTTATATCATTTAATGATTTTTATGTTGACAATCAAATATTTGTTACAATTTTCCACTACTTTAAACAAAGTTCTTTTTACAATGGGTTTTTGTGCTACTAACACAATACAATCTCTGAATATGAGAGAGTTAAGGCTTGTATAAAAAGAGTTTAACCGTTTGATATTTACACAGCAAAGGATGACGGCACCGATACTATTAAAGAACAAAGTATACATGTCTTTTATAACAAGGACATTAAACATTGTTAAATACAAATATTTTGATATAAATTTAATTGAATATTATATACTGTATATTAAATAAGACATTAACAAGCTAAAGTTAAAACTATCGTCTTGTAGAGTGTATTTTATAGATTGATAACTTGACAACCTCTTGACACAAAGACATAAAAATAGCGTCAATTTGCAACAGAAAGTGCGCTTTATACCTGCAACAGTTTTTGATTCTCGCAGCTGTTCCACAAAAAAAGAAATAAAATAATAAACTTAAAAATTCTTTAAGAGTAATAACTTGTTTTTCTTACAAAAACGTTGCAAAATTTTGTGCATAAATTGTTAAATAGTTCTATTGTTTTTAATTGACGATTTTTAGGCAATAAGCAATTTTATGTAAATTAAAATGTTTAAGACGTATTAAGTTGATTCGTAAGCTGTGTTATTTTTGACGTTTGTCATAACAATTATTTATGTCATATCAAAATGGAAGACGTAAAAATAATCACCTTTTTCGTTAATTTTCAGAACAAGTTTTTAATTTATTTGTGTGTTAGAAAGAGTGTAATAGAATCTTTGGCATAACGTGCTGCCGTTTCAACGGAAAAATTCCGAATTTGCCTCCGATGACAGCCAGAAAGTTTGTAACATTGCACAAGAATTTTATTGAGTTTAGTTCAACATTGGCTCATCGAAGAAATACAACTTGGGCTTTGACAGAAGAAACCATAATGAACGTGTTGGCTTATTTTGAAGCGCATTCTCGGTCTTTAATTCGATCAGCATCAGCCGATTCTAGATTTTGCAAAAACATAAAAAACATCCATATTAATTTATGCGGTTTCAAAAATGGTCGCAAAAAGATAAACTAAGGTGAATTCGTTACTTCAAGAAAATCATGTTACAAGTGTACGAAAATCCCAACATATTTAAAAATGTTATTTGGAGTGACGAAGCAAAATTTACTGAACGGGGAATTACTAACCGTCGCAACAGGTACTTTTGTGTTTCTGAAAATCTTTATTTTTTTGAGGAAGTTGACTACCAAAATAAATTTAGCGTAAACTGTTAATGCTTTAATATGTTTGACTGTTGGTTGGTACGTGGAAATGAAACTATATACGCCAATATAAACTGAAGAAGGTTTTTATTTTTAATTAACGCACACAGCTTACAATCTTATATTCATTTTTTTTAATAATAAATGGCTTAGATATCAAAATACTAACACCTTTCCTTAGTTCATTAATTATTTTAAATTAAAGTTTTCAACACAACTTATGCTCTTAATACTAGGCAGACCTTTTGTGAGAACATCAGCTATCATCCGTTTTGTACGCAAATAACGAATTTCAATTAGACCTTTCGAAACTACTTCTCTAGCAATAATGATATCTTGTATCTATATGTTTTGTTCTATTATGATATAAATGGTTTTTTACTAATTCTTAAGCACTTTGGTTATCATTGAACAAAACAATAGAGCTTCTTAATTCACAAAATTCTAAAAAAAAGATTTTAATAAAAACGTCTTCTTTCGTTGCTTCTGAAATAGCAATGTACTCAGCCTCTGTACTTGAGAGTGCCTACACAAGATTGCTTTTGTAATTTCCAAGATATGGCACCATTTCCAATTTTTAAAACATAACTTGAATATGACTTTCTGTCACAAATATCATTCTTAAAACAAAATATCCATTTATTTCTAATGATTTTTTTGTTCAGTGGACAGTTGGACAAAATCCAAACTTCATTTTTTATCAAAGAATCGTACTCTTTTTTCATAGCTTCTTCCCATGCACTTTATCAGCTCTCTATAGAACTTCTTGCACCGCCTTTGGATCGCTGTCATTCGGACTTTCATCTAGGCTAATAATACTTGACGTGTTATATGCAACGTAATCCGGCGACTTTTTCTTTATTAATACTCTTCCAGATCTTGTAACAATTGCTTCTGCTTCTCTTTCGTTTTCATATTTTTCTTTTGAAACATTTTATTTTTCAATTTGTTCATTTCAGTTTTCTGGTATTTCTTCAAATTGTTTTTTCATTTGGGTGATCTTTTTCGAATGTTAACTTAATTTGCTTTTCATTTTTGTCTTTGTTTTCTTTTTCTAAATTTTCGTTACTTTTTTCTTCTTTATTTAGATCTAGATTACGTTTACTTTACTCTTTTATTTTTTGAAATGGTTGATTTATAAATTCGTTAAAAGTTACTGTTCGACGAATAATTACTTTTTTGCTTTTAGATCTAAAATTCTATATCCTTTGCTTGTGTTACTGTAACCAATCATTGTTCCTTCTGTTGCTCTGTTTTCTAGTTTTGTTCGTTTTTCTGGATTAGCATACGTAAATGCTTGACTTCCGAATGTAATCAATTGTGCTAAATTAGGTTTCTTACCATTCCACATTTCATACGGTGTTTTATCTTTGCACTTCATTGGCAATCGATTTGACAAGTAATTTGCATTAATTATTGCGTCACCCCAAAATTTCTATTGCAAATTTGCATCTAGCAGCATACATCGAGCAGACTCTACAAGAGTTGGGTTTTTTCGTTCTAAAATCCCATTTTGTTAAGGACAATAGGCTACACTTGATTGAAATTTAATTCAAAATTTCTTCTGTAACGCTTGAACATTTTTCATTTCAGTCAAAAATTCTTGTAATTTTTCGTAAACCTCATTTTTGTATTTATTAAATAAACTGTCGGTAACCCTGAAAAATCATCAGTAAACGTCACAAAGTATTTTTTCTTGCTTACTGTTGGTGTTTTCATAAAACCACAAACATCACTATGAATTATGTCGAGAACTTGTGTGACATTTGACACTACTTTAACAGAATAAGGTTTGTTTGTTAACTTTTCTTTTACACATAAGACACATTGCTTTATGACGTTGCATTCGTCAATTTTAATTCCATCTGCAAGATTTTTTGTAATTAATGTTTTTATTATTTCTGGATTCCTGTGTCCTAAACGCTTATGCCAAATATGCATACAATTTACAACTTTCTCACATGACATTTTTACTAAATGACATTTTTTACCTTCAGTTCTGTATAAACAATTTGTGTACCTCGCTTTTAGAATACATACATTACTCTTCTTTACATAACAGTAATTTTTGTTAAAATTTCCGTATAACCAGCAGCAATAACTTTTGATACTGACAATAAGTTGTTCTTCAACTCTGGAACATACAAAACATCAACTAACTTTATTTTTATTTTGCTTTTATTTATTTTGGCTTTCAAAAATATACATCCTTTTCCTTCAATTTTTATATATTGTTCATTTGTCACCACTATTCTGCCAAAAAAATGTTTTTTCAATTTCTTTAAAATTTGCCACATTATTACACATATGATTGCTAGCCCCCGAGTCAACAAACCATTCTTCTTTACTGCCATTTTCTTGTTTAACAATAAAACAAAACTCCTCTTTGTTCTCTTCCCTTGTCATTTTTGCATTATGAGTTTCTATGTTTCTTTTTTATTTATTCCTTTTTATATCTTTTTTCATAAAAATGACATTTTCTGTGACAATAGTAACAGTCACTTAATTATTTATTTATATTTTTCTTAAACTTATCCACTTTCATTGCCTTTTCATCATTTCCTTCTGAATCATTATTTTTTCTAGTATACTCATCAATCAGCTTTCTTTTTACGTACTCTAATGTGAGCTCATTATCAAGATGCACATCTAATGCAGCCACTAAAGTTAAATACTCATCTTATAAACCTCCGAGTAAAAGTGCAGCTATTGCTCTCAATTTCTCTACCAATTTGGAACTTATGTACTCTGGCATCGTTTTACCTTCCAGTCTTGACTAATAAAGTTTTTTTAATAAATAAAATTTATTTGATAAGTTATTTCTTTCGTGCACTTTCTACAGTTCGTCCCACATTACTTTTGCCGTTTTGTACTTATTTTGAGTTTTATCTTTGGTTCTATTTGTAAATAAATAAATGGTAGTGTAAGTTGCATACACGTTTATAATTCAAATTTGCATCGAGTCGATATCAGCGGAAATTGCTTGTTTGCAAATTGATTGATAAAGGTCTGTTTCCTTTTAAATATTGCACTTGCAATTGGTGTTTGGTACGTTGATGTTGTCAAGCTCAAATCAATTAGAGGATTTCGCAAATGGGGATTTATTTGAAGCATTATCTACAAATAAGAAATAAGGTTAATTTATTTAGTATTAGTATATCGTACCGTCTAGTTTCTTCATTGGATTTTTCTATAATTAGTGGTACCACACCTGGGCAATACTTCATTAAGCCACCTCCATCTTGGCTTCTTCTCCTATGTGTTTCAAAACTTTTAATATTACAAGGTTTGCACGAGACTTTTCTCTTATCAAATGTTGACAAAATCCTGTTGTACGTACCATGTGGTGTATCGCACAATATCCAAAAAGGGTATACATGCAAGTTGGAAATTATTAATCGTGGAATCCTGAGACTAGCCGAGCACAACATCAACGAACTCTATGATAGAAGACTACGGTTGATTGTGCCTCCTTGGATTAAACAGGTACACGGGACACGAGTTTTCCTCACAACCGTTTGTTTTGTAACTGCAAAGGGGACATTAACCTATTTTTGCTTTTAATTAGTTAGGTTAGACACTTACTGTATTTTTTTCATTTCCTTCGAAATATTTTTTATCGTTGTAAAATTTACCTGTTGTTATATTATATAAACAAATTTATTTTAGCTTGTAAAAACTAGTCGTAAAAAATATATAATTAATGATAAAAATTATCGGAAAGAAACAGTTGTCAAAATAGTTGCAGTAGTAATTTATTTATTTTTTTATTAGTAATGCGGGTATTGCTTGAGCGCATTCAGTTAATTGGATTTGGACAAGGTCTTAACAAATGCAATTTAAAATTTTTGTTTTAGAATATATAACTATTTATTTCTTTGTTTTATTACAATTTATTTTTATTTCGTTTCTTTTCGATAAATTAGAAGCAACGGTGAGAGTATTAATACTTATGTTTCTGCTCCGCAAAGGAAACAAATATGCTAGTTTAAATAAACAATTAAATTTTACATGTAAATAGTTTTATTTTACATAACAACAACTTTATACAAAATTACAGCAAATTAAGTAAAGAATCTAAAACTCTAAAAAAAAACTAAAGTTTTATTTAAAATAACAAAGTTGCTAATCACTTCCGGCATACCAGTAAACGCTATCTTGCTAAAAATATTTTACAGAAGTAGGTCAAAACATACTATAAAAGTTTCAAATGCTTAAATTACTGATGTTTATCAAAGCTGAGAAATGCACTAATTAAAAAAATCACCCTGTGTATATATGGAAAATCTAAAAATATTTTTTACATTAAACATACATAGGTATTCTTTTATTGCAATTTAGTTAGACACGTTGGTATTGTTTCATATGTTTTTTGAACAATAATATGGATATGCAAATTTAAAATTTTTTAAGCAAAACTTTAGAACTCTCGTTAGTAATCCATATCAAAATTAATAAAACCTAATTGGTTACTTCCAAAAACGACTAGAACCTCATAATTTATCGTTTTTGTTTTTTTTGTTATAATATAGAAGTTTGCAACACAAGCTGTAGGCGAGTGTTGAATTTTTTTACAAAGCGAACTAAATAACAATTCTATAAAAAATTATCTTGTAAATAAAACATATGCAATTAGAAAATTGTATGTATCTAGTACCATCTGTTAGTTAGAATAATGTATTTCGTAAATTAATACAATATATAAAAACTATATAGACTTTATTGATTAATCGTATATAAACTATGTAATTACAACTGGTTTACTTTAGAAATATGAATATTAGTAATATTATTCTAGGTGTACCTACTTTGTATACATAGTTTAATTAAATAGAAAAATAGTTTTTTTTAAATTAGCTAATAATAAGTAAATAATTATTAAAAACACTATAAACATTGTAAACAAACATTATATATTCGTTTATATATAATTAAAAAACAGGAAGACAGAATTAATGTATTCAGTAAAAAGTTTACTCTGTAATTTTGTATAAATAAGTTGTATACATAAACTAATAATAGTTCGTCAAAGTAATTATGTATTTAATGGTATTTGTTGTTGTTGAACAAGACCTAAAAAGATACAAGTTATTAGTTACAATCATATTATGAATTAAACAGCATTGGAACGCTTCTGAATGATTAAGGATTTGATAGCAAAGCATTATCACAGTATTTCTTGTCTGTTTGCTTATAGTACGTGTAATTATGATAATGGTAATCATAAATTATTTTAGAGGAATATATTCTAAGTTTAACATACAGTTTTTGTAATAAAAAGCGTTGTTTATTGTTGTATCACCATTTTTACACTTTTTGCAAAATTTTAAAATTGTGTAGGAATGTTTTTGTTGCATTTTATTTTTAAAATAATGTAATTAATAACAAAGCAGCAACAAAAAAGTTAGGCATAATAA
This sequence comes from Aquatica leii, assembly GCA_035610365.1. NCBI lineage: Eukaryota > Metazoa > Arthropoda > Insecta > Coleoptera > Lampyridae > Aquatica > Aquatica leii. Next base: position 214,789,318 of record CM069432.1, on the reverse strand, counting down.
GCAAATCAAAATTTCTTGTATTCACAAAAGTAAAGCTTAGTAAATGTAATTTGAGATTTATAAAAGAATATTTCAAAAAATAAACATGTTTACAAAAGAAACGGCAAGTATTTGTCGTGTAAATTGATTTGTACACAAGTAAACGGTTTTAATAACTTATTGGCAAGTGTGTGAAATATAAAATTTATTGGTTGATATTGTTTTTGTTTGTAACACATTTATAAAAATAAAATAAATTAAAGTAAAAAATCAATAACGCTGAATAAAAAAAAAACATTTTATGTTAAATAACGTGATAAAAAAAACTACAGTTAACATTTATAATTCGTTTTAAGTAATTTTTGTATGTTAAAATTTATTTACGTTATAGGTTTAACAAATATTTTGTTTGTGGTATGCAAAGCAAATAATTTTAAAAGTATGTACAAGTTTGAACTAAAGTATGTAGTTTTAACTATTTAAATTGAAAAGTTAATTTTTATATAATTGACAATCAAATATTTGACAGAATTTTTAATTACATTAAACAAATTTCTTTTTACAGTAGAGTTTTGGGTTGCTGACACAATACAACCTCTGAGTATTAGAGAGTTAAGGCTTGTATAAAGAGAGTTTAACCGTTTGATATTTACACAGCAAAGGATGACGGCACCAAAACTGTTAAAAACAATGTATAAACGTCTTTTATAACAAAGACATTAAAAATTGTTAAATATAAATATTTTTATACAAAGTTATAATGTATAATAAATAAAAAAAACATTCTCAAGCTGTTTACGGTTACTAATTTATTAAACTATGCTTAATTAAAATAAAAAATGTTAATGTAAGTATGATATTTGTAAAATTTTATATTTGAGTTAAATATTACGTTGTTACATTTAAAAACAAATTTTAAATTCTTTAACCTAAACTAATAAAGACAACACTAATATAATTATGCTCAAAAGGGATTACACACAATGTAGCTTATAAGTACGCGTTAAAAATATAGTATATGTAGTGGTGTGAACAACCAAAAAATTTTTTATAAAAAATTTAGTTAGCTGCCAAATTTATAAATACTTAGAAAAAATAATAACAAATCTAGAGACATAAAATAACAAACTTCGTTAATTGAAACATACTTTGTGACATTAAAATTAAAAATTTGTTATCAAACTTCTCAGAAAAGTTTAAAATTTTTTAAAATAGAATCAAAGAATCAAAATTTTTATTTAATAATCTGTTGGCCTCTCTGTCGCGCCTATTAGCTTTACACTCCCTGATCTTTCGTGGAACCAATTTTAACAAGTGGTCGATTTTCTTTTAAGTTATTGTATTTCAAGCCATTTATACCAAAGACCTTAATGTTTATGTGGAGGATGTGCTAAGTTCCTCAGTCTTCTACTCATGTCGCACACGTGTTCAATAGACAAAAAGTCGGTTGATCTGTGTAGCCAAAGTAAGAAATTAACCATTTAAATGACTCTACCATCTAATTAACATATTGCCGGGCGTTTACATGAGCACGGATGAATAACAAACAAATGTTATTCCCATCAATTTTGCTTATCAGTGATAATTTTCACGTTGTCGCATTCTAGGCATAATCATACTATTAACCAAAAAATGGAAGAAAACGGCGTACATCTACAAAAGAGATTGTTATTAAGACAGAATAGCCTTACAAAATTGATGTAAATCGTCAAAAGAATTAATCAGTGCACTTTAGAACCAACAAGGGCTGTTAGTTTCTGCATGGACCATTAGAACACGACTGAAAGGAGTAAATTTGCGTAGTTACATAGCCTTCCGGAAGCCCTTGCATACAAGGAAGCATTAAAAAAATCACTAACGTGCTAAAAAAAGTATACAAATTGGACGGTATGATCATTCATACTTATCTGTGCATTACTATTGAATAAGAATCAACTTATACTAATTCAATAAGATAAGACCTATTTTGTTGTAATTTTTACAGGTTTTTGGATTCGCTGTTGCTCAGTATCTGCTCCGGAGACGGCATAAAACATACTATCTGGAACACTTAAAATCTACAGTGAAGCATAGAAGTGGAATTATGATGCTATGGGATTGCATGTCAGCTTCAGGGGTCGCTAAAATGTTTATGTACGAGAAACCCATGAGCAATCAAAGTTAAACGTCGATGCCGCAAGAAGTTTTGGAGCCCTAGATACTCAAACTAAACAAAATACTATGGATAATGCAATGTGGTTCCTCGAGTTGGACAGCCAATATTTGTTACGCTGGTCTTCTTATAACAAAACAAAACAACGGCTAGCACAACTTCTCCGGAGAGGGATCGCAGGCTTTGTGATGCAAAATTATAACTTAAATCTAAAAAAAGGCGCCAAGACGATAAAAGATTAAATTAGGGAGATACCGTCTAACTCTACCCGTATTTGGAAAAGGACAAATAACACCACAAAGGTAATAACACAGAATATATATTTATTATATCACATAGGATGAAAAAGGTACATAAATCTAAATTTTCCCAAACATTGATACGTAGGTCAAATCGATTATAAGTTGCATCGGATACTGGGCAACACACCGTAGAATAAGCTGACTCTGTCGGTCTAAACTTTTACATAAGCAGAAAGTATGAATTTATATTCACAAATTTAAAATCGCAGACAAACAAAACAGTTTAAACCTTCGAGATTCAACGCGCACTGCATATGAGTTTGTAAAACACAAAATAATCTTATGATTCATTGTATTAACGTAACATGCACGTACGGTAATAATCGACATGACCACCGAAGTACAAATCGTAAAAATTTAAAGAGTAATACTCACAGTTAGATTTTATTCAGTAGGGGATTAGTTAATTCCCTACTTGAGTTACCTAAAAAGTAATATTAAATCTAACACAAACGAGCATATAGCGTTAACACAAGTAAAGTTCCCCTTTAGTATCCAATCATTAGAGAACGTAAACGACTTAACAGAATAAGTTTTCCAAGTTTTCGTAGTAGTTCATCTCCAAAAAAGGTATAATCCTCAAGGTTTTCAACCCTTGACGGTGTATAACAAATAACGTTTTCAATAGCGTGACGTCATGGAAGTTTCCCAACTATGCCACCAGCTCGTTATCTTCAGTGATAACGGTAAATTTGTGGTGGGTACCAAAATCCACTATTATTATTAGCACAGAATCAAATTAAGCCCCTAATAAAGAAAAATTTACAAAACTCACCAAGATTTAGCCTTCACAAATGTAATTGCACATTTGCGTGAAACGATTTAAAAGTGAAGGTTGCACCGAGCGTAAAAATACAGAGCTCGTCGATGGTCTTACAGGAAATGAAATTAAATATGCTGTCTACAATTTGATATTTCGACAAAAGAGTAGGTAGTTCTAAGTACAAATTTCATACTTGAACAAAAATTTTTATACTTGCAAATTGAACCACTAACTTCTAACATAACAAATTCCCCCTAGCAACATAAGAACCTGGGAAGTAGACACTAGCTAAAGTCAAGAATATAAATTTAAACGCCAAGAACAGAACCCTGAAATCCAAAACTAACTCAAATACAATAACACGCAATCCAAGAAGAAACGTAAAGGAAGGAAGTTTTCCCAATTTGCTAAGCATCACCAACCAGACGTGCTCAAAAATCGCATCAAGCGGAGTGATACTCATAAAAACCAAAAACCACCAGAAGAAAAGTATCAGAACAGGTACTCGTTGAAAGTCGACATCAGTTGTTACACCATAAAGTAAGAGAACAACGCAGTCCTATAGACCTCACTGACGGACAATACTAAACAAACCAAGAGAAAAAGAAGAAGTACAAGAAAGAAAGAAGTTTAGACTACGGTCAAGGACAACGCCCTAAAATCCCTTGAAAACCCAGCTCACCAATGCAAATCCCGTCTTGCATATGAATCCCAAGAAACCCCTTAGGAGAAGGACAAAGGTACTATAGGAAAATGGGAAAGAAACGGTACCCCCAACCACGAGACTAGGAAACAACCCAGGAATCGTATCGTAGCCTAAAGTTTACTCGTTGAAGTGCCAGACGAGTGTGTGGCGTCGAAGTTTTAACTACACCTCAAGCCCTCGGAAAAGATGTCAAAGCGCGTCGTTGAGCCCCCCAACGTTAGTCCACACAAACGCACGTCACCGTAACCAGTACTGGCTTGCTCATAGTTTTCCTCCCACTCAGGAAGGAATCTCATCTCCGACCAGAAGGAAACATCCCATAATTTTGCCTTAAAGTTCAAAATAAAAAAGAATACAGCCCGCAATTGCTTGACTGCAGCCGGAAGCGGTGCCTGCTGTACAACCACAACATCCTATGCGCCGGTTAAGAAGAATTGGTCACCCTTGTCAAGCTCCATCAAGTCAAGTCCGCCGTACGGCCCCCAAAAGGTATTTTGCCTTGTCCAGAGCTTGAGGCTACCGGGTCAAAGACAACCAACCTTTCCGAACGCATAACCGTCAGGTTTCCACAACAGCCCCCCCCTCCACTCATGGTGACAGATTGAAAGAAGAGAAAGAAAGACAGGAAGACAGAAGGAGAAAAGAGAGTACGATGGTGTTGTACGGCTCGACTACCTTTCTCTAGATAGCCGACCACGAGTGACCTACCCTACTGCCCAACCAACTGCCCATGAGGCGAATCACAAAAAGAATCAAACAGAAAGAAGAATGGTTAGTACATAGAAAAGATAGATAGACCCAAGAAGAAACAAATAAAAACAGAAAAGATAAGATATAGAGAAAGATAAAGAAAGATAAGGCTTGATGTTAATGCCTGATTTGTTCTTCACCCCGTGAAAGAAAGAAAACAGAGACCACCCTACGGTGCCCAACCAACGCCCTAAATATTAAGAAAAAATAAAGAAGAAAGAAAATATATCAGTTAGTCATAAAACAAAAGCGTACCAATTGCTGCCCCAAATTTGAAAGTATACTTCAAGACTTCAATGCCGACAAGCGGAATAGAAAACTCAAGAAAAGAACAACATAAATCAAAAAGCAGAAAGAGAATCCTTACATGACGTACCAATCCCAAAAAGGCCGACTAAGCGGATATAAATTAAATATGCTGTCTAAAATTTGACATTTCGACGAAAGAGTAGGGAGTTCTAAGAATAAATGTAATACTTAAAGAAAATTTTTTATACTTTTAACATAACAAATTGTTATTGTCAACACGACAATGCCGTGGTGTGCCAGCCACCAAGTGCTTTTGCTAGATTGGCAACCACAATCGCCCTATTTATCTCCTATTAAAAATTTGTGTCACCTATTAAAAAAGAGAGTTTTAAGATATTATTATTGTGCATTAAAATATTAATTGCAAAAAATAGATAAGTAATGGCAGTCCATATTTGAAGAACTATGCTACAAAGTAATGTGTACAATCGTAAAACACATCAAAGCAGTTCTCAAAGCGCATGGTGGCTCTATAAAGATTAAATTTATTAATAAAATAACAAATAGTTTTAATTTAAACTACAGTTGTCCTTCTATTTTACATTAACTTGGGGGTACCTAATACATTATTGCACAAGCTGTATGTATAAACGTTACTAGCATGTTGAGTAATAAAAAATATTTTCTTCTAAGCGCTGTTAAAATTTTGTTTTTTAACACGGTTGACCTTCAGTAAAAGTGGAATATTAGCGGTGTTGTCCTAGGTGTAGTCAAGCAAGACGAAATCGGCTATAAAACCCGCTTCACCGGCACCTGTTTGCCGAAATCCGTCTCCGACACTTGTTTACCGTCTCCGATAAAACCTCTTCCGAGATCCTCGCACCATAATCGCTTACATACCTAAAACCCCAAATAACATTCACTAGCGCTAGTACCTGGATTATTCTAATTTTCGACGTCATACCTGCTGCTACACCGATTTAATTCAATCTCACCAGCATCCCCTCATCTAAATCATTTATCAACATCACGTTTGCAATTCACTAAGTTTTTATTGTTTATACCTGTTTGTGTCTTCGTTTATTTGTTGGCGGTGGCGTATTGGTGCGGTTTGGCGTGTCCCTCCCGGGAGTACGATAGGAAGTTATTCCAACCCCCTGAGGGTTAACTGAAGCCCGTCAGCGAAGTCCAGATGACTTGGGATAACTCCCTCATTAAAACAATCAATTACAATAAACGAATACGCAACGAGATTTTTGGAAGTTTTCTACCGGTACAAGTTTAGAGTAATTTAGTGCTTTTAAAATAATTTTCACGCTCACGCGCATTTGTTTCAGTCATCGCAATTTATTGCATTCAACCTTGATACAACGGTATCAGACGCCATCTTTTCTGTGTTAAATCTTGCCACCTGGTGCGAGATCGTAGCACCGTTAGCGGAACTGATGGACTTGAGTAGATAAATAAACAAATATACACCTCCAAACGATTGTTAATGTAACGATTTTTTTGTAAAACTAAAGCCAGCATTGTTATATTTAATTCATTAATTAAGTTTAAGTTGTAAATTACTTTTTACAAGAAAGTTATATGTATTAAATTGAAGTGTTGAGTTATTAAATTTTCTTCACTAGCTACCCGAGGCAGAAGCAGTAGAGACTTGTTACATTGTTAATATCTTAGTTATGTTTTATATTTAATATTATCATAATCATGACCTGAAGAGTCTAAAATGTCAGAAATATCCAAACTTTATAACAATTTCCAAAATGAACCAAAAACACATTTTTATTAAAGGTTTCCATTTTTTGAGTTCAAACTATCAGAATTCTTATTTGAATCTACAGATTTCCGATTTTGCGCGTTTTTTGACAATTTTAAAAGTTAACAAAAATTGTTTATTCATTTCCATAAATTCATAAATGTTTTGATTTTTATTAAATCAACCTATTTTTTACCAAATTATTAGAATTTTTTAGTATTTAGACTAATTTTATGTACATTTGTAGAAAAAATAGTTTATGATAGACGTGTACTTATAGGTTTTATTTATTTTTATACACTGGATTTAAAACATATTTCTGTTTTTATTAGTTGTCATAATTTTGTTATAGTATTTGATGTGTTTTTAAATTATATGTATACAGGGTGTCCTTGAAATACGAGCACTATTTTTAACAGAAAGTGGTTAGAGTCAAGTACAATCGATTCACAAAAAAAGTTTTAAAAATAACGGATTTATAGGTTTTCTAAATTTAATGGAAAAATTATTTAAGAACTACTGACTATACACCTACGCATTTTAAGCAACTTTGGTGATACAACTTATCAGATGATGCATAAGCACAGTTGTAATTTTGTAGGTTTGAGGTCATTGGTACAGATTTCGTCAACAGATTCATTGTTCAGTTTTGTCACGTTAATCTTATCGTACACTTTGTTTCTGAGTTTGTTCGTTGTTTGCTAATGTTATTTGTTGTTATTTAATATTATTTTTTATTTATCGTATTGTGATGAATATTATGGCTCAGTTCTCAAATCAAGAATTAATAGACATGGTTTTAATTTATAGTAAATTGCTTCAAAACGCAGCAGAAGCTTCACTTAATTACGCTATTCCTAGAAGATAACATTTAGTACCTACAGCATTATTAAATGATGTTGAATGTAAACGTGATACTGGCGACCTAAGGTTAAAACGGGGTCGGAATTCCGGACGCGCTAGAACACGACGTGTTATGGATGCCGAAGAAGAAATATTAGATTTCGTAAATAACAATCCCACTTTGAGTGTTCGTACAATTGCACGGGAAGTGAATGCATTCAGAAACGTAGTGTCGCGTACCCTAAAAGAAGAATTTTTATATTCGTACCATATTCAACGCGTTCAAGCTTTAAACCCCGCAAATTACGCATTGCTTTTTGTAATTGGTTACGTGAGCAATGCGCTATAAATTAACACTTTTTGAATCAAGTTATGGTAATAGACGAAGCAACGTTTGGTAGAAATGAATTGTTTAACTTCCATAACAGCCACGTTTGGAGTTTTGAGAACTCACATGCGACAAGGCGGGTTCATTTTCAACATCGATTTTCGATAAATCTATGGCAGATATTGTTGGCGGTCAACTGAGTGGCTCTTTTGTGCTACCTGAACGTAAGACAGGTCAATCGTATTTATTATATTATGCAAAATAATTTGCCTAAACTATTAGAAGATGTGCCGTTGAATGTACGTCAACACATGTGGTTTCTTCATGATGGTCCGGGTACATCTAAACAATGTTTTTCAAAACAGGTGGATTCGTCGTGGAGAACCAGTATCTTCGCCACAGCGTCCTCCGGATCTAAACCCAAAAATCGATAGTTTTGTATGATACGTTGAAATTTTGACTGTATCAAATAAGAACAATATTAAAGTATTATTAATTAAAAGTATTTTTAAATATTATTGTAGAAATTAAACAGCATTAATTTATTGAAATAGTAGTAATTAGTAAAAAACATGTAATTTAATTGTACCAACAACGTTTTTAAAATAATTAACGTCATTGTACGTTAATCGAATTGCTCACACTTTATACGGAACAGGTTATTTGTCACACAAATTACGGGATCTTCCTTTTAATGCCTACAGTTCAAACACTTCTGGTTCCTTATCGACGCCAAGACAACTTAAGGTTATAGAACTAAGCAAACAAAAATATGCAAAGAATAAACATAAGAACCGGCGGTCTTAAAACTTTTCTCTTAAATTCTTAAGAACTGCAACTTCGTTATTTTCAAAATTTTATTATAATTTTTTTTTGTAAAGCAATCGTACTTGACTTGAACCGCGTCCTGTTAAAATGAATGCTGGTATTTCGAAAACATCCTGTATTTTAAATACTAAATATAAATTTCTACAAAATATAGAATTTATTATAGCACGAAAAAATAGAATTAGTTTAAGAAATCAATGTATAGCTAATTAGTTTCAATAATGTTAGTTGACTAGATTACAAAATATATGCGTTGTACAATAATGTAATTTGTTTTACATTAGCAGTCATCGTATTATACTAATTATTTTACTAATATATTCAACAAGATTGGATTGTTTTAATTTAATATTATATTTCGTTTTCGTTTAATTAATAAATAAAAATTTTGACACTTTACTATTTTCTATAAGTCATGATACATTTAGTAATACTGTTAGTATATGCATATATGTGAGTTAAACATATCAAACTAATCATTGATTATTGTTTACTCGTTTAGAAAACACGCTATTCAATAAACGTTTGTATAATAACTGAAATAAGTGACGCGTGAGCAATTAAGTGAATCTTTGTATATATATATATGTCTGATAAACTTACAAACTTTTTTATACACTTATATTCATACCACTTATTTTAATTGTAGTTTTTTTTTACCTTGTTTTATCCTAATACCGGCTAAATTTTAAAACGTTTAATAGCAGGTGGGGCAAATTTTCGGCCCATAGCCTTTTTGTTGATTTAAACTTGTATTATATAGAATTAATTGTGATACATGCTATATAAAGTTATTTAATAATTTGCAATAAAAAAATTACAGAATAAAGTCTTAAAAAAATAATATTAATAAATGTAATTATGAGCTACATCGTTGACAAGTTTTAACATTTTTACTGTGTACTGCACACATGTTTTTTATGAAATCAACATTTTTTTTATATCTCTTGGACAACTGTGTCATCTTTTTTTTTAACGATAATTTAATATTTTTTTGGCCAATTTCATAGACGTAAAAAATTGTCAGTTGTAGTTCTATGGCTTGGTGCCAAATTGGAAACCATCTCTAAATTTTTTTTTCTTGTTTACGGTTGGAGTAATGTCTTTCTTTTGTAGATCAACAGGTTTGTGCAGTAAGCTGTATCCACATCGACACGAATGTAAATCTTTATTCCATATTTTGTTGGTTTGCCCTTTATATAAACTTTAAAAGGATACCACTTACAAAATGGCACCGTTTGTCCACTGTAAGACGTAAACTTGTATTATAATTTTCTTGACAATTGTTTACAATTACATCAAACACATCCCGTATTAAGGCCATTGTATCGGATTGCGTAAGTTCTTGCCTTGTATCCATTTCATCAAATCTCATCTTACTCAAAATTTGCAAAAATTTATTTTTTGGCATTGTTACAGAATAAATTGATTGGAAACAAAAACCATCATGCCACAGCATACGTATAGATTCATAAATAATTTTATATGATCCAAAACAAATTAATAAACTTATAAACGCATATTTTCTTTCTGTCAGTATCTTTACAAATTGTATTCGTTTTATATTTTGTCAATTCTTTTGATTTTTTTTGAATTAATAAATTCCAGAATTAGATGTAGTATATTAGAAGAAGAAAATTTTTTAAAAAGTTTTGCAATAGTGTTAGCCTTTGACTCTCAACATCAAACCCTTGGTAGACGCCTAACTACACATTTTGAGCGTGCTCGTTTTTTTATTACTTCCTTCACATTGTCTTCCGTCTCAGAATTGTCTTCGTCCAAATTTGTATACTTATCAATGCTATTTTCGAATTTTCATCTGAAAAAAATAAGACCAGAAAGTGTTAAAATATGCTAATTATGAATATATCGTACCTAAATTTTGAGATAGAACTATTTTTAAACATTTGTGTAAGCTAATACTGTTGTAGCTGTGGTACTCATTAGAAACTTTTTTCACATACATTTACAAGTACAAGTTTAACAAAAGTGTCTTGAATTCAAACTGTTTTTCAGTCACCACCAAAATTACTATTGGAAGAATTTCTAAATGCGCATACTTGTAATTAGATAATTACATACAAATTCACATATTGGACTTATGTTCATTAATATTATCAAACACTATATCTTTTGTAAACTGAACTATATGGTAATGATCTACAGATTATTGAAATAATAAAAACATATCAAATAATTAGAAATTTAAGCGGTTAAATCGGTATAATTCTAATACAGTTGTAATTAGAAAGAAAAATGGTGATTATGAAGGATAGTAATTTCAATTAATATTTTTTAACACATAATACCATGGAGGGTTAATATCGGTCCTGTATGCATCTTCAAGTAGTAATTTAATAATAATATTTCTATTTTTTCGTATAAATTTTAGTTAAATTTATTTTAAACTGAATACTGCACCCGACAATGTAAATAAATATAAGAATGATATGATAATATTAACAATAAAATATAAACAAGAACAGACAGTTATCGCCCTACCCGGTATTAGAAAAGTTATACATAATTTGTATTATCAATTTTTTCAATGCAAATTTTTAGCCTTAAGTTATAAAAACTAACAATTATTATAATAATCATATTTTTATAACTAAATTACATGCTAGATAATAAATTGTTATTACTACATTTTTAAATAAAAAAATATTTTTTTAAATATTAATTTTAACCTTTTTATAATTATATATTACTTTATAAGACACTGAAGTGTGAGTTTTTGTGACAAAATTGTTATTTAGTGGATTAACGTGTTACGTTGGTTTTCTTCTAACAACAAAAAAAGAGGCAAAAGGCAAAAGCTAAAAAAAGCGTCAAGACGATGAAGGATTAAATTAAGGAGATATCGCCTAACTCTACCCGTAGCTGGAAAAGAACAAATATCACGACAGAAGTAATAACACAGAATATATATTTATTGTATCACAGAAGTAGTTGAAGAGGATGAACACAATATATAAGTATAGTTATATAAACGTTGTAAACAATACTACATGGGTTGATATCACAGACCAAATATATATTAACGTCCTTTGTCGGGACAACACGTCTCACATCTACGTGCCCTAATCAATCTAACTTATAGATTTAACAAAGAAATGACTACTTTATTAAGCTAAATTTGAAGAATATGAAAATCAAACTGTCAAGAATCAAAGCGCACCCGATAAATATGTGACACAAAAAAAGAGTTTAACATTAATTGTGATTACAAGTTAGTATGTATGTGTGGCCATTCTAATAATCGACATGACCAACAAAGTAAAATAGAAAATACAATACTTACCGCTGTGTATTATCCAGTAGGGGATTCGCTAATTCCGTATCAGTCTGACCTAAAACGTAATATGCAATTTGACACAACTGTACATACTGTGTGAGCACAAATAACTTGATTTAATGCATACAATATTTGACGTAAAAGAATGCGCTGAGATTCCTTTAACTTCGTACATGTGTAAATATTTCTTTCCATAAAGTGGTGTACAACGCCTTAGCCTTCAGCGACCTGACGTCATGCAAACTGTGGGACAAGCAGGTGCTACCAACGTCACTGATAAGATTACAGGTGGAGGGATCGGACCCGCTAAAGAATTAATTTAAGCCCTTATTACAAAAACGTTATAAAATCACATACCCCAAATTAAGCTTTCACTCAACACTACGCAAAATTCGCCCACATATTCACGTGGAGTGGCGTGAACCATTTTAATAATGAAAGGCTTGTTGGGCGAAAAAGACCGCTAAAAAAAGTTCGTATTTTACAAAACGTTAGCAGGAAAATGAATTCGTTTTGACAACTGGCTACGAAGAAAAAGGTAGGGATGTTTATACTCCAAAATTGAACTACCAACTTTTTAACATAATGAACGTAGTAAGTCTTACAATTAGAGATGAACTACAAAAGGCAACTCAGTGACAAATAGAATACAATATTTTTTGTAAAACGTATAATGTAATTACAATTCATTTAAATAAAATTTGCTAAATTAGGAAATAAATATATATTTTTAATCTCTATTGCTTTAGGAACATTTCTAATGGGATAGTAAAAGTATTAACAAAAACAAAAAAAATATTTAAATGTAATTTTCATTTAACCGTGATTGATAACTAAATATTTGAAAAATAAAACAATTTTTATAAATATTTAGATTTATTGCAACAAGCGGTATTAAAGTATTTTTACTGTCTGCGTTACTAAAGTATTTTTGCTGCCGGCGACATTAACGTTTACCGTTTGATTAAATAAAAAATTTCAAAAGCGTATCACATTCGCTTTGACCCAATCGATATCAAAATGTGTATATTTTGACATTTAACAACAAAAGTATATTATTTTATAAGAAACTAAAGTGTGAGCTTTTTGTGACAAATTTGTTGTTTGGCGAACGAACGCAGCGAGTCGTACAATTACAGAAGAGCTACAAAAAGCACTTCATTGACAAATACAATAAAATATTTTTGGTAAAACCTGGGTAATTAAAATTAATTTAAATTAAATGTAATAAATTAAGAAATAAATAATAATAATAACAAACAAATGTTTGAAAAATACAATACATTTTATAAATATTTAAGTTTATTGTAACCAGCGGTACTGAAGTATTTTTGTTGCCGGCAGCACTAAAATGTATTTGCTTGAATTAACAAAACGTAAAACCTCAAGTGAGTATAATTTTAACATTGCTCAAATTGCAGAATTTCTATATTATAAAAAAATAAAATCTTTTTATCAAAAAATATTTTTAGTTATGGTACTTTTCCATAGCTGATCGAGACCAGTGGTTTATCCAATGCATTTTCAGTTAAAGTTTGCTGTTCATCACTGATTCTTTGCAAGTATTTTAAAAGTAGCAAAGACGATAATTATATTATCAAAGTAAACAAAAACAGATGGGTCAAGTTCTCAAACAAGTACTGCTTTGATAAGTCTCTGCTATGATGAGCACCTCATTTAACTTGCGACCATCAAAGCACATACAATAAAAGTTATCCTTCTTTTTTACAAGCAAAACAAAAGAGTTCTAAAAATTATTAAAATTTTCAATAACACCTTGTTCCAGAAGACTATTTATTTTATTATTAAGATAAATTTGCAACGCAGAAGAAAAGGGATATTGACGTTGTTTAATTGGCTTCGTATTGCCAGTATCAAAATAGTGAGAAAATAATTAGGTGTTAGGTAATTAAGTAGTAGAAGATAACAATTGAAATTTCTTAACAATATTAAATTTACTGATATTTATACTGATATTTAACTTGATCAGAGAGACCTTTAACTTTATTTATACTACAAGCAAAAATTTTTTTTTAAATTACATAACGTAGAAAAAAGAAAATCTAGAAATATATTAAACAAATAACAAAAATTTATTTCAGAAAGAAAGCTAGTTATTATTAACGATAATAGAAATTTCAACAATCTGTGATACTGTTTCAGGTTTTCCATCGGTAGTAAATATTAAAATATAAAGATCATTAAAAACTGCAAAGAAAGAAGAAACGACATGTAAAACATCTTCACCTAAAACAGAGATTCTTGTTTGTTTTTAATTATTAAGAGATAAAAGAAACCGAATGTAAGGACAATTATCATTAAACATAGAAAAAAAAGAGGGATAATTTAAGTAATCCCTGCGAAGGAAAGTTACGATAAAACTTAGAAATGGTTTTTAACTAAACAGACTATTTCCTTTTTAGAGTATTAAACAATTTTATTCTTTTTTTGGATTGTACGAAAAATTGTTAAGAAGACTTGGACTTTTGAGACACACTGCACTAAACTTGTTTTTTTTAAATTGTTTGACTAGCAGGAATTCTAAAAACCGTATTAAGTTTAAAAGAACAGGAAAGCCACTTTGACTTGACTTCATTAAGAACTCTACAACAATAATTTTTTTCAGGAATTTACAGTATAGGTATGTCCGTTATTTTGACAACATATTTTTTGATTTGTTGTCGACTATTTTTCAATTTACGACAATTATCTTAAAGAATACGAAACGTTGACGTATCCTTGAAAACAAAATGTGAGACAAAAATAATATAATTTTTTTTATAATGCAAAACTGATCTTCAACAGTGGGAAGCATAGACAATCTATTAAACGTGCCTTGCATTAAGCAATAAAAATAACAACACTAATTTTTTCTGAAGTAATCTGCTTTATTTCAGATAGAAAATCATCATAAGAAAATTTTTCCAAATTTTGCCAGTTATTTACGGTATGTCGTAATAGATAATAGATAAAAACTTGATCTTTAAAAAAATCTACGACAAAGTCAAATGATTCTTGAAATAAAATATTACGACCTAAACGTAATTCATGAAATTCTCTAAAAATTGAATTAAGTTACTTCTACTTGAAGAACTAGAACTTTAAATTGCATTTACACACCAGAAATATGATTTTTGGCGTACGTAAGAAATGTGCGGATTTAAAACAATTTTGCATAAAAACTAAACCGTACATTAAAAACTTTGTGCTCAAGTTGAAAGAAAAGAGTTTTTATTCTAAAATCTCGGACACGTTATGTTGTTAATAAAAGCATTTGAAAATATGACATAGATAGGCATTTAGTTGTAATTTGAAAATATGCAAAAGAACAAGTTAAACTTATTCAGACAATACCAAACTCTATGTTCTGGTGTTTTTTCAACACAAACAAAACAGTTTTCTAATTTATTTATTGAGCATACTCTCTACAAATAATTGTGCAGATAAAAATTTCATAAACCTGATTGAACTTGCAATTAGTTTAAAGAAACTAAACATATATTTCTGGGAACTTTAAAGAAAAAATAGATACTAAACTTTTTGAGTAAAGAAAACGAAAGTTTGGAATAGCGGAATGAATGGAAAAAAGCACTTCTTTGTTTTACATTTTGGTAATAATTAATGAATGTGCAAATTTGTTTTACATTGGAACGTTACATACACAATATCAACAAAATATGTTTAACAGTATCAAGATATTGCAGCTGTTGTAGATTTAATCAAGCAACATGATATTGAAATAGCACAGTGTAGTTTACTGATCGACTTAGACAAAGAATTTTAAGAGTTTCCTTATGTGTTTATAGAATACAGAAAATTAATAAAATTTAAAAATTTATTTTTATCAAAAAACGTGACATGAAAAAAAATATTTGACAGAAAAAAAAGCATAGTTTGTATTTTTGATATAATTTATTTATGCAAGCACAAAAGTCAAGTAGGTAAACTCTTAGTTAACACAAATTTGTAACTTGGACGTATCGGTTATAGTTTTTAGAAATCAAAGATTTATTACACGCACATCACATTTACATGGCAAAGATACAATATCTAATACAAAACCATAAATATATAATTTTTATGCATATATTTCGGTGTATAAAAAATGTACTATATATGTTACATAAAAAGAACAATAATTGGCATCACATAATACATTTAGGCAGTATTAACTGCGTTCTACTCCTAGTATCGTGTACTATACAAGTTAACAAATTAAATTGCTTTTTGTAAATACTTAGTTTTTAGGTAATACAAGAATTGCATTTATGAAAACAGTTAAAAATTAATTGAAAAAGCACAGTTAAAACGTTAACCCTTTTTACCAGTAGTGCCACAAATCAATTTTATTATTTAGATTATGTGCTTTAAGTGTCTCAAAAATAAAAGTTGTAACGCTCTTTAGGAATTCAATGATGATGTCTAAAACATAAAGTTATAAGTAACGACTTGCATTTGTGGTAAATTGGTTTACTTTCGAGGTAAACTATAAACTTTATTATCTTTAGATATTAAGATTAACTTTATAATGTGGAAATTTAACTATAAATTGCTTGTTTTTTAATATAACTACTTTTTGTTAAACATAAAAATTATTTTAATATGTTTAAAAATGTATAAATCGTTTATTGAAATTGGAAAAAAATGTAAATATATATACAGTAAATATTTAAATTGGAATCAGTTACAATTTTTTAGTGAGAAATAAATAAGACTTTGTTTTTTATGTAGTATCTGTTCTATTATGTGTTCACGACGCTTCTTATTGACGCATTCAAACAAGTGAAAACAAGTCCAATTAAATAAATAAAATTTATCTCAAAAATGTAACACAAATATCTCTATATGTCATTGTAAAAAACTATTATTTGATCTTTTTATCTAGCCGTAGTGATATTGTTAAAATTGAACTTTCATTACAGAATGTTTAACAACTGTTAATTTAAATAATAAACAGATTTTACGTGTTCTATTTAAAACAAGATGATTCTATAAACAAAATATAATTAACTTTGTGTTAAAAAATAAATTTATACTTAAAAAAAACATGCTTAAACTGGTAATTAAATGTGATTATGAATGTTGTCAATTTAAAAAAAAGTTTAAGGTAGCTTAAACACCCATTGTAAAAGAAAAGAAAACTACAACAATTGATTAAAAAATATTTATCAACAAAGAAAACTTTCAAAAATAAGACGCACAAAAAAATATATTAATTAATTAGTTTAGAGAAACTGACGTGAAATAAACAGTTATAAAAAATATATTTTCAACCACAAATGAAAATTTAACAAAAATATTATTATCTTATTTTTAAATAATATACTAGACTCCAAACAAATATATTTAGCAACAATTGTGATAGCTTTGTTTTCTTAAAGTGTAAACCTAAATTTAAATTTGACCTTTGTGTATGTATGTCACAACATAATAATGTTTAAAAATCAAATTCAAATTAGGATAAAGATTTTAGAGTTTATAAATGTTTTTTAAGAATGCCACAACGATTAAGTAATAGAAAATATCATTTCCGTTACTGAAATAACGAAGTATTTCTTGTTAGGTTTTTTTCGTTTATACAAAATAATTGTTGCAGAAATTTATTATCAAATCTAATATGATATAAAATTTTTAACATTGAAGTACATCACTTTATTTATATTTTATATTAATATTATGTAATTGTCGTTTTTAAAAATGGCGTTTTAAGAATAATGGTTTGTCAAATTTTAAAAAAATTATCTTTGTTTCTAGTTATTCTTAGAACACAGACTGTAAAAATGCTTACAATTGACAAAGAAAAAACCACAGCAATATATCCTAAAATAATGTAATGAAGAGGTTGGTACGTTTCAGTTTTTCAGTGTATATTTTTTGTATGATAAATTTGTTAACAATATATCTGTATTTTTTACAAATAAAACGATAAAGAAATACATCAAAAAAGTTTTTTTATATAATGTTCCATACATGCGCAAACACAGAGTTAAAAGTAGAAAAATTGTTGGTAGTTTAACAGTTCTAAACTAAAACCAAGATTTAAAAATTTCAATTACAAGATTTTTCTAGTTCACGTTAATCTTGTTGCAGTTTCTATATTCTACTTCCTTGTTTAAAAAACCTTTTGTTGTTCTTTTTTGCATTAATTGAAATTTCAGTTAATGCTCTCATTTGCCATTAAATTTTTTATTTTATCCGATTCAGATTTCAAGAAACAAATCCACAATCTGGTTATTTTTTGTATAAAACTTCTACTTGTGATAATTTAATTATGATTTCTAAGTGTAGCTAGAAAGACAGTCAAACCAGAATGTAGTATCTTCTTTTTCAACATATTTTTTGGTAAAATATGTTTTGAGTGCAAAATAATTGGAATTTTGTTACCTACTTCCTAATCGCATGATTCTCTTATTGTCTATGTATGGATCCAAAGACAATTCAACCTGTTTTATTAATTTTCTTTTTCTTCATTAAGTTATTATAACCTATGTAAAATGACTCAATTTAAGCTAGTCGTATTAATCCTTTTTAACTGACGATGACGTCTAATTCCTTGACTGTTAACAAACTTAATTTTCTATTAAGTTTATAACTCTTACATTTTCTATAAATCTACGTACGTAAGCATAAACTCTAATTAGTTTATTTATATCTGAATATTGTCCAAAAATGTCATTATTTTTATCATTATTTTTGGTAATAATGCAAACTACTCGTTGTTCTGGGATTTCGCTAATGTCTATTTATAATTCATTTGTATATGATTTGTCGCTGCTTAGGAACTGTAGGCCGTACTACTATAAATTGGAATGAAAAAAAATTTGTGCTCTAACGCGCTGTAATACAAGATCAGCTAGATTTTCCTATAAGCTAACACAATACCAATTACAAGAATCTGTAATTATTTGAATATTGCTTACGCGATTAGCGACAAACGATTTCCAACAGTTGGAGTCTCGATTTATCCAAGCACATGCAGTTGTGGAATCTGAATATAAATTAACACTCTTAAACTTAACTGTCATTGACTGTAGTTTTTTTCCCGCACAATTCTAATCTAGGCAAGGTAAGTATCTTGCAAGGTGCACCGCTTGATTTAGCGCACATATCTTACATATATTCATGCATTATAAGCAGACTCACTAGGGTCTGCAAATCCGTGCAATTCGGCGTTCAAATGATTTGACAATAATACGAATCTTGATACTTACAATTTTATTAACATAGTTTAAATCGACTTTAAAGTTGTGCCATTTACTTGACAAACGTTGAGATATAGGCTCATCCCAACATATTTTTTTTGCCACCGTTTCTGAATTAAGATTTTTGCTATTATCATAATTGCACGTAGGAAACCTAATAGATCGAATATCTGTGCAGTAACACTTAAAATATATCGCTTGGTGCTCATCGCGGTAACTTTAAAGGTGTCAATAGAGTATCTTAGTAAATCGTTTGATGAATCATAAACCACGCCAATAGTTTCGCTGTGTTGTTTATCAAAACAACAACA
The DNA here is from genome assembly GCA_035610365.1 of Aquatica leii. NCBI lineage: Eukaryota > Metazoa > Arthropoda > Insecta > Coleoptera > Lampyridae > Aquatica > Aquatica leii. Next base: position 214,769,845 of record CM069432.1, on the reverse strand, counting down.
AAAAATTTTTTTTGTTTTTTCATTACATTGCCATCATTATTTAAGTTAACGTTACTGAGCCATTTGCTTAATTTAAAACCACAAAAAGGAAATATACTAGTAATTTCATGTTTTATTCGTAACAAATTTGGAAATAAATTTGCGCCAAATTAACAGTCGTCAACATAAAATTTGTTTTATAACGTTTATTGCTAACTGATAAGTGTTCTTATTGCCAAAAATGTTGTATGTTAAAACACTAAAACATTTTTTTAAAGCATCGCTGACTAATACATAATAATAATTGTCTAAACATCTTTGAAATATCCGCAGTTAATACAAATATACCTTCTTAAAATTTTAATAACATTGCTAATGAATTATTTTGAATGGTAGGCCCAGCATGCTGCACGTCATTAAGAGAAAAACCACTACTTGTTTTCATCGACGCGTCAAAAACTGCTCTAACTCGCGTAACTAAATTTTTTTTATCACAGAATGATGCGCATTAATAAAGTGATGCGTTTTCCTGTTTATTTTTTATTTAAATTTCTGACATATGCCTTAATCTAACGTACTCAAATAAGAAATTATTGTATTCTAATTTTAGAGGTTCATTTTTTTCTTGAGTTACAAATCTCATTGATGTTTGCTCTTGGGAATCTCCTAACTTTGAAACATTTTTTTTAAATAAAATGTTGACTACAAAACATCCGTATGTTTCTTAGGTTGTTTCTAAAAAATGTTGTTTGCAGAATTTATTAGATTTTGTTAGAATTTTCTTATTTTTGTATTTATCAATCTACTAAGACTTTCGTTTAAGTCTTCATCGGATACTCCTAAAGTTAAATTATTGGTTAATACCCATCCTAATAACGTATATTGTAAAATCGAGCCTTCGTCTAATCGTGTTTGCCCTACATCATAAAATACACCTAATAATAAATCGATAGGAATTACTTTTGTTAAATGAGTATATCGGAATATTGTTTGGTATTTGTGAACTAAAAGAACTACATAACGAACATATTTCTATATTAATTTTTGCTCGCGACTTGGATATGGATTGCCCTGTACAATTTCATTATCGATGCAATTTTCTACTAAACTCAAGATGGGAAGTTGCTTGATATATAATTACATTGACAGCCAATATCTAAGAGACACTTCGTTTGATGGTACTTTTCATTTGAATCTTTTATTTATTTTTACAATTAGTGTGCTCAAGAAAATTTCAATCGTTAACTTGTTTTTGTTAGCTGCTGCACGTGTCACTACTACTGATTCATCCTTATTTATACTCATCAGAACTTTTCCTTGAATATCTTTGGTTTCATTATTATTGTGTAACAAACTATTATATTTACGACGACGTCCTACATCTATATAAAAAATATAATTGAGTCGTGTGTCCCAGCTTTAAACCATTAACTCAAAATTTATTGTTTTTAATTACTTATACCCTTGTATTTTCCTTTAAGCTTAACAATGCCTCACAATGTTAAATAGAATGTAAACCGTGACAAAAAAATTATTTATGAATAACATTTAAAGCAGGATTAGAGTTTTTAATAGTTTTTACACTTACATGCAAAGTGCATTATTCTCATATCTATAAGCGGGTTTATTACTAAGAAAAGATAAATTATTATCTAGATTTATTTCCATTTTTTTTAGAATTTCTCAAATCTCAAAATTAGAGATTTAATTACATATATATAGTTTTTCCCGTTCGCGACGCGTAATCGAATCGAATTCATTACATAAAATATAAATTAATAGAAAACTCCATGACACAACTGGTTGCCTAAACTTTTTAAGAATTGCAAATGCTTGATTACATTATCAAAAAACGTTCTTAATTCTTTATATGATTTCTTATGTACGTATGAAATAAAACTTAATATGATTATAAATAATTAACTTCTTGTTGTCGTAACGTTCTTGTAATAACTGCCATACAACTAGGTAATTATTTGAGATGTTATCTATAGATTGAATGATTTCTCTAGCACAACTTTCTAACAAACTACGTAAATAGTAAAATTTTTGGTTTTCTGCAAAATTATTATTATATCAATGTAACAAATTTTTTTTAGATGATTGCTACTTATCAAATGTAGTTTAGTTTTTTAGCTGGTAAACTTATTTTTTTAATTTGTTGTTGTTGAATTATTAACTAAATTTGACTTGTTTTACTTGGTTTATAATTTTCTATTGCGCATTTATTTTTACTATATCAAAATACGTTTCAAATTTTTCGCTTTCTTGAACAAATTCTTTATTGTTAGTAGCATCAATTTCACTTTGAAACGCATAAAATTTATTTTATATTAGTTTGATATTATTTAATCTAGTTTCTGATTGTTTTATTATTACGTCATCTATTTCTGACTTACTAATTGAATTAAAATATGAACATAATCTAGTGACTCACTCTAGATTTGTATGGTTTTCAAATTAATAAATTTTTGTAAATTTGCCATTATTTATGTGAATTGAAATACAAAAAAAACAAAATAACTCTAAAAGTATCACTATACGATACGTTTTCTTGGAATTTCTCAGTTTTTGGCTACCCATGGTGTGAAGTTTGTAAATCTTAAATATTTTTCTTGTTTTACTTGTTACTTGTATCTTTAACGGTTAATTGTTTATCTCACTTGCACTTGATCTTATTACTTGTATCGACTACTAACTTTTACTTGTTGCTTGTATCTTCAAGGATTGATCGTTTATCTCACTTGCACTTGATTAGTAGTTTTTAATTGTTAATTGATTTGTAACATCCGGTCCTTAAGTACCAAAATGTTGAATAAAACTCGTAAATGTGGACTGTATTTTTTATATTGTTTAGAAATTCTTCACTTTATTCAAAGACTAATCGACTTAGTCCTGTACGTTTAGGATGTAGGTGACAACTGTTTTTGATATTAATATGTACTAACCATTTCGGTTAATGTTCATTCCTTCTTAAGTAATGTAAAAAAAACTTAATTTATTTACTGATCTATCAAAATTGTGTACGTTGCAAGAAGTTGAAAGCACGTAGTTTCTAACAATCTGTAACGTTGTTCTTTTTTAATGCTTTGTGACATGCTTTTAGCGACAATCGTACAAATTGAATGCTTACAAATTAAATTAAACTTAGAATAGGTTTATACGCAGGTAGTTTTGCTACGGATTTATTAGGATTTTGTTTGATGCAATTAAGGATCTCTTCGACAACAGATACAGTGAGTATGGTAAACCGTCCTGTGTATTTTGCCTTGCAAACGCAATTTTTATACAAAAACAACGAACTAGAACTTGTTATCGGAAATCATAATAATTAAAGTTTACTTCTAAGAAGTTTTCAATAACTTGACAATGTAACTTTAAAGAAAATACGATCAAGCTTCTGGGATTGTGGGTACGATTTAAGAACGCGTCACTACAATAACGATGTCCAGGATTAAAATATTGTAAAATGCTATTAATATAAAACTACAAAAATTAGATTACCTCAACATTACAGCTGTTATTCAGTACTCACCTACAGAAAAGTCAAATATTGGTGCATAGTTACGGTAATAATTGTTTAAAATATAAAAACGGAGAATAAAAAAACAACAAAAAATCTTAAATGACACGAGTTTTAATGAAGTTTTTATATTAAAAAACAAAACCACAAATTTTTTAAATGGAAAAGTAGTTGGTAGAAAAGATAAAAACTGTTTTACCTATTGTTATACGCGCTATAAATAACGTTATGAGAAACTCTATGTCATTTTAATTTAACAAAAATTCATTTTTATTAATTAAAACAAATTTAATAAATGCATAAATAATTGTTGTATGTATTTATTTACAAAACAGAAGAATACTGTAACTGCATTTAATTACTTATATACATTCATGTTTTTAATTAATTAAATATTTAAATAAATATTCAATATACCAACTGTTTAAAATTTTGTAGAATTATGTACACATTTTGTATAAGCTAATTTTTAACACAACAACATGTAATATAATTATTTAATACAAACAAGTTATTTATACATAAATAATTTTGTGTTATTAACAATTTAAAAAGACATAATAAAAACAAAAATTTTAAATTTTTAATTAACTATTGGTTTATTATTAAACGAATATCTTTAAATTTTGTGATGCGATGCTAACTGCTATATTATATTGGTTTGATTATTTTTACTATTAAAATAGTAAATATTATATTTTTTAATACCGTAACAGCTAATTTTAAGTTTTACGTTTGCTTATAATTTTTGTTTAAAATTTAAATACGACATAAACATCTAGTATCGTAAACGTCACACTGCAACTAAATATCTTGTTTACTAAAAGTAAATTTAAAATTGTAAGAGGAATGTGTACCTTTTTTGTGAAGACAAAACATGACTATAAATCTTGTTCTGTTATAACGCCAGATCAACAGGTTACACTATACCTTAAATATTTCTGAGAAACGTGCATCAAATTAAGTCTTGTTTATGTAAAAGGGTAACAATAAATTTTAGATCACTAGAGAATCGATAACTGTTGTTTAGATTTATTTTCAGCATTTAATTTACAATTAAGCTATACTAATTAAGTGATTTTAGTTTGAAAGTGCAAATTAATTGGTATTTAATTAAATGAACAATAAATTCTATTTCAAAAATATAATTTTTTGTTGTTTTACCTTTGCATTTATTAAAAATTTAAACGTATCTTAAGTTAGTATACCTACGGTTTTCAAGATAAACACCAACTATACTATAGGCGAAGTAACTGCTGTGAGCATTTATCAAGAGAAAGAAATGAAAGCGGCAAGTAATGTCGCGAAATTAATTAATTAAGAGAAGCAAATGGATGCGCAGTGGTTAACGCGAGAGTAAGAAGAACTGTAGCGGTAAATTAGAAATAAACTTTTAATGCTCGTAATTTCAGTTCCAAATGAAGAGTAATCGTCGGTTGTAGTAGTGTTCTTTAGTACAAAACTCCTTTTGCTAAGCAAACATTACAAAACAAACCATGAAATGACGAAAATATATGAATATGGGGTTAAGGGCCTCTTGGATGTATTCAACTAACAGTGCTTGATTAATAAACGTGTTTTAGAACTATGTGTGTGAAAATTCTTTGACGTTATGAAAACATGAAAGTTTTATAATATTACAGTACTGTACATACAAGCACATTAGTTTGTAATTTTATAACGTGTTTCAATAAATAACTTCAACTTTACAAAAACAATTTATTATTTTATACTTGTATATCTTTAAAAAGTATTTTTTTTTATAATTTTGTTGTACACATAACTTATAATTTTTTTGATAAGAAGTACATATGTACGTTCAAAAGTATACATATAATATTGTTAGTAAAACGATTTTAACCTTGTGTTAAGATAAGAATAGTGTGTATAAATGTACATATTATAGACATTAGTAGCATGTCCTGAATTTCATACTGTATATTGTAATTTTATGTTAAATAATATTAAGCTTTTTCATATACGTGTTAAACAAGTCAAAGAAGTGACAAAGGTTTTCGTTCTGATAAAATCTTAACCATTTGTTTTTTAATTGTAGATTAAATACTAATCTATAATTTTTAAGTGCTTAAGTACTTTCAAATTTTACCATTTTTAGAATTGTCTATTTTTACACACTTTTATTTTAGTTATCGTTAATTGTAACATAAAGCATTATAAAAAATTAATTTTATAAAAGCAAATTAAGATTGTTGCTGTAAAAATTAGAGTTAGCACTTTAATTTTGCATTGGATAATAGTAAAATAAGGCTTTATGTTGTTATTATAATCGTGATAGTTATTACATTTTTATACTTGCATATTTCATCAATCAAAACATTCTTGACAAGTCAACAATACGAAAAAATTACCTTTCAGAACTATTTAGTAGAAGCTTTAAGAAACTAAGACATAACGTGTCTAACTACAAAATTTGAATATGTCTGGATCAAACTACCCAGTTAACATAACACGTCATTACAACGTTGCAATTTGGTAAGTGGTGACATCATATAACCAAAAACACGACGTTAATTACGGTCAATTGTTACAACAAAATCACGTTCTATTATTACGTCATTGTAAGATTGTAACGTTTTCATTTTAGTTAATTAAAAATTCTTTAGTTTGTATTTATCAGTTTTTCTATAGCGATTTTAGAGCAGTCAATAAATTTCTTTTCTTTTTAATTAAGACTTCTTCGTTTTGATGAATTGCAAATTATTGGTTTAAGAATAGAAATTTTACAACGCTGTTTTATTTGGCGGAACTACAATTTAATCAATTACTTATTTTCAAAAATTTCAAACTTCAAGTGTCTTTTGTTATTCTTCTTACCAACAATTTTCCTGTTTTTTTATAACACACCCTTGTTGTAGTTAATTGAAAACAGGTGGCGCTTTATTTGTTGCTTCACGTTAAATTTAACCCAGACCGTCTTCACTGGGCTTATATTTTCTAGAAGAGTGTTATTCAGAATAACAGACGTTTGTTTCTGTTGTTTAAGCAAAGTCAGGATTTGTTTAGTTTGTTCTTGCACTGCCTAAAACAAGGAAATTGTCTAAAAAAATTGTAGGGTTTAAAGAGACAAAAGGTGTTTGCTGAGAAACATGTTCCTCTGTAAATAGAATAAAAACATCTTTTAAATAATATTTGCATACTTCTCGTAAAATACTGTTCTGAGTTAAAATGTATTTTGGGAGGCCTTTTTAGAAATGATCTTGAAGAAACACAGATTTCTTCATGTGATGATAATAAATTAATCACAGCACGTCCATTCTGATTTTTTGATTGTGATTGCAAAGGTTGAACTGTTTCTTTTAAAGTTTTTCTTTTGTTTGAAGGCGTATTTTGCACTTCAACTGAAAGAATGTCTGACGTAGCAATATTAGAAGTGTACTGTAGTTTGTTCAGTTTATTTTCAGCCGTGTTATAATCTTAAATAAAAACTGATATATGAATTCACTCACAACTTATAATATTATTTACCATATTCAAAAAAACACTTCTTAATTGAATAAGGCCTGACTTTTGTATGGAAGCCAATAAATTTCTTTTTTTCGGGGTGTAAGCCAACTTTTGCAAACTAAAGCTATGCCCAAACCAACACTTTCTACGAATCCTACTGCTATGAACGCCATCATCAATAACTGCATAAATAGGTAACTAATCAATATCAGTTATTATTAGAATTCATTCAATACATAACTAGAACGAGGATCAAAAGAAAATATCAATGTTTGATATTGGAAGTAGCACTAATACTCTTGATATTATAACACTAACTAATTTTTAACTGGTATGCTTAAAAAATTAATTTAATATAAATTTCATCTTATTTAAAATGATCGAGCTATCTTTGTGCTACACTCGCTGTACATGTTATACATATAAAACTACTTTATTTCAAATCATAAATTATGTTATTAACAATCTCTTCCCATATGGTTGTCGAAAATCTGGGTTCGATAATTTAACATTGTATAAACTTCTACATAAATGTAAAGATTTTAGAATACCCAGATTTTTTACAATTTTCTAGATCGCTGGGAACCCTGTAAAAAATTAAATCAAATATATTGGTGGTTTAGTTAAGTATTTTTTCTAATTTCAGCTTCCGTAAAATAAATAGTTTCCACAGCCACAGAAATGGACGTTGTAGTGGTGACAAAGATATGGATTAGAAAATCGAGAAAAAGTGTGAAAAAGGGTTAAAGGCGATGACCTTTATTTTTGATATTTTTAAATTTGTAAATAAATAATAAATATATATGTATTATATCGTATCGTATAAAATCTGTTTTTCAAGACTTGCACCTTTACTTTAATGTGCTTTATTTTCAAATGTTAACTATAAGATATCTGTTAAGCAGCCATTAATCGTTGAGCAACTGAAAAAATAGTATTTTTTAAGCAGTTTTAAAATCCAACAATTATACATCTTTTACAGTTAACTTCAGGTTGATTCTTGAACAAGTGCAAAAATTGTACATTTTAAACAGCTTTAAAATTAAATACTAAAATACCCATTTAGATTAACTTAAAGTTATCCTAACAGGTTGAACGTTAATCAAACAAAAAATGGTATCTTTTTAGTAGCTTTAAAATTCAACTGTGCACCGGGCGTTTCGATTAACTTTAGGTGAGCCCAACAAGTTGACCAATGAATAACTAAAAAGAAGTATCTTTTGAGTTGCTTTAAAAGTCGACAATAAGTTGTCCGTTTCGGTTAATTTCGGGTTATCCTAAAAGGTTGGCCGTTGAATACACGCAAGGTCAGTATAAGAGTATCCTATGGAAGGATTAAGTGGGACATAGTTCACCACTGGGTACTCTATGATCACATTTGCCAATCCAAAGCGGTTACCTTTATTACGACTTTTGGTTATTTTTGGCTGTGTGGGTCATAACAAGAAAAAAAACCAAATGAAAAATCAATAAAAAGCATTTAACACATAAAATATACAAGCAGACTATGCTAAAATACAAAAACTTTGACAACGAAAACATTACTTAAAATCGAAAGAAATAAAAAAGAAAAAAGTATAGTAAACTAAAAAAAATAAACAAAAATTTAAAAAAAATAATATATAAAGTTAATTATTATCACAAAGAATAGAAAAAAGTCAACACGCGTTAGATAAAACGAAAAGGTATTCAAAAAAAGTATTAATAATACTCAAATTAAAAACTTTGCTAAGCATATCCCTAGAAAAAAAGTGTGGTAAAGTGTAGAATAAGTTATCATTTTGTTCAAAAAAAGAGATTCATCAATCGAACAAAACTACCGTCTAATTAGTTTAATGTCGCATTTTTTCAAATTATCTACATAATTTATTACAAACGGAGTAACAGAAATCTAAATAAATATAGACAAATTATAGAGAAAACAGTTCAATATAACCTGAAAATGTACATGATCTTTTCAGATTACAAAAAGGTATTTGATATTGGATCATAATAAAAGGATTAAGTTACGCACTAGAACTAGATATCAGATGGAATGCCAAATTATTACAATAAAAACCATGGTCAAGAGGTACAAACAAAAAGAAACCCCAAACAAGATGATACGACGACACCAAAAAAATTGCAGAACTACCGTAATTAAAGATTGCACAAAAATAGGGAAAAGAAAGACGGTCACAGATAAAACGAACGTATGTCCAATAATAGGTACAAAAAACTAAAGAAAAAAGAAATTTTAGTACAAAATGTTTAATTTAATTATCAATAAATAAAAAAATATATTTGTTTAAGTAGTTATTGCCAAACAAATTTCAAATTTAATTTAATCCGTAGCTGTTTTTTTTAAATATTTATTTGTAGCAGCTAAATTTATACTGCAACCTTCTAGGTAACGTCATTTGTAGAATATACAATGCCAAGATTAAATTTGTTTAATAATAATTAAAAAATAAAATAATGTATTGTAAAATGTACAAAATATAAAAATAAAACTTAATGTGCCGGTGCCATTGACGTAGTTAGAGCTACTTCCTTTTGGTCAAGAGAGGGTGCGCTTTAGCTATCTAAAAGTATAATCACGTGCGTGTTTTAGTTTGTTAAATAGCTATTAGAAATTTTGTCTTTTTACAAATCTCTCTAACAAGACCTACCCCAAATGATATAAAAATAAAGTAAATTAAATTTACAGAAACTAATACACATTTGACTATTTCATTTGCTAAAGTTAATGTGAGAATTGAACTTAAAAAGTAATTTCATGTAAATAAATGTTTTGAGATGTGTTTATCAGTTATATATTCTGTTAGATGTGTTACATAATAATTTCTTCGTTTAATTATAACTAAGGTAATCCATTATTTTTAACTTATTAGCTCATGTCACTTAATCTATTTAATTTTTTTTTAATAAATTTTTTTTTTCAATTTTTACCAATTATTATTATTGTTTACACCAACAGACATTTCTTGAAAACAAATTTGTATAAGATTCTTTCCGTCGGCCGCATGACTAGCGACATCTTGAATCATTTACAATAAAAATTAATTGTGCATTACCTATATACAGCAGAAATTGGTTAGTAAGCAGTCGGTTACTAAGTAAAAACGTTTACAGAGTAAGAATTCCGGCAGTTCGGAATCCCAAATAGTTTAATAAGTAAGTTGAGTTCCATTATTATATAATTTTTGACGGTAAGAAAGATCTTCAAAATTCTTTTATACTAAAATTTTTAAGGAATTTATATATATTTTGAAGGTAAACATTTGAGTTTAAAAAAATTGATTGTTTAAATATATACATAGATTTAGATATACATATATAATATAATATAAATGTGCCCTAAAATAACGGATGTAACAGAGAAGTAACACTTGTATTAACTTATTCATCTTTAAAAATTACGCCTATCAATTCTTTATAAAAATAACTAACAATGACAGTCTTGTAAAAGCTACGTAGATTACTTTGCCGACATATAGGGTTTGTTGTAAAATTTTACATTATTTGAATAGCAGTACTTGTTAATACTAAGATGAGTACGTCTTCCGGGTTTGGACCGTGTCATTGTTGTAACCGAAGTTGTCGACGGTTTGCCTACTCTTATAAGAGGCTTCATCAAGGCGTGAGAGAAATTAAAAAATTTAAACAAGCAACCGAAATCTAACTAAAAACTTCTCAAAATTTAGGTAATCAACTTGTGAACCAAACCAGGTTCTAAACCCCATAGAAATAGTTTAAGGAAAAGTAGTTTCCGTATAAAAAGAAGAAGTATAGTCACAGCTGCTTATGCTCAACTTTGCTTGAGTTACGGTTTAAAGGGGGCGTGGTTTTGATAAAGGAGTAATGACCAAGAAACAAAGAATCCAAGAATCGTAAAGTTTTATCTACCACTAATTCCTTAAAAACGGTCGTCAATTTATTTAGTTTGGCTCTTACTTTAGAACAGGACTTGGTGCTTATCTAATGGTTTGAATTTACGAAAGTGGGCGAAACGTACTTGTTAAGTTGAAGATGTCAGATGTCGATTAAAATTAAGTTACTAGTAAATAATTTTTTAAAGAATTTGTATACATTTAGACACAATTAAGAAAAATTACAATTAAACATTTTAAGAAGTTTAAGCTAAAAAGTAGGTATGTCAACGGTCGCTTGAATTACTTATTAAACGATTTACACTGTACAATGGTATTCTGTGCTTGTAGTACTTTCCAGTGCAGTAAAAATAAGCACTTATTGTTATTATTGCTGAACCAGGTAAACCACCTATTGAGATCAAGCTTCTTTCTCAAATTTAAAAAATATTTAAAAAAATAGTTTCGAATAGAATATTCAATAGCCAGTTTGCTTTTGCTTTGAAAAAAATTAATGGCTTAAACGAAAGTACCGTAAATACAGTCAAATCATGATTTAAAATTCAAACCTTAGTGAAAAATAGGTACAACAAGAATTAGAAACTTGATGTAATATGCGTTTTAAAACAAGAAAAATAGGCACTGGTTAGTATCTAGTAATAGGAGAGATTATTTTCCCACTTCAAAGTTAACCAAACGTGACCAGAACTAGTATAAAAAACGACGCTGCCGCGTACAGGGCTACTTTTCGTGAACCGAGTTTCTATCTATCTTTCTAGAACTGTTAACTTTCAATCCGGTCCAGTCTTAAAACCTGTGCCGTTAACTATCCAGAATAATAACCAATTTTGCTATGTACCTGATTCTTCCTAATTTACAATTTCATACATTTGTATAACCGCCATTTCATATTTCATAAATTCATTCGTGTATTCATCTTATTGCATATAATTTATTTCATTTCCATAATTGTGCTTAGCCAATCATTACCGTATGGTACTGTAAGTTAAGTTTTCTTTATTGCTTCACCACCGAATATTTTTTATTTTCCTTCGTTATTGTTGTCATCACCTTTAAGTAATTTACTCATTATTCCTTCAAAGTTAAAATTATATTACTTTATTTATATTTAATATCTTTACGATGTCCAAACGGCGGGTTTTCTATAAGTGGGGGCATACGGACACCTTATATAAATAAACGCAACACGATACAAAACCAAGTTACTTAAACTTTCCGAGACAGAATCTCTACGTTTACTTACCGCTGTTGTTAAAGTAACTAACATCGATAGCTTACACAAACACAGATTTCACCATGCCAATTGATCTTGAATTATTCGGAAAATCACTTCAACATTTTGTTTACCGCATAGATACCGAAAAAAATACCAACAGTTTATATTACCAAAACTTAGCTGTAACTCGTATTAAAACTCGCTTTTGTTTGTTTCGGATAGATACCAGAAAATATCTATTTATTTCATTGCAAGTAAATGTCAAAATAACATTGTCACTAGTTCATTTCTAAAAGAAAAGAATTTGTTAACACGTAGAGTGTAACACTCATTCTTGGCACGCATCCTGTACAAAGTTTTTATAGAATTTATAATTATCAAGTATGAATTTTTTCATCTTCGTTACACCGTTAAATTAAACGTAGTTTCCCGTGATTTGAGCTACCTTGATTAAGAAATTACTTTCCGATAACACGTGTATTTCTTATTATTCGCACTACTGACATATGTGAACTGTAATCAGTTTTGTAGCTCCTAAAGCCTCGTATCATTAACCTAAATGCAATAAATTACGACCAATTAAACACCTTCATTTTGACCTGCAATTAACGTCCGATTACAGGTTATAGTCAACTACGTCGTCGTAATCTATGAAATTTCTTACTCAGCCGACCCAAAGAAATATAACTACAGTGTTGCATGTTTTATTTTAATTACAGACGTATCCTTTATTAAGAAATAAAGTTTTGTTTTGTTACGAGTATAATTATAGTTTAATTAACCAATAGCCATGGATCGATAACTAAAACCAAGGAGAGATTACAAAAGTTCTTTAATTTGATAAACGGGTAGTTTTAGGGTTTGTTGTAGATTAAGTAAAATATTTACAGATTAAAAGAAATAAAAACAAAACTTCTAGATTTGGTTACAAGAACATTCCATTCAACAATAGGGTAGTAAAACCAAAAAGTAAAAAGTAGACAAAATATGATTTTGCCTACACATACTTTAAATTGAATCTAAGCAGTTTTTCAAAAAAGCTAGAATTAAATATTATGTAAAAAATAACCAAGATCAAGATTTTTTTTTAATATTGCAAAACATGCACATTCTGAATATTTTTTAATAATGCATGTATTTGTCGTGTATCTCCGATATAAAACTTTATTGATCTTAATTCTATTTTATTGTCGCAGTTATCGACGTTTTAATAGTAGTGGCAACTTAACGGAGAAGTTGAAACTATCAAAACAGTTCTTCGTGAAAAAAATTAATCGAGCTACGTTTTGTTGGCCGCTGCGCTAGCTTTATCAGACTAAACTCAACTGTAGACGCAAAATGTTTGCCTTAACATACAAGTATTTAACAATTTTTTTTTATTGTAATAGAAAAAAAACATATAACTTTTTTGACAAAGACATAACTCACACATCATGTGACATAGTATGAAATATTTGATTAGTTTCATTTTTGAGTCCCCACTTCAAAAAATCTATTTAATATAAACGTACATTATAATGAATCAATTTTTAAAAGAATATATAACAATACCTTGTAGTAAAAATATTATTACCTGATTATAACATACATAGTTTTGTTTGAAAGAACAAACAAAAAACTGTTAATCGCATAAGAAACATCAATATCATTGCAAAAACAAAGAGATAGAAATAGCTCTAGTTCTTTATCATATTGATACTGGCCATATTTTTGATTTGGGCAACCCTAAATTTTAGATGTGGAATCTAAATTCAAGAAAGTTAATTGCTTAAAATGAATTTTATCAACAATTATAATAATAATGTAGATTTTAACACAAATCCATAAATGTAATGACATTTTTTGTTATCTATTGGTTCTTTAGAGTAGATCGTAAATTAACTAACACGATGAAAACAACTTTAAAAAAAAATGTTTGTCACGTGGTTGACACTTAACCCACACAGCACGCGAGATGCAATGGATATACATATTTATCCATATAATATCCATTGATGTACATCCATAGTTTAATATCCATTGTATATGCACCTTATATACATTCATGGATATCTGTGAAATAGGATTATCTTAAGTGTTATAAGTGTTATGTTCGGAAACATTTTTTTTTATGTATCATGTTACATAATTTTGTGAGTTGCTATTTTTTATCAAAATTATTTAGAAATAATTATATTCTCTAAAATTTAACATTTGTAGTAAATATTTAACATGCAACAACAAATTTAATGAAAAATTGAAAAAGTAAAAAAAAATACTTGGCGCGGTTTAATTTAAACTTTCTTCGTTGTTCGTTTGTTTCCTTAAGGTTTTCGCGTATTGCACACTGTTGCACACACGCAAGCTTTTTGGCTTTTTGTTTAGCTTGTATTTATCGTATGCAAACCATTTTGTGCTTTAAAATTTCGAAAAAATATGTTTGTTTTTCATCATTTAGGATGGATTAACAGAATAAGTAAGTATTAAATTCAAATATAAATTATTTCTTAATAATAAATATATAACCTAAAAACTAACACGTTTTTGAGAAAATATATAATGACTTTGGAATTTGTAATCTAAGAGCCAGTTTGTAAGTTATCTACAATTTCTGAATTCATTATTCTTATTGCTGAGTTGTATTTAATTGAAATTTTTTTTTAGATCGATTCAATCTACTTTGTTGGATGAAAAGATACAGCAAACGAGACATGTTTTAACCAAGTAATTGGTCTGGATCAAGCAAAACAAATTTGTAAAAATATTTTAAATTTCATTTATGGTAAGAGGCTTCAAAGTATTTTATAGTTTATAGGTTAAAACTTAAAACATTAACTTTATATGTATATTAACGTAATGCGATTTCAAGTGCATTACTGCCAAACTTGACTTTCATGTTGTATTTTATTTCACGACTTTTTACAAAGCAATTCTTTATAATTACTTCAAAAACTTCAAAATTTAGTTTAGAAATTGCTAAAAAAGTGCATAAGTTATTTGAGTAGCATTACAATGTAATTTTTATTTTACAGTATCCATAAGAAAAAATTCAAATTGTGGTGCAGCTTTATAACACGCAATAAACACCAGGAGTAGTGGGTACGAAAGACGCCAATAAACATAAGCACAGAATGAATGTAAATAGGTTTTTTATATTTTTTAAATTTTTTTCAGTACATATATGGACATTGTATGTTAAGTTTTCAAATTGTTTTATTAATTAAATTAAAAATGAAAATACCATTGTATGCATTTAATTTGTGTTAAGTTGCTAACATTGCCAATGCTTTTAAAATTGCGCACTATTTATGTGATGGCAAAGTACATATTATATTGCACAGATTTCACTGGCATTCTGCATTTAACTTGTATTAATATACATAACTTGCCGATATTGGTTCGATGCAATTTCTGCATTGGCAAGATTCATTCAGCAATATATCGGCCGGTGTGTCACCTGGTTACCGGTAGTGTACTTCATTTTAGTACATTGCCAGCATTCTGAGTGTCGGCTAAGGAATACATTGCCAGTACAGATGTGTTTATTGGGTAAAGACAAGGTATTTTTGCATATTTGAATTTACTTTTGCTGTACATTAATCTAGTAAGTATTTGGATTCCTATAATATAAATAATGGATAAAAGCTCTAGAAAAATGAGAGAATGTGTAAATAAAAAAAGTTCGATTATGTTTGAGTGAAAATGAACAAGTGGTCATATTTTCTGTGGACCAACCGGAGTTGTTGCATCTGGAAAATATCACTATTGGCATTTTGTATTGACTTTATTTGACGTGTGGCCATATTTTTTGTTAATATATAGATATGCACATATATTTTACCTACATATGAAGGTTCTATAAAAAAATGAATCTTTATTATACTTTAATTAAATGTTCATTTAACCTCCATATGTATGTATTTTGTACGTTCATATGACTGTTCAATATATCTCCATATGGATGTAAAATGTTTATCCACCTGGAGGTCCTATGGACATACTATGAAGATCTTTCCGTGACCGAATGATATATCCAGTGGACCTCCATCCTTGCTCCATAATATTAAATATGGATGTTCGATGCACCTCCAGTATCCATGGTTGGTGTGTACATTTCATATCCATTGGATATGCTTGTGCTGTGTGGGAAGTTACAATACATTTGAATAATTAATGTTGTTTTATGTTTAAATAGATTTATAATTCGAACAATTTGTTACAGTGTTTTTTGTTTGAATTACTTATTTTTTTAAATTTACAATAATCGACGTCAGACTAATAAAACATTTTAATATTAAATTTAAACGTGTACGTCTACAATTAAATAAACGTTTTAAAAACAGTATCTTCAATAAAGTTAATTTATTAACAGAATCTTGAAAATTTCTATAAAGTCGCACAAAAAAAAAACATCCAAGCTTGAAAAGTAAATTGGTCTAACGAGCATTTTAGAAATATATTACTCTTGGAAAAGAATTTAGCTTTGTAATTAAAAACGTCTTAATGTGGATATAAAATAAAAATACCTTCGTAATTACAGTTTCTGTTCCACCTAAATAAGAACTCGACAGAAAGTTTTACAACTAATCTATCTAGAGCCGATAAAAGTTAAACGTAATCTTTTAGACAATTAAACATCAATAATTTTTAGCATCAATTACATAAAATATTTGTGTAAATTATATACATACGTGTTACTTGCCATTACAAATTTATAGAAACTCTAAAACGTTGCATTTGGAACTTAATTAAACGCAAGCAAAATAACAGGTTTAAAATGAAATCAATTTTTAATATTTATTATTTTTTAAGTTTAGTAGATAAAATACTTAATGGTATTTTAATACATTTTTAGTAATATTTTTACTAGTCAATACTATATATATTAGAAATTATTGAGTTTGCTGGTATGATCATCCAATTTCGAAAGGTAATTTGTTCAATGTCAAGCACGAATAACCACTACCATGCTTGAGTAATAAATATCTCTAGGATACACTGCTTGTGTACTTTGTTGTGTAAGCAATATTTATTTATAATAAAGGTTAAGTTAGAATTTTCTTGTTGAAATTATATTTATTGGTGTGATAATAAACATGTATATAATTTTAATTAACAAAATTTTGTGATGGTAATTGCAAGTACGTTCTAATAAAAACAATAACTTGGCGTTGCATTTGTACATGCGTTTTATAAAATCGTTTTAAAGCTGTATTTTATTGTCTGTAGTTTTTGTTGTTTTGATGTAAATTTGCAGTTAAAAATATTAGTTTAGATAATATCTATACCGATATAATTTTTTTCGCAACAATACAATTGAGTGCAACTAAAACAATCGTACAGTATGTTCTGCATTCTAATCTAGTTTGCAATTAAAATAGTTGGATTCAATGTTAATTGCAATTTTTTATTAAAACGGTAAAAAATAAGTTGCACATATAACAAATATATAGGTTTTAAAATATAACTTTTAATTAATTTTTAAAATAAATTTGTAGCATGTAGTAAACACATACAAATAACAAGTACAGATGTGACTTTTATTAATTAAATATGTTTTTTGTTAAAGTTAACATAAATTTAAAAATACTACTATAATTTAGTTTTGATTTATAATTAAAAGAAGTGTATTTATATTTTAAGTATGACACGTACAAAATCATTTTTTCTTATAGCATTAGCCGAAACAAATAAATTGTAATTTTTATGTTGTCTTTAATATGATAATTTAATACAGAAACACTAAACCTTTTTTAATGTTTGCATATTTGCATAAATTTAAAAACAATTTAAGCTAACATGCGTCTTAAATACATAGATTTATGTAATAACAGATATTAACACTTATTGCTAAAAACGGTTCGTTTTCGTATATTAAATATTTTTACATGTGACGGTTTTGGTTTTTTTTTTTGCAATGCATTACTCATTTCAACTTTTATATTAAGATTGATGCACTGTATTACAAATAATTTTTTAGTCAAAACACTTGTATGATTTAAAACAATACAATTTAAGTTTAATAACAAAAAATTGTATAAATTAATAATTATTGTTTATATTTAAAATTTACAAAATATTTTATTAGTTACATTTTTGGAAATGCTTAGCATTGTTTTTGATTAAGATTAAACTAAAAAAAATATATAAATTTAAAGTTTTTTCACACTTAATTCTACGTCTATTACTGAATAAAATCCGTTTGCTCTTATTGACAGTTAATTCTGTTCAACTGTAGTACGTAATCAATTTACAAAATTAGGTTTGACTACAGCTTACTTACAAATCGATATATAATTTAGATTACAAACGCATTGCGTATAAAATTACAAGTAACTAAGATATCTGTTGAAAACAAATAAAAAACTGGTGTAATGTATACGATTTAGTTTATATATTAAATGTTAAACACGGTTTAATAAGTGTTTTTAATGCAATTTAAAATATCCATGTTAAATGCAACAATATAATTTTATATTTACATAATTTTAAAGCATAATGAGCACAATATAATTTGTTTTTATTGTTGACGTAGTTAAAACATTTTTTTTGTTGTTTTGAAGTATAGATAAAATAAAATTTATGTATTAATAAATAAAAAAATCGATAACTTAACGTTAAACGACTAACGTTTCTTATAAAACGTTTTTAATTTATACATATAAATAAAAAATGCTATTTCATATTTTTTTAAATAGTATTAAATCATTTTTGTTTTTAATCTTTACTAAAGATATACTAAATTTAAAAAAAATATATTGGTTGCTTTCTTACGCTTACAAATTTAGGTGTAAGATTCGATTGTCTTTACAAGTTGCGTGCAATTGCAAACTGGTGTTAAAATATTTATTTAAAGTTTCACAAATACAATGTAAAATTACTAAAAAGTCTTTTCTTATAATTTCATGAAATTTGTACGGTTAATGTACGTTTATACATATGCGGGTCAAACCAAAATGATTCAGATGAAGTCAAATTTCCGACTACAAAATGCATTCAATTTTGTTATATAGCAACTAACTAATTAAACTTTTTAAATAACGGGAAAATCAACAAACTAAAAAAAACTTAAACCTATTTTATGAATTTTAATGTAAAGGAAAAAAGTAAAGTTTGCCTGGAAATTTGTACAGCATTTGGTAAAGATTTATAAAACTAGTCATACAAAAAAATTTAAATATTTTTGTTAATGGCATATATTTGCTATTTTGCTCATAATTTGCTACAATGAAACCATTTTTTTTTATTATCAAAGACAAAAAATAAGCAAAACTTATTACTTATTATTAAACAAAGTAATAACACAAACATTATACTACAAATGATGGTAAAATATTTGTTTAGAAGTAATTTGTAAAAAAAATTACACAATTAATAAATTATTGCTTTTCATTCTTAGACAAACTTTACTAAATAGTTATAATTGTTAATTCTAATGGAGTAGTAGCTAATAGTTTTAACTATTTACGGTTTAAGCGGGGTCTGATATGCCAAGCAAAATTCTTACCGAATTAAAATTACGCCTGGAAGTGATTTCAAAAAAGTTGTATACGTTTTTCTAACATTATTCTTAAAGATATTAAAAAAAAAACATTTACTTTTTACAAAAAAAAACCAGAAAGCGATTAAATAAAACAACAAAAAAATAAATTGTTGTGATTTTATGTTGTAGATGTTTCAAGATTAGTACCAATTCAAAAAAAAACGTTTAAAAGTAACAATTAAAAAGTTTTAGAAAATACTGTTACAGGTTACATTGATAAATTCAAAGGTTTAAATAATATAATATCTAAAAAAAAACCTAATTGAATCCGAACTGCATATCTGTAAAGTTGACATTAAAGCAAAGATAATAAATTTAGAAATTACGGTATGAATGTGTAATAATAACAAAAAATAAAATGTTGAGTTTATAATAATTTGTTTCTACTACTAGAACTCGTCTCACGTAAAATTGGGAACGTCAATTGTTTTTCGCGCACTTAATGTTATACTAACATATTTGTTAGCGATGTAACATAATAATCGAAATAATATGTATTAAAAACTACACGTTTAGTGAACCGCATATTAAAAATAGTATTAAATAATATGATACTAAAATTGCATTGGTTGCAACTTAAAATCCAGAAGTGTGTATCATAATTCCAAATCATTTAAAAATTAAACACATATGTACATGTCAATAATTTAGTTATTATGATTATGAATAACAAGTAGTTTTGTAACATAAACGTGTTGTTTGTGGAGGTTTATGTGAAATAATGTTTTAAACAAATTATCTAAGAATGTATTTTCACCGCAAATCTATTATTTTTTGAGAATACCTATTAATTTTATTAAATAAACAATCGCACATTAAAAAATAGCTTCAAAAAACTGAGATGCATGATTGTACGTTACTGTAGTCTAATCACGGCCAAACGGCGGTAGTTAACATACATGCGTTCTTGTGTTGATCCTCTTTTCAGCTGGGTATAGTCATGTATTCATTCAAATTGGACATGGCAATGTACCCCAATGCTACAAGAATAATCATTTAAATACGGTTATGTCCAATCCGACATAACCAGATAAAGTCAAAAAGCTACTCAAAATAGAACATGTCCTCAGCAAAAGTAAACCTTTTTTTCCCGATAACTTTTGTAATGTCTGTAAAAAATTAAGTTTGAATGGGCATTTATGCAACCACATTTACGCTTGTGTGTAAAATATTTTGAATGATAAACGGCCCTATTCTAATTCACATCGTTAAAAGTTAGCGCTCGCTAATATTAACGATATCGCTAAATTGCCTAAATGCTATTCTAATCTTTACGGAGGCGCTAAAAGTTAACGATACTGTCGCTAAAATTTACTGTTAACCACTCATTTTAAAGACGACAAATTCGTTGCTGTTAAAAGTTAACGATTACGAAAAATGTAAAGTTGTTGAATAAACTAACCTTAAAACACGGCTCAAGATGCTGTTTTAATTTATTAGTTCAGAAATATATAATATTAAAATGAAATTAAAGTGTAAATGTTTATAACATTGCTTTTGTAACATTGTTTTACTTTAAAGAACAATTCGTAACATTTTTTCGAATCTTTTTATTAAAAGCTTTTTCGATGTAAAAAGGTGTGGTTCATAAAGTAATTGAAATATACTAAAATCTGTTTAGATCTGCTGAATTAAGCATGTATTAAAGTAATCCTAGTTTTGATCAGATGGCATTTATTTGTTACTAAATACCTACATACATAGATGTTTTTTCTTTCTTAGAACATTGATCTGTGCATCATTATTTAAAAGATGTTTAATTGTTTTTATGTATTCTTATATTATCTACAACAAAAATCTGTTTACATACTACAATACTCAGTCATTTTTCTCGATTCTACTGATTATACATAAAAAATTAAGCATTTACCAAATACGGTTTAGTATCCTACACTGCATCTGTATGATTTTTTCAGTTTTACTTCAAAAATTATAAATGTAAAAATGAAAAACAAAAAAAAACGTTTACACCAATGTTATCTTCATCACTATTTTTCAATGTGTGCTCATCGAGTATTATGTTCTTGCAACTTGCTAAGTAACAACATCATCAATCCACAAATTTCTGTTATAACTTTTTCCTTCAAACCGAACTCAACAAGAATTTTCTCGATTATCTGGTATAGCACGATAATTAATTTTCTGAACTGAAATCTTCATTCATTGATTCAAGTACATTTAATGAAACCGTGTGATTGTTTTTAAGATACTTGAAATTGTGCAAACCACTAATGTTTTCAAAGATATTAATATTGCCTGCTGAGCTTCTAAAATTTCTCTCCTAATAAGAACAACAATACTTATGTAAAAAATAATCTTTAAATATTTAGATATTTACCTTATTTGCTTTAAAAAACTGTCGATTTTACATTCACAGCTTGTTGGGTTGCCGTATATAAAAGTAACAATCATACACTAACAAATTTCTTTTATTAAAAAACTACGGCGTTATAAATTATATTTAGACTTTCAAACATAAAATTTCTTTAATTTACTAATTATACAGTTTATTTACATACTCTAACCCTGCTTTAACCTACAAATCTGTCATAACAGCTGAGAGAAAGGCACTGTTGCCACATTGTCAATACGTTAAAAATGTTCGTCGTTAACTTTTTAGCGACTTACGATTTAGAATAGCTTTTAAAACATTGATCGCTAAAATTGACGCTAACTTTTAGAAGTTAACGTTATCGTTTATTTTAACGATGGTAAATTGGAATAGAGCCGAAATTATGTTATTTGGATTACACGTTAAAGCATCAGGCGACATGCGCGTTTATATAGCCCATTGCTGCCTACTGTTATGTAAATATTTATGTCATTTATGTGTTGTTTCTCTGCTTTGTATGTGAGATACCAACAAATCAAGAAGTACCACTGTTACTAATTTGTAAAAATATCAGTGATTTTATAAAATCGGTACTTTTCACATTCGGTCATGTTATTGTAAAATCGTTATTTCGTGTTTGTTGTAAAATTGTGATTTCGTGAAGAATGGTTAGTAGTTTTTGTTGTCGGTAATGATATGAACATTGAAACGGCGATAAGATACTGCGCGATGTCGCTACATTTATTGAACACGGTTCCATTAATAAGTTGAGTTTCGTAATTCGAGAATGTCATACGAAAGTCGTTATCACGTCACGCGTTAAAATCACTGATATCAAAAAATCGAAGTAACCTTAAGCGATATCGTGGCTTTTCAATAATACTGTGAAAAGTCACGATATCGGAAAAGTCACGATATCGCTCATCACTATTTGTGTGAGTACATATACCGTATTGTTTGTGTGGTTGTTAATTTATTTTACTGTAAATATGAAAACCAATGTTGGCTCAATTAACAGTGCAGTAAGAAAAAAGCACTGTAAGCGTGTAACATCTAGAAAATCTAATAACCGATAAGTAGTGTAACAATATTAAAGCATAAACTAGTTATACATTAGGTTATGAAAACCCAAACGTTTTCGCGCCTTTCATCACTTTTTATGTCTCATAAAGGACAATGACAAGGACAATGCAATTTTAATACTACTGTCCTGTTTCGTTACAATATGTATGCCAACGTGGATTTGTATTTAAAATAGTTTAAAAAACCTTGCAAGCACAACACTAAAACCTTAAAATGTCATGAAGTTTTCTTAAAATACAAAAAGATATAAAGAAAGACATTCTATCAAATTCCTGGTGTCCGTTTTTCTACCTTCAAGGAGACGTAAGCGAGAACATACAGCTGAACAAAAAGAGAAGCCTAAAGATATTACTGTATTTTACTATTTCCTTTGTGGAAAAGGTATTTTGCTAGTTTTTCGACAATTTTTAATGGTTGCATTTAATATTACAAAAAACAGACCGAGTACTGTAGCCAAAAAGATTTAGAAAAGCAGTGTTCTAAAAAAACGTCGAGGAGGTGAATTTTATTAGGTGCTTTAAAAACCATAATATTCAAAAATTTTTAAACGTTTTACCAGCAACAGAAAGTC
The DNA here is from genome assembly GCA_035610365.1 of Aquatica leii. Classification (NCBI taxonomy): domain Eukaryota; kingdom Metazoa; phylum Arthropoda; class Insecta; order Coleoptera; family Lampyridae; genus Aquatica; species Aquatica leii. The sequence continues at coordinate 214,746,282 of CM069432.1, read as the reverse complement.
ATTACAGTGTCCATAAATCTATTTATCTGTTGAACTTAATTTGTCCAAATTATACAGATTCTATAGCTCAAGTACTGACAAATGTTGCAAAGTAACGCTGTCTATGTTTAAAAGAGTGTTTTATTCCAAATTCAATACTTTTTGCCAGCTACCGATGTATGCGGAACATGTTTAAATTTAAAGAACGCTGTTAAAAATAATAAAAACTGAACTCAAAGTGCATCAAGGGCTAATACTTTTTATAAATTGATGCAAGAAGATCATCCTGATAGCATTGCTTAAGACGCCAATACGCGACGCATTTTACAGACGACAGACAAGTTTTTGCTGCGTTGATATTCAATTTAAACGATCCAGTGTTTTATACATAAAATGAAACGGAAGCTAGTCGTGGAGCCGTAACAATAAAATTTGCATTGTTTGTACTTTTGCAGTCATTAACTTTGCAAAATAATGTTGTTACCACTTAACTTTTTTGTGACGGCTGTGGGGGGAAAATAAAAATGCCTACGTTATTCATGTTTTAATGTATTTGTTGCGCGTTGTAGCTCTCCCACACATTCAAGAGATTGTAATACATTTTCCAGTAAGAGAACATAGATTTTTGCGAACGGGTAGGATCTTTGGACGGGTAGAAAAAATTCTGACGCGTAAACCCATAACTAAAAATTCCAAAAAATATGTAGAGGTTTATCGACAAGTGGAACAAGTCAAAAGATTGGGACAAGAGTGATATCTATATTACATTAAAAACATTAAGAAATTTTTATTGGTTTTAATTTTTTTTAATTTTAAATTATTAATTAGTGCTTTTTTAGTCATTTTTTTACATTATTATAAATATTACTGCAATATTTCAAGTTTGTTAATTTACAAATGTTTTTTATTAGTTTAAAACTGTTTATTAATAAACTACCCATGTGCTAAAGAATTTTATACAAACAGTATGTAAAATTATTGATTTTACAATACATTAGATCTTCAAGTATTTACAAAGTTAAAGCAAAATTGATGTAATTGAATATCGATAAAATTCTTTTCAAATTGACATTGTAAACAAAAACAAAATAATAAAATATTTTTAAAAAGATTATTTTGTTGATGTTTAAACTTCCGTTTTATGTCATGTGGACCTAAACAGGACAACAGAGTTAAAATGCAAAAAAAAAACAATAAATATTTGTGTTTTTAAGTAAATTTTATAATAGACTAAAACTTATCATTAGAATAACATTTTTGTTTTAATATGTTTCAAAGCTTTTATTACAAAAAATTGTCTTATAAAGTTTTTTTGTCAGTAATGTAGTTTTATTAGTATACGTAAAACGAATACAAAGTTAATATAAAAAACTAACAAACTATTGAGATTATACTAAGATTGACGAAAGTTGCAGTTTTGCGGCAAGTAGTTTATCGTGCGGTTTTTCCACAAACAGTATCTCCTGGAAGAACGCCAGGTGATATTCTAGGGATGATTCCCACTGTGACCCACCTCTCACCGGCGATAACCCTTCACGTACTAAATCCATCGAGAAGCATACATCGAGGTTCGACAGCACATAGACAAATAAGTGCTTTGTGTGAGAATCAATAATGCGGAATCTGGGGTTTTCAACGTTTCTTTTTCTTTTCGTATAAAATAAATAACGTCTGATAGGTTCTTTAAATTATTGTATAGTATCAATCAATTTTTGTTTTGTTTTATATAACAATGTTTTAAGTCTTTTTAAAAAATTGTTTTTATTTAACAAACGAGAACATGTAACACAATTTTATTCTGTTTTGTTTAAAATGTACATATAATTATCTGTAATTTCAGTTTTTACTTTTGTTTACAAGAATTTTACAAGTACTAAATTTTATTAAACTTAACTTTAAATTAAAAATATAAATCAACTTACATAGTATTAACTATGATTACTATCTTAAACATACAAATTATTTTTAATTTTTTTATTACAAATATTTTATTATGCATTTATTAAAATTAAAAATTAAAACAAAACTTATATTTAAACCATTTTGATTAATCAAACGTTACTTAACTTAACACAAATTCTTATTTTGAAAAATAAAAAACAACATTTGACGTAGTTCTGGTTTTAAGTAGATCAGGCAGCAATTACTAAAATAGACAATAATTTACCCAATCTTGCAATGTAGAATAATTTGTTATTGAGTCATCTAAATACTTGTATTTCCAGGTAGAAACCTTTAGGGTATAGGTATTGTCAAAAACGCCTGCGAAATTAACTAAAGCAAAATTTTACAAATGTTTTACTAGATTATTGTTTAAAATCGCAAAGTCAAAATAATTAGTTCGGTCATAGGTCAATAGCTGAATGTACACGGAAAGTTTTATCAAGCGATTTGAGCAATTTATCGCTAGCTTTACAAAATGGCTTAGACAAAACTGCTAGTTAGAGAAACGTCTAAATAAAGAACATTGGACGAGTAAATTTCAACGATAATTTGGACCGATAGTTCGGTGACAATAATTCGGTCGAGATAAATCCGCCAACAATTTATAAAACCTCATATGTGTGTTAGTACTAGTCAAAAGTTGCACCGGCAGTTGTGGCAAAATGCTTGTCCCGAATACAGCAACAAACACATAAAACATAATATCTACAAAGAACTAGTTGCTTATTTTAAACAGTTTTTCAAAAAAGCAGAAAAAGCAAGCAAAAATTACAAAACCTTAGAACAGCTTTTCGGAAAAACTAAAAAAATAGAAGATTCGAAAAAAAACAAAGCTGGATTTGACGATATTTATGTACCCAGTTGTGGTACATTGATTTACTATTCTTCACAAGCAATGACAAATTACCACGGCAAAACCTCGATAGTCGAAAATGAAGTTTTCTTACTAATATCATCAGGATCGTCTTTTTGTAATTGCCTAAGAAGCGGCATATGGTAAAGTAAGTAAAGCAGTATTTTAGTTGCTGTTGTGTAAAAACTCACTATTTTGAACAACAGAGCAGCTGCGACTACACCAAAAACCTTCATTTATATTGCAAGTTTATGTACCAATTAATTAAGTCAATGTAGTTTATCTTTATTTGCTCACCTGTGTTGTGTTATAAAGTGATCCGTGTTTCCCCTATTTACAATTTTACCTTTACAATTTCTTTTTTTTTACATTTATCTTTAGATTAATTTTTTTTCTTCTCCTCTTAGCCGTTTCCTTCTTCTCCATACTTGTTCCATCTACTCCGCTCGTTTGCCGTTTTTTTCTAAGATTTCCTCTAACTTTTTAACTTCTTCTCTTAACTCCTTGCATTTATTCCTCATGTGTTTAAGGTCCTCTGTCTCTTCTTTACATAGTTTACACATCCTGTTTTTTTTTAGTATTTATTTCCGAACTCTTCGTTGCCACATCTAAACCTTGCTATCATTTTTTTCTTTTGCTTATGTTCTCTTACCCTTTTAGATATTATCGAACTATTTCTCCTTCTCCTCATTATTCTGCTTTATCGTGTAACCCAGGTATGTAAGTTCCTTCACCTGCTGCACTTCTTTTCCTCTTTATATCCAAATTTGTTTTTCTAGATCCTTTTTTAAATACCATTATTTTTGTTTTCTCTGTATTACCTCAATTTTTTTCATGTATTTTTTCAGCGTCTTGATCATCTCGTTTATTTCTTTTTCCTCCTTAGCCACCAACATTATGTCATCCGCATACGCCAACGACCACACTTTTACTTTTCCTAATACGATCCCTCCTATCTGTTGTCCTCTCATTGTGTCCTCCAAATCTCCCGTAAATACTGCAGACAGACTTACTCTCTCCTTGTAACAAATTTCTCGCTCTTTTCTCTATTTTACTTTCACCCTGCTTTTCGCATCTTTGTAAATTTCCTCCCTTCTTTCTATTAATCTATTCCCACAGCTTTCCCTGTTCACTCTGTCAATAACGGCTGTTATATTTACGAACAGAGCCACTATTTTCCCGCTTGTCCGCCTGGTACTAATTTCTTTTTCTCTTTTTCTTTCTGTAGTCTTTCTTGTAGCACTGTCGCATATAATTTGTATGCCGTGCTTAATAATGTCACCTCTCTATAATTTTTCAATTCCTTTCTGTCTTTTTTTTGTGTATCGAGCAGTTAATTCCCTCTCTCCGTCTCTCCGTCTCTCCGGGAATCATTTCCTTTTCTATATTTTATTCACTTTGTTTTTCTTTTTTGCTTCATATTTTTCTCCAGTCGCTTTCCCTTTTTTTACCTTCTTAATTGCCTCTATCACTCTGATTTCGTTTATTGTATCTCTATCTTATTCTTCCAGTCTTACTACTGCTTCTTTGCTTTTCTTTTTTGATTTTTTTATTGTGTACTCCTCATCTTTTTCTTTTTTTTTCTATTTGTTTCATTGTCAATTCCAGTAGTTGGTGGTCTTTTTCGTTTTTCTTCATCCTCTTCATTTGTCAGTACAAAATGGACTCTCTTTTTTCTCCTATGTACGTAAACTCCCCTATTCCGTTTTCTTCTTTGTTTTCATTTATTATTTCCTACTCCTTTTTGTTGCACATTTCCAGCAGTTTTTCTACCTCTTTATTTATCATTTTGTTTTTTGTTTGTCCTTTTTCCGTTCTTTTCCTTTTTTGTATTTCCTTCTCTTCCTCTATTCTTGCGTTAAAATCCCCTCCTGATATTACCAATTTTTCCTCCCTCTCTTCTATCATCTCTTCTATGTTCTTTCTTGTTTCTTTCATTCTATTGCTATAAACTATCTTTATTTTTGTTTTTTTGCATTGCATGTTCCTTAGTACAATTCCTCTTCTCTGTTGCACTTTCTTTTTCTCTTTCTGACTCAACCATTGTCTTCTTATTCCCGTTATTATACCCTTCTTTGTCCTCCTTTTACTCTTCTCTTTTTCTTTACGTTGTATCACCCATTCAAATTCCTCCGGCAACTTTTTTTCTACCCCTCCCATTCTTTTTCTTCTATCCATGTTTCTTGTAGTCTCACTACATCCTGTATCCTGATGTACTCCCAAAAATCCGGTTTCTTGTTCTTTATTTCTGCTACGTTTCAAAACAATACTCTCAGCTCATTCATCTCCCTTTGTGCTCCTTCTTTACTTTACTTTATTCCTCTTTTATAGTCTTTTCCCTTTTCATTACTCATTATCCTTTTTCTTTGCCATTTTGTCAACATTCTTTCTTTTTTTGACCACCCTTTACCCTTTAATGTTTTACCCTTTGACTACCCGTTTTCTCTTCCCTTTCTCTGCTCAGCTCCCTGTCTCTGTCATTCCATACGTATCTTTCTCCGCTAATCTTTATTTTCCTGTATCCTACTCATACTATTTTCCCTTCCGCTTTTTTTCCACCGTTCTGTTCATTATTTCTTTTTGTACTTTGTACCAAATCGCGAATTGTATAAATTCTTGTGTTCCTTAATTTCCTCTCTCGGCCATCGCCTTCTCCTTTTCCTCCTATTTCCGCAATCACCATCTCATTTTCTTTCTCTGTATTTATCACTGTCACTTTTTTAACTACTACTTTAACTTTTAATTTTTCTTCCACAATCAATACTAATTCTTTTTGTGGTTTTTTACTTCTTTACCCCATTATTACAATACTATTCCCCATTATCCATCATTATTATTAAAGTAGACATTTTTAAATTATGTTTCTAATCTTTATGTTTGATATGCCGACGAAGTAAATATGTAAATTGATAATAAATTAATTTTAAACTTATGTTAACTACAAACCTTGATCACGCAACAAGACGTATAAGATTACGACGTTAAAATATTTGAAATGTTTAACAATTCCTACTGTTTTATTCTTATCTTTATTTGTTGAAAGTAAACAAATTTATATTTAATGTGTTACGCTGTTTTTCTAGTAACAGAAAAAGCAAGAAACGGCTAACTCAATTGTTCTAGAGATAGAAACGTAAGCTTTGTAGTGTTTGATTATAAACCGAATCTTGAAAAGCGCCAAAATAATGAAAGATTAAAATTGGAGACACCTTTTGAATCTACCCACAGCTGAAAAAGAACAAATGACAAGAGAGAAGTGGTAACACAGAATATATTTATTTAATCACAGACAGTAATTGAAAGAAGACCAGGAAGGTACATAAGTATAGTTATATAAATTTTCTAAACACTAGTACATAGGTCGGTATCACAGACAAAATATAAGTTACGCATTTGACTGGGCAACAAGTCATACAGCAAAGCGACCTAGTCAGTCTAACATTTACTTTCAAAAAAGGAATAACTTTACATTCGTAAATTAAATTACAAAATACAAAAGTCAAAGATCTACAAAATCAAAGCGCACATAATGTGTGCACTGCAATGGGTAACCCAGCATCCTCAGTCTTAGCTAGTTTGGTTATGCACGATTTACTTGATTATGTAATAATTAAACTATAATTTCAACCCACATTCTTGTTATGTTATGTAAATGATGTCATTACCTGCATTCTTAAACATGAGGTTTTAAACACTTCTAATGCTTTGGACCGTTTTACCTATGAAGTCGAAAATGAAAGCTCTCTACCGTTTTTAGACATCAGGTTAATCAAGCGTGACAATACGATAATAACGAATTGGTTTTGCTCTCCACCATATCAATATGGATTAGTTGAGGAGATGATATTTATTACAGAACATAAGAATAATGTGAATTTCAACACTGATACTAAAAACCTTAGTACAGTTTACAATAATATCAAAAATTTCCTAGACCTTGGTTATGCATTGGATTATGTATTTATTGCGCATATATTTTATATCACACCACAATAAATTGTAATGTTAGTGTTTTAGTTTTGTATTGGTTTATTGTTTATTTACATTAATTGTTTTTTCTGTTATTTATTAGCATTTTTATTAATGACTGTCTGCAGACCACTCTACTTTGTTTTTGTTTTTGGTAAGTAATTGTCCTATTGTCACTACCTATTTACTTATGTTGTTTTCTTTTTAATAAATTCATTTGGCCTAAAGAAATGGACGCAACAGATCCACGAAACGTTGCCTAAAGAAAACATGTAAAGTAGTTTTCATTGCCTCTCCTACATAATAAAGGGTTTACGTATCTTATTATAATCGAACACTAGGAGGCCTAAAACGCTTTTTTGGTTGACTTATTAACTCTAAAAAAGCATGGAGGATGAAAGTTTTCTACAGTAGCTAAACAATGTATCGACGAATCAATTGCTTAAAAAATGTCTACGTCAAGAAAAAAATTGGGATGTAAATTCATGTAAATTGTGTGTATTGATAAGAATAAAATTTTAATAACTTTATATTTACAAACTTTTGGTTTTGAATTAACATCGTAAACTTGTTAAGCAAATTTTTATGTAAGTAGAACAAAAACGCCAATGTAAGAAAGTTTTGAAACCACCTTAAAGTTTGAGCTACTTAGTAGTTTAAACAATATATTAGTTTGATCATTAAATTTTAAGACTAAATATAGAGGAATTTGTATGCTCAAGTAACAGTTCACTATCAATTATTGCGGATACTTGTGCATTTGATTTTGGTATCAAAAATATAAATACTAATAAGTAAACACATCTATTATCTAAGTGCACAAATTTAATAAACCGACGAAAAAAATAATCCTACAAAATATACAAAATATGTACACAATTATAATTTACAAGTTCGTATACGTACAATAAAATCAAATTATTATCGTTTAAATAAATAGACTCTAATTGAATACTTATAAATTCATAATAAGATCAGATCTGTCTTTTACAATCTTATAAAATTAATTTATTTACGACACAAAATTATCTAAAATCAATTTCTATCTTTACGATCTAAACACGAAATCTAGGTTTTTCAAATTTCGATGTATATGCAATGTTTTGTCTTACATAAAAGTTAAAATCTTACAATTCAATTACTAATAACAAAGGTTTTTATTATTTTGTAACTAAATTACAACGAACGCGATGATAAAAAATGCAATCAAGGTACATTCTCCAATCTTATTCAACTAACGAAAAAACAAAATTCATATCTATGTATGCGTTGGTTTGACGATGTCAATTTTGTTCTTTTTCTACTATAATACAATAACAATGGTAAGGTGTAAATTTTCCAACTACGATTTAACGATAACGAACGATTAATAGCGATCCATTTATGCTATACGATATCTCTATTTGAGTTGCTATTTCCAATAAATACCAGATTTCTAAACGATGTTGGGTTTATGCAACGAATCTATGACATTATTTTATACGTCAAAATGAGCTATATGACAAATACAATTTTTGACAATTAATATGCAATCCAATCGATATTCGATAACTAAATTTTAACACTGTAAACGATACAACAAAATTACTACAAATTCTACGAAATTAACTATTGTTTATTCTTTTTCATTACAATAAGAATTATTTAAAACTTTTAACGTGTGCATTAACCCCTTAACGACCAATTTAAGAATTAAAAATTTTTCAGAAAATTAATTATTTCATCTTAGAAGGTAGTTTGAATAAAATCTAACTAACATTTCCCTTCTAAAAAAAATTAAAATTTGAGAAAGATGTATTTGTTTAAACTACATACAAATACTAGATACGTATATATACGTTTTTACAAAAAAAAATAGTTTTGGTTCAATTTTCTATTAGTATCCCTTTTATCCTTACATACAACACAAATACGACTTGCATTCTTTTCTTTAGGGTTGCAGGTACAAAATCAAGATATTTACGCTTTGCTAGACGCAAAGGATATGGCGACTCCCTTTCTAATATTGTTTTCTGATCAATCACTCTCAAATTGTTTTTTCAATTAGATCTAAGCAGAATTGTAGATTGGACAATTTTCTTCCACACTTAAATATAAAACAAACGCGTTCTTTAAGGAAGTTTCCACCAAAACATTTTCTTATAATACTTTTTACCGCGCTTCCTGATTATTGTATAAGCAGCCAGGTGCTGATCAAGTCGATCTACCTCTCCTATAGTTAAATTGTAGTCCTTGACAACGATAGGCTTTATTACTGTTTGTAATTTGTTTTTACCTTTTACTTCTACTATATCTGTAGAATCAATAGAAGATAAAAAACAAACACCCTTTTTGTCTTTCCATTTCAAAGTCATGATTTTCTCTCTTTGGAAAACAATAAAATTTCCTGATTTAACCTTTTTTGTGGATAAGTCTTACCGTGCCATATACATTAATTTTTCTTTTTATCAGCATATCTGTTAAATTTTAACATGTGTAATAGTTGTCTATTATAAGACAATGACCACGATCAATTTTTTAATAGAGACATTATAATTTGGGTTGATACTGGTTCTTTTTTCCACTGCGCATCAAATTTTGTACTTTTAGCGGTTCAAAAAAAATTTTGTTCTATATTGAGCCCTTTTCAAAGTTACATACTGTTTCCAACCTAAGCGATCTTTAAACAGCTTTTGTCTATAGATATCTCTTTCCATTGAATATAAACTTGAAAATTTCTGTTGGAGCTATTAATAAATTGGCCATATTTTGCAACGTTTAAAATGTTGGTAATCTGTTCCAATGATAATGTCATCATTACAAAGATGAATATACTTTTTCACCGGTGTGAAGTTAGCCACGGATCTAGCCATAGAAATTTCTTTTGAATTTAATGCCAATATAAAGCCTTTAAACATTTCGAAATGAAAGTTATAATATAAATGTAAGCTACCAACATGAGTTAATATATTTATAAATAAATTTTATTAAAAATAATAAAAACAATTTCAATAAACATGTATTGAAACATGTAATTGTAAAAGTGCGATTTTTACAAACATAGTCATTTTTGATTTCTTTGAAAATTCGTTTATGGTTAGATTAAATAATAATTAACAACATATAAAAAAATTACGATGTGGTCATTTCTTAAAAAAAAAGTTATTTTACGTCGAAGTTGCAGCAATGCTCAGCTTACATTCCCGTATAAACAAACGCAATTTTTACAAAGATAGTCATTTCTGATTTTTCTGCAAATTTGTTTATAATTAGATTAAATAATTATTAATAACATATTAAAAAATTACGATGTGGTCATTTCTTAAAAAAAAGTTATTTTACGTCGAAGTTGCAGTAACGCTCAGCTTACATTCCCGCATAAACAAACGCAATTTTCACAATGATAGTCATTTTTTATTTTTCTGCAAATTTGTTTATAATTAGATTAAACAATTATTAATAACATCGTAAAAAATTACGATGTGGTCATTTCTTAAAAAAAAGTTATTTTACGTCGAAGTTGCAGCAATGCTCAGCTTACATTCCCGCATAAACAAACGCAATTTTCACAAAGATAGTCATTTCTAATTTTTCTGCAAATTTTTTTATAATTAGATTAAACTATTATTAATAACATATTAAAAAATTACGATGTGGTCATTTCTTAAAAAAAAGTTATTTTACGTCGAAGTTGTACCAATGCACAGCTTACATTCCCGTATAAACAAACGCAATTTTCACAAAGATAGTCATTTCTGATTTTTCTGCAAATGTGTTTATAATTAGACTAAACAATTATTAATAACATACTAAAAAATTACGATGTGGTCATTTCTTAAAAAAAAGGTAATTTAATTTCGAAGTTGCAGCAACGCTCCGCTTACATTCCTGCATAAAAAAACGCAATTTTCACAAAGATAGTCATTTTTTATTTTTCTGCAAATTTGTTTATAATTAGATTAAACAATTATTAATAACATATTAAAAAATTACGATGTGGTTATTTCTTAAGAAAAAGTTATTTTACGTCGAAGTTGCAGCAACGCTTCGCTTACATTCCTGCATAAACAAACGCAATTTTCACAAAGATAGTCATTTTTGGTTTTTTTGCAAATTTGTTTATAATTAGATTGAACAATTATTAACAACATATTAAAAAATTACAATGTGGTCATTTCTTAAAAAAAAGTTATTTTACGTCGAAGTTGCAGCAACGCTCCGCATACATTACGCTTCCTGCATAAACAAACGCAATTTTCACAAAGATAGTCATTTCTGATTTTTCTGCAAATGTGTTTATAATTAGACTAAACAATTATTAATAACATACTAAAAAATTACGATGTGGTTATTTCTTAAGAAAAAGTTATTTTACGTCGAAGTTGCAGCAACGCTTCGCTTACATTCCTGCATAAACAAACGCAATTTTCACAAAGATAGTCATTTTTGGTTTTTTTGCAAATTTGTTTATAATTAGATTGAACAATTATTAACAACATATTAAAAAATTACAATGTGGTCATTTCTTAAGAAAAAGTTATTTTACGTCGAAGTTGCAGCAACGCTTCGCTTACATTCCTGCATAAACAAACGCAATTTTCACAAAGATAGTCATTTTTGGTTTTTCTGCAAATTTGTTTATAATTAGATTGAACAATTATTAACAACATATTAAAAAATTACGATGTGGTCATTTCTTAAAAAAAAAGTTATTTTACGTCAAAGTTGCAGCAACGCTTCGCTTACATTCCTGCATAAACAAACGCAATTTTCACAAAGATAGTCATTTTTGATTTTTCTGCAAATTTGTTTATAATTAGATTAAACACTTATTAACAACATATTAAAAAATTATACAATGTGGTTATTTCTCAAAAAAAAGTTATTTTACGTCGAAGTTGCAGCAACGCTTCGCTTACATTCCTGATTAAACAAACGCAATTTTCACAAAGATAGTCATTTTTGATTTTTCTGCAAATTTGTTTATAATTAGATTAAACACTTATTAACAACATAATAAAAAAAATATGTTTGTAAAAATCGCACTTTTACAATTACATGTTTAAATACATGTTTATTGAAATTGTTTTTATTATTTTTAATAAAAATTATTTATAAATATATTAACTCATGTTTGTAGCTTACATTTATATTATAACTTTCATTTCGAAATGTTTAAAGGCTTTATGTTGGCATTAAATTCAAAACAAATTTCTATGGCTAGATCCGTGGCTAACTTCACACCGGTACTTTTTCAACTCTATAAATCTTCTTCTGTTCATAATCCTGACAAAGTAAAGTGTTTCAATTATATTACTTTTTGTCCAATAGTGATGACGTTCCGTTTTCTTACAATTGACATGCCATGTTAATCCCCTAATAAACAAACGTTTTAGCTTTATTAGTTAATTTATGTTTAGAATCACATTAACGTCCAACAGAATAAAGAAAGATCATTGGTGTTCTGTATATCAAAATAAATTTCGTTTACGCCAACAAAAAGGAAACGTAGATGTTGTAGAGGTAGAGAATTCTTTCTGATTGTGTATTATTTTCTCACCATATCTATAGCAAGACCAACTTCTGTTTCGAATTCCTCTCTACTGGAGAAAGCTTCATTGCTCGAGCTTCTATCTTCATCTAATAAATGCTCACTTTCTGTATCGCTTTCTGACATTTTCTATTATAAAAAATAAAAATTAAACTTACACTAAATATCAATGGCGGTTTGGAAGGTAAGGGTGGGCTACATTTTTGAAAAAGTTTGTAGATAACGTGAACGTTTTCAAACAATATTAAAACATTCTATGGGTAACTAACAAAATGTTTTAGAGTTAACGAATAAATACCGTTGAGGAATGTATATGGCGTGCAAAAACTGTATGTTTTTTTAATTTTTTCATTTAAATGTTTTAAGTTTGTGAATCCTAATCTTGTTAGTTTTATCAGTTCCATCGGAATAAAACAATACATATGAAAAACACATAATTATAATTTAATACTAATTTAAATTTGCCGTGATTGAATTTACATTATAATAAATAAATTATTATAATGTAAATATAATCAAAATTGTCCAGATGTGAAGTTTGGAATTTGAGGTTGAAACCTATTTGTCCCGGTTTTCTGATTTTACAAATAGCAGTTCTATTAAAAACTAGAAAAAAACATTCTTAATTTTTTGCTGAATAGTTAAAAAATTTTGCATTTTGCCAATAAACCAATAATAATTGCATCTTTCTTTAATTTACTATTTTCAGTCGTAAACCACTGGTTTTTGTTTTGTGTGAATTGAAATTTGCTATTAATAAAACTAATAAAGAGACGATTTTTTCTGACACATATTGCTAATTACCAATAAACGTAAAATAATATTATTTTAATATATTTAGACGTTCAAAAATACTGGTATCATCTAGTATGATTCAACGAGTATGTTATGGTCAACTTCATTTTATTGTTTTTTTTCTCGATAAAATTGTAATGAAGTATTTTTACTGCTTTCTGAGAGATATTATTTTAACCTTTAAATTGTATAGTATTTTTTTGCATTTTTCGAAAATTATGTACAACAAATATACCGTTTCACTTACAATGTCGTATAACTCCTACCGCTTCATGATTACTGAATTAAAATTATCGCGGGCTACAAACGCGAGAACCCTTTCGCTTGTTAAAACTGCATATGAAATTTTGTAGTGAAGGTTTTAGAATGCTCTGCTACATATAGAGCCATGGGCTCAAATAATTGTAGCCCAAACATAAAGAAATTACCTTTTTTTAATATACGTTGTATTGAATGACGACCATATTAAATTAATGTTTTACAGTACTAAAAAATATATGATATTTATATTTTAGAAATATATTTAAATATTTTAACTCATTTTTTTGTTTTAATAAATATTTGGGAAGCCCGCGCCCTAGAGCCCTTATGAACCAGTTGTCACTGCTGAATATATTAATAACCCTCTAAGAGTGTAAGAATAATTACAATAGTCTTGCATCAACCACATAAACATAATATCTGTATACCGTACACATAAGCATTATAAAACTTCGCTACGTTTTTATATGAATGATTTCAGTAAATGCAACAAATAAAATTTTTAACGTCTATTTAGGTAGGTGGTTAAAAATGCAAGTTTTTAATGCCCGTATGTATACGGATTTAGTCGTTAAGGGGTTAACTAACGGCAAAATTGGAAAGAAAGAACAAATGCATGTTGCATAACGTATTTGCGACATTTACGATATTGCGATTTATATAAAACTTCCATAAACATACTATAAAAATTTTACGTATCGGTTTGAGCAATTGTTATTATTTTATTACTAAATACGTTTTAAGTATAATTAATATAATTCCACACATAAAGTGAGATTTTAATTAAGCAAAACACATAAATATTTTTATTAACATAAAATACAGTCGAGTATTGTTGCAGTAAGATGTTAAAACATTCTTAAACATTGAAAATATTCGAAGCTATGTAAGAAATTAATAAAATATTATAGTTAAAAATAAAGTAAAAAAATAAGGTAAAAAAAATCCTTAGTTTTAAACAAATAATAAGTGTAAGCTAGGTGGTTTCAGGGATGTGTCGTAGAAACTAATATAATTTATTAGTAATTTTATTAGAAACAATGTTTATGAAAATCTACAGTTGCAAATTTATATAAATTTTTGTATTTCTTTTTTATAATTTTAGTAAAATTTGTTATACTTATAATCGTGAAAAATAGTACAAATAACTTATGTTTTAAATATGTAACAATATGTTGCTAGTTTATTGATTAATAATATTTAGTACCAAGCTTTTTAATGCGCCGAATACACACTAAACTTAAAATAAAGTCATGTTTTCTATACTTGGATTTTTTTGTAATAATGTAACAAACTTCAACTTAAAATGTAACAAAAATGTGCTAACAGATTGACAAACAAAATAATGAAATATAGTTGTGTAATAAAAATTATATATTAGTATAATACACAGTCTGTTATTAATATGTATCAAGATGTTTTGTATAAACCATTAAGCTACAAATATGAACATTTACTAAACGACTACAACGTAATGTAATTAATTAAAGCCCTTACTATTTTTTTTACACAACTACTCTTATTAAAATAGGAAAAAAAATAAACTAAATTACAGTCGCAATTGTGAAAAATAAATCTGTTGTAAATGATAGACATTCACAATTCCACTTGATTTAAAGAAGTGGACGCATATGTAACTTGCCAAATTGCTTTCTAGAGTACAGAGTAACAAATAAAATAAGAACGCTCCAATAAGCTAACTAAACGGTTGATGTATACACTAATAAAGTGAATAAACCAAGTGTAAATTGCAAGTTTTACAAAAACTAGGCAACATAAAGTTAAATTTTTTTATTGTTATTTTCTACGGTAATACAGAAACATTTTGCTAAATTAATTTTATTACTAAAACTACTACTTTTGTCTTACGGTAATTTAATTAAAAACTGAGTTAATTATACCTTTGATTTGAACTTTTTTTTATAATTTGAAATTTTTTGTTGTTTTTATCGAATATTTAATTAATATTTTTAAATTATGTTTTTAGTTACAGAAATAAGTACCTTTTAAAACTTTCTGTATTAAATAATTAGTTTTAAATGTTTTATAATTTTGTACTTTTGTGTAACAAGTGCCTAAATAACAAATAGAAAGTAGAAATAATCATTAAATTTAATGACAACGAAAATCAATTATCTATAAACAAGTAACGCTGTCCAGAAGCAAAGTATAAAATTGGTCACGAGTAGTGTCACCATAATTGTAAACCACAGCAATTTTGTGTTTGATACAAAAAAACAATTACAGTTGTCTCAATAACAACGTTTTTTTGTATATGTAAACTGCTCGTCAAAAGTTAGGAATATTGCAAGAAAGTTGTTTTAAAATAACATTTACAACAAATAATGTTTATTTTTAAACAACAAATATTAAGAAACTAACACATTAACACTATTTCGTATGAAACACAAAAATGGAATTATTTCTAATATTTAAATCGTTTAAAGATTTAAAAATAAACAAATAACATTTTTAATAAGTGGTGTGTCCTCCAGGGGCTTCACTTACCGCATCAAATTGTTAAACACATCTTGTCTGATTTGGATTTAGATTGGTGGCAACGGTTTCAAGGCGTGGTTCATATGTATCCAATACTTTTTGAATTTAATCTTTAATTATGTTTTATGCTATTTAAGTTGGGAGATCTTGGAGGTAACGGCAAATGGGGGTATTCTATAACTATGACTTTCTGGCAGATTGGTGCGATATTGAAGAAAAACAAATTTTTAGCCGACAACAGCATGAAAGTTTGAAATCACATTTTTTAATTTTTTGTCTATAAACCTCACCTGTCATATTCCTGTTCAACACCAACAATTTTATTAAAACAAATTTCTCTCCACACTGTAATCGTACCCCCTTGAAATGGATAAACTTTAGTCTTTCAGAAGCATGCTGCTAACTGTTAAAATTTTTGTGTGTATGTTAGTTTAAAAATTACAGTAAAATCAAAATGTTTTATTGTTTTTAAGCAAATAAACAAGTTATTTCCAACAACAATTTTTTTTATTAAAATAATAGGCGAATAAAACATTTTTATTATTCTTAGAGTATCATTATTCAATTAGTAACGTAAGTAAATTTTTGTTCTTATAGCAATTTTTAATTTTGATTTAAATTTGTTGGCTACCTATAATTTAATATTTTCTAATAATTTAACATTTTTAACAGTCCGCATTATTCGTTTTTTTTTCTAAAACAAATCAATAGCAATCTTTCTATTAAAAAAATTATTTGTTTTCTGCTATATTAACTTTTTTCATGTTGCTATTGTAGACTTGAACTAGGTAGATCAATATCATCTACATATAATTGTTGATCTTTCGTTTTTGAAAATTTATTTATTGAACATTTGTTATTAATTATAAATTCTTTGTTAATTTTTTGTTTACTTTGTTCTTTTGCACCGCTAGCATATTTTCTTACAAAGTTTCTAGACCTGTTTGTCATTATCTATAACCCGCATGTACATACATATATAACAATTACTACGTATCCATTAAGAAATGATTTTGAATTGAAAACGGTATAAGGTTTGAATCCGTGTGTGTTTGTATGATGTAGTTTGCATACATGCCTGGATTCAATGAGGGACTGATCTCATAACAAAATTGTATTTTCAATTTCGTTACGATACCAGAATTTGTAATATCGACTTTGGAATTTAAATTTGAATACTGGTTTGAAAGTGTTTCCATGATGGTATTGACTCCCAATACCATTTTCTATTTGAATTCAATCTTATATGGATACCTAGTACATAATGTTTAACTTTTAACTGTATTAGTGGAGTCCACCCGGATCAAAAGTGACATTGTTTTCTCTATAACTTTTTGTTGAATGCCGCTGCGGTTTGGTGTAATCTTTTGAAAGGTTATGTTCTAGCATTGTTTACATTAATAACGTCAGACGTTAATATATTTGTGAATCATAAGCATTTAAACTTGTTCAGACTAATTTTGTTTTTTTTTTGTTTGTTAACATTTTTGATTACAATTTAGTATGGCGACAAGAAATAGTCTAAATAGACTATACTAACTGGAAACCTTTATAATTGATCCTTCATTAGGTTTTTGAGGAGAAAAGTAAAACAGGCGATCAACAGTTTGAGACAAATCACCATAATTTTAGTTCGGAAATTTTTTTCTGACGGCATGGACAAAAACTCAGACATAGAACTTGATGGTGACGAAGAATTAGACATAAATAAGTATTGGTTTGCTAAAAACAAACGATATAAATGGGCCAAAATTTGCAAACTAAGAACTTGTACAAGACGTCATGTCATAATGTTATAATGCATTTGTCAGCCCAAATGGAAAACCACATTTTGAACATTATCCTAGCGCATACAAATTTTAAAATTCAAGAAAAACACGATAAACATCAAAAACCTCGTTCATCATGTACAAAACTATTAAATATGGATAAACTTAGAGCAATTATAGGATTACAATACCGTAAAACGGGGTGAATAGAATCCCCGGAGGTAATAAATTAAACAAGAAAGAATTTATAAAAAATTTGGCAAACAAATTGGAAATTTCAAATGTAGTGCACGTATACATACCGTATACATTACAGAAAACTGAAATATAGTATTATTAATTTCTTAGCTATTGGCATGCCTGGAACGAAACCTGTGATTATAATGCAAGTGATGGTTTGTGAGCGTACAAAACTTTAGTTATAAATATTCAGCATTGTGTGTTATTTGTAATTATATTTGTGTACCTTATGTCTAAAGTGTTGCCATTAGTATTACCGAAACAAATTATTTCAAATGTAGGTAAAATAACCTAACAAATAAAATAAATTGCTTTTATATTTTTTTAACATTATAGTGGGGTGGAAAAGGTTGCAAATTTCAACATGGCTACCAAAAGTAGGTGGAAAACATTATAAAAAAATCGATCCTTTAAAACTGCAGCAAATAAAAATAAGTTAAATTAAGGTTACAATATACGAAAAACTTCCAGAAAGTAAGATATAGATATATAGACATGTGAAAAATAAATATATTAAAACTCAAAGAAGATAAACTGTATTAAATTGTGAAGAAAAAAACATATAGCAAATATTTTAAGTGAGTGGGGATATCCTTTTGATGCCACAGATTTACGAATGATCGTTATCCAATATCTAGACAGAACAGGCAGAGTTGTTCCAAAATTTTAAAATAACAACCTAGGCGGCGTTTTGCATTCTTTTTTTACAGCGTCATAAAAATTTCCTATCTGAACGTTTCAAAATATAAAGAGACAGGGCTGTTAAAACCGGAAAAACGGTTACATATTACTTTAATCACCTTTCACGTGAGTTATAGTGCATTCCACCGAGCAATGTGGTGAATTATGATAAAACTAATCTCTGTAATGACCCAAGTCGAAAGAAAGTGATATTCAAGCGTGAATGCAAATACCCAGAACAGATTATTAATCATAGTAAAAGTTCAACATCAATCATGTTTCCAGCATCCGGTGGTGAATTATTACCGTGCTATAACGTGTACAAGGCTACACATATTTACAGTTCAGCTATATGATCCTTCACGGACCAGGTACAACAAAAGCAAGTCCGGCTGGTTTAATGATTTTGTTGCGATGACTGGCATTTGTCAATAGCAATTCTTTATCTAAAAAAATTACGTGCTAAAACAATTTTAAATGGCGACAGTCTAAGCTCACATTTTTTCATGGAATTAATTAAGCAATGGAAAGAGCATAATATATCCTTTATCTTCCTGCCCAACAATTTTACACACATCACTCAACCGCTGGGTGTAGCTCTTTTTAGGCCTTTATAAATGACGTGGCACAAAATTGTTAAAACTTATAAAAAAAGACGTGGATGATCTATGAACAGTATCCCAAAGGACATTTTTCCAACCCGTTTGAAAAAATTATTTCTTGTTATTGAACCTAACAAAGAAGCCAATATATTTGCAGGATTTGATAAGTGTGGGATTATACTTTTCAATCCCAATCGAGTTTTAGATATGCTGCTACCAGAAGATGACATAGATGAAGATACAAACAAAAACATTGAAAATACGGTTGTGGATTTATTAAAGTCCCCAGTGAAGCAGAGAAGAAAAAAGATACAAGTTCCAATTGGCAAAAGCCTTGCGATTGATAATCTTGAATTTTCTGAGAAAGACATTGATAATCATTTTAGCACCCACGACTCTGACACAAATATGGGTTCGGTTTTTGAATTTGATAATGAGGATTTAATGAAAAATGCAGCATCCAATAAATGTAAAGTTGTTTCTAACGCATTTGATAATAAGAATTTGACAAATAAAGTAAATGACAATGATGATTGTAACAACCTTAATAATGTTTTACCTTATAACAAAAACGATATACAATTCAATGACTGGTTACTTGTAAAGTTCAACAATGAAATTAATAAAGCTAGCATTTCAAGAGTTAAACCTTCTGCAAAATTTGTACGATTTTTTATTGCCCAAGTAGTGGCAGTTGATCCAGAATTGTTTACAGAAAATTTTTTGACGGAAAAACGCACCAAAGATTTTTTCGATCACATCTACACATTTCCAGATGTAGAAGATAAACACGAATTTTGTTATAATTAAGTTATTGGAAAGCTAGAAGGTCCAAGCAAATTTGGACAGGGTTCACTTCGTTACAATATGAATCTATATCAGTATAGGAATAAAGTTTTTTATCAATAAATGATGTTTTATACTTTTTTTATATTCATAAAAAAACCAATAAAATATCAATCATAATATAATTATTGTCCCAAGCAAATTTTAAGAACAAAAGGTGTGCATTTTAACTTTTAAAAACATTTTCGTTGATCCTATACACCCGGCGTTTGATATAATAGAATAATTTTTTAGAAAAGAGTTATTCTATTGACCCTACTGAAGGAAGAATAAGATCACTAACTAAAATATATTTTTTAATGAATTACCAATATTTTTTAAATTTCTGCTGCTAATATGGTTAGGCGACATACCTAACTTTTAGGCCATTTATAAATTTTGTGCAATTGATAGTTATTGCTCGGTAGCAGCAAGGACATGAAAGATCACATAAAAATTAATTCTATTCACTCCGATATGCGGTACTTATCTAAAGCAACAAAATCGGGAGGAAGCTTGTTTGTTAAGGATGAAACAAGGCGCGATATATTTTGCGCTACAATGAATGCAAATCGTTTTTTGTACATACACTCTTGCTTGAGTTTTGATTACTTACAAACTCGACAAATTAAAAAAAATAGATACAATGGCAGCCATCAGATAAATTTGGGAGTTATTTATTTTGAACTGTAAATCTTTATATGAACCGGGAGATAACGTAACCATTGGCAAAATGTTGGTTCCATTTTGCGTAAGTTGCAGGTTTAGGATGTAATTACCCAAAAAAGCGACCAAATGTAGAATTAAAATTATGTATATGTGTTTTGCTCGTACGTTTTATTTATGCAACGCAATATTTTTATTTGTTATGTGGAGGTAGACAAAGTAAAAGATGTACCAAAAAAAATTAAATCAAACGAGAAAAAAATGATCCTAGCCAATTAGTCAAAGAGTTGTTTCAGAGTGACAGCAAAGTCAAATATTAAAAAACCGATCATTTAGAACAGGAAAGTTTGCGACGTTTCCGCCTACCGTAAAGAGATATTAGCACCTCCATGATCTATGGAAGATATCCTGATCAAAAACAGCAGGACAGGCAGGCTTTAAATGTTTTACGTGCCAAATACCTAATGATTTTCCAAGCGAGTCTGAGAACTCATAAGTCCAAGGAGAAACAGCAGTATTATGTTAAAAGGGCCTAGAAACTTAGAAACTAGTTTAGCTTTAAAGTATTAAGAAGCGTCAGAAAGAGCAAAGTTACGACGCCATACTAGATCACCCATTTGACATAGCGACGACGTAGATTATACCTAGCTTGAGTACTATCGTAAGCTTTCTTAAGTCATATAAAATCCTAAGCTTTCGCGGTTGTTATGTTTACGATTATAAGCGACTTTCGGCTTAGACCGCGTCATAGTTAAACACCCAGATTTAGGTTTGGTCCTAGTCTCTTCTTAAGAGCCAAAACAAGAAGTAGAACTTGGCCTTTGCCGTATCGTTGTTCGTGAACCCAAACAAACTAAAATCATTTAGTAATATAATCCTGAATGGTTGTATACAGTTGATCTAGAGAAGGTTTTTCGAAAAGTTTACCAGAAATAGTATGTTCACGACCGAAAAGAGCGAAATAAGAAGTACATCCGATTATTTCATGTTTAATAGTTCAAATTGCGCAACCAATCTTAGACAAGTTTAGATCCCACTTACGTTGATTTTGCTTAAGGTATTACGAAATCATGGTTTTGAGAACACAGTTGATGCGTTCAGCTGGGTTCGCTTGTGAATGGTATTTAGCGGTGAAGAGTATAGTAGACATGACACAACTTAATAAATTCGCGACTGCGAAATTGCAATAAAAAGAATCACAAACGTTGGGATGCCAATATTTTGTTTACATCGCTAAAAAATCAAGAACATACTTATGTATCTGCACCAACAAACGACGTTCTTAGACTTGTTGTAACCCGTCCTTGGCCAAAGTGTTGGTGTCAACGACACCCCAGGTAGCTAAGTGGAAAAATGAGTAATCGACGTACAATTCGGGTTTATAATAATTAAACGAAAAAAATACACTAAAATAATAAAATTTGAATGAATAACATAAAATAATTCTAATAAAACAAAACATATTATTTCCTGGCGGTTTTGTATATCGACTTAAAACTAACAGTTCCTCCCTCTATCGGGTTGTGCAGGACCTAGGCGTATGTTAATTTTGTTCAATCCAAAACATAAATTAGTAATATGACATTTTTTATACCTGTGTTTTCTGCTAATTAATGCCATACCCGTGCCAATAGTGTTTTTTGTGTGGAAATCCGGATAATTGGAGCAAGTAGTGACCAAGAGATTCGATAGGTAAGTGAAACAATCCCAATGTAATTACTGTGGTATTAATACGATAATGCTGTTTACAGACTTTACAGGTCGACTCGGCGAATTACTAAAAATCAAATTTAACTAAATCTACGTCCATGGAGTAACAAATAAAATTATCCAACGTTTTCTAAATTTGCAAATGGGCCTTAAACTTTCGGCGTAAATGAATGAATGGAATAGTATTAAATTAACGTCAATTATTAGGTATGTAACACGATGCATAAACAATACGAATTTCTGGTGCAATTGTGTATGTTACAGGTACGGGTTTACATAATGTTGTTGTCGAACACTTTAAGAAATAAGTAAAATTTCCTCAAACATTCAATGTCTAAACGTTACTTAGCTGGGTCAACAAACATGCAATATGTAACAAAACAGTAATAATAAATAACTTTTTTAGTATACACAAAATATACTATACACAAAACAACACTTACTAAATATACGGATAAATTGATGAAAATGAGTAAAATTACTCGATACTTGTTGCAACAGGTGAAGCTCAGGTCCAGATCCTTATTGTGCTCGGTACTGGTTTAATCACCAGTTTGGGCAAATGGTCCAGATACAGGCGGCGGTGGTTAATTAGATGATTCGTAAACACGCTTCATTTTTAGATTCAGAAACGGCTTTCGGATGGCTTGAGGTGTTTTCCGAAACAGAGTTTGGACGAAGAAGAAAATGAAATTCATTTACTAATTTATTTAAAATTGCAGCAATTGGTTTTGCTTAGTAGAATTGTATCAAAAACTACAGGAAAAAAAGACTCGCCATCTTAGGAACATTAAAAATCAACAAATCACAGATACCTATTGCCTTCAAACTTTGAAGGCAACGGCAGATGGGATCTACAATTTTTGAACATACTGATAACATTACAATTTGTAGCTACGTTCCGAAAAAAAACCGTGCTGTAACGGTAATATCGATAATCCATCATGATTAAACAATAAATGCAGCAAATGGTAAACCAGACATGATAAATAATTGTAATACGATCAAATCCGGCGTGGATATACTTGATCAATTATTTGCAAATTATTCGGTAGCAAGACGCACAAAACGTTGACCAATGGTTATTTTTTGCTATATTAAACATTGTTGCTGTCAAAACTATAGTAATTATGAAAATTCAGCCAGAAGAATATCAGATTAAAGAAGATCCTACTTAGTTCAACATCTTAATACGCGAACAGATGAAGTGTCGAGATTGACGCCGTTTATCAAGAGATTTACAAACTATTATAGCTACACAGTTAAATAAAAACTTCAAATAGCCTCTTCTAATACAGAAACCTTGCGAAAATCTAGATGCAGTAGAATCGCAGATCTATTTTAATCGTTTGATAGACGTTCGCATATTTTCACTTATCAATACGAACATGTTATGCAATAATTGCGCATAAAATTAGTAATACAATAGAGTAACAATTAGAATTTACGGTTATGTTTAAATTTATATTCTATTTTTAATAAAAATACTTTTTCCCCAATTTTCTGTTTTGTAGTTTTTGCGGAACTCACTAGCGTTTTTGAGTGTATCGATTTTACCAACACAATTAAGGGTTAAACATCAGTGCACATTAATGCAACTTAACTTAAAATTTGTCAGTGGTTAAAATCTATTTTACAATTTGTTTATTTCTATTTAACAAATTAAACAAATACAAAAAATACGCTAACAACATAAAAAAGAATTTACGTTTGTTTAGAATTGCACAGTGTAATTAAAAGATATTTCTAAAAAAATAAATAAACTGAAGTAGTTAGAAGTTTTAATCTTCTTACAGTAGTTGAAGTAACATTAGCGACAGAAGAGAATTAAGTGATAAGGCGATTATATTCTCTTTTGTAGTAGACATATATTAGAATTGGTAAAAATAAATTTTATCTTTAAAACAAGTAAAATACGCTACTGCAGTTAAATAAGAATATATGGATATATAATGGAAGTATATATATAAAAATGTAAAAAAAATGAAAAATAGATAGGCCAAAACTTATCCTTGTGAGAAATGAACCAACAGGTATATTTTAGCAGACGGCAAATGAGAGAAAAAAGCAAAATTCCACAAAGTACGATTAATGGTTTATTTTCCGCTTTTGAGAAATACCACAGTTTAAAAGGCACCAACTGTGAATTATATCAAGACTATTACAAAACCGCAGTCGTCAAATTATTGCTAATAAGAAATTTCTATTCATAGTTATAGTAATAAATTCCTTTGCGGTTCTGTTTTAAACCGGTTGATAAAATACCTCCTTAACATTTTAGCAATTACTTTATTTATATAACTTTGATAATTTTACGTTACGATATAATTCTTTTGAAACTTTGGTTCTAACAATTTATAATAATAAAAAATAAATTACTGTTTTAGGAATGGAAATGATTACTGCCGGTTTTTTGCAAATTATATACCTTTTCTAATTGTATTCACAAAAACGTAAAAAAGCTTTTTTCTTGCGTTTTATACTCGATTTTACATAAATCATTTTTTTTACTATAAACTAAGTTATTGTTTAATATAATTTTTTATAAATGCATTATTTTATTTGATGTATCAAGTTATGATTAATTTTAATGTAAGTAACTACTTTAGTTTATGTTTTATAATCACTTATTGTAGTTGATAATCAGATTACATAAAACTAGAAATAAAAAACAAACCTTGTCTGACAGTATATTCAATAATTTTTTTTTCGTAAGAATGTTTGATGATAGAAGACATGCAGTATTGTATAAAGCTATGCCAATTACCACAGCACATAAAATAATTCAAGTGCATATTCTGTTATGCCTATAAAACTTTTTTTGTTTTTCCAAAGTTAACGTATTATTTTTATTCGCGGTTTCGTAATAATATGTTATAACACAAACTTTTATTCTAGACTTTATCTATTTTAGTTTCAAGTTTAACATTTAGCTAAGCGTCTACACAACCAAGCCCGGTTGCATAAAGCGTGTTAAGTTTGACGACGTAGTTAACTGCGTGGTGTCGTCATTAATCGTCAAGTACAAAATCAAATGTACTTGACGACTAATGACTTAATTAACAAGAGCATCAATTAACCACATAGTTAACTTTGCTTTATGTAACCGGCCACTCTAGAATTTTTAGAAAACAATTCATCTACAATAGTGTGAGTGTTTGTAATCACAATACATATGTACAAAACCTATTGCATAAATTTTATTTTTATTTTATGTTACAAAGTAATAAACGGCAGGAAATAATGTTTTTCAAATTAAAAATTTAAGTTAAAAACGAAATATGAACAACAAACTATAAACAAACGAGGTGAATATGTCTGCCTCAGTTAAGCGGGATTCAGACTATGCATTAAGTTGCTGCAGTTTTAGTTGCTACATCAAACTGCATGCATCTCAGGCATTCATACTATGCATTTCTTCACGCAATTTTTGATGCGCAACTAAAATTGCTCGATTAGAACAGGTTCTAAATTCGCGCATTTCCATGCATGCATTTCTGGAGTTTTTAGGAATATTCTGTACTGCCAACTTGTTGTTAAGTTGGCAGATTTGTGATTTGTTTTGCGTGGTTTTGTCTGGTTTTGTCACATAACCTTATATAATCTATTTTGTGTATTTACTGTGCTTTTTTTAAGTAAATAGTATATTAAAACCATTAGAAATCCTATTTACGTGGACACGTGAGATAACAAAAGATTTAATCGCTGCATACGAAGCACAACCGGTTTTCTACGTGAATTCGATAAAAGATTATAAAAATAAGATAAAACGTTTGCAAGCGATTTAAACAATAAAAACGTTGTTTTATTATTATCACATTCATTAATCTATGGTTTTACCCACTATCTTCTCTTTCTTGGTAATAAAGCAAGACTGCGTGCTGCAGTTATTAGAACCAACAATAAAAGTTCTTCTTTATCAAACATTTTTTTATTTGTAGAAACGGTACTTCCCTGTACTACAATAAACAAATACAATAGTGTCCTTAGATCATATAAATAATAAATTTGACAGTTGACCCTCAGTTGACTTTTATTCTGTACTGTCACCATCACCAACATAAAAAGTAAAGTTGTCACGTTTAAAAAACCCTAGCAGACAATTTAGTTTCAAGTGTTTTAGTTGCACAGTGTGAATGCTCTGTACATCATGCATCAAAACTTGCAGCAACACCATCGGAGATGCAGCAACTAAAACTGCAGCAACTTAATGCATAGTCTGAATCCCGCTTTACTAAGTTAAAATCTAAAACAGAAACTATATAAAAACTTCAAAGTGTATTAAAATGAAGACAAATTTGTTTTAAAATTTAAAAACGTAATTTTATAAAATTGAAAAACGTAATCTACCACTAAAAAGTTAAGACTTAATAAGAATCACAAAATGAAATGTCTCGAAAAGCTTGTAACATACAAAAAATGGAATAACCTATAAATAATATTATCAATCACTAGAAAATTATAAAAGAAAACTTTAAATCAATATAAACATTCAGAGAAAATGCTAGAAGAGAAACTACGAAGAAATATACTACAGCAAAGATCACGAAAATGACAAAAATTAAAACTCGAGTAAATAGAATCAAAAGAAGAAATTGATTATAGGTTGGGCTTATCAATATAATCATAAAAACTGAAGACAATAAACTCAAAAAAAAAGTCAGAAGGAAACACATGTTTCTTAGTCAATTTAAATAACTACACATAATAAAAATAAATATAGTTATTGTAAGTCAAAAGTGTTTTTATTTAACCTAATTTTAACTCATGTTTACAACAGTTTAATTGAAGTCCATCTTCGATTCATAAAACCATTATTTGCAAACATCTACCAACACAATCAAGGCACATATCTTATTGTTTTACCTTCTGATGTATACCTCGCCCATAGAATTTTAGCGGCTCCTGCTTGAAAAATTTGTTTACAGCATTTTGTACTTTGCGTTTGACAAAAACTGTTACTTTTTAATGGTTTTTTCTGTTGCTTAAAGATATAAAACTTACGAAATGATAAACCTGGGTTTTATCTCAATTTTTACTACTTTGGAGACGTAAGGTTAAGCATTCTTGTGAAGCAGAAAGACACTGATGTAAAAATTTTTCTAAACGTTTTTGCAGTATTGCTTGATAGAGTTTGTTTAGAAATTTATTGTATGGGTTTGTATTGATATAAACTGTAAGTTTTTTAAACTCTATCAGTATAGGTGCCGTATAGTAAAAAAAAGCCTTCAACCATCAGGTTACTGATTGATCTTCTGTAACATAATGTCTTTATATGGTTACTCTGTGTTTAAATGTAGTTTGCAGGTATTTTGTAACGTCCCGTTTAAGTTCATTACAATTAAAATTCAATTTTGCATTCATTTATTTTTTGCAACTAATATTGCACGTAAATTTATTCAGTTTGACAACGTCGCGTTGTTTTAATCGACTTGAAGGTGGCTTGAACTTTCACTTTCGCTGGGGCCGCGCTTGGCGTGCGTGTCGTAGTGATGCGGGGAAGTCAATTTTTCTTGATTATGGCGTAAAAACCCATGCAATTTAATTTTTATTTATTCCATCTAATTATTGGTGAGTTTACCTTTATTCTGATATAATTTTTCTATTGAATTCAACATTTTTAGTGCTTTCGCAAAATTGCGCAATGGTTAGACAAAGGAATTTATTTCGAAGACCGTTACATTGAAGGTGTGACGTAAGTACATGATGTCATTTAAAAAACCGTTCTAATTATTTGTATTTAGGGTCTTTTTCTTTTCATTGGACTTTTATTTTATTGGATCTTTCTTTTTATTCTGGATCTTTTCGTTTATTGGATTTTTATTCTGGATCCTTTCTTTTGGTTTTGTCGTTTAATTAATGAATTATGAGTTATTGGAGTTTATTATACATTGGTATTTATTCCTGTTGAAGAATTTTATCACGTTAACCAAGATGTGCTAAAAATAGAAGATATCCGATAACGTTATATTAAACATGGTGAGTCAACTGGAATTAAGTTACATTTTACATTCAAGCAGTTAAATTGTGTTGTTTAAAACCTTTCGGGAAACATACTCAATAACAAATTTACCGTTTACTATTTTTTGCATTTAATATTAATTACTTATTAGGTGTAAGGTTTTACGCTCTTTTTTCATCACTTAATGTGGTTGGCGTCCTAATATTTTATTTTAAATACTGTTTTATTCTAAATATGTTTAATTCAAATATTGTTCATTGTTCTCTAATGTAAATAGTTAGTTAAGTATAGTTAATGAATTAACGGAGTTCACGTCTTTGTAGTTATTATCATTCAAACCCATCACCTTGAGGTCTGTGCTTACAATTGCTTGCCGTGGTTATATTATTTTTACTTTTATTAAACGTTCTTCAATCAGTGTTGTATTTTTTATTACAATTTTAAGCATTATATTGCCTGTTGCGCATGTTGTTTCCGTTTGAGAAAAAGTATTCGTTATTTCCCGTAAGCAGTTACTAAAGTGTGCGTCAATCTATCGTAATGTACAGTTTTTGTTGGTGTTGAACAGTGGAGATTACCATATTTACTAAAAGTGTTTGGTTTGTTATAAAAAGTTACTATTGATTGTGGAGAATAATTATATAATTTATATAACTACTAATTAGCTACGTACTGACTCAAAACTTCTTTACCAGCATTATAGGTTTGTAATTCAAAAATTATTCTGATGTTCCGGAATGAAACCTTTCTGCTTATAAAGTAGCTTTTGATTTTTTTTTTAAACTTACGATGGACCCAAAAAAGTGTTACGGTAGCTCTCGGTTGCGTGCTTTCAACTGTCTGTTAATGTACAAAATTTGCCTTCTGATAGTGAAGTTTTGGCCAAAATACCTGAGGTGACAGTAATACCGATTTACCTATAATAACAACTGTGGACAAATTTTCTAGTAAAGACAAATTGCCGTTAGCTGTTCTTGGAAAGTAATGAAGCACAGTGATTGATTACAAAAATGAAAATTTTTGTAAAAATTCTGCGTTACCATCGAATATATGTAAGAGGACTGATCACTCCAATTCAAATTTTTAATTATTTTTTACGGATAAATTTTTACAAAAGATTGTAAATATGACAATGCTGTATAGTACACAGATACACCCGGACAAACCTATACATACATGGTTTATCAAAATGAAAAATTTTGTAGAGGCATTGTTTTGGATGTCTCTTATAAAACAACCCAATACACGTCGCTACTAGAGTTCAGTTTCATATACTGCTTAAGTAGCAGAAGTATTAACAGTTAACTGATTTTAAAAACTAAAATCTTTGTTGCGTTTTAATAATAACTAAGACAAGTTAGAAAAAACTTCTCTCGTTCTTAACTATATTCAACAAATGTGCCAAACTATCCCATTAAAAGATAATTTATCAGCAGATAATTCCTTTCAAAGAACATATTTCATTAAAAACATATATTCCGAAAAAATCACACAAGTAGGGCTATAAAATGTAAGTCTTATTAAGTATACGTATGTGGACTTACTTACGATTTTTAAATTATTCTGGAAAAGCAGAGAATTGTAATCCTGGCTTAGGACGTGTAAGTAACATTGTCGAATTAAGCATGTCTATACCAAACAACCAGAATTATAAGCAGTACTATGACAATTGCTTCAGTGGCAATTCTATTCTTTCATATTTGAAAGAACGAAACATCCATTCTGTGGCTATTGTCGGAACCAATTGCTTTCTAAATTTTATACTTGTTCCTGAAAAAAAAATGAAGTGGAGTAGACGCAGCACAACTGTGCAGCAGATCACAGATTATACAGATGCTAAAATGAATGTTATTTAGTGGTTTAACAATAAAGTGGTAGTGTTAATGTGTGATTTTGCAAGTTCACACCCATTTTATAAAGTACCAAGGTTTTAAAAATTGGTAAACGTCAGGAAAGAAATACTATGTCTTGACATTGTAGAAGTTTATAACAAACCTATGGGAAGTGTTAATTTGTTTGACTCTTTGATAGGACTGCATTCTATTTACATTTGTAGTAAGAAATGGTATCTCAAAATCGTTTTTCATATTATCCATTTGTTAGTATGTAACTCTTGGTTACTAATGAGAAGAATTTCTAATCAAGTAAGTGATATTGACCATAAAAAACTGTTTTTGAGATTCCTATCTGTAAAAAAAATGTTTTTCTAGATCTCTTTTATTATCATTGTAGCTACTTTTTTTCAATAATATACCTTATTTTGTTACTTTCTTGAAAAAAGAACATAATTATTTTTAAATTTATCTTATAGCACATATTACACTATGGGGCTATATGGGAATATATAATTATTTATGCAAATATAATTATTAAAAAGTACAAGTATTTTTTTAGGTGTTAACAACTGAAAATACAAAAAAAAATAAATCACTTTTCTCTAAAAAATTGTGTCATAGAGGGTTAAAATAATTTCCAAAGATGGGTTTTATTTGAAAAAGGTTTGTACAATAAATAAAAATTTTTGCAACCGTAGGCATTTAACTGAACAAATAAAGTATGCGTTAAATAAACAGTCATAATATTTAAATATTTTGTTACAGACAGAACTTAGAATTATAGCATTTTGTTTTTATTATTCTGTACTTGACTTTACTTTTTTTATTGTAAATAAAACTATAAAATAGCATTTAAATAATCATTTCTTTTAACTCAATATTTTAAATGCAAGGTGCTGAGTATTCCATTGCTGGATAATTGGTTACCAATTAAGCAATATATGTTAAAATTTTTGTAGACTATTTGGCATTAAAGAAATTATGTGATTAGTATAAAAATATATACAATATCAATACTATAAATGTTTATAAAATTGTTTTAAAACTGTATTATTATATTCAGCTTAGCAAATATAATTATTTCAGTTGGTATAATGCCTGCTGTAAATTTACTTTATACTTTCTTTAATTAGACATTGAGATATAAAAGCAAAGGAAAGACGGAAAATTCTTGCACGTAGAATTTTACCTTTCGTAGTAATATATTAAAAGTCTAACTTACTCTTAATTAACTTTAAAGTTATTTTATTTTGTATCTTTTACAATAACAGTTTTTATTATTTTTAGTCAGGTAGTTATTTTACAAAAATTAATTAGTTTTTTACAAAAGTTTTATAGTTAAACCAGTAATTATTTAAATGTTTTCACAAACTTTTAATGTATAATTATAAAATTCTAATTTTTTCATAATATTACATAAATTTTTGTCAACATCTATTTATTTTTCTATTAATTTTATTGATAAGTAACACTTTACTTATAAGGTAAATTGTATTTCTTAATATAATTGATTGAAGTAAAATCAATATTTTTTTAAAAATTTGTGTATGATAAATTATTAGAACACAAAACTTTATGTTACATAATTACAGTAATTTACCTATTTTATTGCCCCAATAACAATAAAAAATAGTAAATAAAAATGATTTTAAAGGAAAGAGAAAGAACTAGTAAATCAAAACCGTCACAACTAATAACAATTTAATTTCTATAATTTTTGTGTTTTATAAAATGTGTTATTATAGAAAACGGTTCTAAACCCGAAAATCTAATAATTAAGATTTGATAGTTACATTAGTTTAATTATTGCAAATATCTTTAAAAAATGCTTAGACAAGTACGTCAAATTTATTCTTTTTTGAATCTGAGATGAGCAGTAATTGGAATGGCAGAAGCTGAAATCTCTCGTCAAATGCTAACAGGACATATAGTTTCATCAATAGTTAAAAATTTTGTTGTAGTGTTTAACTTAAACTTAAAAGATTTACTTGTAACATCAATAGCGACTGGATCACATTTATTTTTACAAATTTACAAATAAATATCATCAACAACGATGTGGGAATCTCAAAATACTAGGTATATTATAGTCAATGTTGTAGCAAATAAATAAAGTGACAGTCTCCTATCTCGTTTGAGGGTCGATTTCTAAGACGGTTCCTTCTAAATAAACTTAAAGGATGCATCCTGCATTTGCGTCACAACAATATCTCGACAAATTTAATAGGTGCTAAAAACTTTATAAATGAATCCTACGTTATAAGTAGCATAATATCTAATTCATTAGCATTAAAAACAAAACCAACAAAATTTTCAGTGTGTAGGCAGCGATAGATTAAAATTAGAGTAAGAAATAGTAATTAACGCAACAAGCGTCAAAAGTACATTATAGCATAACAATAGTTATGAAAGAACACGAGGCCGCACTACCGACCGTTGCATGTGAGTGAGTTATGCTATGATACTTTCGACGAGAGTAACGTACATAATTTTTTGTGTTGGCTTTTGTTAAATTATGTTCTTTAAAAAAAATAAAGAAACACTAAAAATATAATGTTGGTAATACATTTATTACTAAATCTGTCAAATTTGACGTTAACATTTATATTGTTTTTTCAATACAACTAAATTGCAAGAGTTTTTAAATAAATTTTCCATCTGTAAATTTCTAGTTTACATTTTGCCACACTAGAGCTTTTTTTCCAATTACGTAACTACAGCAACGAACAAATATTGACGTTTGCGATGTTGGCAACACAAAAGGATGTTTATTTAGCTTTCTGTGGTCAACTACAGTTTTTAAATTAAATTTAGCTAATGTTATTTTTTAAATTTATGTATTAACGTCTTTTGCATTTAATACTAAAAATTTAAAAAATGAATTGTACGCTACAAGTAGCATATTTATGTTTCATTGAATTTAACAACAACCAGATTAAACACAAAACCAACAAATTTAAAAATTTCAGTGTAGATTAAGAAGTACCGTTGATAAATTAGACTCAAAAAAAAAATTAAATAAAAACAATAGTTTTAATAATAGTTTTAACAAAATTTTCAAAGCATGGAACCGTCAAAATGACCCGTTGACTTTTGAACACAAAGACTTACGAACGTAAAACGTTTGAACGGAGACACGTTTAAATGCAGAGAAGTTGGAACGAAAAGACGTTTGAACGCATTTTTTACTTGTTATTTTAGGTTCTTCTACAAAACAATTTTTTCTACAATTGTTTAAAAAAATTGTAGCATTTATTTTTTTTTGTTTTTGGAAGAGTAATTAAATTACAGTAAATGGTTAAGTTTTTTATTAAAACATGCTGAAAATTTAAGTTTTATTTATTTTATAAAAATAACGAATTGTAATAAAATTTCTTAATTTATCCCAAATATTAAATATCAACTTCATGATAATTTAACTTGTATTTTTTGCAGATTTTGAAAAAAAGAAATTTTTTTGTGTTTCTGTGTGGCTGTGTGTGCGTAAAAAATAACAACTGTTTTATATATTCCTTTGGTTTATTTATATACGGAGTGCTGCATCTTATTTAAATTATCTTTGGATGTACCCACGATAACTCTCGAACCAAAAGTCCTAGTAACTTAAAATTTAGTGTAGAGCTGGCTTTTTGTATTCTCTCTGCTTTGTCAAAAGATGGATTTGATAAAAAACCGAAAGTGGGTGTATCCGCCATTTTTAACAGTTTTTCTTATATAATTATTTTTTCTGTTTCTTATAAAGATCAATCTTCTTAACAATTTATTCAAATAAGAAAATTTCTAACATTAACAGTTTATCAGATATTTAGTTTGTAATTTAAAATGAATTCACAAATATAATATAGTTTCGAATCCTGCCTGCGACAATTTTTTTTACTGATTTACTAAAGGGGTCAGTATGATCAAAGCGCACAAATATGCTAGAAAATCAATACAAACGTGTACATATCACTTCAAAATAGTTTTATGACAACATAACCTTAAAAAGATTTGTAGATATTCCTTCATCATTCCTTATAGGAAAGTCGTGTGGTGACCACACCTGTTTTTTTTGTTAGCGTTTATGTTTATATTACTACTGGTCTAATTACTATTTTCTATATATGCATCTTTGCCTCATTGCTTAAAAGATTAGAATTTAACAATTTTTTATTTGTATTTATATCCGACTTGTACTTTTTTTTCTTGCCTTGCTGTTGTTATTTTTAATGTGATTTGTTATACTTAAACATTTAAATTATTGGATAGTTATAAAATTAATTTTTTTAATTTTTAATGTTTCTTTGCTCACATTGATACAGTCGCTATACTATATAAGTATTTTGTGTGTTTTTTTAATACTTTTTTTTTCTAGAGCTTCCTCTAGACCCCATTTAGATGTATTTATCATGATCACATCATCTGCATAAACAATAATTTGAACATTCTTGCTATTTATCGTACGGTTTAATTACATATACTTTTCTAACTGCGCTGTCCAAGACATATTGAATAATGTTGCTAATAACATATCTTGTTGCCTGACTTCTTTTGTTACCTTGATACTATTGGTTGTTTTATTTTCAAATATTACTGCTGTTTTTGTTTCTAAAGTCATTTTTTTTTAAATTTATCAATTTACGTTGTATTCATCTGCTTTTTCTAATATTTTTTGCATTATGTAGATGGCATCCGTTGTTGATCTGCTAGGTCAAATACCTTGATAATCTACAATTATTTTCTTAGAGTATTTTTGTAATCTGTTTTTAATTATTTTCAACGGAATATTATATGTTACATTTAGTATCATTATTGTGGATTGTAAAAATTTTTTTTTTTCTACATTTTTCTGGCATGTTTTCATCTCTTCATATAATAGATATTAGTCCGTGAATATTTTGATGCAGCGTATCACTATGGATTTAATGTGGTCTATTATAGTATTGTCCCATCCGGGTACTTTATTATTTTTAATCTTCATTACCATTGCTTTTGTTTTTTCTAGTTCTGGTTCAAGAATTGTTGACTGATTTATACTTATATTGTTAGATTTTACTTGTACAATTTATTTACAAAAACACCCGAGTGTATAAGAGCAATTCTGCAATATTTTAGATAATTTCATGTATTATAGTTAGTTAGTAAATATATTTGTTAGAGTGTACACGTGTCCGTTTATCAAAATTCCCATATTGGTACACGTTGATCTACAGCTAACTTGAATATTCTAAATATCCAATATCAAAACATATTTGGTCCTGCAATACGAATTAATAAATTTATCTAATATCAAATGCACCAAAGATAAAAACAAGCAAAATCCGTTACTCAACAAACCAAACATTACAGCTGCCCAGACAAATCGTAAACGTTCTTCTTGTTCACCAAGGGCACTATAAACAAGTAACTGATCCAATACACTTTTTTGAATTCAACAAAGAATGGCGTGGCGTCACAACGAATGTAAGTATTTTTCTCTATTATCTTTAATTGCATTTTTTATTATTGCCTAGAACAATGTCAAATTTAGAAACATTTAAATTAATTACCTTTAGAAAACGTAAATGCTTCAACTATTACAAATTTGCAAAAACGCGTAAATAAATTTGAATTTTTGTAAGATACATTTGAGACAGTTCAATGTAAATTTAACTGCTATATGAAAATAATAATAAAAACCTGAAAGAACGCAAATATTTTAAAAATCTTTACTACGATTTAATGGCATAAGCAGCCGAACTTTTAGAAAAACATGCAATAACCGCAAGCATTAATATAAAATCTAACCGCGCTACAAATTCTGTTAGTTTACAAGGCCAAACGAGTAGGGTAAACAATGTTAAACTTTTGAGAATAAAAGTACCAGATTTCGACGGTAACTTTACAATTCGGCAACAATTTGCCGACAGTTTTACCTCTATTGTACATAATCATGAATTCAGCATTATCTGATTATCTGATTGCCAAAAGTTAAATTATCTTAGCTTTAGTTTAAAAAGTAAACCGGCTAATATGATTTGTGCCTTAGACACTTTAAACCTTAATTATAAAATTGCATGAAAATCTTTGTGTTTGCGATATAAAAATAAAAGGATAATTGTAAAAATTCACGTAAATGCAATTTTAAATCTTAATATCGTTTTAAGTAAAAATTAGACAGTTCATAGATACTCTGCACAATCAGTATAATAATCAATGCGATACAATAATTATCTCAATCGTTCTCAACAAATTAGATTTTAAAACTGTTAGCAATTGGGAAGCTTAAATGATAACGATCAAATAAAAACATTTTAAGTTACTGTGAGTTTATCAAATTTTTAGAAAAACGTCACAATGTTCTTGAAGCAATTAATTCACGTTTAGTTTCCTTTGCTAAAAACAATTTAAGGTATATGTTACTACAAACGAATAAAATTGTTTAATTTATAACCAACCTCATTGATTACAAAATTTGAATCATTTTTAAATTGAAACTTGATACAATTGAAAAATTAAAGGCTCAAGCATCTAAACTTGTTTACAAAAGGGTCACTTTGTAGGAGAATGTTGCTCAAGTATTATATAAAGTATGTCACAAGGAACATAACACACTGTTATACATAGATAATGTAAAACCATGTAACAGTAATCAAAATCGAGTTCTTTACAGCAAAATCTCAAAACACAAATTTTGTTATCAACTGTTTTAGTTAATGTGATAACAAGCCCAAGTTTACTAAATTCTTTTAAAAATAATCGGACTAATTGATATTTATTGAAAATATGTTTTTAGGTTTACCTACCACTTAATTTTTAAAATTACCGCAGAAACTTTTTGTTAAAAAAGTTTCTAAGTTATTTAAGAATTATTACTTTATGTAATTTGAATACCCTCTAAATAAACCCTATACGGACAAAAACTGAACTTTCTATTTAAACATGATTGCTACGCTCCCTAGCGGTAATCTTAGGGCCTAGTCTAATAAAACCTTTTTTTCCTAAACCTGTGTGACAATTGGTTCATGACATGGCCGGCGGCCGTTTTCAGTTACCTACCCGGTAATTTTACTAAAATATCAAATAACAGATTTATTATTCTTAAAAGAAAACTGTTACATTAAACTATTTTACATTATTAAAAGAACGAGTAATTATGATTGCAATTTTTGTTGTAAACTATACCTCAACGATATTAATTAACGCCTTTACACATTGCATTCAAACGTCTCACGTCTAAACGTATTGTGCTTGAAAGTCCCTGCGTTCAAACAACCTTGCGTTCAAAGGTACTGTGTTTAACCGGTCGCGTCCAAACGTTCTAGGTTTGAAATATAAAAAAACACACTTAATATTTTAAACAGCTATGAAACTAACGCAAATCTTTAGGCACTGAAAGCTTTTGACTACAAAAAGACATCGAATTTGTATCTAGTACATTTAAACTAAACGCTTATTTAACAAATTAGTCAAAACTACATATTAAAAATAGCTGTTGCTCTTAGTACGTATACTCACAAAATAAAAATAATAAATATAATATATGAATTGATCAAACTTAATTAGTATTTTTGATTTTTTTATCACAAAAAAAAATATAAATTAACTTTTATTACAGTTAAAAATAAAAAAATAATTGATAATAAATTTTAATTAACTTGTGTTATTTTTGATATTAATGCTTTATTTAGTCGCGCAAAACAGTTTTTATAAAATTAAAAATTAATTTCATTAACTGCAGTATATTAATCTTATTTTGTATAATAAAATTTAACATTTGTTAAATATATTTTAGTAAGTAAAACAAAGCATGTGCAACTATAAAAAGAAGATTAAAACTCTTGTTAGAGGTAATGAGTAATAACTGTTAATAATTAAGGTTAGTAACTAGTTATAACGTCTAAAAGATTACGTTTTCATGAAAGAAAACCAATTACTTTTTTGAAGATTAGTATGTAATTAGAGTGTAACACTAACATAAACCAATCTCGTTCAATTTGATGGGAGAATTTTCCTTCTTTCCTATCTACGGTTAGAGCATTTAACATTTGTTACAAAGTAACGGCGCATCTACGGTGCAATCTCTATAGTAAAGTACAAAAATAATTTATTATTTTAGCTTTTATGTTTGTACAGTCCTTATCGCATTATATATTTTTAAAGTTCAAAAACGTTTTTATCAAATCAATCTTTACAAATATCGGCAAAGTGCTGACGCTGTTGTACTTGTGCTATTCATATGCCTAAAGGGGAACTTCGTTTTATAATATAAAAGCCTTTGTTATGGTTCGTCTATTCGAAAACCTCTTATGCATAAACGACTTTGAAACTAACCGAATATGCCACGCCATTAGATGGTCAGACCTGCCTCCAGATCGGATACGGTATAGTTTATCATTGCCAAGATAAATCAATTCAAAAACACCGTTTCTGTAAAACATCCTGGTAACAATACAAAGAGATTTTGCAATACCGTAAAACTGGTAAAACGTGCATGAAATTAACAGGTGTTTCTCTAAAATAATTCTTACTATATCGTGTATTCAGAAAAAGTTTTAATTAAAAAGTACATGCGCTTCTAAAGTGCTTTGAAAGGTAATAAATAATTTTGTTTGCTTTTTTTAAAGAAAAATTCTTTTCATATTAAAACACTACCACTAATATTATTATTATCTAAACATTTTAAATCTTTCTTTAATTGTTAATGTATATATACGTTGTCACTTAATTATAATTCAATTAACCTAAAATATTTAAAACATGTTTTTTATGTAAAATATTAAACAAATGCGGTATTTATCAAATTATTTTAATTTTGTTTGTTTTATTTTAATACATTTTAAATTTAAAAAAATGTTATTGTTGCAAAATAAATTTAAATCAAATTAAACTGGCAGGCAGTTTAATAAAATGCATACATTGTATTTTACTGTTATTATTATTGACGGCAAATTAAAACTTTTAATGTAAAAGTTATATTTTGAAACTATTAGTAAAATTTAATAAAAGAAATAAACTATAAATTGTTTGTAATTAGCCATCAAGTTTACCTTTAAGACGTATACTTTAGGTTTAATGATAATTTATTGAAAACTTCTGTTTAATATTACTTTATGTCGTAATTATTAACTTTAATAATTTTAGTAATAACACATTTAAAATACATTTAATCATCAGAACAGAGTTAAAATTATTAAGAACCTAAATGAGAAATTGGTTGAATTAAAAACAATAAATAAAAAAAAATACATTTAATAAAAAAGGAAATATATTGCTACTAACTAAACTAAATATAATTTTAATTTTAAAGCGTTTTAATAAAATGCCAACAATAAAAGACCACATAAATTAGCATTTTATACATTATAGAACTATGGGTATAGTTACACAATAAATTGTTGTAATTACTAAAACAAATTTAAAACAACGTTAAAAACTTTTATTTTTTTTTCTAAAATAACTCAAAAAGTCATTGTTGAAACTAGACTACAATTAATGATTATACTACCCATTTTGCAAGTAACAAATAAACTTTGATAAAAGCAAAAACTCATTCATAACTGTCAAATATTCTTTCTTATACAACAAAGATGTTACCATCTACTGAATCAACTTTGTTAACTAAGTTTTAGGCAACTTTAACAAAAACAGCAAAATACATTATACATATTATAATGAAATTTATATTAATTTGTATATTATATACATTAACGTCATTTTATATGCTGCATTTTTGTTTTTGCAGAACTATGGATTTAAATAAATAAATTAAAATTTTATTTAGTAAACGCAATCATTAAATTTTTTTTGTGTAAACATTTATATATCGGCTTAATGCAAATATATTTTGTTCAAACTACTAAAACAACTATGTGACACTTGTAACAAAAAGTTTTTATCAGTTCAATTTGTAAGTCTTACAATTATTAAATTCTACTCTTGTTTCTTAGATTTTAAATCTAACTTTAATTTTATTTATTTATTAAAAAGCAACATACAATTACTGTACAAAAATAATTAACATAATTTACATTTATATATATATATATATATATATATATATATATATATATATTTCAATTTGTTCATATTATTTAGTGATTTATTATAAATTAATGTCTCTAATTTGATACTAATATACTCTTAAAAATAATATTTATAAACTAAACTAAAATCCAGTTCTCTTGTTCTTATATTAATTTTATCTGGTACGTTTTACTGTAAATAGTTATATATTCTTTTTACACGTTTTCTAGATTTCTATTTTTGATAAAATTATTATTTAGTAAAATTCTTAATCGCCCTCTATATTTATTAAAGCTAATTTCAATTCTTCCCTTAGGACGAGCAAAACAAACCACTTAATACCATTTATATGGGAAACGTTTTGTGCTGTAAGTGAGCATTTCATCAGGCCACTAAAATTGATTACCTTGTAAGTTTAGAGCAATTAAATTAAAAATAAGTATTAAAGCAACTTACTAATACTGTAACTTTCTAGCATAAAACTTCTTATCACATTCTACTAGCACCGCTTATTTACTGTACTGTATGGATTTGACAATCAAAACAAGCAGGGTGCCAAAGAAACATAATATAAAAACTGTCTTTACAACTAAGGATATCTTGAACAATTGGTTTAGATTTGCTAAAGACAAACAAAAGGTTTTAAAACATGCCGGAGTTTACAAAATTTCTTGTTCTTGTTAATCCCAGACCCAGGGTGCAAACTGTAGAAATTTTTACTAATTGATTCTAATAATTACAATATAAAATGTCTAAAAAAATAGTTATTAATTTCATTGTACTCCTTTATTTAATCCCAACGTAACCAAAAACGCAATATTTTTGTGACTTTAAATTAGTTACTGGTTTTGCAAATGACGGCATTTTTCTGTCATTAATAATGTGGGAAGTGCGTTACTAATGCATAATTGATATTCATCTTTTTTTGCACATCTACAAAATTTTCTTTAGTTTTTGTTTAAAAAAAAGGCACAGAATAATTTGATTACAAATTCAACTGTTTCTACTGCAAGAAAAAAACTGCTCAAATAAATACGTACAAATTTTTAACACGTTACATTACTGCATGAATTTTTTTAACTAATAAAATTGTAGAAGAGGATTAAGATATTATAAAGTAAAGTATGTAAATTGTATTACATGACTTGTTTAAATAAATTGTAAATTGAGAAACTCATCTCTGCATTAATATAACTCATTATTAACATAAATTGTTTTTAATGGTTATAGGTTAAGTATCCCGATTACTAAAATAAAAGTAAAACTAGACAATTTAGAGTTACAAAGTTTTTAAACAAAATTTACAAACACAGTTGTTGATCTACATCATCTGACAACTACGAACACACAAACTGTGTTTAAAAGTTTATCAATAATTAAGACATTCAGCTGTTTTTTACAAATATGATATTTGTTGTGACGTTTGTAAGTTATTATATTTTGATATATATTTTTTATATATTTTTTTATGAATTTTAATGTTATTACGTTATACCATACTTAAAAAAACACTACATGGAAAAAGCTAACAATAATCATAAGCAAACTTTGATTTAATACAATAAATAACAACGTAAATGTACATAGCAATTCTCATAGTAATTCTTATATGACTATATTGTCATACTACACGGATAGTTCTTTTATTTACATATAAAAACAATACGTAAATAAAAATTTAAGATTATTTAAAAGGATTCGGTCACTTTTATTTTTTCTACATTCGCTTCTTGTAACCTATACTCGGTGGCGGGTAGCTTAGTATATATTGTAAAAACAATGTAGAAAAGAAAAGAAATATATAGTAATTTACGTAAATACATAAGAAGACTTAAAATAAAATTATTAAACTATACAGTTTAATAAAATAAAAAGAAAAAATTAAATTATAATGGACAAATTACGTGTGGTTGTCCCTGTAAATACCTTCCAAAAAAGTAGAAATGCTACAATCTAGCGGCGATTGCGGCAAGTCTTATCTATCAATTTTAAAACAAAGTTAAAATATAGCGTCACTTTACTACCGTTTATTGTCAAGTTTGCTTCCTAAGTGTCAAGTCCAAGCCGATGCTAATGCGCTGTAGATTTAAATAAATTAGTGGAAACTGGTACTAATGGGAAACAAGGAAACAGAGTACGAACAAATACTAAAACTCGACGTTAGACTTTGACCTCTCGTGTCTCTTAATTCAGTCATCTTCCAATAATTAAATACATCACCAATACTTACGAAACTTTACAGACAGGTGTTGTTGTAAACAACTTTTTTATGTTGTCAACATTGCAAACGTCAATATTCGTTTGTTATTGTAGTTACGTAATGAACGAAAAAAGCTCTAGGGTGGCAAAATGAAAACTAGAAATCCACATAAAATTAAGTGTTCAAAGTCAATTAATATATTAGAACGAGTATGCGACAGGTGGAAAAATGATTTTAAAAATCTTGAAATTCAGTTAAAATTAAAGAAAAACGATGTTAAAGTTAATGTCAAATTTGACAGATTTAGTAATAAATGTAGTACCTACATTATATTTGTTGCTTATTTAAGTAGTCGCGGGTGAATATAACAAAACTCAATTTTGTTTTAACAAAACAGTTAAACTTTATTACTCTAAAAGTACGATTTTTAATAGAAGTGCTTTAGCTTGCATCTACATTTAGTATGTGTCCAACTTATAAAACTTGATTTTGATAATAATATTAAAAGACTTGCGCCTTACAATAATACTTCAAACGTGCTTTTTATCTTCAACATACTCCTCCCAATTTTTTTCAAAAATAAATTGAACTTAATAATATTTGTTAAAATCATAGCTTATTTTTTAACATAGACATTAAAAGTATTCAGTTAATAACGATAATAATCAACAATGCATTAGTTTAAATCAAATAATCAATTTTTCTTACAATGAAAACTTATCCTTAATTTTAATAA
The DNA here is from genome assembly GCA_035610365.1 of Aquatica leii. Lineage (NCBI taxonomy): Eukaryota > Metazoa > Arthropoda > Insecta > Coleoptera > Lampyridae > Aquatica > Aquatica leii. The sequence continues at coordinate 214,703,242 of CM069432.1, read as the reverse complement.
TAAAATGGTTAACTTTACAATCAACTTTACACTAATACTACTATACGTAAAAACTAAAATGAACTTTATAATTGACTTTCTTCATCTTCCAATACTGAAACTAGACACAGCTTGGTAGTAAGTCTTTTGTAAATACCATTTTTGTTCTTGACTGTGACTACTCGAATAACACCGTCTGGACCAGGATGAAGCTGCACAACTCGAGCGTATCCCCATTGACCGGGTGACAGTTGATCATCCATTAAAATTACTAGTGAACCAATTTTTAATTGATTGGCATTTCCGGCTTGTATCCATTTGCGTTTAGTTTGTAATTCGTGAAGATAGTTCTTCCTCCAAACTTGCCAAAAATGTTGAACCATGTGTTGTAGTTTTTGATACAGTTTTCAAGTTGTAGGCTTTCGGTCCACCAAATCTTCGTCGATCAATGCTGTTAGTGGTCTGTGCACAAGATGGCCTGGAGTTAAACTGGTAAATTGATCAGGGTATTCATTAATTGCAAACAATAGACGTGAATTTAAAATACTTTCAATTTGCACTAATAAAGTGGAAAATTCCTCCCACGTTAACCGGGCGTGAGCAGCTACTCTTTTTATATAATATTTTATACTTTTTACTCCCGCTTCGTGTAACCCCCCGAACGACGGTGCGCGCGGTGGCAAAAATTTCCACTTAACCCCTTGTTCTTGCATAGCCCTTTGTATAACCTCTCCGTTTTCCCCTTTACTTATAAACTTAACTAAACCGTTTAAAAATTGATTGGCCCCTACGAATTTTTTTGCATTATCAGAATAAATCGTATTTGGCAATCCCCGACGGCCAATAAAACGTCTTAGCGCAGCTATAAAACTGACCGTACTTAGTTCTCCCACTAATTCTACATGGATAGCTTTAGTAGTATGACATACAAAAAGGCATATATAAGCCTTTGTCACCCGACAACCTCTGCCTGATGTATTTTTTAAGTTAAAAGTTCCTGCGTAATCACAAGACGTGTGATAAAATGGTGGAGCTGGTAGAATGCGTGTCTTGGGTAACTCGTCCATTCTATACGACATTGGTACCTGCTTTGCTTTAAAACAAACGACGCAATTGTGAACGATTTTTTTTAATAACATTACGCCCTCGCACCGGCCAATAACGACGCCTGATTGCCGCCAGTAATGCTTGCGCGCCGCAATGTAAGTTTTTTTTGTGTTTATCGAAACAAATCAGTTCCGTTAACCGATGTTTTGGCAATAATATTGGGTGCGTTTCATCGTACGTTAGCTCCGCGTGCTGCAGCCTACTACCTACTCTAATTAGGCCTTTTTTATCCTTAAACGGGGTCAAATTTAAAAACTTATTCTTCTTTGTTTTCGGGTGTAAAATGTCGTTTGGTAACGCATCTTGTTGAACGGCTCTAATTAATAACAATAATGCCTCGTCTAATTCTGCTTTAGAAAGCATACCATTAATTTTTTCAGCTTTTCTAGCGTTATGTATGAAACGACTACAATACGCTACAACCCGCATTAATTTTCCTAAAGTAGAAAATTTTGCAATAACATCTAACAGTCCTTCTCCCCCCGTGTTTACTATCGCTACCGTTTCTTTAAATTTATTAACAAATTTTATTTTGTGATCATAATTAATTTCGGAAGCCTGAACGTTTGCTAGAAAAGCCTTATCATATAAACGTTTATGACCTTTCCACCATATATTTTGGTCTATCAAATTTGTAAGATTACATCCCCTGCTTATGACATCTGCGCAATTCTTTTTTGATTCAACATAAAACCAATTGTTACCACTTGTTAATGTTTTTATTTTATTTATTCTATTTGCAACAAAACATTTTAATTTTCCTTCATCAACCTTTAACCAACTTAAACATACCTTACTATCACAAAATAAATAAACTTCTTGAAATACTCTATTTAAATCAATGCAAACCCTATTGTATAATTTAGCTAACAAAAGCATACCGCATAATTCTAAACGAGGAATCGAAATACAATTTACGGGCGCTACTCGACTTTTAGCACATAATAAATTGCAATTAATCTCGCCTTTTTCGTTAACTGTTCTTATATAAATGTTACATCCGTACGCTACCTTAGAGCTGTCACAGTATCCTATTAATTGTAAGTTTTTATAATTAGAATATACTACGTTACGTTCTATTTTGATTTCGGGTAATTTTTCTAATTCACGCATTAGATTTTTAAACTGCGTATTAACTTCGATCGGAATTGGTTGATCCCAAGGTAACTTTAAGCGCCACAAATTTTGAATAAATAATTTCAATTTTACCGTAAAACATGTTAAAAGACCTAACGGATCATATACACTGCTAATTAATTTCAAAGCAGTTCTTTTCGTGATTGTTTGGGTTGTGTTAAACGACATTACAGGAAAACTGATTACATCTTTTTCCGAATTCCACGTCATTCCTAGTACTTTTGTCAAACTTTTACCGTTTTCATTTTCTATACACTCACTGTTTGAATGCCATTTTCTAATCTTAAATTGTGCGCTAGAAAAAATAGTTTCCAGTTCGTTCTTAAACTTTTTAATTTCGTTCTCTGTATCACGCCCGCTAATCATATCATCAAAAAATGTATCGTTTTTTATGGCATTACACGTCTCCGGATAAAACTTCTCGTTTTCGCTAGCTAACTGTTTTAACACCCTTGTTGCTAAAAACGGTGAAGCCGACAGACCGAATAGCAATTTGTTAAAACGAAAGATTCTAGTTTGATTTCCCGGGTCGTCCCGCCACAATACCAATTGATAGTTTCTATGCATTTCATCTACTAAGATTTGGAGATACATCTTTTCAATGTCCGCGCTTAAAACGAATTTATGTTTATGAAAACGTAACAGTATTCCGAATATGTCACTTTGGACTTTAGCGCCTATTTTCACGCAATCATTCAACGATAAATTACTGATATTATTTTTTTCATTCGCGTGTAACACAATGCGGCATTTTGTTGTTTCTGAATGACTTTTTAGTACCGCATGATGGTTCAAAACGCAGTGTGTAACTGGGATTTCATTTATTTCAGCCATATGACCTTCTAGTTCATAATTGTGCATAACTTTAATATACATATCGCGTAACTCCCTATTTTTTGCCAATCGGCTTTTTAAATTAATTAGACGTTTTGTTGCAATTTCTCTCGTATTACCTATTCCTAGCCTTTCGATATTTTCTTTAAAGCGTAATCTAACAATATATCGCCCGGTATCATCGCGACGCGTAGTTTTTTGAAATAATTGTTCACAATAGTTTTCTATCGCGGTTAATTCAATTTGCTCGGCAATATCTTCGATCTCCCAGAATTTATTTAAATTAACATCTAATGCGCAATAACTCTGTAAAGGTGGCACTCGATTGCGCCCCGTTTTAAAAGAAACTACACTTCCTAACACATCACCTAAAAGCGTTTTATGCAAAATCAGCGATTCTTGTATTCTTTCAGATGGCGACATCAAAATTTCTGCGTAAAATCCCGCTCCTACCAATAACTGACATTCTTTACTATTAAAATAATTTTCGTCCGCTAATTGAACTTTGTCTGGCAAATTTATGAAATATGGATTAAATGTAATAGCTGGCAACTTATTTGTGATACGAGGTAAAACGCGACATGTTAATTTCTTTTCAAAATTTCCGTATTTTGATTTAATGGTTAATTCTGTTATATGAGATAATTTACACTCATTTACACCGATTCCTGCTATAACCGAACTTTGAGGCTTTTTATACAAATTTAACTTTTTACAAAGTTCTTCCGTGCAAAAGTTAGTTATGCTACCGTTATCGATAAGAACTCTTATTTTATGTTGACAATTGTCAGGTCCGCGCGCAAATACCTCCGCTGTAAAAAGTAAAACAACCTTAGCCTGATTTGTTTCTAACACCGATGCCGCCGCCGCTGTTTCTACAATTCCAGTAGAAATTTCTGGCGTTTCATTTTCCCCTAATTTATTTTCAACATGCAATAACGTATTATGAGCTTCATTACATCTATCGCAATTAGCACCTCTGCATTTATCCGATCTACATTGGCGTTTGAAACACAATCTAAAATTGCGTACCGTTCGCACACGTTCTCTAGGATTCAAATTTTTAAACTTTACGCACGCTTCGTGATTATGGCGCTCACTTTTACAAACACCGAATTTTCCTACGTCGGTGACCGCACACGATACGTGTTTTACAATCGCCTTTTCTACGTATCTAGAATTTGGCGTATAACCTTGCGTTTGTAATCGTTCAAGCAAATTGCAACGTTCGTTTAAAAAGTCAATAAATAAATTTAATGATACAAACTCATCTTTCTTTTGACTACTTTCAAATTCCCGTTTTGAAACACGGTCTAATTTATTCGCGAATATATAAGTTAAAATAACGTTCCACTGCTCCACTGGAATATTTAAATTTTTTAAACATCTAACATTTTTAACAAAGGTGTCGGTTAACATTCTTAAAGTTTTACTATCTTTCCGTGTCATAGGTGGGATTTCCAGTATGGCCTTTATATGATTAAAAACTGATAATCGCTTGTTTTCGTACCGATCTTTTAATAATTCAAGGGCAATTTTATAATTTTCCGCGCAAATTTCAATACTTTTTAAAGCTTCTGCCGCTTCCCCCTTTAATTGACCGATTAAGTATTGTAACGTTTGCCCTTCGGATATGTTTCCGTTACACCCTACTATTGATTGGAATGCATCAAAAAAGAAATTCCAATCTTCGATTTTTCCCGAAAAAATTGGCAGTGTTAATTGAGGCAATTTAATTTTTGGTTCCGATAAACCTTGTGATGATAAATCTAAATTATTTAATGGGATGCCTTTTTTTGAATCAATTAATGCTTTCGCGATCCCGATTAATTTAAAATACTTATTTTCAAATAAATTTCTTTGTTCCGCGTTTTCGGCTTTATTAATGCCTTCCTTATCCGCGTTTTCGATTTTACCTTGAATAATTTCGAACTCGTCATACCAATTTTCGGCTTTAATTAATCGCGCATTTAATTCATTCTTTTTATCGCCCGTGTATGTGTCTATAAAACTATTTAACCGGTCTAGCTTTTCCATTACCGTTTCCCGCTGAAGGATTAATTTTTCCATAATGCAACGTTTACTTTAGTTTACTGTTGCTTTTTTTTTATTTTTTCAAAAAAGAATGTTAATTTATAAAAGGCAACACAAAAAATAATGTACATTACTATCGTCGAAAGAATCATAGCATAACTCACTCACATGCAACGCTCGGCCGTGCGGTCTCGCGTCGCATTAACGTTCGTTCTGCTATTTCTTACTTTTGACTCTTGTTACGTAAACTACTATTAATTGAACTGTTGTCGATCAGACTACTAATAAAATGAGAAATGCCGCTTATGTAAATAATTATAGTCGCTAACGTTAAATTATATTATAACTGAAAATGAATGAATGCCATAAACTCAGTGAATTTAAACTAGTAACTATAACGAGTGTTTGATAGCATGTTGATTGTATGTTGCGGCACGGTAAAAGATTGAAGCTTTACGGTAAGTGTTTATTTGTCAACTCTTCCAGCTACATAAAGTTTTGGTTTGACATACAAAAGTAAAATTAAACTGCACAAAATCTTGAGCCGGGATTACCCAATCACCCAATAAGTTGTAGTTCTACGCAAGACCCTTTAGGCATTTGCTAAGAAGTCAGAATAACCGTTGTCGACACTTGGACCAGAATATTGTCTAGCCACACAAGTATTAAAACTGTTATGCAACAACCGACAAAAATAAACAGATACACGATTTCACAAAATCAACACTTACTGAACATGATATGCAAAACGGTTATAACGATTTTAATGAATCGACAGCAAATAAATAAAGCAAGTCCAGGTAAATAGCAGCGTAACCGTATTCAACAAATTTTTAGTTTGTTTAAACTGTTCAGGCAACAGCGGTCCTTAACGAAACAAAAAATCACTAATCAGGTTTGGTATACAAAAAAAAAGATTCTAAAAACAGGTCTCGTGATGAGACGGCTTTCGGCAGACAGTTTTTCGGAGACAAATTTTGAACGGAGAGTGGTTTCACCAAAACGGATCTCGGCAGAGAGTAGTTCTCCAAGTTTCTGTGGCCGCTTTTATACGTTTCTTGGGTTTTGTTTAGTTAAGTTCGTAATAATAAATTATTTACATTTTTTTAAAAATTGCTATACAGGATTTTGTTTCGTTACATTCTTTATCTATGTTTTGCTAAACTCTGTATCAACTATATTAGATTCCAGATAAGGTTCACTACTTTCGTCAATGATAAAGAAAATAAGTTTTAGTATGATTCAATTGTGTAACTAAACCTATAAATTTAGTTTTTTTCATGTTGTTTTTTTGGAAACCGTAATATAGCACATTATGTTATGATTGATATGACAAACTATATTATCTACAAACAAGTATAAATTTTATCTTTCATCAGGCCTGTGTGGTATATACCCATTTACACTTACATTACCACAAGTACTTCTACGTGCTCGTTCACACTTATACACAACTAAAGAAACACAAGTAGAATACGTATAACAAAAAATAAATTTATTTTAAGGATTTTTTTAAATATTTTTAACATAAACAAGTATACAATTACTTTTCCCTTTTCAAAAATTTTTTAAAATATTGTTTTAAAGTGTAACTTTTTTTATTTTTTAGTCGTACTGTTAATTGCATAATACTAAAAAGTATTTTGAAAATTAATTATAATCACCAAATTAAAATAAAAATTTAATTAAGATACTGAAGAAAATAAATATGAGATAACCCACAATAATAAACGTAGCTGGCGTTGAACTTATGAAGAGTGCTTATTGCTTAAAAAGCACTGGTAAATTCACAAGAAAAACTTAAAACCCAGCTCGTTTGTTAATCGGTGATTAATTATCTCGATTATTAATTGTTCTCATTAACAATCCTATTGGTTACATACATAACTATTACATTTACTTGTCGTTGATACATTTTTTATTAGTGTAGCTTATATTTGTTTTTGTAGTTTTATTTATTATTGTCAATTTTTAGTTTATTCAACCATTTTTGTGATTTTTTTTTAAAATTTAAATAATAATAGTTTTTTATAATTAAAAGAAACAATATCATTTCTGACGTTTTTACCACAAAACCTAACACGTAATTTATTTATTGCTATTGATAATTTAGGTGCAATTAACGTATGCAATAGTATTTGTCTAGAGAGTTGACGTATGACACAACGTCATGATATTACTTTGCTTTTAAGTTTATACAATTATTTATAAAACAAAATTTAATCCATGTAGTTAATAACATTTTATTTTTGATTGCTTATGCAGGTAAGCACAAAATAAGTTGTATTTCGTATAGACGTTTTTACTTGGGTGCGCATAAAGATTTTTAAATGTTATTTTTTCTCTATTTTTTTGTTATAACTTTTACTTTGTATTTTAATTCAGATCATGAATAAGATAAATAATATAATTACATAAAACTGCTGGGAAAGAATATTTTTTTTAATATTACGATAACTTTGTTTTTAAAGCTTTAAATATAATAAAACATCTATAAATTACTCTATTTATAAAACTTTTATTATGGGAGATAATATACTACAAGAAAACGTTTTTTATACGGTTTATGTAGTTTTTATCAGAGCTAATAAGTGTACTGCTTATGACATATTTTATGTACACACGCAAATTCTTTTTAGTACACATTAAATCACAACTGTTATTTATTCTAATTTTGTTATGTTAACATATTATGATGTTAGCTTGTTACTTATTGTTTACATTAACAGCAGATTGTAGTTAAAATTAAAAAATATATGTATAAAAAGTTATTATAGAATTGGCTATTACATCAAATTTAAATTATATGAATATGTTGTAATCTGAAAAACGTTATTTTCAAAGTTTATTGGAGAAGATTAAATTAATATTAAATTTAGTATTTGTTTAAATGTTTCGTTAAGTAATATATTTAAAAAACATATATTTTATAAAACGTTATAATTTTTTATTTTATTGTATACTGTAAGCAAATATATGCTTTTCACTGTTTTACTTCTAAACTGTTAAGTAAAATAATTATTGTCCAAATACGAGTTAAAAATAACGCTTAATAAAATTTATGGTTATTGCAGCTAATTACTTGTTTATGGTACATATTAGCATGTCGTCAAAGCGTATGTACGTTTAATCTAGTACATTTGTACACAAGTATAAGTTTTTACACTTAATATTATCTAAAAATCTTAACATATCAAAACCATAAAAAATTTAAAAAAATTGTTTTTGTTTTATAATTTGTCAATTCTAATTTTAAATAACTAATTAAAATATTTTAATGAAAAACTATTTAACAATTTAACACAGTTTTACCGCTCAACTTATATATTATAGATTATTGAGGATATTATTTTTGTTGCATTTCCTAAGCCAAATTATTTTAATATATAATGATGTGTTTTATAATAAAGTTTATATTTTTATTTAACAGATTAATAAATACTACTTTTTATTCATTCATTTGTATTAACTAGTCATCTACCACAACTTAAACTTCACATCTAACACAATACATATGATTAGTAACCACATCTCAAAATATTTGTTTACATAAAATTACTTTGTAAAGTCGATACCATGTATGACATTATTAAATGATGAGTAACGGCAAAATCTAAATCTCAATCATTGTCTATCGCATATCTGCAAGTTCTATGGATCGTATCGGAAGATTTTTATCAAAACATAACACTATACTACTATAAATATTTGTATCAAAAATTTTGTCGTTTTAAGCAATTTTTTAAATCCGTAGTGTTATAAACGGATCATCAAATTTTGTTTAAAATACTAAAGTCGTTGCTAATGTTAAATGATAAAATATAGAAAAACAATTAAAAATTCTTTGAATACTAATCGAGATTCTAGTTTTTTTTCTGCCGGGTATTTGGAAATCAGTTTTATTCATCAAAAAGCCAGTTTATAAAACCGAAAGCGTAATCAATCAGTTTATTCTAAACTCTATCTTTAGAGTCCGTCCAACGCGTGACAAAAGCTTAACTTGCGTGAAATTTATAACAACAAATATATCAAGAATGAAAAACCATACACATTTTTAGAGTAGAAATGCAAAACGGTCCAAGTGCCAAAAAGTAATTTCTGAGGAAATTATCAAAACGTTTATTTATTAACTCAAGTACTATATAATAAACATGTTTACTATTCAATATTCGTAACTGTATATAAATAACCTATTTTAGAAAAAAAAATTAACGAGACTTTTTAAATATTATTATTAATATTATATTTTTTTGTTTATTAAAGTTGTGGTCTCGTTTTAGTTTTAAATCCACTGACAAATGGTGCATTAAAATATTCAAAAAAAAGTATGTCCGATATGAAAAAAGTTTTTTAGTGGTTATTTTGATTTGGGGTTCTAGTGCAGACAGAACGGTTTCCGCAAGTTGATTTGATTTATTTTCTTTTCTAAGAACGTTGCACACATTCAACGATTTAAATTCACTGAGTGATTTTTTTATTTTAAATTTGCTGATTTTTTTTTTACTGATTTCCATCCATAAAATCTAAAAGATTTGTAGTTTTGTTGTATTTATTTAATCATCAACTATTCGTACAACATTCAAAAAATCTTTTTTTCGTAAACGTAAATAGATTTTTATGGCGTGCGCCAGCAATCATCTATTCTAAATCATATGGAACAAAACATTTTGTTACTTACTTTCTCTTTTCAATTTCCCAATCAGCAAGGAAACGTTTTTTTTCACGTTTTAAAACGTTACAACGTTTTAAAATAGTCGAAACAAAAAATGTTTTTCAAAAAAAAAAATTTGTTGCGTTTTAAAAATACTTCATTTAAACATTGATATTAAAATACTTTAAAAATGTTTTCTAAAACATTTTTTAGTAACGTAATCGTTTTTACTTTATCAGAAATTATACTTTTGCTTGCTTTCAAAACCTATACACTTTTTTTTTATATATTGTAACAAAAACACAATTATATAAAATTTTGTTACATATTATTAATAAATACATGTTTAACCTTTCCGCAACTTTCTTGCAAAATTCAATTGAGTACTTAATAACCACGTTTGCGCAAAGTACCAGTATCTGCGTGATAAGATGGCGATTTTTTATATTATAATTGCATTATATTATAAGCTTCAGCAAAACAATTTCCATGGTATTACTCGCTATGCTGTGTATTGTTAGTGTATCAGTTTAATTGTTTTCTAATTTGCGTTCTAGCGAAACTCAAATAGATACTTTTATTGTCAGTATTTATAATGATGGTACGTTTTTCTTTGGTTTTTGTTGCAAGAAATTTTGCTGAAGTATAATCTTAATTGTTACCGCAGTGGTACACTAAACGTTCATTCTATGTATTTCATGATTTCCATTCTTTGTGATGTTTTAAAGTTATCAAATTGATATGATGTTGGCCAAATGGGAGATTTGGACGTGCACAATAACCAAGTAATCTTGGTATGTAATTTTATCGGATATTGATGCAGCATTATTTTGTGTGTACCAAGTTTCAAAATCTTGGATTGTTAGTTGTTCTGCTTTTTGTTTATACACATAGAGGTACATGCATAATTAGTCAAGTTTTCTTATTTTATGAATAGGATCCTTTGGTGTAGAGGAACAGCAACAATAAAAACAACCTTTATTGACAACAGATAAAGGTTGTTTTTATTGTTGTCGTTTTTCCACTCCAAAGGATCGTATTTATAAAATAAAAACATTTTTGATTAATTGGAAACTTTTGTGAGGATTATTATAATTATTTCAATTAATATAAAGTAATTACATAAATAACATTTGTTTTACTTTATGTTAATGTGTTAATTTTTGTTATAGGCACCAAATGAGTATACAGTCACATGAAATTGAAGTATTTAGAGTATACGAAGATTGTATTATTTATCTTTTGTAAGCATGTTAGGGCTGGTTCTATAATAATGGTATAAATGTCAGTTAAGATGCACTTAGTTTGATTGTAAAATGCTGTTGTTATTGGCTGTGTTATTGGTTAGTACAATTAAAACTAACAGCCAAATATGTCAGTATTTTAAAATTAAAGCAAGTATAACTAAACTTACATTTATACCATGGTTGTAGAACTGCCCTTAAGCATATTGCAATATTAAAAAAAAGCGTTGATTATACATTTTTTATACATTAATGTAACATTTGTAAAATATTACAAATAGATATAAATAATGTTTTTAAACATTTTTAGAATGTTTTTCTAATATTGATTTTGCAACGTAATTCTGGCCAATAAGACGTTTTTGCAATGTTTTTAAAAATGTAAATATATCTTTTGTAAAACGCTGAAAAAAAAACATTTCAAAAATGTTTCCTTGTTGATTGGGTTGTACGAAATTTCTAATGCATATGAGGTAGCTGTGTCCATTTACTAAGAATTTTTGTTTTATTTGTTTAAAAACACCAAAAGCTACCAGATATATGAAGAGCATAAGAAGAATTTTTTTGTCCTGTGCCATTGTAGCACCAAATAATAAGTTTTGGTTTTTTAACAAACATTTCTTGTTTTGTTTTGTAAAAACCTTTGACAAAGCACAGGCAATTTTGTTATCTCCACTACCTGTTATCGATTGGTTTCATAAATACACTATGCCGGTTTCTGTATCGGATATAGAACTATAGTTTAATATTGTAAAACATTTTGAAATGAGGGAGGCTGGGTATTCATACCTTGCTCTAAATCGATTAATACAACGTTAGTGCCGCTGTTAATACTTCAGCATATTTTTTCATGGTTGCCATTTTTTCCTGGATTTTCTATGATACAACTCTAACTCTTTAGACAGTGTGTAGTTTTCTTTTTTGTAATAAACAAGGATTTAATTCAGAATAACTCAGCAGCTATAATAGTTTGAATACTTGTCGTGCACGTGCTTTGACAGCTATTCAAGTATTCAAACTAAGTGTAATGATTCTCTTCTATAGGAAATTTAGTTTTGTGTTTTTTGGCTTGTTGTTTTGTGAATTTGCAAATTTTACACGTTTGCTGTTTTTTCCGCGTTGATCGACGAATTTTAGGTCACTTCATTTTTTTAAGTTAATTCCTGAACTTTTTGGTGATTTAAATTAAGTACCTCAACAAAAGTTTTTTTGATATTTCAATGTGCCCACCCCGACTATCCAAAACCGTATAGCACACTGAACATTGCTTACGACTGGACGACGGTACCCCGTATCTTCTGTGACGCATTCTATTCACCTTTCCTACTTGAATAAGGGTCAGAAGACAATTACCTTGTGTTTGATAGTTGGAAGTTGCGTAGCCTTAGTTTCTGATTAAACAAGATTGTTTTGCACTGGTACTGGCAGTAGCAATACATCTAAATAAAACACTGCATTAACAAAATAAAACTTAGAATATACAGTTATAGTTCTCTTACGGGTGCTTTTTTTACTTTTTTTACTCTCGCTTCTTTTTTTCCAATATTTTCTTGATTTTTTAGTAGCAAATGATGTCACATAGACTGTTTAAACAAAAAATACGCGCTTCATTTGTATTTATACTTGACTTCATACAATTTAAATTGTTTAAAAAAATTAAAAATCCTAATTATACAATGTTAATATAAACAAAAACATTAATAGTATTTTTCATTTATGTTTTATTTTTGTGTTATTGACTGATGTTTATTATATGCAATCGGTTTTTATTTTATAAGTTAATGTCAATGTCAATAATAATTTGATTTGGTAGATTGACATGTTGCATTATTTTAAATTTGCATGTATGTGACATGTATTAACTATCCAAATAAATAGAATAATCTACTTTTTGTATGACTAACGTTGTTTATTATAATTTAAAAAAACGCAGTGTAAAATTTGCCATATGTTATACTTGTAAATTATTTTTTTAATAAACATTAATTTTTGTATTGTTTTATTAAATAAAAAAAGAACAATAAATAAAAGGTATGTAAACTGTTTTAAAATTGCTGTATTTAAATAAACTAATACAAAACCAAATTAATGGAGTGGAACTTTTAATTTCCTTTTGCTGTTTAATGCATACAAAATATATTGTAAATCTCTTTTTACTTTTCTTTTATTAGAAACATTTCTTAAAAGAATGTGTCGTGAATTAAAGATTAAGTAAATGTAAATTACTTTTACATATTTTATTAAACACAATCTGTTTATAACTGAGAAGTAACATTTTATGTTAATTTCATTATTAAACATACAACAAAACACAAGAATTATATGAATTATTTTTTTGAGTACAGAGAAGTTTCTATTGCATTTTTTAAAAAAATAAACGTATAATACTCGTAGGTAATTACATAAAACAAAATTTAAAGTGTCAAAATTTTAGTAACATTTTATTTAATTTATTTGTGTATTTAAAACTTTATGTTATATTTTAATTAAAATTTTATATTTTCTAAATTTTATTTTATAAATGCAAGCAACGTATAATGCAAACTATTAAACAAAATACTTTTTTGTTGTTGGATGTTTATTAATTACCATAATTCATCCTTGTCAGTTTTAAATATGAAAAAGATATTATTCGTACTGTTTTTTTTAATCTATGACTATTAATTAATTAAATTTGCGTTTTTAGTATTTTGTAGTTATATTTAGAACAAGTGATAGTTTTAGTAATGCCGCATTAATAAAGTTAATTATTAAAAAAGCAAGCACCGCCAATATCGATTAGAGTGACATGATTATTGTATTAGTTGACTTGGCAAATTGGAGGACGTAGGAATTTAGCAATATCGGAGGTATGCAATTAAAATCCGTTTAAACCATCCTACATTGATTTTATTAGAAATTTTAATTTAAAGAAACATTTAACAATGTAAATGCTTGATAAGAAGAACAGTTTATGGTTTCAATTTTGTATTATTTGCAGTTTGCAAGCGATAAAATATTTCAACGCATAATTATTAGTTTAACATATTACACTTGTAATAATTAGAGATAATTATGTAGTAGTTTAGTTGCTATTAACTGGTGAGGTCTATTGTTATTATTATGACACCAGAATTAGCTGACCTAAGGATTTGGGCAGTTAGCCAATTCGAAACATCAGTAGTACATGAGAACCTTTGCATAAATTGGTTATTGCGTAATAAATTGTCGTTTATTTCAATTTGCAATAACATCAAATTGATAAACGTAACAAAAATGAAAATGAAAAGTTATAATAAGTTTTTTCAGGTGTTTTCAATGCGTTGCGGTTAAAACACGTTTTATAAACGATTTATTTTTAACAACAAACACATTTTCCGTTGAATAAAAATATAATTTGCTTGATACAACATTTGAACGTAATTACGTTTTTCCTTTTTACGTGATTCGTTTTAGTGCTAGCTAAAACCAACAGATAAATGTAAAAAAAATCAGTAATTTAGCAAAAATATTTTAAAAGTGTATGTATATGATGTATATTAAAAATAACCATTTTTGTGTTTAAATTTATTTTTACTTATTTGTTATTATAACAAAATAATATCTACTAAAATCTATTTAGACTAAAATTTTTATTAATTTTAAGTACTGTTTGACTTTAAATGCTTTATGCTAACAATTCTGTGTAATAGCTACATCCTGTATTACTTTTTTGTCATTTCATAGTTTAGCAGTACATTTTAGTGTCAAAATTAAAAAAAATATATTTAAAGTATTAAATTAAAAGTTATAAACAAAATTATTGTTAGACAAATCTGAAACGTGTAAGTACGCAGGTGCGTAAATGTTTGATCTATAAAATATTTGCCAAAAAAGGTTATAAATCTCTATTTGTATAGAATTTTTTTTTACAAACGTTCACGTATTAAATGTTTTTACGTATTTCTGAAGAAACTATGTGTATACCGCAACAATATGTATATTTGAATAAAAATTTTAAAAAACAAAAATACATGTAACATTTTTTTTAAATGTTACTGTTAAATTTAAGACAAAATTATAGTTATAGCTTGTGTAATGTCTAACTAAATTATTGCAAAACAGTCGCCGCAAGCAAATTGTATGACAACAGACTTTTTTCTACTAAAGCAATTTAGCTTTAGATATAACCTACCATAGGCAAAATGTTTTAAAATATTTTTTTTAATTATGTTACATTAGTATAACCTAAGGTTACAAGCTACAAAATTATTACTAGTATAAAAATGTTGAAAGCGTCTTTTAGAACAGTACAATATTACTTAATCTGCTATGTAATAAACCTAATTAGAAAGTAGTAGTATATTCAGTTCGTTAAAATATATATTTCCGTTATATAAAAATAATTCTTTAGTGAAAAAACTAAAAACAAATAATAAAATAAAAAAACTTAAAATTAAAGTTTGAACTCGTGACTATTAGCTAAATTCAACTGCACGTAAAACACGTAAAGACAATAACGTTTTCTGATATTGTTCATACTATATTTTAAGTCTTATTGATTTATGTCTTGCTTTATTTTTGATGTAGCAACAGTTTCATGTAGTTATTGAATAATGGTTTGTTTATAAATGTGTCATATTTCTTAATATGTACATAAAAAACTAAATTAATTTTATTTTTAAGTTTTTTTAAGGCGACGGCGACGCTTCGTGTACAAAATGTACACTTCTTCAAGCCACTAAATATTAATAACGTTACTATTACACAACAATCAAAACACAATTACAAAAGTTTAAATAACTTACGGATAAAATACAACGTAACAACTTACACAAAAAAATTGAGTAGGTGAATCCAATGAACAACAAACATGAGCAAAATTACAATAATTAATAAATAGACAAAATTTTGTTAGTAAGTCCAAAAATTAAAATTATATAACTTGTAATAAGCAAATACAAGTTGTCAAAATGACAAACAAAATGACATTTATAATCCAAAATGACTTAGGTCAAGGTATGGTGTCTATAGAATCTATAGAATTTAATTTGAAACAATCCCGTTAACAATCAACCTATCTGAAAATATCTTGTAGTTTTTGCAAACTAAATTGTTGTAAATGTTACTTAAATTGTTAGTATTGTTATTACATATAATTTTATTCCGTGAATGTTAATAAATGCTATTTTAAAAACCAATCTTTTTCTATAATTATTCTCTACATCGTGTTAGTATAATGTACGCATAAAAATGTTTTACATTTTTTGTTGATACAGTGTTATATTTAGGTCATTTAACCGGTTTTTTACTGTCTTTTTTGTTTGCTCAATATAACAAGCTTGGCAACCTATACAATCCAGTTTATAACCTAGTAAAACTTTAGACATTTATGATAGTGGTGTAAATAATATTAGTGTTAGGGTTAGTATTTAGGTTCGTAAGAGTTAGGTTTATAGATAGTGTAACATTAGCAACATGAGTTCCATTTCTATAGCCATTTACATTAACATAGTAGTATTAGTAGTTATATTAACATGTGTGAGTAGTAAGTCACTTAAGTGAAGTGTTCATTATAGTAAAAATGTAAACCCTTAGTTTTTTTAGTAATACCGTGGTTGTTAATGTTTTTTTTTTAACTTTTTGTTAATTATGCTGTCAACTTGCTTAAAAGTTTTTCTAAAACTGTCTTAAAAGTTACTAGATGTATGAGGTAGCAATATTGTATTTGTCGAGATTCAACAGAACTGGAGCAAGCGTAAATAGCGGCAGCGTATCTCTTCTGAGAACGATTGCAGAATCCAACAATGTGTAAAATTTGATGTAAAGAACTTGAGATGGAGATGCATATGTGTATTTGAGAGATGTAAGGCAAACCTTATGCTAATTTAGTCCATTTGGAGGCAAGAACTGGGCTAAAAGCGTCATCCCAATCAAGACCTTCAAAAACATTAAAAGAGTTTCTAAATGACCCTCAGGAAGATCTAAAACTTTAGGTACGTTGCTAGACCATTTTCGCAATTCAAACCCTCTTTTTCCCATGAGATTAGTAAACTCGGTGCCAATCTAATTATCACGTCATCAACATACGTATTTTTTTGAATGGCGACGAACGCCGCGCCAGGTAGATAAAACGTTTGTCTTCAACTAATTGTTAAATACAAACTTAACGACGGGATTATGAATAGATGCCATTTGATGAATCTAATAAATTCCAAACAAGTATAAAAATAGCAATAACATTTTTTGCTTTTCCCGAAAGAGACGTTTTTAAATAATTAAAATTTGTGAGAGAAATTTTTATTATTATGCAATCAAAAAAACTGATAAAATTTGTCCATGTCGCGATTTTTTCATCAAAATGGAAAATTATAATTTTTGAAAGAAAATTTTAAACGGGGTCAGAAGGAATTATTGTCAAAATAATAAACAATGACAAGTGCCATGTGAACCTTTATTATGCTGATTACATTGATTTACAGTAAAAAAAATTTGATAACACATGTAACCGTTAGTGTTGCTTTAACGTTCAATAATAACTGTTTGTCATTTCTAAATTTTAAATTTATGTCAGTGTATGTCAATGACTAAAGTAATTATTAAAACTAAACTCAGTTTATTTATTAAATAAAATTGTAGTTATAGCTCGACAAATGTAGGAAAACATTTCAGATGATCGACGAAAGAATCGCTTACTAATGCGCAATAGATTATCTACCCCCAACTGCAGCTGCCTTAAAGACAAATATTACCACCGTAAATCGAGCATCCCAGAAAGTTAACGATGAAAGTATCCCGAGTACTTCTTAATTGAAACGAAAACTTTCAAGGCCAGTGACAAACATTAATAATTTTGCCAAGGTTGCTATTCGAAACACAATTTATAGAATGTATGAAAATAGTAAGTTGTAAAGTTAGTAAAAATGTAATTTAACAATTTTAATTAACTTAGATAAACCTGTAACAGATCAATTATTGAGACAGAAATTTATTGCTGGCGAACTTATTAAAAGATGTGAAACATCATTAAATACTGTTCTCAAAAACATAGGATTTAAGTATCAAAAAGATAATCCTAGAAGAGGTTTAATGGAATTATCAGACATTGTAATCAAACGCATTAGATTTTTAAAAGAGTATTTAAGAATTAAAAAAGCGAAAACTTACGAATTTGTTTACTTGGATAAAACCTGGATTTTTCAGAATAGTACAGTGGGTCGTTCTTGACAGGATGACGATTTAAAAACTGTAAAAGCTAGTCGATGGCAAAAGGTAACTTAAATAAAACTCTTATGCTTTTTATTAAAATTTGTTAAAAACAGGTATATTGTACTTCATGCCGGTAATAAGAAAGGATTTATTCTTGAATTGGTTTGAGAATAAATTACTGAAAAATTTAACTAAACTTTCTGCAATTATAATGGACAATGCTCCGTACCACAGTACTTTAGTTACAAAGACTCCAAATAGTGGATGAAAAAAAGAAGATATTCAGAAATGGTTAAAAGAACAAAATGTTTCATTTGAAATCAATTGCTTAAAGAAGGAGTTACTACACATTGTTAAAAGGTAATTTAATATTTTTTCTGTAAATAAATAAACTGAAATCTTGATTTATAGGAATAAACCTGAAAAAATGTATGCAGCCAATTTAAATGGCTAAAAAATATAAGCATAAGGTACTTCGTTTCCCTCCCTACCATTGTATATTCAATCCAATTGAACTCATATGGGGAATTTCAAAAACTTATTATAATTATAATAAACATATAGGGAGGGATGGAAAATCAGTTGAAAGCTGTTTAAATATGTGGAAAGAAGCTTTGATGGCGGTACCAGAAAATGCATGAGCAAATTCTGCTTGACATTGCGAACAAATAATAGAAAATTGGTAGAAGAGAGAAGTAGCTTTCGACGACGAGGACGTGGCGCTGCTCATTATTATTTTAAATAATGATAGTGACTCTGACTGATCAAAAAATTATATAAATTAATGATGCCCTATTTAAAATGCAAATTGTCTACCATTCAAATTTTTTGTTAAAAAAATATACACATTTGTTTTTCAATGTAGCATGTAAAATAATTGTTAATGTTAGTTTTCCGTTTTTATTATTTTTGTTTTAATAAATTGGCATTAACAATGTTCTCTGTGTCTTAAGTAGCATTGTTTTCTTTTTCATCTAGTATTTAAAAAAAAAGGTTTAATAAGCTTATACGTGAATCTCTGAGTCAAAGTTATTGCGGGA
This sequence comes from Aquatica leii, assembly GCA_035610365.1. Lineage (NCBI taxonomy): Eukaryota > Metazoa > Arthropoda > Insecta > Coleoptera > Lampyridae > Aquatica > Aquatica leii. The sequence continues at coordinate 214,684,049 of CM069432.1, read as the reverse complement.
GAATCTCGTTACTTGAGAGTAAGAAACAGAAGCAAAGTGCAAACATTGTTCGTTAATTAATTAATTAATTTGCTAGAAGAAATAACTATTATATTAAAATTATTGGTTTTTTATTTTCAAGAATTATACTCCTATTATACCTATACAGTAATGTAACAAAAAAAGAAGATTATATAAAAAAATTTTTTGCTTTCGATCTTCAAAACATTGAAGACATATGAAGATGTCAAATAAAACCCATACTTCTTTATAACTTTCGTTCCCACGGTAACCCATTTCTGTGACGTCAGCTAACAATAATTGATGGTCGAGTACTCCATTTCCCAAACTAATAGTGATTTTTACTTTTCCGTGAGTAAACTGCTTGTAATACGTTAACCAAGAGACATTTTTATCAAAATTTGAAGGTACAACTTCAAACTTGTGAGTGGTTTTTTTTTTATGTTTCATTAGTTACTCTTTAAGCCGCTTCATTTTTTCGTCAAATTTATCTTGCATTTTTCTTTTATACTTAAAATACGTATTTTTAATATTTTCCTCCACATTTTATTCATTGATTCTTGATCATTTTTTATTGATCCGAAAAATTTAAATAATTTTGCATCAAATACAACCACTTTTAAAATGCAATTTTAATTTAGTGACGTTTACCATTCCAAAGATGCAAGCTGCAATGTCAGTTTGTTTGAGTTCACGAACTATAATACAGCAAAGACCAAGTTCTACCTCTTGTTTTGACTCTCAAAGAGAGACTAGGACCAAACCTAAAAAGTCTGGGTAAATATCTACGACGCGGTTTAAGCCAAAAGTCGCTTATAATCGTAACTAAAGTAACCGCGAAAGCTTAAGATTTTATAATTTTATTTATATTTTTGTATGACACTAAATTTTATGAATAACAATTCTTTTATTATTAAATAAAAAAAGTTTTATGTTCTAAAACTCCCACTAACGTTTACGAATACGTGCGATGCACGTACTAATCACTCGTTTACACAATATTAAATTACCGAGCGTGAAATTATGTGCTAGAATAATTCAAATAAATGCAATTTATTTATCAGACGACTTGTTCATTCAAACAATTTGTTTTGGTTTTTTATTTATATTAAAACCGCTTTTTCGGAACAATTTTGTTGATTACTTGTTTTGAGAAATTTGTTTATCCGTATGCCTGATACGAAACTAAGACGACGTAGTTATAAGTCGTTAGTTTTGTAAATTGGACTTTTCGAGCATAAATGCATGAAGGTTGCATTCGATGTACAGTATATCGAATGTATGAAAATAGTAAAGTAAAAAATTAATAAAAATTGAATTTATTAATTTTAATTAACTTAGATGATTCTGTAACAGTCTAATTATTGAGACAAAAACTTGCTACCGATGAACTTTTTAAAGAATGTAAAACATTATTGAATACTGTTCTTAAAAACAAGGTTTAATGGAATTTCCAAACATCGTTATCAAATGCATTAGATTCTTAAAAAAGTATTTAAAAATTAAGAAAACAGAAACTTGCGAATTTGTTTACGTAGACGAAACTTGGATTTTTGAGAATTGTGGGTACAGCAAGTCGTGCTTGGGAGGACAATGATCTAAAAACTGTAGAAGCTACCAAGGTCGATGGCAAAAAGTTACTAGAAAAAACTTTTAATATGCTTTTTATTAAAATTTAATAAGATAGGATATATTCCTTGTGCTGACTGGATGTTTAGTTCCTTGACCAAAAACCCCAATTACCACTGAGAAAAAATTAAGCAAATTGTTTAATTTGGTATGAGAATAAATTACTGAGCAATTTATGTAAACCTTCTGGAATTATAATGAACAATTCCCTGTACCATAGCACTTCAGTGACAAAGACTTCAAAAAGTACATGGAAAAAAGAATGTTTCATTTTATATCAATTGTTTAAAAAAGAACTATTACACATCATTGAAAGGTAAATTAATACTTTTTCTAGAAATGAATAAATTAAATTCTTGATTTATAGAAATAAACCTCAAAAAATATATGCAACTGATCAATTGACTTCGTCTCTTTCTCTACCATTGTATATTCAATTCAAATAAACTCATATGAGAAATTACAAAAAACTATAATAAACCTAGGAAGCTGTGGAATTCAGTTGAAAACTGCTTGAATATGTGGAAAGAAGCCTTAATATCATTACCAAATGATGCATGGAAAAATTCACTTCAACATTGTGAAGAAATAATAGAAGATTGGTCGAAGAAAGAAGTAGCCTTTGGTTTTCAATTTTGTTGTTAAAAAAATATGAACATTATTTTTTTCATTGTAGCATGTAAAATAATTGCTGGCGCTTGTTTTCTATTTTTGTCATAAATAAATTAACAATAACAATGTTCTCTATATCCTCAGTAGCATAGTTATTTTTATGTAGTATTTCCTAAAAAAATGTTTTAAAAGTTTGATAAGCTTGTACGTGGATCTCTAGGTAAAAGTTATTGAAGAATAATTTCGTGGGTTGACAGTAAGAAACCAAACCAAGGTGCAAACATTGTCTTGTAATTTAATAGTCACTGCTACAAACAACGATAATTTATACTAGCGCATGTGGTAATGTGAAAAAAAGAAAAATTATATTACAACATCGAAAGTGTTGGAGTAATTTAAATAAATGAAATTGATTTGTCAGACGACTTGTTCATTCATACAATTTTATGAATAAGTGCTCCAAAACAGATAGTAATTAGTACTGATTGTTCATATTATTCACAGAATAGGTATACATGTATTTCTGTGTTTGTTAAGTTTCAGTTAATATTTTTTTCTGTTGGGATGAATCAGATATAAAGTATGTACAACCAAGTAATGCCATAACCCGAATAAATGTACTACATAGCATCACACAAATTAATATTTGATATTTATTTAACTGAAAATTAAAAATCTTTATGCAAACCCACTTGACTAATTAAGCACATGCAATTATCAAATCGAATAATTGAAATAATAAACTCTGGCAACATTACTTATTCTGACATCATACTTGAGAGCTGGATAATATCATCAAAATCCTTAAGTTTTTATTAGACACTAGTTGTTTTACATGAATGACAAGATGTATATTCAAAGATTTGGAACGGCCATAGATAATCCAGCTTCACCATTATTAGCCAATTTCACTATTCGTGACCTGCTAAATTATGTCAATAATAATCTCACGTACAATCCAACATTTATATATTGTGATATAGATGATATCATTTCATGTATACCCAACCACAAAATTGACAACACCCTCAATATATTTAATAATTACAACCCACATCTAACTTCACCTAAGAAACGAAAAAAAATTAGATGTGAAACTTGGTAGACATAAGAATACTGGGTTATTAATCAGTGAATGGTACACTTAACCGATAGATTATAACAAAATAGTCAACTACTTATCTAAACACTTCTACCACCAAAAAATAAACATAATAAAAGCTATAAAAAATAAAATCCTTAATCTAAGTAATCCACAACTTCACAATAAAAACTTAACAACCCCGAGAAACCTACTATGATAGCTGTGGTTAAATGGCAATCTTAAAAATATTTATTAACATTATTACAATTATAATAATTTTTAAATAAACTGTATGTGTTATAATTTTTATAAGAAATTTAATCAAACGCATAGTTATTGCAAAAAAAAGTAACACATTTTATATTGCTGCTGAAATGCATAAATTTATTCATACCTGCTTACTATATGTGCATAGACTGACTTAGAATATAAAACATGCATACGTTTAAATGCATACGTTATCTGCAATAAAATACACTTTAAAAATTCAAATATACATTTTACTTTTTAAACATTACATAATCGGATTTTCCTTTTTAAATAAAATGTATAAAAAAATGTATAAACGTTATATATTTAATGAACTATTTTATTTTAATCCGTATAATAGTATAAATACAAAAAAAATTGTTAATTTGGAATAAATTTAATAAGAGGTAAAACTTTTCTTTATTTAGAAAAATACATTGTTGTTATTAATTGAATTTAATTAAATCGTTTGTACCGTCTAACTTTCACTCAGTCATTTATACCTATTATATTTACTTGTTCAATATTTTATTAAACTACTTCTGTAATTTACTTCTTAAGCTTATTTGTTTTAACGATGTTCATTTTAATAATAACGTAGAAACATAAATTAATTTGTAGCTATCTTTCAAATTAAATAATGAAAATACTTGTTGATCTATAAATTAATTTTCTTAACTATAAATAGGACAATTGTAATAACATATTTTGATCGATATAGTAAACTTAATTATAAATTAATAAACTACTGTTGTTTTTTATTTTAACATCAATTATATTACTAAACATACTTTGATAGTTAAATTGTTTGCTTTAATTATGCGATGATGAAGTAAACGATAACCAAGTTTATTAATCTGTTTAGATTTAATCATATAACCCAAATTTGTAATAGCGTGATTTTCATATTGTCAATATTGATTGTTAATTTGTTTTCAGTATCTAGAACAATTTATGATACAGTAACTAAATCGTTATAAAGTAAAATGGTTTAACAAAATTTCTAATTCTGTAAAATAGTGATTGTTCTATAAAGTAATTTTCATCACTTTGTTCGTTCGTGCTCAGGAATTATTATTGAAATCTTTAATCTTCCTACAGATTAACAGTTATATTATTTAATAAGTCATTATTACTTAAGTTATTAAGTTTAGTATTAATAATGTTCATACAATAATACAAAATATGAATACATCTTTTGAATGATTATTAAAATCAATTTTAATTAGAATACTGTTTTATAAATTTATATTGTTTAAAATGTTTGAAATTGAATATTTAATAAACAATTGTGTAACTAAAACTTGCCTGACTTTTATTGTTAACGTAACTATAAACCTATATTTCTTCATTAAAATTAGCATTTTTTTAAAATTTTGTTCCATGCTTTATCAAAGTATTTACTCAAATTTTTGTATTGTTATCAATTGGCATTTGATATTTACACAATATAAAAAATTATATTATACGACTACCTATATAAAAAAATTCGACTAAATATATCTCAGATGTCACTATTTCTCGAGATATGTTTTATCGCATGATTTCGTTATCGTAGAAAATAATAATTGTGTGTTTTGATGTTATTTATAGCACCAATGCTAGCTTATAGAATTTTGATGTCAACAAAATTATTATGTTTTGTTAGCTGTTATTATTTATTTAGTGCTTTGTCTTTATTCTACCAATTTTTTATTTTGGTTGAAAACGCATTTTTTAAGCACTTCGGTTGTATATAAAAATTGTAACCAATTAAATTTTATCTTAATTTTATAATAAGTATGTGTTTGGCAGATTTAAAATTTGCTGTTGCTTGCATAATTGCTATAACAATAAACAACTTTTATACTGTATTTATACTGTATAAAAATCTATAAATAACACGTTTAAGAATGTTATTTTATTTACTATTTCAACAAATAATTAATAAATTATAATATTTATTATAAAACCCAAATTCCTAGTAATTTGTAATTTACGTGTCTAAAAATTTTAAGATTATATAATTACAAACAAAAGACATCTACATAGTACACTAGTAGTTCAGTTATTTACATTGTAAATGTTATTGTTTGTTAATTTCTTTTGTTTAATTTTTTATTGTTTAAGCTACGATAAAATGCGCAACCATACGGTCATAAAATGTCACCAAACCGCGACCAAGTTATCTTAATTTGCTTCTCCAATCTAAAAGTAAAATATAATTACGTAGAATATGTACCCAACGACTGCGGTTATATGGTAGGTTGTAATTGATGTTCATTAACCAAGTGTTTAAGGATTACTATTAGAACAAAAATATGAAATGTTGAATCAATGCGACATCTACATATGTTACGGTTTTTGACACGTTTAGGTGTTTAGCAGATTTTCAAGTTGCATCGGCAACGCAGCAATTCATTATTATGATGATTAATCACATAACTGTAATGTAATGTATAAGAAAATAAAAAATGGTGACGGTTTTTCTTTCGACATGATGGCTTTATTAAAATACACACTAATAAATACAAATACGCAAAATATATTAACACATATACATATCTATTGATGCACATAAAAAAAAACAAAATGGTTTTTAGAAAAACAAACGTTTTTGTGCTACCAACATCGCATACATCATCAACGATGTTAAAATTAATGTCAACTTTGACAAATTTAGTAATAAATGTAGTACCAACATTATATTTCTGGTTATATTTTTTCAAAAAAAAATGTAATTTTACAAAAAGCAACAAAAAATAATGTACGCTACTTTCGTCAAAAGTATCATAAGATAACTCACACACGCGCAACTTTTACTTTCAACCCTGTAACAAATCTTTTAGTTTAATATCTCGGTATCGGCGTTGGATTTAAAGCGTTATTAATTCGAACACAATGAACATTAATTTTATTCTATAAACTAAACTGTATTTGTTACAATTAATCTGTACAGTTGAGCTAGTTTTATTCCCCTTGTATAATAAATAACTTATTTCTAATAAAATTATAAGTTTTGGGCTTTTGTTGAATGCGACCTACCCATCTAGTGTAATTGTGATTAGGCCAATGTGGCCCACGATTCGTATCTAACCTTAAAAATACGGTAATTTTCCTAAAAGAAAAATGAGGTGTGAACGACGTTACGAACGGTGCTAGAAATTAAGTTAATTAACGTATACACTGAATAAATACGAAAGTTACAGGTTTAGAAGTGTTGGTATGTTAATAAACGGTAATAATTAAGCTTTTCAGGTGTACTGTTATTGGGTAAATTGGGTTTCATTTATAATTTACGGCGGGTTGGTCACTGGTATCTATTCACAACAATTCTTTACACAAATGAAACATGGTGAAGTTACGTTATTAATACTATTTGGGTTATTACAGATTAATTCTAATGACAAACGAAAGCTACCGGTACGTTAAGTTCAGGTGAGTACTTTGTTACGTATAAAAATTAGTTTTAGTTATACCGCATTTTAAGTTCATTATTCGTAAAATTTCGGAAATTGCGCAAGGTGCTTTTGGTGATAAGTAGGTTCGAAATGAAATTTTGGGAAATCCACATTTTTAGAGAAAGAACAGTGACGCAAGTACAGCTGGTCCTTGAATTTTAATATTGGGGCAATTATTCTATATGAAAATTATATCGTTTTGCGGATTTGTGCCACTGTACATAGTTTTGAGGGTTTCTTCGGTAAAATTAAGAATAGATACACTCTACGGCTTAGCCGGATTACTAATCCCGTCTTCTCATTATTTAAATTTGCATTTTCGCAAGTTTTTGTTCACTTAAGAACCCGTTTATCACGGTAAGTTCAGCGTTTCTGAAATTTCCTGTAAATATCATTTCTTTATGTTAGGGTTCTTAATTACCTTTGGATTTACACTTATCCATACACGTACATGTATTCATGATTATCTGACATTGGGTCATCAACCAAAGCAGTATTGAATTCGTTTATTGATGTTATTATTAATGGTTACCGAAGATCTGTGATTTTGTACATCAAAGACAAGCACAAGTCTTGCTTTTTGCTTCTAACCTTTTATTGGAAGAATTTAACTGGGTAAGTTGCGATTTATTTAAATGTTGCGTGAATGCGGAGTGAACACGAAAAATCGCTGCTTACAAGTTCACCTGTCATTGTCACCCACCGCTATCTTTGTTCTTGCGTCTCTCACTCTTTTTTATGTACAGGATATAGTTCAAAGAAATAAGTTTTTATTTTACCAATCAATTTAAATTTTCTTTTAATTATTACTATGCTGATTAAACATATTTTTTTCTGATTTAATTTGAATTTTATTTAGTGTCTTCCAACGCGTTTGTTTAATTTATTGTGGCTACCTAGAATCCGAATCATTAACAAAATTTTATAAAGTAACAACTTTGGAAATGATTTATGACTGAATTATTATATATTTAGATCTCAGTTCAAAACCAAAGCGTAGCGATGCTGCACGTATTAAAAAATCCTGAGCCAACCTGGTTTGAGTAATCTCAACTACGTTCAGGGTTGAAAACGTGTATGTGCAAGTAACGGTAGATACGATTCACGTTCAACAAATCCTACGCAAGTAATTTGTTGATTTACTTACGGACTGAAATTCGGTGGTAGCAAACAGCACTCGATAAAGCGGAAGCTTGTGATCAACACTAAGGGAAGGCGAAAGCAGGTCTTGATTAGTCGGTTTATACAAATTTACGGATCGGTTCAAGAAAGACTTAGCCGGGTACAAAGGCATTAAATCGTAAAATATAAATCAGATAAACACAGGTATCAGGTAAACAGTTCTACAAAGACTAGTTTGTGGAAAAGAGACTTTCTACCAAGAATAGGTCGCGGCAGAAAAGGGACTTTTTAGCCTTGACGGCGGTTTCATTTTATGTTTCGTTACGGTGGAATAATCTTAAGCAAAGGAAAGTCGCGCGCTTGGTAGCGGTGGGAGTGTTCCGCAGCCGAGAGTCCAAAGCTCATGCGTAATTCATACAAACTTATGTATAATTTTAATAACAATTACGGCCACCTCTGCCGTTTCGTTACAGTTCTTGTTATGTAAATTACTATTTTAAAAAAATAGCAACGCGTAATGTTTTTTTCTATTGGGTATTATTAAAATTAATGTAACACATTTTGTTTATTTATAACCAAAAAAATATTTTATTTAAAAAAAAAACTTGAAATAAAATAAATTTTATTTAAGTAATTTAAGAGAAACAGTAGACAATATAATCAGAATTGTTTCTACTACTAAAAAAAAGATAATATTTAATAGAAAATCAATTAGTTGAATCTCTACTATTCGAACCCTCTATTATCCAAACTCGTTTACTTAAAGACGCTAAAACACAAACACTGGTTTATATTCTGATATAACAATCGCAAGTTGCCAATATTCAGACAGGTGTCTGGATTCTAACATTAGTCGTGCATGAATCTTTACTAATCAAGATTGTGCAGACCTCGCAATTAAAGTTTTTAAATGAAGCTTTGTGTTAATCAAAGACAAAACTCAACAATTTCAGATCTTAAAAACTGTCCGCCGCGATATTAACGTTTGTATGCGCAACTTATCAACCTCCTTGGTGTGTGAAAAAGCCTCATACTTTAATTAAAAAAAAATAGAAAGTGACCTATATTTTTTGTAAGTTAAGGTTGGTTATAAAAATTTAATTCTTGCCATGTCATCGATCAACTTAATTTTTAGGTTGAAGAACTGAGTGACTTTTTATCTGCCAGTGCATTTTCCAAAATTTTAACAAACGATAGTTATGATTTAAAGCTTGTTTATAATGTAAATGATGTTGGAAAAAATTAACCAATAAAACTTAAACAACGACTAGTTTACTCTGATGCTTTGATCTAACGTTATTGACAGTAACAAGACTTATGTATTGTATATGGAAAAAATACCAAAAGTGTTCAAAACTTAAAAATTCATCTTGTTTACAAAAATCAATCAAGGGCATGGATAAACCGAAGTATTTCTGTAGACTGGTATGATAACACATTCATACATAAGCAAACAAAATTACTGGTTTTGGACAACGTGCGTTCACATCTCAATGCTAAAAGATTGACAAGACAAGTTATCTTTCTTCTTTTTAATGTGACATCAATAATTTAACCAATGGATTAAAATGTCATTGGGACCATCAAAAAAGTACTAGAAGCCACTCCTATGTCAACTTTTGCAGAAAAAAAGTTGATAATAGTGCTTTAGAACTTTTATTGAGGAGAAGCAAGAAGAATTTACTTGCAACTTTATTTCTGTCCACTAACTCAGATGTATCGATAAGCGGATTGCAAGTCTTGGTGTTGTTACCATACACTCAAATGAAAAGGCGCCAAAACAAGTAATTATTACCCAATTACAGATCTTGTTTAAACCTGCCGATTACTAAAAGGAACAAATTAACAAAACACAATTTCTAAGAGTATTATATATATATTTTAACCACAAAAAATAGTTGTTAAAATTATCAGAAAAACTATAATATCAATGTGGATTTTTTCGTTCAGGCAATTATGCCACCAATTATATTCAATTGCTAACAAATGTTAAAACTAAATCATTTTAATTGAAATATTAATATTACTTGATTTATCTCGTCTACTATGCACCCGCAAAATAAGTTGAAAATCGACAATGATAAAAATGAATCGCAAAAAGTAAAATAGGAGTATTAAATTTACCAAACCGACACTTCTTTGTCAATGGTAGTGACTATAAGTTTATTTACGACGGTTAATGTTATTTTGCCTTTGGCTATGACTGTGTTCAAATAATAAAAAAAAATTTACACGTCAACGTACTCAACGACAATACATAAGATTACAGATGATATAAATTTTGCGACTAAAAGTAAATTTAAATTAGTATGATCCAACGTTATTACATAAAACAGGTTAATCCGCTAAAGGCTGATGGTTAATAAACACAATTGAAGAAAATTACATAAAGCAAAATTCTACGTTACAAAAAAAGAAGTACGTGCAAAGCTATCATAAGTAAGTTAGTAAATATAAATGCAAAAAGATTTATGCTATACAAAATAATTTGCATAAAGTAATTTATCGAAATAATACGATACTAATAAAATGAACGTTTGACAGCAATATACCGTTTATCCCCTCATAAGTAGAATCAGTAGGTCCTTAAACAGTGCAGTCCTTAATTTTAATTTAAAATAATTTTATTTGATGAATACAAAATAACGATATCTAACAAGTTACTTCAACTTTAAAAGATAAAAAGTTTGGTTTTGACAAAAAAAAATTAAGAAGGTGAAGCAGACAGAGAAAGATTTTTTTTTTCAAACGTACCTAAGGAAAATGGGTTTATAATGTGGCATAATATGATTTAGCATAGCTGTATTGTAGGCAACCCAACGCACTTTCATTTAGAACAACAAAATTGTGTCAACTATAAAATTTATATTAGATATTACAATAGTATTATGCCCTACAGCAAACATGTTTTAGTTTAGCATTTCAAATTAAATACAAAAACAAAGATACTTTTAGTATTTACTTGATGGTTTACTTAAAAATGTTTTTCCTCAATTGTTAATTGAACACCTGTCTGCTCAAGGAACACTAAGCTTTAACGGAAAATGTATTGTGAATAAAACTTCTTTCTATCCCAAACAGAAAAAGTATTTGAGCATAATCGGTTGTGTACAATGGGAAAAATGAATTTTTCTTAAGAACGAAATTAGTTATGTTTTTGTGTGGTAAATTTCAACAACCGGTGATGGTTATTGTCAAAGGTCGAAACCTTTGTGTTTACTAACTGGGAACAACATCTAATATCTGAAATAAGTTTGAGTTCAGAAGAAGAAAAGCGAAAAATCATAGAAGCTGGTCATGTGGTAAATGGAATGCCATACATTACGGTCGTAGTTGACAAGAGATGAGCTAGAAGATCATATAGTCACAGTCACTCATCTTTACCTGAGGTCACATGTATGATTGAACAAAAAACAAAAAAATTATTAGATGTAAGGGTAAAAAATAAATGTTGTTTTTTGCACGCAGTATCAACAAAGAAACATGTTTCTTATAAAAATTTTAGTGAACCTTCTTTTCTTTAAATTACAATTTAAACATTGAAATTTGATTTATATTTTTAATAACTTAAAACTTTCAAAAACCAATCCGTCCACAACAGTCAATTAATTCAAATTTAATTTTAGAGATGGCAATATGTTCAAACATAAACAATAATCTTCAAAATAATAACGTAAAATTTCACGTATATTTCACAACGCTTGTAGATATTGTATATAGTAGTAAATATTGTATATAAATAGTAAAAAGACAGTTATTAATAAAATTATCATTCAACGTTAAGTTGTTTGATCACTGACACTTGTTCTAGAATCGGGTATTGTTTAAATACTGGTTATCTGGGCAAGTGTCCAACTATTAAGTACAAAACACCATCGTGCTTAACATTTGGTCCTTGGAGCAAAAAAAGAAGAACGAAGTTCTACTGCCACGACCCGATTCCAGAATTTAACAGACTTACAACCTGTTGAATTAAGTCCATTTCCGGTCTATCCGAGACCATCAAGTCAAGAAGAAGTCATTTCCGGTCCATCCAGAGACCAACAATACAAGAAAGAAAAAGGAAGCTCTACTGCCACGGCCCATCCACGGTCCGATTCCAGAATTTAACAGACTTACAACCTGTTAAATTAAGTTCCATGTTCGATTCATCCAGAGGCCAACGATTTAAGGGAAAAAAAGCAGTTCCACAATTTAACAGACTTACAACCTGTTAAATTAATTTTCATTTCCGGTCCACCCGGGACTACCGAGCGAAGAAGTTGAAGAAGTGTATTTCCGGTCTATCAGCAACCATCAAGCGAAGAAGTTTATGAAGCGTATTTCCGGTCCATCAAGATCATCGAGCGAAGAAGTTAAAGAAGCTATTTCCGGTTCATCAAGACCATCGAGCGAAGAAGTTAAAGAAGTTTATTTCCGGTCCATCAGAGACCATCGAGCGAAGAAGTTGAAGTAGTTATTTCCGGTCCATCAGAGACCATCGAGCGAAGAAGTTGAATAAATGTATTTCCGGTCCATCAGAGACCATCGAGCGAAGAAGTTGAAAAAGTATATTTCCGGTCCATCAGAGACCATCGAGCGAAGAAGTTATTTCCGGTCCATTAGACACCATCGAACTAAGAAGAAGTAGAAAAAGTGTATTTCCGGTCCATTAGACACCACCGAACTAAGAAGAAGTAGAAGAAGTGTATTTCCGGTCCATCCGCGACCATGAAGGCAAGAATGAAGTCAAAGAAATTTTGCAACAGATCCATCCAGTACCAGAAACAAAAATAATCGAACTTCAACCTGAGATACGAACCTTCCGTTGGAGAGACGTCAGAATGTTTAAATTACAATTTAAACATTGAAATTTGATTTATATATTTAATAACTTAAAACTTTCAAAAACAAATCCGTCCACAACAGTCAATTAATTCAAATTCAATACAGAGATGGTAATATGTTCAAACATGAACAATAATCTTCAAAATTAATCGTAGATAATTCAAACATCAAATTCTGTGTTAAAACATGTATTTAAAAATTTTACTTGAGTAATTGTAAACATACGTAACAATTACTCCACATTGTAAAACAGTCCGTTTGCAAACGTAAGTTGTTACGCTATATTTAGACTTCCGGTATATCAGCAAATTGCTAAGAATATGTTACATTATAGTAACCCACGTTTGAAATTGTAATCACGTAAAATGCCAGCTTTGTATATTTCACAACGCTTGTAAATATTGTATATAAATAGTAGACAGTTATTAATAAAATTATCATTCAACGTTAAGTTGTTTGATCAATGACACTTGTCCTAGAATTTGGTATTGTTTAAATACTGATTACCTGGGCAAGTGTCCAACTATTAAGTACAAAACACCAACGTGCTTAATATTTATCAAACAAACAATCATAGTCGACGGTTTTAATAGGAGCAAAAAAGATTATAGACTGCAGTTTAAGTTTGTTGTGGGTGACGGTGATTCGAGTGTTATGCGAAAATAATTGAACAAGTGTCGTATGGACAAAGTATAATAAAACTTGAGTGCGCGAATCATGCTACACAAACGGTATCGTCAAACTTGTATAAATTAATAAAAAAAACACCCACTTTGACGTCGGGGCCAGAAAGTTAATTAAACTTAAAATATCTAACTATTTTGTTTTAATAAGAAAAATTATACAAAAATCTAAAACAGTAACTGTTTTGAAAAAGCATATCAAAAATGATCTTATGCACACAATTGGAGGGCATTCTAATTTCAATGGAAACATATGCAAATCTAATACTTCATCTGGACAGGACAATCGTCTAAAATTTTTATTGAACTTGTCAGAATAACTCAATATATTGAAAAAATCGAACCGGTTACTGGAAAACCACACTATAAACTTTGCAGAAGGATTTATGTTTATGGTAACAAAATTTACTGGTGGAAAAAAAATAATTTGATTCAAAAGAATATATACAGAACTAGATGTGTTGAGGTTGCATTAAAATATAATTTGAGGAAAAATTTTCATAGCTATTTGTTAAATCAAATACTGACAATGAATATAAACAAATATTGTGTAAAAAAAAACGAGAAACAGCAGAATATATGTGTAAACACTTAAAAAGCAAAAAAGTGCCGCGTAACTAAAAGGAATCAACAGATTCCAAATATACAACTGCTCAACCTGATCTAGCTATAACTGAATTGGAAGAGGCTAATTGTAGAATAATAAAAATATTATGTAACACAAATTTTCATATAATACATATCAACACAACTGATCAAACAGAAAATGTCAACTGGTTTGAAGAAAGCACAAACAGATTAACGGCATTCAATTTTGATAGAATCTGAAAGCCACAAAAAGCACTCCGACGGGTTCTATATTGCAAGAGATTCTTTATAAACACTAACATAATTTTATGTAGAATTGACAATAAATCAAATGCTTTAAAAACGTTTTTAGAACAAACTAACATCAAAGTACAAAGTGTTGGTTTATTTGTACACAGTCATTATGTGTTTTTAGGTGCTACTCCAGATGGAATTATTGACGATGAAACAATTGTTAAAATAAAAATACTTAAAAAAAATTTTAAATATAAATTAATTAAAAAATTAAAGATGTAATAAATAAGAAAAATATGTGTGTCCATTTAAAATATATCGTTTTAATTTAAAAAAAATCATAATGATTTTTACCTAATTCAAGGACAGCTATATACAGGATTTTCACGTAACACGTTCGTTAAAATTTTTTATACTTCCAATCATAGTTTGATTTTGAGTTTTTAAATATCAGGTAAATGGTTATTGGTCTTATATTTAAAATATATTCATGAACCTATTACTTTCGGTTATACCGGAAGTGACATCAGCTTTTTTATTTTACTTGAAGTGCTATACTTATTATTAATTTTTTTAACTTTACGTGTAATTTTAAACTAATTTTGTTCGTAGCTCATTATCCCAAAAGTCAACGGTTTTTGTGATACTTAGATGTTTTTGTGCATTTTCACTGTAACATCAACTTTAAAAATTCATGTCTTGTCAAAATATGAAGTTTAACTTGCGATATTTCTATCACTATTCATTCAAATTATCATTTTTTCAAAAACCTTTTATAACGATGAATACAAATATAGAGTGTTAATAATATTACACATATTAACATATTAACAACTTTTATATGCGTAAAACAATTTATTTTCAAACGGAACATGCATATACGTACATACATATTAAGAACTCAATAAAATTTTGCATGAATTGTTTGATATTAGTACAAGTTTTAATTATCTTAATATTCCAGCTAGTAGAATGAGTAATACATATGACATTTGTCACTAATCTGTCTGTAGACATTATTGTTTGATACAGTTTAATTCTAACATTTAAGCAGAACGGTTAAGAATGATAGTTCCTTAGGCCCATCTTTAACCGTTAATAAGCTTGCGGTAAAAAGTGTATAATCAAATTGACCAAGAGAAAATCCTGGAAATAATTTTTAAGTTTGTGAAATCGCCAGCAAGAGGCATAACCATTATCTTGAATTACATTAGTTTAGTTTCTTGGAATTTCGCGTTATTAAGGCAACAAAAAGCTAAAATAATATCAAGTATTTTTACTTTTCTATAAGGAATATAACGATCGCAATTAAAAAAAAAATTTTTTTTTGAAGAATGTTACGTTTCAAAGTCTCCTGAATCAGAAAAACGTATTTTTGACAAAAAAAATTTGGGTGTCTGTATGTGTGTGTGTCTGTGTGTAACGTTGTACCCACGTTAACTCTCGAATCAAAAGTCCTAGTAACTTGAAATTTGGTATGGAGCTGGCTTTTCATATTCTCTCGGTTTTATTGAAAGATGGGTCTGATAAAGAAACCGGAAGTGGGTGTATCCGCCATTTTTAACTGTTTTTTTTATATAATTTTGTACGAATGTAAATTATTCGAATTATTTTTATAGTTTCTTATCGAGACAATACTTCCCAACAATTTATTTAAATAAATTTTTTTTTATCATTAACCGTTTTATAGATATTTAATTAACAATTTAAAGTGAATTTCATTGTATAATCTAGGTTCTAATCCTGCCTGTGACGATTTAAAAAAAAAATTTTTTTTGCTTAAGTTTACGTTTCAAGGTCTCCTAAGTCAGAAAAAAATATTTTTGACAAAAAAAAATTGGGTGTTTGCGTTTGTGTCTGTCTGTGTGTAACGATGTACCCACGATAACTTTCGAAGCAGCTGGATTTTCATATTCTCTCGGCTTTATCAAAAGATAGATCTGATAAAGATACCGGAAGTAGGTGTATCCGCCATTTTGAGCAGTTTTTCTTATATAATTTTGTACGAATGTAAATTATGTGAATTATTTTTTACAGTTTCTTATAAAGATAATTCTTTCTAACAATTTATTCAAATAAATTTTTTCTAACATTAACAGTTTATTAGATAATTAATTTATAATTTAAAGTGATTTTCATTATATAATCTAGGTTTGAATCCTGCCTGCGAAATTTTATTGTGTTTTTAACCATCTTAATAGTTATAAGCTGTTTCATTAAAAAAAATTAAATTTTCCGCATGTAAAAGTTGTTACCTTTGGCATTATATTTTAAAAACTCTTTTACAAAAGGTTGTTTAAAAGATAATAATTTGAAAGAATAGTGATACAAATATCGCAGCTTAAACTTCATAATTTGACAAGATATGAATTTTTAAAGTTGATGTTACAAAATGTGAAAAAACGTCTAATATTCTCAAAAACCGTCGATTTTTGGGATAATGAACTTTGAACAAAGTTAGTTTAAAATTACACGTGAAATTGAAAAAATTAAAAGAAAGTATAGCATTCCATACAATAAAAAACTGATGTCACTTCTGGTATAACCAGAAGTGATGATAGGTTCTTGAATAATATATAAAGCCAATAACTATACACTTGATATTTAAAAAAATCTAAATTAAATTATGATATAAAAACCTTTTAACGAACGGGTTACGTGAAAAGTCCTGTATATATGCAATTAAATGTTATTTAATTTTGTATACCGACGTAGATTTAGAATAAATAATAATCGAGCGCGATAATTTTTGTGATAAAATCTTTATAAAATTTAGTACATTTTGAGAAAATCATGCATCAGAATTAGCTGATGCGCGTGTTCCCAGAAGTATGAAAACAAGGTTAAATAAAATGTTATCTACAGGTTTCTTGTTTTTTTTTGTTGCGATAAGTGTGTTAGACATTGTGTGAATGATAAAATCTAGTTCAGATTTAATTTTTATAAACTTAGGTGACTAAAAAAAAAATTATAAATCTCTACACTATTTTTATATTATTACACAATTCATGTTTTTTTTCTCACTCGCTGATAGAACTTACACATGCTTACTAGTATATGTGTAGTTAAGAGAAATAATTTATTATATGTTGTCTAAGAATTTACCTGTTTATTCCATATTCTAAAGCAATCATGTATACGTTTTCCAATCACAAATTAAAAGAAAAGAAGTTTTTGTTGTTTATGAACAAAATTTCTCCGCGACAACCTTGCAACTCTAATCTGCCATTCGTAAAACAATAGTTTCTTGAGGTTTCAAATTTATAGTCTAAATCTTACATTTGTGAATGAATTAGAGGGATATTTATGCGAATTATTTTTAGAAAGCTCTTTTAGTGACGTCAGGGTTTACTTGACTGCATCGCAATTCTGATGCACTCGACGTTAACTCTTTCCCAGCGGTCCATTTTTTGAATAACACCTGCCCCTTGCCCTGTTAAAAACCGGATATAAAGGCTACTTGTTTGTAATAGTTACGGGTAACAGTTAACGATGTATTGTTCCATCACTAAATTTAAACAAAAACAAATGTGCTGATTCCTTAAATGCTGAAGTGGGAAAACTGTTAACTCCAAAAATAATTTTCGAATAAAAAAATGTCAATGTGGTTAGGTTTTATAGCTTTCACTTAAAATATTGCTATATTTGTTCCTTGGCAATGTTTTACACGGTAATTTAATCGCCGTTATTTTCACATCTGCACACTTAATGTAGTTTAGTGAAAACTCTTTGGAAAATTGGTTAACTGCGTTAAGACTGTATCGCCTCTACAAAATACTATAAAACGTTTTGTAAGATTTTCTCTTATATTATATAAACTAATATACAAACAATTTTTTGAGGTAACTCGCTGTTATTCACTTAATTTTAAGACATGCTACGGATAAAAATTGTTTCAAGATTGCATTTATACTATCCATCCTATTATAAAATAATAATAGTAATGTTCTTCCGGTAGACATTTTGGCTTTCTTTGGCTTAACCTGTAGCAACATTTTTATAATACTTGCAACCGTTTAGAACAGCTCTGGTAATTTATTCAAATATTGAAGTTATTCAAATTCTATGCGTTTATAGTAGGTTGCTGTTTTTAAATTTAATTTTTAAGCTTATCTTACACTCGTTTTACAACTCATGTGTTTGGTTAAGCATTTAATTGTTTTTTTTATTTTATGCCGTTTAAATTGTTTAAGGTTGGGATTTCACCTATGTAGTTTATATAGCACTCGCGCGTACACGGGGCACAGGAAAATTTTAGTGGTTCTATGAAAGAAGAATGTTGTCAGCATCATGTAAGGTATTTTAAAATCTTGAAACAATATTTTTTTTGCATAAAAAAGGTCACAAAGTAAGCAATAGTTTTCAATGATAATTTTCTACTTCTTTTGTAAACTATGCTTATACTATTGAAAAGAAGAAATTATAAAATAGCTTAGGGGAAGATGTAAATCTTTTACTTTCATTTGAGAGTTTACTTTTTTAGTTACGTTAGGTAGTTTTCGACTGATCCTGTTCCCATTGAAATATATTAACGATTATACTGCAATGTCATTCGGGTCGAAAATTGACCATATAAAACGCCAACTTCAGTTAAAAAGTAGCTACCGACACACAAAATTTTAATTTCGCAGCAATAATAAGCTCATGCATTATAACGCAGATAGCGCTGTAAACAATCGATGACGCGCCTTGAATATATTTTAGTAATTATCTTTATTAGTAAAAATAAACTTTAATCCCTAAGCAGTATGCTATTATACAAGATCTCAATTTACATTTTTAACAATTTACTATACGCGCATTTAGTAAATACGTCGCAATTGAGTTAAGTCAAGATCTTGGTTGCAAACAAAGCTAAATTTTAACGTGATTTTGAAGAAATTGATTAAAATTTATTTCGAGTTTGCATTTTTAACAATTTTAATTTACGAATTGGTATTTGTGTATACTAGTGTAAAAGTATAACAAACCTATATTTACTTTTGTTGGAAATAAAAGAAAATACATTGCACGCCGGTTATTGGAAACACGGATAATGTTATCAAGCGGGTAATGTTATCACTTTATTAAAGAACAGACCAGACGTATGATACATAGAAAAAAACATCGTTTATAGTAATCATAGTTTCGGTTTATGTTATCAATTTTCTTTTTAGGTTCGTTTCTATACATAAACAAGAACCTGTTTCGTATTAATTTTTTAGCTGAATTTTTGCAATACGCTTTTATGCCTAAACATCTTTAAATATGTTATTTTTAAGAATTAACTTGGAAAGCAGGTGCATTCTTAGAATAACATAACTTAAATTAACTACGTCTTATGTGATAACGTTATTTTGTATTTATTTTTAGTGTTAGCAAATTTTTATGGAGTATTGTGTAGTTCTTAGAACAGTGAATTAAACATCATAACAATATTTTTGGTTTCTTTTTATTACCGGTATGAACAAACTATTAATGCTACAAGTGGCTCAAAATTTTAATTTTTTAAACGTTTTATAAAAATTTCACTTGCTAAATTAACAACCTGCTAATCACATACATGGTGTATGTATTAACTGCTTTCTAATAAATAAACATTTGTTTTTTTCTGAATTTTGAATAATGTTATCATTCTCTTATTGTTATCAAGTTCCAACGTTATTCTATTAAGCGGCGCGCGCTGTAGGTACAATTTAAAAAGCACATATGAAATATACACAACGTTTTTCACGCTATAAATTCTTACGCTATTAGATTTTCTTAGTTTAAACAGAATTGAATTTTTCCAAATGTCATTATTATGTAACTATTTGTTATACAATGTCAATATGGAAATTTTTTTAAAAATTTATGTTAAGTACTGAATCGAATAGATTAATAAATGTTTATTCAAAATTAGTCTTAAATGTTTAATGTTCGATTTCTAGGGAATTTCCAAATTGTTAACTGAATAGGTAAGTATGCATATGCAGCGTGTTTCTAAAATAAGACTACAAACTCAAGAAGTTGTTTCCTTGTGGCGTTAAATGAAAAATTTTCTGTGTTGAATATTCGAACGTATTTAAATTACAATTAATCCCTCTTTTCCAAAGTAAGTTCCTCAAGAATTAATTTCATTGCAAAACTGAATATAGCCAATAACTTAAGAATGCGGCTTCCTTAAAAAATGTTTACTAAATAAAATCACGTTTTGAAATGTAGACGATAACAAAAGATACACAATGTTTTCAATGATAAATAAAAAGTATTGTCAACATGCATTCTTATCAGTTTTACAACAGTACCATCTGTTGGTGTATAGCAGCGAGTTCATGTAGAAATAAGTTTCATCATTTCACTATAGCAATCAAGTCACTTTACTGTATTTGATTTCTTTCCTTGTCTTAAGGTACTTCTCACTTTACTAAATCCGACCTTAAACAAAGTTTTAATTACAAAAAAAAATTTTAAATTTATTTAGTTACTTGGAATATGTAATTAAATAAAAACTACCGTAAATAAAAATTCGATGTAATGGTTATAAATAAAACTTTTAATAAATTATTAAAACCTTGTTTATACAAAAACAAAAATATATTGATTTCAAAACTACTTTGATTAAACTACTGTTCTATTTTGTTTTGTTTGCGCTTCGAGTTGTCGCAAAAGCTTCCTTTTGTACTTCTCTTCTCCACAGTTAGTTTTACTAAACTTTTTTATTAAAAAAGTATTTATATTGAATAATTCAATAAAAAATATTATTTATCTTATTTAATTTTAATTAAGCATCTAATTCAAACTGAATTTAGTAATTTTGAGAGGTTTAAATAATCCTCCACTAACGTTTAGGTTTTTCTTAAATGAATATTCTAAATGGAACAATTTAATATAGTCATTAAACGTACACAGTTTAAAAAATTCTGTCAAAACAAGAGATGCTATAAAATAATTAAGGTTTTACCATTAGTTTTACTAAAAAATTAAATTTTACGTATTTTATTGAATTAAAAAAGTATCGGATAACTATTTAACACTTATTGTTTGTTTACACTAAAGTCACGTACAAGATTATACACCGTAGATATATTTCACACGCGTTAATTACTTGTTTATTTTGGACTTGAATAATCTTCTTAACACTGCCGTCTTCGAATTACGGGAAATAACTGACCTTTGAAAAATTTACAATTTTCAAAGTTTGTAAGCTTTCTAAGTTTTATAAATTTCATGAAAAGTGAAAATATGGAACGCGGTTCAAACCCAAAAATATTTATTTGTTAAAAAATCATTGTCGCAGAAGCCTCAAAAATAATGGCATCAGAATAGTTTGGTATAAGTTTATAATTGCATGTTCTTGCTTATTTTATCGTGTAAGTAATATTCTTTTTGTATCTTTTTCTGATGTTGATATGACTACCTAGTAAAATCCGACTAATTTCTTTGGTTAAAAAGACAAGAAAATTTAGCGAGCCTCCTTGCAGTACTATATTTTTAGTAACTTTTAATTAAAGAAAAAAATTTGTACCATTATTATTTTATTATTCGCAGTAATTTATTTATTAAGCTATTTAACACAAACATGTTTTTTTGCGATTTCTTTTTTTTTCTCATACTAAAAAAAAGGTTTATAGTTTTTTCAAAATTTATATAGTTCATTATCCAAAATTTAACTGTATTATGTAATTTATAATACGCGATTTAAATTAATATTTCTTTATAACGCAGTGACGTCATAACGGAGTCAAATACATAACATATGTTTTGACAGTTCACCTGATTTTAATTATCTTTTAACGGTTTTGTATTAGTTTTGTGTTTTATGTGTACAAGCATCTATTATTCAAAATATTAACTTAATAGAAATGGAACCAAATTTAAGATTCACTTTGGGGCAATTGTTTGAAGCACTTCAGGCAACTCTCTCATTTATGAATTTTACAGAAGGAAAAAAAATTTTTAATTCAGGCTACCTCATAACTTTTGGTGCTTTAAATGGAACGAATACTAATGTGGAAGTGTACGGTTTGTTTCTGCAAACCAGTGTTTTGTCAAACAAAGTTGTATTGTAAAATATTTTCATTTATTTCTTGTTAGGGGCAATTTTTCTAAGGCTAAAAAAATACCAACCGGCGAAAGTGTATATACCATGCATAAAAAAGAAGATGTTATATGCGAAAACGTTACGGTTAAATGAATTGTCTGATGAATTTGTAAAGAGCGTTAAGAAATTAGCTTGTGAACGTTTGCCATTATCAGATTTTGCACAACAAAGAGAAACAAATTAAATTAAATCTTTATTGTAATTGTTTTAGAGCAAGAAGCTATAACAAATCTGTCAGTGCACTGCAGGAGACAATATAATTTTAAAGATTCTGTATAATTGCAATAATTCTTTAATAATGATTGAAATACAAAATTTATCAATTGTATATACAAAAGACCGTTGCCAGATAACTTGTCAAACAGTGATAGAAAACAAGAACTTATTAAGATGCTGCCAAGAATTCAAACATTTACGCAAGAAACGGATAGCAGAACGGCAATATCATACCACAGGCATACGTTGTTATGGGCCGTACATATATTCAAAAAAGATTGGAAAACAAAAACACTGAAATATTTTTGGCCAAAATCATTTACATATAATATTTTATATATACACCATATTGGGTATGTTTATATAAACATACCCAATATGGTGTAGCATTTGGAAATGACGCTCATTGCTGTTTTAAGGAAATTACAGGCAACATTTACTACAACTCTCCTAATGGAGTCATCTTTACCGAAGAAGGCAAGCCACACAAACTTCTCTCTCTAAGCGTCCTTTTAAAAGTATGATAGTTATAAACAAAACTGCTTCTAAACCCAACGACTATTTATTTTTTTAGAAAAAGACGTAACTGTCCAAGCATTACTAGATTCATGTAAGTATTACAAAACACGAGGAAAAAATCGTACTAAAACTAAAAACATGCATATTGTGGCCAGATTTATTTTGGCAAGGCATTGTTAAATGTAGAAAAATGTCATTTTAATATACAGTGTGTCCCCGGATAGGTGAAACGACTCTTGTGAAAGATAAAAAATTTTCGATATAAAATTTCATTGTTTGGGGTTCAGCCCTGCTTAGTTAAAGACTAATTTCTAGCATAATTTTAGTTTTCTAAAGTCATGTATGCCTTGGATCTTTTCAAAAATCTGATTTTTGGTTCTAGTAAACTACCTTTGTTAGTGAAGATATTACAAAATTTGATTAACAAAAGTTGTTTAGAATCATGAAAGAGTCCTACTTCTAGAATTTCAAGCACCTAGGCCAACGTTGATGTTTTGGCAATTTACAATAATTTTTATCTGATAGTTTAAAATCCATTATTTTTTTTTGTTTTTTCATATCAATCTTTGTAGAATGAGCGTGACATCTTGACCGGTTAGATCTCCCGACCTTTCGATAATGGATGATGGACTATCAGATAAAAATTATTGTAAATTGCCAAAACATCAACATTGGCCTAGGTGCTTGAAATTCTAGAAGTAGGACTCTTTCATGATTCTAAACAACTTTTGTTAATCAAATTTTGTTATATCTTTACTAACAAAGGTGGTTTACTAGAACCAAAAATCAGATTTTTGAAAAGATCCAAGGCATACATGATTTTAGAAAACTAAAATTATGCCAGAAGTTAGTCTTTAACTAAGCAGGGCTGAACCCCAAACAATGAAATTTTATATCAAAATTTTTTTATCTTTCACAAGAGTCGTTTCACCTATCCGGGGACACACTGTATATGCAGCATATGATAAGAGTTTGATTGACATCGTTGTAGACTATGGTCCTACATTTTCCTACCGTATGATGATATTATTAAAATACAATATTATTTTGATTTTATGTTACATGTTGTATGTCAAACAAAAATACATTGGTATAAAAATATTTTAATAAGTTTGAATAGTAAACTTATAAAAATTTATTAGCTGATAATATAGGGAAATTAAATTTACTACAGCACAAATTACAATAAATAGTTTATTAATTCTTAAAATCGTAGTCTAAGGTAAACTATTACGTAATATTTTAAAAATTTTAATTCTTTGGTTTGATTGCTCAACGTGTACTCGAGCTTTAGAAATCCTTAAATTTAAAATCTCTTTAGTGAATTGCTCTTTGTTTCGTAAAAATGATGGTTTTATTAGTTTTATACCATAGCTGGTACATGTATCGTTTATTAAGAACCCTTTATCAAACTTAAGAGTTTCTTGATTGGCTTTTAATAAATGTAGTAATTTGCTGTGTTCAAAAATTGCTTTATCAGAGAAGCATGCCTTCCATATGCACAGCTAACATATGTATGTTATGTTCCCAGTTAAACTTACACCAGTTGTACTTTTATGTTGTGTATAAAACCTTATACTACTCTTATACTGTTTATCTGAAAATGGATTTACAAAGTTTAAAAAGTATTCGACCAACGCATTTCTTTTCAGTCGCCGTTGTCACTTACAGTCGCTTAAAATTTTGTTGATTTTGTTTCTTTCAAACTTTCTTACAAGGATATTTTGTGACTGTACAGGGTCAATGTTTAAATATTTTTATCCCTGAGATACCTTTACTTGTAATTTACTATTAATGTCAACATTATCTTGATCTAACCTGTAAAATGATAATCACCTCGAGTAAAGTGCAAAGAACATACAGACATATGATCAGATGCGTATTTACCCATTTTTAACGTTTGTTTTTCCAGGAAAATCTTTTTTTGACGGTTTCATTTTTACATATTTTCGTAGGTTACACTACCAATTCTATTTTTTTTAAACAGGTAAAAACGAACTGTTGTATGTGTTTTTGGTTTTGCATCGCATTTATAAACGGAACACATTATTTTTGATTTTGCCCTCTTTCTTGGCAAAAATTCCATGGTACAAAAACACCAAATAACGCTAACAAAAACAAAACTTTATCAAATGCATGTATAGTGGAATAGAAGCTTAACACCGTCAAGTTGAAAGTTACTCTGTTGGACGTCAGAATATTAGTTATGAAATGCACTACCAGATTATTTCTTAGCTTGAATTGAAACTTGCTATTCTTCTGTAATTTATTATATTATTAATTTCGCTTTTATGTAGATAAAACATTTTGATGTTGCACCAGCATTCTAGTAAATTTTTAGATAAAAAAACTTTATTTATTTATAAGAAGAGTGTTTATCCATTATTAAGTTAATATTTACAAAATGGGATTTAAATTATAATTGATATAATTTATATTGTCATTTTGACATAACTTATATATTTTAATTAATATAGATAAATAAAGATATGTGTATGGGAAAAGCTTAAATTTAATTATATCAATTTTTATTAGTTATATATATGTTAACAAGTTAATCACTGTTTTACAACCGCTGATAGGCATGTTTTTAAAAAAATTGTCTGAAATATTGTCAACTTCTAGAGTTTTGTTGTTCTTTTATTTTCTAATAGTTTCATACGGGTGTCTTGCGTACAGAAAAAACGTATCACATATTGGCCGTGTCTTATAAAACTGTTTGCAGTAGTTTTACCATCAATTTATATTGTGTTGTAAGTTATCTTTGCAACCCAGTAAACACAAAATTGATAATGTTTAGTAACAGTTTCAAAACAAAAAATTTATTATTCACTCTTGTTTCAAACATAAAAGAAACCTAACTGCAATAAAATAGGTCCATCGCTGTTTCACTTATTTGAATCAGTATAGTTTCGGTATTTTAAATTCAAATCTGTTGCAAACTAAATGTTGCATTCGGTTTACGTTTTAAAAGCTTCGTTCTTGAACTGATACTAAATGATCGATACATGTATGATTTTTTTGTTTCAATAATCAACTAAAACAATTCTTTCAATAATATAATAATACATTTTCGAATGCACGTTTCAAATTTTATTGCACAATAAATATTTTTAAATACATTATCACATTGAGTTTTTTACATATTGCAAATTTCTTTGATGTGGTCTTTTCACGGAAGCCTCGAAAACTGCATCAGTTACTGTTGGGTAGTAACCTTTAACCGCATCTGTAACATAGAAATAAATATTTCATTTAAATACATACATAATCATAGAGTTACACAAAATTAATTACATTTTTTAAATCAAAAACAACACAAACTTAATATAAATATCACTTTAGCAATTATAAGAAAGTTATAAAAACACTGTGAATACCTTTAGCTGTACATAATCGTATAGAAAACTTGAAGAATTGAACTGTAATTATAAATCCTAAAGTATCATCAGATTTACGCAATAATCTATCTTAACGCAACCATGTGTGTTAATTTATATTTTTTTCATACAAATTAAAACATGATACATAAAGAACAGAAATGATAATAATATTGATTACATTTATGGATTATAATAAAATGTTTCGACTTACCGTTTATTGCTCCATTTCGTAATTGTACACACAGCATCACTTATCAAACTGCAACCGAACAAGTGAAAAGATATCAATTTGCAGCGCAAGCGTTGACGACAGTAATCAAAAGTATAGCAACGACTAATGCTGACTAATTACAAAGTATTCGTTTTTCCTAGAACGATTCTACTGTTTTGAAAATAATTCAATCTTATTTAATCGATCTTCAAGCAATTCTAGTTATTCAAAAAAAATTCGGATTTAACAAATCAGTTTTTAACCGGTTGCTGATTATGGGAAAAAAATTGCAAGTACTGAAACGGTTAAAAACTGATTGTGAAAAATCGGAACTCTTTCAATTTATTCACTGTCAGTTACATGTAAATGATATAAAAATGGAACTAACACGAAACAACGTATTGAAACAATTGTTTTAATTTTGTGACTGTAACAGTTTCAATCCGTGTTTACTGGGAATCTTCTAATGTTGCGGCAAAAATTTGGTGAGCTTACACTATTAGTTATTTTTGTTTTTAAGCAACTTCAATAATTGTGTTTTATTGTTTTTAGTAAGTTTTTGTAATATGTTTTGTTATTTATATAAAGACTTAAGTTTGTTTTGTTTGTTTCTTTTATATTTAATTAATTAAATTAATTTAGTTAATTTACTTAAATGAATTAAGTTAATTTACTTAAATTGATTACTGTATGTGGGTAAAAATGTTGTGGTTTAATTTTTTGGATGATGAATTACTAAAGAATTTTCTCTTCTAGTTTGTTTTTTCTCGAGTTTTAGAAGTTTTCAATGTCGACAAAAAACGTTCTACATTCCATATAAACATGTATTTTTTTAAGAAAAAAATTTATATAATTGTAGGAAATGAAAACATTATCATAATTTAAAATATCAAAAAAATATTACTTATCTATTAAAAACTGAGTTACTTACGTGGTACTGCAGTTCCCATTTTGTTCAATTTACAGTACATGCGTGGTATTGCATACTATACCTAATACTTTTATCTTAACAATTAAATCATCAGAAAATCCGATTTTTTTAAAGTAGCAGAGAATGTGAAAATAATGTCTCAAACGTAAATGATAGTTACTGCGGAATATTTTTAATTATATTTATAACTAAAATTTTAACATAACACAAACACAGCAGTTATTGCATTATGGCACAATACAATAAACAAAAAATACACAGTTGGTAACTCAATAACAAATAGTAAAAATGACAAAATTACTCAAACAAACGCAAAACAAGTATGACACCACAATAACAGCAACACCTGACAGACTAGATCCCTTCTATGTTTGTTTTTCAAGTCTAGTTCTATCTTTATTAGCAATATAGACTGGTATTCCTCTTGAGTAATAGTGCTAAAAATTCCTTCTTCGTAAGAGCAGTAGAGATCGCAATGATCTTTTTTTGATATAATAAATATTTTATCAAAAATAAAAAACTTCAGGGTTTGGTTTTTTTACAGGTCAACTGTCTTTAATATATTGTTTTTTTTATCTCGTCTTGCATAATGTGACGGCAATTTCGGTATGCTATCCAACCAAAATTCTAAAAATTTTGATGTTTTATTATTCTTTAGTATACAATCTCTAGTAACACGATTAGCAAATCTTTGTTTCGTTATACATTTTTTAGATGTACCGCTTGTACTATTTTGACACCAAGATTGGGCTAACAATTTTTTTAAATAATCCTTATTAAGAAACATGAACTTTTACACCATTACATAGTTTTTGCTTTAAAAGTTAAACTTTGTCGAGTTTGTTTATTTTTTGAGTGCTGTTTTGGTACTGATTTTTCCACATTGTCCACAACGTATTTTTTTTGTTCCTATGTCATGAAACCTAAAATTTTGAAAATAATGCATTTCTACATTCTTGGGTAACTTTACTGTTCTTATAGATTTTAGAGTTGTATTTCTTACAATTACGTTTCCACTGTGATCTGTCTACATTCATTTTTTTCTTTCTTTTTTTATTGCCAGTGTAAAAACTACTTTTTAATTCTCTTGCTTTATCTTTTTTTGTCGTATTTTTTGTCATTTGTTTTTTTGTAGGTTTTTCTTCTTACCGCAACTTCTATTACATTTTCTTCTTGATTTGTCTAATACTATTTCATTTTTTATATTTTTAAATATTTCAAAATTTTCTAATTGAACGGCTTTTAATTTTACATTATTTTTTTTGACATTTCATGCAATAATATGTTGATCTACTGATAATTTTATTACTTTATAATTCTCAGTATCATCTTCAAATATTTCAGTTTGTTGTGGAACTAAAACATTTCTTCTGATCAAGTCCCATTAACACAATTTGGCGTGAGCGATTATTCAATATGCAATTTAAAAAATAGTGTTTGTAACACAGCTCAAGGAGTGTGTCTTTTTGTAACAATTATAAAAAGTGATTTTTGATATCGTTATAATAGTATTAAACATTTTCAAACAGTGAGCAATTAAATAAAAATACAGTTATAAAAAAGCTATGCTATGCAATACCGCGTAGTATTGAAAAGTAAGTACAATATCTCGCATGTACAATACACGAACAATTCGCTTTATTTAAGCTTACGTTATTATTTTTACTATTTTATTCTATTTAGTAATTAACCATAAATCATAAGAAAAGCTCCATGAAATTAAAATATGTAAAAAATATTACCTAAATCGTCAAAATTTTACACTATAATGTGACTGTACAGTTTTGCATCCTACAACCGCAATAGCATAGTGAATTTATAAGGTATTGATTTTACGCCATCGAATTAAATTGTTTTCTATTTATATATAATTTGATAATTTATTTTAATTCCCTTTTTTAATAATGTTTTTTTTGCTGTATCTTTAATAGTGTTTTGTATTTCCATTTTTTTTTACTGTGTGACTATTGTCAATACCTTAGTGCCACCAATTTTTTCTTATTTGTTTTTACTTAAAATTATAAAAAAATATTAAGGTTTTTTTTTGCTTTAATTGTTATTTGTTTGGATATCTATAAGTTTCCGTTACAGTAACACTTATTCTTGTGTTGATAAATTGCTGTACGTTTTTTCAAGTTTTTTGTTTTATGTTTGAGATTATTAATTTTATAGTAATACATTTTTTTGTTTTGTTTTCTGGTTCTGTATATACTCTAATTTTTACACACTTTACAAAGTACAAAAACACAAAAACAAACGGATTAATTAAACAATAAACTTCTTAAAATAAAATAAAACCAATGTTTGTAGATTTACAATCACGTTTTTCAGTAAATTAGAGTGAAGCTAAAGAAAGAAAAGAAGTGAGCACAAATCAAAACCGTACAACAAAATAAACCAAGAAAGAGAATCATTGAGTAAACCACTGTAGTATACAATAAAAAAAATAAACTACAAAAAAACAGTATGGATAAAAAAAACCAAACAAATTTTAGAGTAAAGACACAAAACATACTGAAGTTATGAAAACAAGAACACTACAATAGGTTAACTTGAACGGGCAGTTGGTTACAAGTTACCATAAATCACATTATTGTTTTGTAAATTACATAGACAAAGCGTAACGCGTACCAACTTGCAACTGATAACTAAACGTAACGTATAGAGTAGTGCAAAAAGTCACGTGACTAATGATAAACTTAAAACTGTAATATATTAATGAAATAAATTTTAGTTTATGTACATATGTAAATAAAGCTATAGGTAATTTATTGTATCTTACAACAACAAAAAATATATTAAATTGTAAATTGTTTTTATTAGGTTCTTTCTCTGTTTTATCTACGTTTCAATACGTGCTTTCTATTTTTTAATATGTAGTTATGTGTATTAATACAAACTTTAAATTTCCGTTATTTATAATGCTTTAACAGACTCTAAAAAACATTGTAATTAAGTATTTGATTTTGGTACGAGGAAGCGTATTTCCAAGAATAAAATTATGAACTGAATTATTAAGCGTCGTTTTGTCGGTTAACTGTTTCAACTTTATTAAACTAATCAAACTGTATTGAATAATGTATTTTCTACTGATATATTAATGTGATTAAACGTGTTTATAAAATAAACATTTTAAAACATCACATTAAGTAAAGTAGACGTAAAAGACAAACAATAATCTATTAAACAAACACAACCAACATGTATAAAGGTTAAACATTAACTTATTATTTGTTCAAATACAAATTTTGTTTTATTTAATATTTTATAATTTTACAATATAATTTTTTTAAGTTAAATTATAAAATTACTAAATTATTACAGCGGTAATTACAAATACAAAAAATTTTATTAAATTAGTATTCAACATTTTACCGACGCCTCATAAGAGTGCAGTTAAAAGCTCGGAAAAGTGGGAGACTACTTGTTACGCATTATTACTTGACTAAAGCTGAAATGTAAAATAAACACGTGTGATAATTC
This sequence comes from Aquatica leii, assembly GCA_035610365.1. Taxonomy (NCBI): domain Eukaryota; kingdom Metazoa; phylum Arthropoda; class Insecta; order Coleoptera; family Lampyridae; genus Aquatica; species Aquatica leii. Next base: position 214,652,776 of record CM069432.1, on the reverse strand, counting down.
AAAAGTGGTTTATAATATTATTTTAGTAACTTACATTAACGTTTCAAATAAGCTGATAATATAACATATAACATTACTAGTGTATATATAAATTATATTTACTGTTAGACAAAACATTACTTATTTGTTTAAAAACAAAAGTAAATAATTGACTTACTTTTAAAGCAAATACGAAGGTTTAGATACAAATATTGTAAACCAAGTAGCTTCTAAATAGCAGTATTAAAAAATACGATCATTTACTTATTGTGTAATCAAAATTACATTATAAGCTATAAGTTTTCGAACACAATACGCTTTTATGAGCAACGTCAAATTTCAGTTTTTGTTTAGTATTAATCTCATACTGAAATTGATGTAAATCTAAAAATGCACTTAATATATTTAGAACAATTTTTTGTACGTTTTTCTTTTTATAAAAACATTACGGTTTTGAAGAATTAAGTTTGACGCTATCAGTTTACATCCAAACTTAGTTATGACCATTAAAATAATAGAAAATTTACCAAGTGTAAAATAGAGTTAAATTTTCGTGACAGTTGTTTGAATTACTTCACAGTTGCTACCACACACATAATTTATTATGTAAGTAGAACTTATGCGATTCTCCAAGGATGGTCTTGGTAATTATCTTAGTAAAGATAGTTGTGATTTAATTACCGTAATTTAACAGATAAATTTAGACTGAAGAAAACCGAATATAAGTTAACGTTAGACGATTTGTCAACTTATACTTTTTTATGTACTAATTTATTTCTATGTGTTTTTATTTAAACGTTTAATTATTAATTTTTTTTTAAATTTTAGTTATAACTTTACCGTGTTTATTATAACGTATATCAATTACATTTTAACTAAACATAAATATTAATACTTAATGATTGTTTTAAAATTATAATAAACTTATAAAATTATTTTTTATTCTTTAGCCTGGATACGAATATAATAAAACTAATTATTTAAAAATTATCTTAATGTCGGGATCTAGTCGCAAACATGTATGCATTGTAACATAAAAAATGATAAACTATTGTTAGGTTTATTAAAAGTTTGTTTCTGTTGTTTATGAGTTAACCACTTTTTAAAAATTTGATTATTGATTCTTGCCCACTAGAGTGTTTTTTAAACGTAACTAGTAACAAAAATAAAAACAGACGCCTAGTCTTAGAAGAGATTTTTTCTTTTCAGACACGTTTCCGGAAAGACCTTTCCGTTAGTACCTTTTTGAGATTCTTCTCAACGTACCTAAAGCCGTAAATAACATTTAACAAGTACCGTTTCACACCAAGCTGATTCTGTGTAATTTATTTAAAACCCAAACAACCGCTATTGAACTCAATTATTCCTGGTTTAAACTAACTGACCACTATCCGCTGTACCCCGTTATTCCAACGTGTTTTAGTTTAATCTGCCGTATTAAAATTTTTGGTAACGTAACGTAAAAAAACCTGCTGTCATGTTGACCACCAGTTTTCGTCTTGTGCTATTCGCACTAACCGAACGTAAATAAGTTAATTCATTAACAAATTGTTTAAACCGGGATGGTTTATAGTTTGTTACGGCGTTAGTTTGACACACCCATCAGTTTTTAAATTGTATTTTAAACTCTAAACGTAGGTGAATTTGCAGATTTATAAATTGCTCGAGTCAGGGTTGTTTAAAAATTGTTAAGACATTTGACACCTGTATTTTTTTCTTAACGTGTTTTCTGCTATCAATAATTGAAACGCTTAATGTAATTTTAGCATTACTTACCTTAATTAAAATTAGTAGTAGTTTCAGTTTGTTATTAGAATTTTTTTGCGACAGCTCGTATATTGCCGCTACCGTAACTAAATTTTACAGTAATTGCAAACGATCATTATAAATAATTACCAATGGTCAGCACAATCCCTAACTTTTTAATTAAAGTTCAATTAACTGATACCTGCACGTGCTTACTAACTAGTAAAATTTAGTTGGTTTAATCAAACCATCGACTTTTGTGATTGTAACAAAAACTTACCTAAATAACTTTAATTCATATTCAAATTAATAATCTCATTACTTGTCTCGTGTGTACGTTAATTAACACTATTTTAACAATTTCTGCACGCTATTTTACTGTTGTCGAAGTGTACTGAAGAAAATAACACGGTTTGTTACAGCATTCGAACGGGATTTGGACTAAGCACTAGCATGCATTAAATAAAATTACAATAGTTATAACGTTTATCATGATAAATAGTTTTTAGTTTGTAGAATAAAATGTGTGTTTGACTTAAGCTACCGGTACGGTTACAAAAAAATCAATGGATATTGGTTATTAATTGATGAAACATTGAATCAATATTGGAATCTTGATAGAACAAAATTTTTTATTTTAATTATATACCAGTGATAAATAAAAACATAAGATAGCATTTTTTATATCGTCGCAATTAAAACAAGTTACAAAAATGATATTGTAAATAGCGTATTACTAATGTAGTCAAAAAAAATTTTTACAAACGTTTACCTCTATTTCGGTTGCATTTTTTAAAACAGATCGCTCTGTTTTGTTTCTTTGATATTATTGATTCTCACTTACAATTGTTGTTCTTTGAGCTACATTACATTTTTACGTATTTTGTAGGACAAAATTTTTCCTATCTTCTCGTCTTAACAGGTTAAGTATTTCGAAAGATATTTTTGTAATACGGTTCTTGCCCCCTAGGTTGAGTGATAAGACATTTTTATTGGAACAGTTTTTGACTACGGCGTCAAGGAAACGGTTTAACACTAAACTAGTTACTGCTTCATATTAGAAAACTATATAGAGTGCGCGTTTACGCTAAATCATTCTTACTAATAAAAATATATCAACTTAGCACTAAATTTACAATAATTTACTTTGGTTTATGATCGTTATTAAAACATGGTAGGCAATAACATAGTTGTTTCACACAGTCATTACATTAACTGATAACCATTTTTGTTTTTTGTCAGCTTCTTGGCTTAATAAGGTTTGGCGATATTTTACATAACAACCAACGCACATCTTACGTTTTTTTCTACCTACGCCTTGTGGTCGTATTAAGGTGTATATACGTTTTAAACTACTTGTTGCTACTTCATCTTTAGATTCTTTAACAGTACGTGATTTTGATAGCATTTTACGAAACTTTGTAATTCAATATTTAGTAGAATTAATTTGGTTATAAATTAGTTAAGAGTTTATTATAGCCGTACCACAAATTATTTCAAATATCTGTTTTCTATACCTTTATGTATATAACTGTATGTTATGAAAACATTTGATCACTTACATCAACGCCTTTCTTTGCGTGGTTATAAACCAAAAAGGATTGAGGCTTTCTAATAGTTTAGATTTTCGATTCTTCTTACCTGTTTCTACTAAAGAAGCATCATATATCGGATCTGTTGTTAACATAAACACTGAATGTTTATCTTCCCATTTAATAACTTTTATATTTCCATGTTGCTCCTTATATACTTCACCCTTTTTAATTTTTTTTTTAAACTGTGGAATTCCCTTTCGGTTTGTTTTCAAAGTACTACATAATGTCATTTTTAGTTTATAAAGGTGTTTTGCCAAAGCAGTACTTCAATACAAATTGTCGGCGTATAACTTTTGACTTTCTGGTTGTTTTAGGCAATTTAAAAACTTTTATAACACCGTTGATGCATGTCTTTGTCCACCGTCTGTGTTACCACATCCACAGTAAACTCTTCCATTTTAAGTGTAACCGTTCTCCGTGCAAAGTATGCAAATCATGCTATCATCAATAACAAGGCTTTTTCCTAGACTTTTAAATTTTAAAAGAATGTGTCTAAACACAGAAGCCAAAATGCAAGAAATGGAGAACTAAAAATTAATTAGAAGCATGATTTATTTAGCAAATGCGTTTTTATTCTGATATAGGAAAAATACATTTAGTTACTGTAAACCTTCGTTAATAGCACAAAATATATGTACGATATTCTAATGATCTTGGTACAATATTTAAAGTCGGTTAAATATTGCTTGGTGTAATAGTTACTTTGTTGATATTGTTAAAGTATGTAATACTAAGATTCTAAAAATATATTGGGACAATATCATTAATATATTGTAAAACCTCAGAATTTTTTTTGAGGATTACATGACATCAGGTAAATATTTTAATTCTAGATACTTATTGCAAGATGTAGAATATGTATTCTAAATATTTTAAAACTAGATAAAAACAATTTTATAAAAATATGTACCAACAATATTGTTTGTGTATTCTAAAATCACAAATGTTTGGCTGACAAAATATATAATTATATATAAAGCTGATATTTATGTTTAATCAGTACCAAACATTTTTCTGCTAACTTTTAACTGTAATTTTAAATTTACGACTTTATAGATGTTAAGTTGTTTCTCTAAACTATTTTTCATTTTTGTTAAAAACCCTAACCGATGTTCTTGCGATTTAAATTGCTTATTTTAAAAAAGATGTGCGTATATTTTAATAAAAAGTAATCCAAAATTATAGTATGAAATCTGTTAAAAATTGTATAAGAAACGCAATTTGAATTTAAAAAAAAGCACAAGGACAATATGAAATCGAGACATCTGCGTTTGAATTGAATTAAAAAAATAATTGCGTTATAAATAAAATTATTGTAATTTTACAACAGTAAGACATTTTAGGAGAGGCGTTATAATTCTGTTGTAAAATTACTAGTATTATGATTATATTTATGATTTTAAAGATCATCTTTTTCAAATATTTTTGTGGTATTCTAACCGGGTTTATTACACAAAGTACATTTCATTAAATGTCGTAGAATTCTTTGCAACATTGAACATCTTAAAAAGTATATTACCTATTTACCTGCTTTTGGGTACTGATGTCCGAAACAGTTATATAGAACCTGAACAAGAATAAAGAAAGTTTTCTTTACCAATATGCATTTTCGATTTTGTGTTTGCAGTTTGCCAACTTTAAATTTTTATATCGAGTTTAAGTGCAACGTAATTGTATAATCAGGTAAGTGCTTATTAATTTACTTTTTTTAATTGTTGGATGTTTTCTAAATATATAAAAGAAAAAAGCCAATTTATAAATAATTTATTTTAACGCAGTACATCTCAAATTTGATGTTTGCTTGGCTGTTTAACGTTTACAGTAAATAATTAATAAAATTTCAACGGTCATCACTAATAAGAAACGTAAATTAAAGAAATACTTTTATTTATGTAATTATGATCAATAATTAATAAACAACACATTTTTAAAATTTAAATATATGCAAAAAACAGTTTCTATTGATTTGAATGTAGTTCTTATTTTTTAAATAGCAACCCTAATAAAATGTTTTGTGCACTTTTAAAAATAATTATGTTTGAAATTTCTTCTAACTTTATTAATTAATACTAGCCGGTAAAAAGACAAAAATTTTAATGCATTTTACAATTATTATTATAAAATGTAGATTTTTTAATACAATTTCGAAGAGTAATCCTTAATTGTGTGTTTTGCTTAGATGCCATCAGAAAACTACATCTTAATGCAGCGGGTGTTAGATACGTAAATCCGTTGCGTAATATTTGACAAACTTTAGAACATTTATGTAGTACCTATGTAATATGTAAAGATAGTAATCAGTAATTTTAACATGTATACATATACATATTTTGTGCTATGTTAGTATTATAAATGAACGGGTTTTTACAACACATCTGCAGTGTTTCAGTACGGTTTCATAAAAACTGTACAATGCGTAACAAAAAAAAACCATATTTTACAAATATCTTACAAATAATAGTGAGATACATCTAAAACAGAATAAAAAGTAATTTTCCCCATATATTGGAAACAAATATTAAGACGACATTTACATCTAATATCTGCCATATGTTGAAAACATATATTTAGAAAATACATATTTATAACTAATATTTAAAAAAGATTTATTTTATATAAATTATTGATATAACATTACAATAAATGGCCAATATAAAATAGTGTGACATTTAAATATTTACCAGATGTTATTTACTAATGCATATCAAAAAGCAATTTTTTGTAGCATTATCAACAATAGAAACGGAATACACGGCATTTTCTAAAGTTTTTGCGTTTTGCTTGTATTAGTAGACAGTTAACTCATATGGGTTTTGGTAAATATGCAACACCACCATTTCTGCAATAAGCAAAATTCAATTATTTTGACAAAAAACGCTGTATTTTAAAAACAAAGTAAGCATATAGATATATGTTTTCACTTTACTTATAATTTAGTAAAAATTGTTTTTATAGTCATTAACTATGTACAAACGAATAATATAATTGCTGACATTTAAACAAAATTGCTAACTAAATATAAACACGATCAATGTGTCGAAATAAACTTAAATTTATTAATCAGTAGTGCAATAATCAACACGTTCATATTTTACCAAAAATGCATATGTACATGGTTAGGTACATATGCAATATACAGTGAGTACGTTTTGAGTAGTAACAAGCGCGTATCGCAAATAACATGTATGCCGGTTGTTCTTTTTTATATCCTGTTTACACTTCATTTCTTTCCAACAATAAAAGTTTGTTATTTTTGTAGTGAAAATTTTGAATTATGTTTTAGAAATACCGCTTTTAGTGTCTTGTTTCCGTTCAGTTTAACTTTAGAATTTGGTTGTTTAGCTTTAACAATTAGTATATTATGTGTTTGCCAGAAAGACTATGCAAAAATGTGTTATTTCAAATCAATTTGTAAGTAAGAGTATAATTAGAAAGGAACACATTTTAATTACATATATGTTATTCTGAGTAGTATTAATAGCAGTACATATACAATTTGCTTCTTAATGTACCAATCAAAAAATGGTTAACAAGCACATTAAAATTAACAGGGCCACAAGTAATACTTCTTAGAGTGTATGCACAAGCTACTTAGATTATCTTATATGTTATCAACAATTTTGAATTGAAGTGTAGACGTTAATTGCAAAATTTAATCTGTCACAGTTCCTTATAAAAGAAAAATAAAATAAATGTTGTTACAAAGATTTTGTTTACTTACATTTTAGAAAAAGTAGTTTTAGTACAATGAGTTATTAAAAAATCTGTTACCTTAGACAAATAACTTCACTATTAAAAACCAAAATCCAATGATGCTAGATCATCATTAAATACTAATAGATGTATTTACATAGTCAAAGTAAGTTCATTTAGAATACGGATTGCAAGTTTGTATATTTGTTACAAGTTTTGGTGGTTTTACGAACCTGCACGGCCAACTCTCAATCGTCGGAGAGAGGGGGGGTTCCTAGATACATAAATTGAAGAGATATATAAGGGCGCCAGAGCTTCCCCCAAAGTCACGTCTGCCTGCTCACAACAGAATGGGAAGAAACTTGCAACTAGTTGTTAAGTTCGTAATTCCTCTACTCAGCTGTTCGAGTAGTCAGAAGCAATTAGTTAATACGATAGCCATAGGAGACAGGTATATTGTCATAAAAGAATATTTAACCAACATAACAATTTTAATGTAGAATCACTGAGGTTTATCACAGAATATTATAGCTATTAAATACAAAGAAAATGCCAGTAGTATAGGCAACACACCGTACATAAGTAAACTACCATAAGAATCTATAGCGAAGAATAGTTTGTAGTAAATAACGTTTACATAAGTTAGTATAATAGCATTACTGACAATCCACAACAGACATAAGACCGTACTACGCTAATGTTAACTTATCCTAACACAGCGTATAAACTTAATATAGCATCAACGTTTATCAATCGGTATTACACAGCATGCACAACTTGGCATAAGTAAAATTTATTACTTAACTCGTAAACAACGATAGTGATAATTATAGAATTAATAACAAAAGTCTCGTGAGTGACCCGTTTGACCACGTAAATAAAACAAATAAGATCACTTACCAATAAATACAGGTGTCTCCTTTGGTGTGAAGAAACGTACGTTCCCCCGACACACAACCTGCAAACAATTTGAATCGCAAACCGTGTCAAGCTAATGTCTCACGAAAACACATCTATAACAATTATTAATTAAGATACAAACAAATATAAAGAATATAAACCGGTTGTTATATGCTGTGGTACCCCTTTTTTATGATTACGCAGGTATCTGCTGCCTGAGTAGGATCTCGACAGTTCTTAGTTAACATCGATACATTCGATTTTTGCCATAAGTCGTATGCCTCATAGAATATTTGTTTGACGAGATAGTTATTCGAAATGGACTCCTCATTAAGCATTAACAATTAGGAATAAGTATTCGCACGTGGCGGAATGGCTGTCAAAATACAGGAAATTACAACAAAGTTTTAATAAATGATAGTTCTAATCTTACCCGGTGACGACGCAAACAAATTTTAAATGTGTTCCACTTATAGATTGGTCACCATGATGGTGTATAATTGTAGAAAATGTTTACTTATCAATCCGCCGGCCATTTCAAGTAGTTTCCAAGTTGAAGAGCACGTCGTAAATGACAGTCACGCGTAAAAGATAGTTAGCGGGTGTCAAAACTCGAATCTAATTTCACGTCAAAAATCCATAGGCGTACCTAACGAAGATTTCAACCGTAACAACAAAGGCGTACGTAATGAAAATTACCGTAACATACTTTACTATGATGAAACAAATTACAGTCAATTCAAATACAAATTTCTACTTAAAATTTTTGTAAAATTAATTAACATTATTTAATATAGATGGTTTGTCAAATCTATTTTCGAACAATGCAAATAATTCCGTTTGTTATTGCATTGTTTTACAATGGCGACGTTTTCCGTACTATATGTATATTTAACCATCGGTGTTATCTGCTTAATTTTTTGGTAACCTATACACAACACATCGCCATAAAAAAACCTGAGTAGTTTTTTAGCTCCTTCATAAACAAAGAATTAACCTGAACTTAAATTAAAATTTATTGAGAAAGTAAAAATAAGAACGATGTTTCGACAAACTTGTAGCAATATTGTTATGTCTTGCTATGACAAGATTCGAATTTGCAGAAATGTTACAGTTCCTTGTCATGTCAAAGTTTAAAATTAGTAAAAACGCCATTGAAGTATGTAATCGCAAAACTTACTTACTTACAGACATATTACGTTGCTTGTAATGAAAATTCGTTAAACTTTCAGAAATATCACTGTATTTTAAAGAAAGGTATAAAAAAAACAAAAAATTATTTTGCTTATTGATATTGTAATTAAATAAAAACTTGTTTTTACAAATAGTTACAACTTGATTAAGTTTTGTCTGTTCGTTTTAATTCTGTTCCATTTTCACCTGTCTTATTCATCGCTCGATTTAATCTGAAGCATAAAACATAAATTTAAGAACAACCTTAATTGCAACTTTGATAGCAATGTTTAAGCTAAAAGCATGCAAAACTTTAAATATTTAAAATATTGTTGCACAATACACAACATACATTAATGGTCTCAAACTAAATTATTTGAAATTTTTAATCGAATATGTATACAACCCAATAAGTGCACTGAAATGAAATAATACTCACCTAAACAGTATAAGATAAGTAGGCATATAATTAAATAACAACGTGGTAAATACAAACGCCATGTAAATGACAAACACGACTTTTATTAACATAAAAATAGCGAGACATGCGCCCATATTTATGCGTGTACGCCGGCGTACTGCAAATTTGCAAAAAAAAATTCTGCAGCTGCAACTACTCTAATTTCTAAAACGTGTCATCAAAGTTGACATTATTACCAAAAATGCTGTAAACTTGCAGCAATATTCGTAAACTTGGCACGAAAAAAGCAAGCTAAAAGCAAACTTGCTGTAAGGTTACATGCTATCTATAGCACAACATTTTATTGCTACTTGCAATATTATAATAAATACGATTTTCTATGTAATAGCGAAGGCTTCCACGGCCGGAGTGTATACTAAGATAAGAATGTCTTCCGGGTTTAAACCGTGTCATTGTTGTAACCAAAGTTGCCAACGATTTTCTATATTTTGCAAATAATTTGTTATTTAAAAAAGCAGTAATAACCTCTGTATTGCATTGTAACCATCGTTTAGAATCGATTGGTTGATTGAGTAATGTTTGATAACGGACACAGTATTTGGATTGACGATTTTCATTTAATGTATTTTGAATTTGGTTTAATGTGAATTTTAGATTGAGTTTAATAAGTTATTTTACGATTTTAAATTCGAAGTTACAATGTAATTGTTGATAAAGTTTTGTATTTTGTTACGCGGTAAACCATCTGATTTCGCGATTTTGCTTATTGAATGTTTCACTTGGATTGTTGAAAAATTCCAGTTGTGATTTATGTTTTCCTTCTGAGATATAATCGTAATTAAATCTATTTTCACCGTTTGTTTATTTTAAGTTGGTTTATGAGTTCTTTGTTCGAGTACATTCGTACTTGAATTTCTTTATGTCAAACGTTTAGATTACGTGGAAAAATTAAGTCGTTATCTTAATTTATTAGGCAGTTTAAATTCTTGTAATATAATATCTTGTCAAATTGACAGTTTCACGTACAAGCGAAACGCTGTGTCCTAATTATATAAATATGACGTAATATGTTTGTTTGCCTCTTTATTGCACCTTTGCGCGAGAGAATTTTGGTGTTTGAAGTTTCGAACGCAGCCTTTGTGGAAAGGGCAGTCGACGAAAGTTGATATATAGATGTGTTTTTGGTAAATGTGAGAGTGGGAAGTTAGTTGGTTGACGGCCGGAAAAATGTAGTTAACGAAGGTGATAATTCACCTGTTCTAATAATTACCGTGGAAGTAAAAGAAGAGGGTGCAGTGAATTTAAGTGGAAAATCAAACTTTCCTTTTTTCGTAATTACGGTTAATTAAGATCACTGTTTTACCTAAATTAATATCGTATGTTTCGTTACGTGAATTTGTGCGTGAGTTTGTTTCGCAATCTCATATCTTTCGCCTTTGGGGGCGGATTAATAAATCTTCCACTGGTAACCTATTGTTTGGGAAGCAGCTAAAGTCCATCAAGGTGTTAGCTTTCAAATCCACTGGGAACCAAAGTTCAGCCAGTGTCACCAATTAAGAATTAAGGTATTTATCGATTTTGTTGTTTGATCGTGCAGTGTCCCGCGATTAAAAATGCAGTAAAAGCTTTCAATTTTTTTAAGTCAATTGAAATTACGACTAACGTTGAATTTAATTATTTTAATGAACACGTATAGTGTTTGCGCAAAAATTAAAATCAATTAACTTTGTTTTGTGCGTTGAAGTGATTCGAATTTCGAGTATATGATAATGTAACGACTGATAGACTATATTTTGTGTAGTTCGAATTAAAGTTCGGACATATTTATGTTATAAACTGAAGTGGTTTTTTGTTGGGGGTATATAATTTGTTTGTTATAAATATGCGGCCAAGATCTTGAGATTTAATTATATTTGACGTCGAATTAACGCTATTGTAGTAGCATTTCTTTTTATAAATTTTAATGTAATGTTTTGTGTGTAAATTATTCATTTTTGTTTGTTGAAGATTATTTCATTTCTTTTATTCAAATTTATTTGATATCATTTAGTACTTGTTATTTTATTTTGTCTTGGTTTTAAATTTTCAATCAATAAATGTTAAATTGTTAAATGTAAAGAGCTTTTATTCATTTAGCCGCCGCATACGTAAATTTTTGTTTAAGTGGTTTTCAGAATTGTTATAACCAAGGTAAGTTCTGTGGTTATGACCAACCGGATGAGCTTTCAGGTAATCAAGGGTTTGAAAGCTTCCCCTTATAGAAATCCTTGATTGGCGCCCTTATCGATTATTTGACGATTTTACCGTTCTAGTTCCATTTTTACGACGATCGCGTTTTCAATTTTTCACGGAATTTTAAATAAAACCCACCCTTCTCCATTGAGCTAGCGGCACAACCCCCGTTTATGTTACTTCATTGCAGGCAGTGACTTTGTGTTAATTTTGGCATGTAACATAAATAATTTGGCGTCTCCATCGTGTGGCCTTTTTCGAATTTTAGTTTGCCTGTTAAGTTTCGTGATTGTTGGAAGATTTTACCGTTTTGTAATTACGTTTTAAAATGGGTTACAAATTGATTGTTGATCGTTTATCGCATAACGAATTACGTTATGAAATTTTGATTAGAGGTGGTGATGCATCTTTAGGTGTTGTCGTATTACGAGGTTTACTCAAGAATTTCCTTATTGAAGAAGCCACCGGCAAAATATCTCGTCCCGTGTATCCGTTCGATTTTAATGCAGATAAATTAGCGATTCGTGAAGGTATCGATGAGCTTAGAAAATTAATAGATTCATTGAAAATTACTCCGACTACAAAAATTTCTTCTACTATTGAAACCAAAATTAAATATTTGTTAAACCGTATTGGCAATTCAATTCCTATTCAAGGTGACGATTCTCAAGTTAAAGATGAGTTTTTAAAAGATTTAGTTGTTTTAATTTCGCAGTACGAACTTTTGGATAAGCAAATTGTTGTTTCAAATCCGTCTACTTCCGCCGATGAAGTCATCGAACCTGTCGTTCAGCCTTCTATAGTAGTTGATAACGCTTTACCGACGTCTTCTGCTGTTAGTCAAAATTTTATTAGTCATGTTAAGAGTATTTCAGTTTCTAAATGGAATTTAAAGTTTTCTGGTGATGCAAAGTCAATTTCATTGAATGCATTCTTAGAACGAGTTGCCGAACTTCAATTATCGCGTAACGTTTCAAGCCATCAGCTATTTTTGGAGTGTACTGATCTTTTTACAGGTCATGCATTGATTTTTGTTAGGTCTATTCGTAGTTCAGTTAATTCTTGGGAAGACTTAGTTAAGTTTTTACGTGAACAATTTCAGCCTACCGATTATGACGAACGACTTATTGAAGAAATTAAGCGTCGCACTCAAGCTAATGATGAACCTATGGGTATTTACGTTGCAATTATTCGCAACATGTTTTCACGTCTCGATGAACCTTTTTCTGAAGAAAAGCAGTTAAAGATTTTATTAAGAAATATTTCTCCCGTTTATCAAACTCAGCTTGGTTTGTCGTCGGTTACTTCAATTGAGGAGTTAATTAAATTTGGTCGTATTATCGAGGACCGCATGCAAGCTATTGAAGCTTACACGCCTCCGTCTCGTCGAAAGCAGGACATGGAGCCTGATCTAGCTTATGTAACATCTCAAGTTAAGGACATTGTAGTTTCTCGTTCTTCGAATAACGTTAGTAGTGGTGAAAAATCTACACCACCTGTTAGACAAAATTTACGACTACCGTCTTCTAGTATCGCACCTTCTTCACGAAGGTTAGCTATCGTTAATGCGCCTGCTTCTTCTAATCGAAGTAGTCCGCAAATGTGTTGGAATTGGAGGAAGCCTAACCATCGAGCTGCTTCTTGCAAAGTACCTAAGAAAGGATTATTTTGATATCGTTGTGGAAAGCCTAACGTTACGGTCCGCACTTGTTCTAAGTGTTCGGGAAACGAGTAAAGGACGTACTAAGAAGCCGTTTAGTGACGTCTGAGGTCAAAGTTAAATCGGCTGTATATTTTAATAATTTACATTCTTCGAAGAAAAAGAGTTTCGTTAAGAATAAAGTCGTGTTAGATTATGTTTTAGAGTCTGCTGAGTCTGACGAAAGACCTTTTGTCTATGTTAAAGTTTTTGGTCACGAAATTTTAAGTTTATTAGATAGTGGCGCTTCTCGCACTATTGTTGGTTCTAAGGGTTGGGAAATTTTTAGTCAATTAGGTTTGAAGTTAAATAAGTCAGTTAAAGTTAATTGTATTGTCGCTAATGGTAAATCAGTACAAAGTTTAGGTTCACTTCTCGTCCCAATCGAAATTAAAGGAAAAATTGTTGTTTTAGAAGTTTTAGTTGTTCCTGACGTTCCGCATAATTTAATTTTAGGCGTTGATTTTTGGAAACAAGCAGGTATCGTTCCTGATCTTAGAAAAGGGGAATGGCGTTTCGAAAATATGGACACCATTTCACAATTGGAAGATAAAGATTCCGTTATTCAGTCTCGTCTCGATCTTTCCTCAGAACAGCTCAATCAGTTAGATAATTTAGTTAGTAATCATTTTTCTTCGTCGAATAAAAATTTTGGATGCACCAACTTGATCGAACATCAGATCAAAACTACTTCCGAACCAATTAAGCAACGGTATTACCGAGTTTCGCCGTTTATCCAGAAACAAATCGATCTGGAGTTAGAGAAATGTTGAAGTTAGGCGTTGTAGAAAAATCAAACAGCGCTTGGTCGAGCCCGATCTTATTGGTGAAGAAGAAGGACAACTCGTATCGCTTTTGCGTGGACTTTAGAAAAGTCAACAAAGTTACCGAAAAGGACGCTTATCCTTTACCTTACGTTTCGTCTATTTTGGATCGTCTTCGTGACGCTAAGTTCATTTCGTCTCTCGACATTAAGTCCGCTTATTGGCAGATTCCTTTAAGCGAAGAGTCTAAGCAGTATACCGCTTTTACAGTTCCGAACCGTGGGTTATTCCAATTCACGCGCTTACCGTTTGGTTTAGCTAACGCACCAGCTTCTTGGCAGAGGTTGATTGATCGAGTTTTAGGTCCCGAATTAGAGCCTTACGTTTTTGTTTATTTAGATGACGTCATTATTTGCGCTCCTTCCTTCGAGAAACACATGGAAGTGTTAACTGAAGTTCTTCGTCGCCTTAGAGGCTAATTTGATGCTAAGTAAAGACAAATGTCATTTTGTAAACCTGAACTTAAGTATCTTGGTTTTATAGTAAATTCTACTGGTTTGTCGGTTGACCCGGAAAAGGTCGATGCAATTTTGCGTATTCCAGTTCCCACTGGTGTCGCTGAAGTGAGAAGAATTATAGGCATGGCCTCGTGGTATCGCCGTTTTGTACCAAATTTTTCGACAATTATCGCTCCATTGACGTCTCTGTTAAAGAAGAATTCCAGCTTTAATTGGACTAGTGATTGTGATGAAGCTTTTCAGATTATTAAGAATTGTTTAATTTCCGCACCTATTTTGTCTTGCCCTGATTTCAATGTTCCGTTTACAGTTCAAACTGACGCTTCTGATTTTGGTCTCGGTTCAGTTCTTACACAGTTTATCGACGGTGAAGAACGTGTTATTTGTTACAATAGTAGGTCGCTCACAAAGTGTGAACGCAAGTATTCAACTACCGAAAAGGAGTGTTTGGCTGTCCTGTGGTCTATTGAAAAATTACGCCCTTATCTTGAAGGAACAACTTTCACTGTAGTTACCGATCACGCATCATTAGTCTGGTTACACAATTTAAAGGAACCTACCGGTCGTCTAGCACGATGGGCTGTTAGACTTCAGCAATTTGATTTTACGATCATTCATCGTAAAGGAAAGGATCATGTCGTACCCTGACGCATTATCTCGTTCAGTACCAGCTATCGACAACATTACTACCGATTGTGACATTACCGAACCTAAGTCTTCCGGACAAATGGTTAACGAAACTTATGGAACGTGTACGTTCAAAACCTAACGCTTTTCCACAGTGGAAAATTAGTAACGGAAAGCTATTTAAGCATGTTACCGTAGACTATCGATCTTCGTTCTGAGAATGACAATTGGAGAGAAGTTGTGCCTAAGTCTAAACGACTTGAAATATTGTCTAAGTTTCACGATGAGCCTACCGCTGGACACCTTGGTATCTTTAAGACTCTCGAACGAATAGTTCCGCTTTATTACTGGCCTAAGATGAAGGCTGACGTTATTCGTTACATCAATGGTTGTAAAGTTTGTATCACGCATAAGCCAGAACAGAAACGTCCTGCTGGCCTTATGACCCGTCATCCTGTTGTGGACAAACCTTGGCAGTTGATCTCTACCGATCTTGTTGGACCGTTACCGCGATCTAAGAGTGGTTATTCGTATATTCTTGTGGTTGCAGATTATTTTTCGAAATTTGTTTTATTTTTCCCGTTACGTTCCGCTACTGCAGCAGCAGTTACTAAACGTCTTGAAGAAGATGTATTTTTAATGTTTGGAGTTCCTCAATATCTTTTGTGTGATAACGGCACACAGTTTCGTAGTTCAGAATTTACGAAAATGGTTTCGTCATATAAGTCTAAAATTATTTTTAACGCTAATTATCATCCACAAGCGAATCCAACAGAAAAGTCAACAGAGTCATGAAGACAATGTTATCGTCATATATCGAAGACAACCATCGACATTGGGATAAGTATCTTGCTAAAGTAGCATGTGCTATTCGTACCGCTGTACATGAAGTCACCGGCTTAACGCCGTTTTCGCTAATTTCGGACGTGAAATCTGTCTCGACGGATCACGTCATGGAAAAACTACCGATTCCGACACTATCGACGATCTATCTTTTTGCTGATCGTACCTTTTTGGCCGAAAAGAGGCCCAGCTTTTAGAAAGTTTACGTCGACATTAGAATCGCTTGAATGCCGCTTATGTCCGCGCTAAACATTATTACGATTTACGTCGTCGTCCAGCACCTTTTGAGGTGGGAGACACAGTGTGGCGGAAGAATTATGTCCTTTCTGATGCATCTCGATATTTCTCGGCCAAACTGGCACCTAAGTTTATCGGTCCGTTCTACGTGAAACGGAAAGTTTCGTATCAGACCTATGAGTTGTCTGATGACACGGGAGCATCAAAGGCATATGGAACGCCAAGGACTTAAAGTTAAACCCGACTGGGAATAAATAGTTTAGGTTTTACCGTTTGGATTTTTTCTTTGTTTTTAGTTTCTTGTTCGTTTTTAGGTTAGTTAGTTTCGTTTTTGGGTTCCGTGTAGAGACGGACTAAGAATATTTCTCTACAGTGGGGACACCACTTGTCGTAAGAGGCGACTAAACAACGGTTCTTTTATTTCCATTTTTCTTTCTTCTGCTATCTTGTCTGTTCTTATCTTTTATTTCTGTAGTGTTTGCGGCTAGGTGCCATCGCTCGGTGAGGGCTCTAGTTGTGGGAAAAACGCAATGCGCGGATCTCGTGAAGCGCAGCGCGCCCTCTTCTATTGTGCAGCATCGAGTGATCTGTGTCGAACCCAAACATATGCTACCCTTCTTATCGTTTAGTTTTCGTTTCCGTTAGTTTCGTTAGGGGTTCTCGAGGATTGCGAGATCGCGAGAACCATAGGTTTAGTTTTCGTTTAGTTTTAGTTTTTTTTTTGGGTTATGGGTTTTTCGTTTCGTTTTGGTTTTTCTTTTATTGCTTATAGAGTGATTTAAGAAATCCCTCTTTAAGTAGGGGAGGTGTAACCATCGTTTAGAATCGATTGGTTGATTGAGTAATGTTTGATAACGGACACAGTATTTGGATTGACGATTTTCATTTAATGTATTTTGAATTTGGTTTAATGTGAATTTTAGATTGAGTTTAATAAGTTATTTTACGATTTTAAATTCAAAGTTACAATGTAATTGTTGATAAAGTTTTGTATTTTGTTACGCGGTAAACCATCTGATTTCGCGATTTTGCTTATTGAATGTTTCACTTGGATTGTTGAAAAATTCCAGTTGTGATTTATGTTTTCCTTCTGAGATATAATCGTAATTAAATCTATTTTCACCGTTTGTTTATTTTAAGTTGGTTTATGAGTTCTTTGTTCGAGTACATTCTGTACTTGAATTTCTTTATGTCAAACGTTTAGATTACGTGGAAAAAATTAAGTCGTTATCTTAATTTATTAGGCAGTTTAAATTCTTGTAATATAATATCTTGTCAAATTGACAGTTTCACGTACAAGCGAAACGCTGTGTCCTAATTATATAAATATGACGTAATATGTTTGTTTGCCTCTTTATTGCACCTTTGCGCGAGAGAATTTTGGTGTTTGAAGTTTCGAACGCAGCCTTTGTGGAAAGGGCAGTCGACGAAAGTTGATATATAGATGTGTTTTTGGTAAATGTGAGAGTGGGAAGTTAGATGGTTGACGCCCGGAAAAATGTAGTTAACGAGGTGATAATTCACCTGTTCTAATAATTACCGTGGAAGTAAAAGAAGAGGGTGCAGTGAATTTAAGTGGAAAATCAAACTTTCCTTTTTCGTAATTACGGTTAATTAAGATCACTGTTTTACCTAAATTAATATCGTATGTTTCGTTACGTGAATTTGTGCGTGAGTTTGTTTCGCAATCTCATATCTTTCGCCTTTGGGGCGGATTAATAAATCTTCCACTGGTAACCTATTGTTTGGGAAGCAGCTAAAGTCCATCCAAGGTGTTAGCTTTCAAATCCACTGGGAACCAAAGTTCAGCCGGTGTCACCAATTAAGAATTAAGGTATTTATCGATTTTGTTGTTTGATCGTGCAGTGTCCGCGATTAAAAATGCAGTAAAAAGCTTTCAATTTTTTTAAGTCAATTGAAATTACGACTAACGTTGAATTTAATTATTTTAATGAACACGTATAGTGTTTGCGCAAAAATTAAAATCAATTAACTTTGTTTTGTGCGTTGAGAAGTGATTCGTATTTCAGTATATGATAATGTAACGACTTATAAACTATATTTTGTTTAGTTCGAATTAAAGTTCGGACATATTTATGTTATAAACTGTATTGTTTTTTTTTTTTTGTGTTATATAATTTGTTTGTTATAAATATGCGGCCAAGATCTTGAGATTTAATTATATTTGACGTCGAATTAACGCTATTGTAGTAGCATTTCTTTTTATAAATTTTAATGTAATGTTTTGTGTGTAAATTATTCATTTTTGTTTGTTTAAGATTATTTCATTTCTTTTATTCAAATTTATTTGATATCATTTAGTACTTGTTATTTTATTTTGTCTTGGTTTTAAATTTTCAATCAATAAATGTTAAATTGTTAAATGTAAAGAGCTTTTATTCATTTAGCCGCCGCATACGTAAATTTTTGTTTAAGTGTTTTTCAGAATTGTTATAACCCAAGGTAAGTTCTGTGGTTATGACCAACCGGATGAGCTTTCAGGTAATCAAGGGTTTGAAAGCTTCCCCTTATAGAAATCCTTGATTGGCGCCCTTATCGATTATTTGACGATTTTACCGTTCTAGTTCCATTTTTACGACGATCGCGTTTTCAATTTTTCACGGAATTTTAAATAAAACCCACCCTTCTCCATTGAGCTAGCGGCACAACCCCCGTTTATGTTACTTCATTGCAGGCAGTGACTTTGTGTTAATTTTGGCATGTAACAGCATAATGTAAAGTTATATAAATAGTACTGTTTTTAGTACAATAGCATCAGTAACACATAATGACTGTTAATATGTTTAACATGTATCTATCAGTAAGAAAAAAAATTTTTTTTCACATTATTTTTAACATACTAGATATGCTTATTTTTTTGTTAAAAAAAACTTTTATTGACTTAAAAGCGGCTTAAAAGTTGTAATTTGTAGGTTGTATGTAATGCAATTTTTAAAACATTTATAGTAAGTAATGTATCTGTTTAGAAACTGTAAAATTGGCATTTTGCTAAAGTAAAGAATTTTAATAAAATACAAGTATTTTATAAATAATTTATAAAAAAACATCAACGTTTTTAAATATGTATAATTACTTTGAATGTAACTATACTAAGACTTGATAATGTGTAGTTTATTTTAATTATTAAGACAAAATAAAACCTTCACGTAACAAACTATTGTCTTGTTTACGTTACATTTGCTTTTCGCTATAGAACAAACACTCTTTGTTTGCTGTCATAAGCTAATGTAAAATTTTAGAACTACAGTAAGAATCTCAATTTTTCTTTGTTAAATTTATTTGTTATTTTTATGTTACATAATTTACATAAAATTTAAAACCGATTAAAGAAGCACAAACACGTGCTACCTAAATATTTTAATAATAATTATAAACATTAATTTAAATTGACAATGTCACATATTTTAATGTTTTTTTAAAACCCAATAATACTATGTTTTATCAGTTATTAAATTTTTTTTGCAATAAACTTGGTATGTTACCTTTTTGCTAAGTTAAATGCAAGGTTTTGTAAATAATGTAATTTTTAACTGCTTCACTTAATTTCTTTCTTACTATAAAATGCTCAAAGAGATTTTATATCTTTTATAATCTAGTTTCTATATTTCCTACATAAAATATAGAAAGAATCGTGTATTTCTCAACTCAAAACATGCATCTCGTTTGATACAAAATTATCTTTAATGATATACATATTTTACTTTTTGTTGCAAACAAAACTAATAAAATCAGAGTAGTCGATAGTAAATTTAAAAAAGACAAAAACATGTTTGTTTACTTTAGTGCACAAAATTTATTATTGCACTACACACTCTATACAACGTAAGTTTTAAGAAAATTAAAACATTTCTCAACACCCATTGGAATTTAAGAAAAATGCAGATGGCTATTACAATTATCAAATTTACGAAAGCGAGTCAATAGTTATGTTCTCTGACACTTGGTTACTTTATATATATTTTTTAAACACACATTGCGCTAGAACTGAAGTTTTTATGTAAAATTTCTGATATAAAACATGGTAAGCAAATGCTGTAGCTAAAAAAATCTGTTTTTGTTTAAATTTTTCTTATCGTTTTATGTTTTTTTTTAAATATTTTAAGAATTATAATTGTTTTCTAGCAAAGAAGTTTACGTTCAAAAACTGGTTTTTGATTAAGTGATTTTTAAATTAAAATAAAAAATTTTAAATAACATTTAACTATAGTTAGTAGTGTTTTATAAACTAATTGTACACAATAATTTTAATTTGAAGATCAGGTTTATAAATTAATATTGGATGAGAAATTACAAGAGAATTTTTAAATACATTGCCAGAATCTTGTAGAAATGAAGTTTATTAATAATAATAATAATGAGATCTTTTGGTTTAATTAATAATCAGAGGCATCATCAAAATAAAAATTAAATTACATAACAATTACTTTTGTTCTATAACTTTTCATATGAAAACGGTTTTGTCAGCTATGTATATGACGTAGTATTTATGGCAATTTAATTGATGAAGCTAACAATTGCCACCTTGCTATTTTCTATCAGTTTTGCCGTGCACTTTAAATATTTATTGTAAGTTGTTTCAGCAAAATAAAGTACATTAATGAAATCGATTTCTCTGTAAAAAAAAGTTGTATATTTTTCATATAAATTTGTTAAAACTGACAAAATCAGTTGTTGGTGAGATGTCTACATCTCAACACCTTTGTTGGTTAGCGTGTTTTTAATGTTTAATAGTTTCTTTTGCATTTTGAGTAATTCTTTTTGTGTCTATAGCAATCTTGAGTTGTTAAAGAACTGCATATTTTTGACTTTGTTTTTGGTTTGTTCAATACAACATACTCTGCAATCCGTACAGTCTGCTTATACACAAGGTCATGTTTATCTATTATGTTAGTTTTATCTTTGTATAACTGTACAGCATGTTGTAAATAGTGTTAGTATTGTACATGGTTATTATGACGTTACTCATTTTTAAAATCAGAATAATTATTTGTGTTATATTTGGCACGTTTATGATTTTAATGTTCAAACTTTTGATCTTATTTTTCGTGTCCTTAATTACATTAATTTTTGTATAACGTGGATGTTTGGACAAGTAATTAATCGTTCTATTTAAGGCTATAAGTTTATTGTACTAATCAGTAACTATCACACTAGTACTAATTTCCCTGATAAGTCTAACATCTAAATTAATAAAAATCCTTCATTTACTATTTCCAAAATAATTTTTAGATGTGGATTGTAACCGTTAGAAACGTTTAAGGTGTTACTTATTTCTGTTTTGGGAATACATGTAACCATATCATCAACTTAGCGTTAAAAAAGTTCGGTGTGTAAGTCAATTTGTTTTAAATATATTTAAATATTTTGTCATGGAACGTAAAATAACTGGAATCAAAAAGAATTTCAATAATTCGAACAACCTCAACTAAATATAATGTGGTATGGCTCGTTAGGTCTACTTAGTATTCTTTTAATAGTTTTAATACAAATGTAACATCAAATAATATGTTCTTAAAATTAGATAGTACCAACCCAGTTAACACAAAATTTATAATGTTTAGTAACAGTTTCAAAACAAAAAATTTATGATTCACTTTTGTTTCAAACACAAAAGAAACCTAACTACAATAAAATACTTATAAGTCCATCGCTGTTTCACTTATTTGAATTAGTATAGTTTCGGTATTATAAATTCAAATCTGTTGCAAAACAAATGTTGCATTCGGTTTACGTTTTAAAAGCTTCGTTCTTGAACTGATACTAAATGATCAATAAATATATGATTTTCTTGTTTCAATAATGAACTAAAACAATTCTTTCAATAATATAATACATTTTCGAATGCACGTTTCAAATTTTATTGCACAATAAATAGTTTTAAATACATCACATTGAGTTTTTTGCATATTGCAACTTTCTTTGATGTGGTCTTTTCACGAAAGCCTCGAAAACTGCATCAGTTACTGTTGGGTAGCAACTTTTAACCGCATCTGTAACATAGAAATAAATATTTTATTTATATACCTACATAATCATAGAGTTACACAATAGTATATTGTATAATGAGTAAGGAATAGTTGTCATTGCCAACAAGTATGAAAATTTGCAACCGAGCCGAAGGCGAGGTTGGCAATTCGTACGGGTTGGCAATATACATTCCTTACGAATTATACACTATACTTTTTCTACGACTCTATATTTAATTAGTAATCAAAGTTATACAGAATTTTACGAAAAAAATAACGCAGAAAATAAATAAACTAATTTAAAAATTTGTATTGGTAATACCTAAAATGACAATTAAAAAATTATGTCAAAACTTGTATTTATTTTATGTCAACTTGACAGCGTTTATACTATTAGTTACCTGTTACTTTTATTTTATTCTTGTTTTTTTTACTCATCTCTAGTTAAAGAAATGGTGAGTATAATTCACTTGCTTTAAAGTTAACTTCAAATCATTTAGTATTTGAATTTTTTTCTAATACATTAATTTCAAGCATAACCTAATATGAATGAGCTAGATTAGTTTGAAAAGTACTAATAATTTAATGAGAAGATTTTGCTTTTGCAGCCAGTAAATAAATCAAATCTATTCATGCGAAGCTTGAATCGTTAACAATGTCGTCAAGTTCTGATGTTGATATGTGATAGTTCTTCCTAGAAGCTTCAACCAAATAACATGTGGATGTGACTTACAAAGCAAATAAGGTAAGTTTGTAAATGTTTAAAGATAATTTGTAATTAATAGGTGTTATTTTTAAGAATCAAGCTTTCCGAACTAAGAAGGTAATAAGAACATCGTAGTTAAAGAATTGAAAAAAAATCCTTTTAGAAAATGCAAGGTAGTTAATTATTCTAATGGATCAAATATGCTGTAATAATTTTTACTGCAAAATTAGTTTAAATATGAAAAATTAATTGTTAACAAAACATATTATAGGTAAAAGGAAACAAGTGATTCAGTGCTTTTGCTTATAATTGCATCTAAATATATAATTTTTTCGATGTATAAACCAGTGGTTTGCATTAATCTTGTAACAATTGATTGTATTAATGTTTATCTTGTGTTATTTATTAAAACGTAAGTCCAAAGTGTTTGTGATTACGTTTTTAAGAAGGTAGGGACAATGTGCGAATACATTATTTTTACAAGATTATAATATTATATGTAGTAAAAGTATACATAAATGCTTATGAAAACTGCATTAACATAAGGATAAATAATAACAAACAGATATCAGGCATGTGCGGAACCAACATTTTAATATCTTGCAACTATCGATGAACACCAAAAGATAATTTGATATTTCTGAATTGTCATGCAGTTTAAAAAACTTATAAATGTTCTAATAAATACTAACTTCTTTAAGTTAATTTGAGCATGTTATCATAAAATGAGTAATTTTATTTTAAGGATTAAATTACTTAATCTTTTTATAACACTGCAAAAATCTGGTAAAATACTGTTAATATTTCCTTCCCATCAAAAGAAAACCCTGCAAGAAAACAAGTAGTTAGGTTGTAAATTAGAAGTCTTTATTTGTTCTAATTACCTTGAATTTCTAAAATATATTTATATTTCATTACAAGAAAGTCACCACTAAACGTCAACCTAAAATATGTAATTTATAAAACATTTATTCTACGCTATAAACTAATGCAATACCTTATACATGACACTCAATGATTTCGTTTTCAAATTTCATAATTTGTGATGCAGAGAATATTTGTAAAAGTCTTCTAAATTATGTTTTCATAATTCATTATCCTGTACGTTAATAGGTTTGACCTGTACGGAAATGACTTTGACCTGTACGGAAATGAAATTAGACAATCACAATGCACAACGTTGCCTAATCACAATTAAACATACAATGTATCGTATTATCTGTTAGTCGTAAAAAAAAATAATTACATTTTTTTAATCAAAAACAACACAAACTTAATACAAAAATCACTTTAGCAATCATAAGAAAATTATAAAAGCACTGTGAATACCTTTAGCTGTACATAATCGTATAGAAAACTTGAAGATTTGAACTGTAATTATAAATCCTAAAGCTTCATCAGATTTACGCAATAATCTACCTTAACACAACCATGTGTGTTAATTTAAATTTTTTTAATACAAATTAAAACATGATACATAAAGAACAGAAATGATAATAATATTGATTACATTTATGGATTATAATAAAATGTTTCGACTTACCGTTTATTGTTCCATTTCGTAATTGTACACACAGCATCACTTATCAAACTACAACCGAACAAGTGAAAGATATCAATTTGCAGCGCAAGCGTTGACGACAGTAATCAAAAGTATAGCAACGACTAATGCTGACTAATCACAAAGTATTGGTTTTTACTAAAACAATTCCAGTGTTTTAAAAATAATTCAATCTTATTTAATCGATCTTCAAACAATTCTAGTTATTCAAAAATATTCGGTTTTAATAGATCAGTTTTTAGACGGTTGCTGATTATTGGAAAAAAATAAAAAAGTACTAAAACAATTTAAAACTGATTGTTTCAATTTTTCATTGCCTGTTACATGTAAATGATATAAAAATGGAACTAACACGAAACAACGCAATGAAACAATTGTTTTAATTTTGTGACTGTAACAATTTCAATCCGTGTTTACTGGGAATGTATTCTTAGTTCTATCAATTAATTTATTTGAGTTTTTGATATTGTGAATAAATATATGTGTATTAATTATTCTGTATTGAGTTTAAAATTTATTTAGATAATTAATAAGTAAGAGTACATATAAATGAAACAATTGGTCTTTCAAAGTGTTAAATAAAGTTAATATTCTTTTTTTGTATTCGTCTTTATGTATAACGGTTTAATAAATTTTTTTGTAGATGTTACTAAGATCCTAATAAATACGTCTTAAATTGTCAAGTTTTTTTCTGGATTGACTTACACACCGACGTTTTTATTATGTTAAGTTGATGGTATCGTTACCTGTACTCCCAAAACAGAACACTTTAAACGTTTTTAACAGTTACAATCAACATCTAAAGTTTACTTTTCAAATTTTTAGATGTTACACATATCAGGGATGTAGTACTAGTGTGATAGTTACTGATTAGTGTATTAAACCTAATGCCTAAAATAAAACAATTAATTACTTTTTCAAACATCTACACCAATGTAATTAGGGACATAAGAAAAGACTATAGGTTTACAAATTCATCAATTTTATGAAAATAACTTCAACATTTAAAAAAAATACTGATGAATAACAACTATCTTAATAGCAAAATAAACAAAATATTGCTACATACTAACACAATTATTGCTATACCACCACCAGCTATCTTATATGTTACTAACTGTAACACTACTTTGAACAGTAACCTTAAATTAACATTACTTACAAATCATAAATGTCCCAAATCTAACACATCCAATTTTAAAAACAAATAACATCAAAATAACCATGTAAAACACGAGCACTATTTACAGCATGCTGTACAGGAATTCTATAGAACTGTAGCGATA
This sequence comes from Aquatica leii, assembly GCA_035610365.1. Classification (NCBI taxonomy): domain Eukaryota; kingdom Metazoa; phylum Arthropoda; class Insecta; order Coleoptera; family Lampyridae; genus Aquatica; species Aquatica leii. Next base: position 214,626,809 of record CM069432.1, on the reverse strand, counting down.
CAAAACCCTAAATAGCAATTTTTTAAAAAATTTGTAAATAAATTTCAAAATTGTGCGTGGACCTTCATTCGCATCGTAGGTCTCCACCAAGTTTAAGACAATGCGCACGTTGATTTCCGTCACAAAGTCAACCAAACGGAATTCAAAAAGAATATAAAAACGACCACAAGAGCTTGAAAAAAAACTTTCTGTCTACATCTGTATTGGAAGAACTTTTTCCCGTCCGATATCCGTTCCCGGAAAACCAATTCTTTCAATCCTAAGATCTATTTCAAGAACTTTTCTCTGCTTTCCTGTAAACCAAACCTGATTATCAGTGATTTTTGTTTTGTTGATGACCGCTGTTACCTTTCCCACGCAAACAACGTAGATATTTCTTAACTACTCATTCATTTACCGTCGACTAATTGAAATCATTATAATCTTTTTGATCATGTTCAGTAAGTATTGAGCTTGTAAAGATTTGATTTTGTTTTTTCCTGTCGGTAGTTACATAACAGTCTCAATACTTGTGCGGTTATCCAAACTTCTAACCTAAGCGTTGACAACGGTTATTCAGACTTTCTTCTAGTTACTTAAATAATTTTAGTTAGAGCTACAAAATAGTTGCCTGACTCTACAGATCCTTGTACGGTCCCAAACAAGAAGTTTATGTAACTGGGTAACCTATAAAATAAATAACTACCATAAAATTTAAATCTGCTACTGTGCCGCGTCATACTTACCAGATGGTTATCAATCAATTATTAAAATCACCTGTGTAATTATCTCATTCATTTTCACCGTTTAATCTTATTATTCTGTAGCAATATTAGAGAAAGTGTTGTGTTTGTTTTGGGTTTGTATTTAAAGACAACGTAATTCTGAGAAACGTATTTATTGTAATAATCGTTAGTTTATGAATAATCGTAATAATCATCGAACAGGAAATCACATGCTAAAATCAATGGATCAATGGCGTCCCCCTGTCATACATACCTGCTCCTTACGCGCTATTGCCAAACTTTACATGATTGCTTATATGAAAATATAACAGCTTCTCCCTAGTAGAGAAAAAAAAAACAATGCAATAAACTATTAACAAATACAGAACTACTTAGAACTAAATATTTACAAATTTAGTTTTTCAGGTTTTTTAGGAACTCTCTTTGAACGTCTTAAGACAGGTTGTTCAATCTGAATATGGTCACTAGAAGTTGATGATTCCTTTTGAACACTATCATCCGTTTCTTCGTGTATTTCTGGTAGTATAGGATCAAGGTTGGTTGAAATAGGGTTAGTTGTCTCAGGATTGGTAGTTTCAATCGGGACTTGGTCTGTTTCGAGAAATCTTCTTATATTAGGTATATCGTCGCCCACTTCTCGTAGTTGATTTATGTGTCGTTTAGATTTGTGGTCGTTGCCAAATTTGACTAAGTAGCGAAGTTTTCCTAGTTTTCGGATAATCCTCCCAAACTCCCAGTGATCATTGTCGTATGACTTTATAGAAACTCTACCTTTTGCATTTAATTCACGATAATTTTTCTCGTCGTGACTGTTGGTTGTACTGTCTATTCTAGGTTTAATTAGGTCAATTCTAGACTTGATTTCATGTCCAAACATTAGTTTTGATGGACTGACTCCAGTAATTGAATGTGGAGTTGTCCTATAGTTTAGGAGAAAGTTGTTTAAAGCTTTTTCGTGATCTTTAAGATTCGCGTACCTAACGTTCATTGTTTTCAGTGCATGTTTAATGGTTTAAACATATCCTTCAGCTAGTCCATTGGTCGCAGGATAGTAAGGTGCACTAACTTTCTGAATTATTTTTAAGAAATTTTCAAATTCGTGTGATTTCAGTTGCGGTCCATTGTCGTTCACTAGTATTTGTGGTATTCCGTAAATTAAAAATATTTTGCGTAATACTCGAATTCTATTTTTGGAAGAAATATCTTTCATTATGTGTACTTCCGGCCATCTAGTGTGCGCGTCGATTAGTATGAAATAATAATATCCCTTCATTGAACCGGCAAAATCTATGTGGACTCGTTGAAATGGTTCCTAACAAGGTTCTCAGTAATGTGAAACTTGTACAGGTGCGTTTTTGTGCTTTTGGCAATTACCACAATTTTTTGCAAGTTTTGCGATGTCTTGGGAAATTCCAGGCCACCAGCAGTAAGATCGTGCTAAAGTCCTAATTTTTACTACGCCAGAGTGAACACAATGCAGTTCATTCAAAAGTCTTTGTCTGAACTTGGTCGGTATTACGACACACCGTCCGCGCATAATTACGTCGTTGGTTTTGGTCAATGATAAATCGCTTGTCTTTATCAACCTCAAAACCAAAAGTTAAGTCCCTCGTGTAATTTTTGCAAAGTACAATCTTGTAAAGTAGCTTCTGCAAGCATTTTAGATGTAACAGGCAAGCTTTCAATTTGTGATATCTCAAATAGGTCGCACTGGTCGTAATCTGGACTAATTTTGGAAACACATAGACGAGACATTGCATCCGCATTTTTATGTTTGTTTGTATTCCTGTATATTATGGTAAAAGTAAAAGCTTGCAAAAATATAGCATAGTGTTGCATGCGGGTAGCAGTAAACGTTGGTAATTCTTTGTTCGGATTTAAAATTTGGACTAAAGCTTGAGAATCAGTTAATAAAGTAAACTTTCGGCCATATAAGTATTGCTGAAAGCGTTTTATGCCAAATATAATTGCGTAAGCTTCCTTGTCCAATTGCGAATATTTTTGTTGAGTTGGACTTAGCGTTTGCGAAGCGAATTGTTTTTCCGAACCGTCTTCGTAAATATGACTAAGTACCGCGCCTACTCCGTAAAGCGATGCTTTCGTGCATAATTGTATGAGTAAAGTAGGGGCGTAGTGCGCCAGAACATTATCAGATACCTTCCTTATCAATAAGGTAACCGCAATAATCCATTTGTTTCGATAAGAATTTACATTTGTCTAAATTAATGTGTATGTTGTATTGTAGTAAACGGTTCAGAACTTTGTCTAGACGAATAAGATGTTCCGTATCATCTTTACCGGTTATTTTGATATCATCAATGAAAACTGTGATGTCTTTTAGTATATTTTCTATTTCTCTTTGCCATATTGCGGGTGCTGAGAAAATACCGTACATCAATTTATTGCATGTGAATAACCCACGGTGAGTATTTAAAGTAGTGAATTTACGAGATTCGTGTTTTAGTTGTTTTAATCTAATTTTTGTACATATTTCACCGCCCGCCATAGAAGCGAATAATTCGTCAATCGTAGGTAGTGGGTGCTCATCCACAATTAAATTGGGATTCAACGTTATTTTAAAGTCTCCACAAAGACAAACATTTCCGTTGCTTTTCATAATCGGTACAATGGGAGTAGCCGATTCTGCATGCTCTACCTTAGTAAAACTACCTTGTTTTATTAGGTTGTCAATCTCAGCAACAACTTTAGGAATCAACGCAAAGGGTTCTGGCCTTGCTTTGATAAAAATAGGTGCTGCATTTTCCTTCACCTTAAGGTTGGCCTCCTCGTATAGTTTGTAATGTTAAACTGCGTTTCAAGTTTTCAGCGAAACTACTGATCAGATTTTAATAAAATTTTGCACAATGAAAGATTACATAATTCTTTATAGACTGAATCAATTTCATTGATAACGTTTGGTAATTATTACAGTTAATTAGAAAAATACGTTATTTTACAAAAAAAACTCAGTCTGTAAGTTACATTATACACATTGCAATGGTCAAAACAAAAAATTATTTGGACTTTTAGTTTTCCTGAAATCTTGAAACGCAATTTGATGATTTTGAAAGAACTCTTGAACTTCGCCTTTTCTAAGAAGTGATATGCATTCAGACCAATCACTTATAGTGACGTCAACATTTAGATAAGATTCGGATTGAAGAGCAATTCCTTTCCTAGGTTTATAAATTATAGGTGAACTAATTAAACCTACGACTAAATTCTTATAATTTGTTGCGTGAATATCAAAAATAACGTTGATCCATGGTAAAAACATAGTGTACCTGATTCAGTTTTGTACCTTCTTACACGTCAGTGTGATGATTCTAAGTTATAAGCTAACCTCTAACAAATATTTGGTAACTTCCTCCGTATCAAAAAAAAATATGCACATAATCGGAATCGTTTTGAATAGGTATGTTCAATAGATGCGTTGAATAAGTATTTATAGAATGAAACAAGTATAAAAAACTGAATTACATTTAAAAAAAATGTTTTTATTCCAAAAAGCGTTGTCAGTTTTTTTATCGTTAGCAAATTGTAAAGTTGAATACTTTAAAAGCTTGGTGTCGACCTTAAAAAACCTCCATTGAATTTTGAATTTGTCAATTTTATACCTATCTAACACTAATTTTAATTATTATTTTTAGTGTAATTTATTGCCTGAAGATGGCCTCAATATTGATTGTTTCGGCCGAAACATGTCGCACACTTTAATATTAAACGTTAATTAGAAGTTTTATTTATTGGTTATTTGACCTTTACTTCACTTCATATTTAAATTATTTTAGATATAATTATTTTGGCGGTATTATAAACTAATCAGCACAATTTGGCGCATGAAGTACAAGGTCTAACAACGGTCTAATGTAAGACAAAAGTCCTCCTACGCACCAAAACTTTACTAAGAATGTCGGTTTTTGTCAGATTCTGTACAGTTTAAACATAAAGTATAACGTGGTTTAAGCTTAGTTTTTTTCCATTACTTTTAATGTTTGTTAAACCGATGTCTACTACCATGTAAAAGTTTAAAATATTGTATTCTACTATGTAATTTGTAATTAGTGGTTTTTTATAAATTTAAATCTTCACTAAACATAGTAAAGTTAAAAAATATAATCATTATTCATACTGTGCATATTTTTATTAATCAACATGGTAGCATATAATTTAATTAATACAATACTCGAGAAATGGTGTTAAAAAGATATCTTTTTACGAGAATTTTGTTATTTGGGAACATGGTACATTATAATTTAATTAATACAAATTTGATAACAAAATGATGAAATAATCATGTTATGTGATGTGATTTTGGCATTAAAGTGACATTCAGCTTTCTTATACATGGTATCAATTTGATGCATCAAAAGTGATAGTGACAGTTTATAGATGCCGATTTCATGCGGAATTTTCGACACAATATTTTTATGAAAAATGATGTCTAATTGATACCCGAGAAATGGTGTTAAAAATATATCGTTTTACGAGAATTTTGTTATTTGGGTTACCAGTTCATCAGATAGACACGGAACACAACAACTTTAATTTTTATAATTACATTTTAAATCTAAAATGGTTTATTTTGGCCCTTCTATGTAAAAAAAATTAAATTAGTTATTATATTATTTTATCTAAAACCGTTACTGAAAAAAGTTTGTAAATTTTTTTTCGTAAAAAATGTTTTTAAATTTTTAAAAGTAATAAAATACAATTTTGTTTGCAATATCGCTATTTCAATAAAACATTTAAATTAGTTAAGGTAACTGAATATTGAGATACTGTAATATAACACTATTGTCATATTGAATACCTAATTAAAATAAAATTTTATTCTTTAAAACTTTATTTAAAATTTTTATCAAAACAAGTAGTATAAACAATACTTGCAATTTGACAAAAAAATGTTGCTCAATTTTCTGTTTTTTTCTATTACTAGTTAGTAACCTAATTTAAAAAACTGTTATTAATAAAAAAACAAACGGATTTATAAATAAATTTTAATAATTTCAATAGCCTCAATCAGTATTACAGATTTTTATTACATAATAAATTTAAAGTATAATTTCAAACGCTGACTATATCTTGGCAAATCTACTTACACAAGACTTTTACATCTTTATTCTCGTATGTTTCCAATACAAGTCTCACGTCCAATTTAACTTGTTCGTATCTGTTATTAAAGTTTGTAGTTGACCAACAATAATATTGCGGAAAATCCAACTGCGCATTTATAAAATTCTTATTTTGTTATTTTATTTAAGAAAATTTCTAAATTTTATCTGACGCGTTGTTCTTATTTCTTAATTTTAAATAACAATTAACAAAATTAATATATTTAATTCTAGTTATTTTATATATTAAGTTGTATTGCATTAAAAGATAAATACAAATGAAAACTTTGTTTCTTACTTAAAAACGTATAAATGTATGTTTGTTATCTGAGTTTCACAGACTAGGAAAGCAATGACGTGTAACACACATTTGCATTCTAGATTGTTATGGTTTCATTAAATTGTATTTTATAATTTTGCAAAACAACTTTATCACATAAATTTCTTGTTTCTACAAATTTAAATTCAGTTGAAAAGTTGCTATTGTAGGGTTATTGTAGATTGTCAGAATATATGTACATAACAATAAACGTTAGTTTTTAATACATTTTTTTTTATATTTGATATGTTTTAAAATAATTGTGATTTTTAGCAATTGGCATAACATACAAATTTATTAGTTTGGTGTGTTTCTATGCGACTATAGATCCTTCGATGTGGAGGATAGGCACAACTCAGAAAGAAAACTCTGTAGTAATTGTGGCTACGTTTTGTTGGCTATTGTGCCAACTTCATCAGGTCAATCTATATTGAATGATAATTATAATTAATTATACAAGTATATGAGTCGAACATATTTCAATTGTCAATATAATTAAAAACTTACGAACTAGAATAATAAATTACAATTTACAGTAAAAATAAAAACAAACAACAAATTATCAAAAACTGATTTGTTCACCAATATTACGCTTGAGTATAAGAAATAATTAATCTTACCTAACAGTGGAATGTTTAATTTCTGCCCAAATATACATATAATTAAAACATGGACAAAGTAGGAAAGCACAAAGACATATAACCTTATACGACACATACAACATAACCCACACATAAGCTAAATCTCAATGATAGAATTAAAGTAATGTACACTTTAACAACTGATAAGCGTGGGAATTTGTATTTATAATGATAAGATTAACGTAATTTTGTTAGTTGTTATAAAATTAAGTGACAAACAGTTTAGTTAATACGTTTACATTTGCTAATAATGTTGTTATAAATGGGATTCAGATTTTGAGTATCCTTCTTGAAATTTACATTATTATTATATAAATTAATAAAGAGCATCTCAGATATTAGTCTTTTTTTTAAATGTAGTTCTACATCCAAAACATGTGGATTGTCAAAATCAAAATCATGATTGTCCTCGACATGATGGAAAGTTAGGACAGTATCTACAGTTTTTTTATTGCAATCATAGTTATGCTTTTTAATTCTATTTTTAAGCTTTTCTTTTGTTTGGCCGATATAATATTTATTGCATTGTTTACAATTGATTTTATATACAACGTATGATTTGTCTAAGATGTTAGTTTTGTTTTTTAGTTTTGTATAAATATTGTTGTATATAGTGTTATGGTTATAGAAAACAATTTTGACATGGTCAGATTTTTTTAAAATGTTAATTATATTATTACTTAAACCTGGGATGTTAATACGTTATTTGTATTGTATACTGTTAGTAGGTGAAACATTCGTGTTTAATTTAAGTTGTATGGCTGTTAACAATGGTGTAGGTTTAAGAATGCTCTTGATTAAATGATTGTTATCTTTTAAAATGTTTTTAAGAATTAATAAGTTTTTTCCATGAAATTGTATTCTGCTAAGTTTTAAGATTTTTTTCATCATACTTTTAATTATGTTAATTTTTTGATTATAAGGATGTCTAGAGAAATAATTAATGATCTTATTAGAAGCGATAGGTTTAGTGTACCAGTCAGTTAAAATTGTATTATTATCCATATCTCTAATTAGAAGAACATCTAAAAAAGGAATACAACAATCTTTTTCTAACTCATACGTAAATTGAATGTTAGAATTATAGTTATTGAATATATCTAATGTTTCATTAACTAAATGTTTAGGAATGCAAGTAATAATGTCATCAACGTAGACACACATAAACACAGGGTTAAAAGATAGTTTTGAATTAACAAAAGTCATGTATAGTTATGTTAACTAGGATGGGTGATGCTGGATTACCCATAGCTGTCCCAAATGTTTGTATATATTGACTATGCCTATACGTAAAAAAACTGAATGTAAACAAGAATTCAACTATAGGTAGGAACTCATTAAGGCTAAGTGTCGTAAAACTACATATCTGTGACCAATATTTTTTGATAAGACACACAATCAACTCTTTTGTAATATTAGTAAACAAAGAAGTTACATCAAGTGATACTAATATGTAATCTCTAGGTACAACGACTTTATTAGCTATATTTAGCTAGATCATAGGAATTTTTAAGACTGTAATTAAACAAAAAGGAAATGTTGTTTAATATAGTAGTTATGAACTTAGATAGTTCATAAGTCGGTGAATTAATGCATGATACTATAGGTCTTATGGGATGATTATCTTTATGTACCTTAACAAGACCATAAAATTTTGGAGGATTACTCGTATAAGTAGTCAATTTTTTATATAAACTTAGATCAATATGGCCTTTTTGGTATAGCATTTTACTAATCTTGTTATTCTGATTTTGAAAAGACATCGTATGATCATTACTAACTTTCTTGTAAATGTTAGTATCATTGAGTAAAAGTTCTATTTTATCTTGATACATAGTTTTATTCATAATAACTGTAGAATTTCCTTTATCAGATTTAATTATAAAAATATCTTTATGATTCTTAAAAAATTTTTTTGTTTTATTAGTGATTGAATAGATAAAATGGTTTTGAGTTGGTATGGATTTCGTGTTTTTTTATTATGGATAAAGTTGGTCACAATATTTACCACTTTGCCCCGCAATCTTTCCCGGTCAAAATCTGAATGTAGGGTTAAAACATTTTCTACATCCTTTATAATATTACAAATAGGAAGATTATTATTATTGCAATTATAGGTGAATTTGGGGTTAAGCGCTAAACATTGTGTTACATAACTAGGTAATTGTAACGCTGTTAAATTATGGATGCAATTTTCTTCGTTGATTTGTAGATTGTAGTTATTCCGGGTGTATAATTTTTTATGTTTGTTATCTAGATTTTGCTTATTTTTACAACGAGTTTTCTTATTATTATTATTTAGTTTTTAAAATTCTAATTAGTATTTCGAAATCATTACAGTAAAGAACATTTAATATTGAGCGTTTTAATTGATTTATGTATTTTTTTAAGTTAAAAATTTTCCAATAGGTCATATCTATTTCTAATTTAACCAGATCGTATTGGAACGAATATATAAGATTCATAACTTTTCTGTTAAATGGGGTACGTTCTGCTTGCATTAAAAACGTGCATTTAAAAAATTGTTGTACATGTGTCGGGATGATAAAATCTGTTTTACATTTTTTTAAGTAATACTCCCTATTATCTAAATTAGCTAGCTTCGTAGCACTTCTTTCTGCATTTTTAATTACATTATAGATGTTATGATTATACTTTTGTAGTAATTGGGAGTGCCAAGACGACATTGTAGAAGGTAGACGATTAATTTACTATGAGAACGATACAAATTTTACTAGTATTCTATTCATTTGTAAATATGTAACGTAAATAGATATATAAATATTTTTTAAGTACACTAGTAGTAGAATATACTGTTATGTGAATACACTTAAATATTGTCAATTTATTTATTAATTAAAAATAATATCATTATACATACATTTGTTATGCTGTCAAGTATTTGAACATTACCGCTACCAGTGTATATACATTTGTGTTAATATATATAACAATGCTTTACTTCTTTATGTTTACATTAGCAATATCTAGTGTTTGTTTTGTGCAAATACTGGTTTATAAAAAAAACGTAATAATTTTTCATTATGTGATACAAAATACAATGTCAATTAAGACAAACTTTCTAAAACTTAATTCCGGACTCTTCACTGCGACATGCGACAAAAGCTCATCTTGTGAGAAGCAGTTGTTACAAATGGAAAATTGTAACACATGACACTGTTAAAATCTAAAGCAGTGGTATTTGATAACCATTACATTTGCAACATAAAATTGTTTGCTCAAAATACAATGAATCTAAAGAATTGCGTTAACCAAACAATTTTGTATATTTTACTAGTTGTCATCCCAAGTTTCACCAATTTTTTAAAAGTTATAAATCATTATTAATTGAGAAAATGTCTAAACTGTTCTTTATTATAGTCTTTACCGTTTAAGATATAACATATTGGATTAAATTCTCATCAGAAATGAAAGCATAAGATAGATGTTTCTATCTTTATCTAACATATTACACGGATCTACAATAGAAACCGCCCATGACAAATATCCTACCTTTCACGACGGTGTGCGCGAGAGTTGTTCGACTAAGAACAAAGATAAACAGGTTTCTTTTTATTTACTTTAAAATAAAGTTATTCTCAGCTTAACTTTAATAATAATGAATAAATTAATTTAATTTAGCGTTTAGTAAAAAAAAATAAAATGTTTTCTGTTCACTAGTAACAGTTTAATCAATGTCTAAAATTGTAAAAAAATAAATCTATTAGGCTTATGTTATTGTAGTTTATAATTTGTAGAATATTTAAATAACAAAACAAAAATTAATAAATGCATTTAAAAAAACATTGTAATTTTTCAGATTTAAACAAAAGTTAAAGCAATTCATAGTGTAAAAACAATTATTTCCTTTTAATAGGTAGGTACATTAAGTTAATTTTTCTTCAGCGCATTCTAAAGAAATTGTGCATAGTAACATTCATCACTTACCTATTAAAAATAATCAAATATTTGGTTTTGTTTTATTACGTGGTTACTTTAAAAATTTACAGTAACAAATAAAATAGATTTAATAAAGTACTCAAATTACAATTAAAATAGCTTTTTCTTTAACCGTAAACACATTTAACACTCACGTTACACAAAGGTTTCACATAAAAGGGATCATTAATTTATTGCAGTCTAAGTTGAAATTGTTTCTTAAATGTTTTAACTATTAGTTAAATGTAGTTTTGCTAACTAATGCTGAGTTAATTACTTTAAAAGACAGTGTTCTGTTTTAAAGTTAATAAGTTGTAAATGTTTATTTTATGGTTAAATTTGGTGAAAACTATGATAACAAACATTATAAATCCAAGTATTACCGTTGTTTTTTGTTTAAATTTTGTATAACTATGATAAATAATGCATGAAAAAATATGTAATTAAATTATTTATAAGTATTGCTAGTTAGGTATAAAATTTATAATCGCATATGTTTTAGATATATGTAGTCAATTGTAAAGCTTTGTTTCATAGCAGCGTGAATTGTAACTTACAATTTAAATTTTTTTAAATAAATATTTATATATCTATTATAATACCATTTTATACACACTAGAAACAAAATAGAAAAAATATTAGTTGTAAGCAAACATGTGTACTTTACTAAGATAAGAACGTCTTTTAGGTTTGGACCGTGCCACTGTTGTAACCGAAGTTGCCAACGTTTCGCTCACTTTTGTAAGATACTTCATCGGAGCAAAAATTAAAAAACTCAAACAAGTAACCAAAATCTAACTAAAAACCTTGAAAAAGTTAGGTAATCAACTTGTAAATCAAACGATATTATAAACTATAAAAAGATAAAAAAAAAACAATGAACTAGAAATATTAAACAAAAATCTAACAGAGAATCACTACAGAATTAGTTAATTAACTTGTGAACTAAACCAGATTTTAATTTCTATATAAGTAGTATAAAAGAAGTATCCGTAACTAAAGAAGAAATACTGTTGTGGTTGGCTGACTCTAAAAAAAGGACGCGTTTTCGATAAAGAAATTTTAACCGAGTACTAAAGAATGCATAGTTTAGTACCGTAGTCACTATTGGATTTATTGGGGTGTTTTTATGCGCTCTTAAATTTTTTTGCTAAAGAAAAAAGAAATTTCGCAATCAAAACATTATTAAAATCTATATTATGACTTGTAATAAAATGATGTTTAGCAACCGCAAACTTAAAGATATGTCTTTTCTTTATGTAACAATCTGAAATGTGTGTGATGACGAAACGATGTAAACTGATCCACGTGAACAAAGAATTTCGTATACACCTTGAAATAAAAATGTAAATTTCTCTTTGGACGAAAGAAGAATCTGAAAAAATTGACTTGCCAAGTTGAGTATGAGTTTAATACTACTCTTACAAAAGTTTCACTATTTGACCTGTGACCTTATAAAAGAAAGGTAAAAACTGTAATTTTGGTTTAGATTCGGAAATAATCATGTTTTTAAGTACTTGAGCACAAAGATTAGACAACTATAAATAACAATTATATAACCATTTTTCCTCAAGGTTCTCGTAAGATGACATAGTACCTAGTCGAGATTCTAAGTTTGGCAAATGAAAACATTCTTCTGCAAAATGAGTGGTTTGCGATAAACAGAATGGTCCGAAATTCTGCCGGGTTTACGAGTAACAAGAAGATTGAGAAATAGGAGAAAACCATTAGTTTTAATTTCAATTTTAAATTTGATATCAGTTCAGACAATAGGCGTGTCGTTAACATACCGTAACTAGACCATAAGTTTTAATATTGATGATTCTAAAGCAACTGTATCAAAAGATTTCATAAAAATGTTAACTACATCAAACGATAAAGAAAACCTCGTAGTAGCACCAGAAACTTGTTTGTATAACTCGTTAGCAAACTGGAAGCAAATGCATTATGAAAACTCACTAATAAGAAAAAAAAACTCAATTTTTTGTAATGGTCAGACAGAATCTGTTTGATGATAATAAGCAAATTTTTAATAGGAACTTTGGTAAAACTTAAAGTAACTCACAAGAAGTTTTTGTGTTTCAAACTTTATAGTTTTCAAACCATGAATGAAATGTTGACAATTAAAGATGTGAGAATAGATTTTACCTCTATATTTGCAAAGAATGTTGTACAATCACTTGGCTAACTTGTAGATAGGAAGTTGAATATTACTGACAATAGCTCGAAGAGGTAAACTTTGTTTGTGAACTTTGGGAAATTCGTATAGACAAGGTGGTTTTAAATCTAAAAGTGTAAATTGAGGTTGGTTTTCAAGAAATAGATTAAAAAATCTGATAATTTGACAGACTTCACATTCAATATTCAAAGTGGAATTACAATTTAAAAGAGAGTACGCTCCTTTGCAGCGGTATTAGTTGAGTTTAAAACGACAGCACCGTTGCTTTTGTCGACAAATTTTCAAAGGTAACTCTTCCAACTTCGTATTTTGATAAAAAGCTACCGTTGTAGGCTAAAGGAAAAAGTGGACTTAGAATATTAAATAACTTACCGATTTAGTAAAAAATCTTAAAAATAAATGTTATACGAATTTGTCAAGTGGTGAAAATGTAGTTGATGATATTGACGGTTACATTGTCAAAAAACTAGATTTTGAAGTAGAACTTAAAGACAGCGATTAATAATTGTTGTTCTACTATAATATTTTGCATTAAAATAAAAATATTTATATTAAAAATTGCCTTTTATTCAATAATTTTGTTTTTTGGCGTAAACATGTGTATAGTAAATAAACACATTTAGCTTGATTTACTACTATTATAATATAATATTAGTATTTTTATTTAGCTAAAACAATCAAGAGACAATCTAATTTCTACTGTCATACAATGCCCAGAGATACATTCAACCAAATAAAGCAATTTACTTGATTTAACATAAAATCAACTCGTGCAAGTCTAAAAAGTTTACTGCAGTATCTGAATAATGAAATAAATTTGTTAGTAGTTGTGTTATGTGTTATAAACCAGAAGCAAACATTACAATTTAGGAAGAACTATTTTCTACAAAACTAAATCTCCATTCACCCAATATATGACTAATGAATCCGTTAAATTTAGTATAAAATTTTGGATTGGAGCTGACGTTGAAACAAAATATATGTTGAATGGATTTTCTTACTTGGGTAAGAACAATTCAAAACCAATTAATCTGAACGTACTGTAATAAAAGTAATAGAACCATTTTTAAAAAGGGGAAGAAACTGCAAATACATTTTTTTACATTTCTCAATTTAACTAGCAGTTTATATAAAATGTTGACATTACTATTTTGAACTATGAACCAAACTGGAAGGTTTATAATAGCTGCTACAAAAAAATTGAGAAATTATTTGTATTCTACAAACATTTTTTTATGTATTAGTATTTCTTACTCAATAAGTTGTATTTTTAGTAGTATCAATAAATTTCCAATTATTGATAAGGGGACAAGTAACTACCAGCAACCGTAAAATTCTAAAATAATACTAAATATGGTGTAGATGTTTTGAGCTAGATAGCAAAGAATTATACCACTAAATTATCTACAGGAGGTGGCTTTGACAAATATTTTTTAATATACTTGATTTAGCAACAAATAATTTGTAGATAGTTTACAATTGATGTACTAACAAAAACATAAGTAATAAAAAATATATTTTAAAATTTGTTGATAAACTCAGTGGATAGTCGTACGTATAAAAAATCTAGTACATATCAAGAAAATGTGCCATAATTAATAAACAAACGAAAGCAATGCCAAACTAAAGATGTACCAATAAATCACAAGACAATTTGTAAAAAAGTAGTCTGTGGAAAATGTGTATGCATTACAACTAAATAAATAGTATCTTCTTGGTACCTTTAAAGTTTTTTTTAGAATTTGTAACGAGTCGCATGATTTCTTTAAAGTTTGATTGTACGTTCTTTTGTTAAATACATATAATCTCGCATAGTGTACGAACAACCCAACTGGATCAAATGGCGCTTAACGTGATGGAAGTTATTATTGCGTAACAAGTTAGTAAATACTTTGTGTGAAACCGTGTTTTGTAAAGTTTGATGGTGCGGTTACTTTGGAGTTACGTTAGTAAGTTAAGTATATGTGTTTTGTCGTTATCTGTAATTGTTTCTTCTTATTAGTAATAAGTAATAATCTATTTGTAAATTTATTTTGTAAGTCTCTGTATATACATATTTCGACATTTATATATGTGCCAGCTTTGAATTCGATCTGGGCGTGTCGAGGATTTTAAAATAAGGGGAAAGAAAGATTTTAGAGTTGCATGAGTAGTACCATTATAGCGGTTAATCCAAATAGCTGCCTAAAGATTAAATGTAGAAGTTGCCGTTGCAACATTGTACATATCATTATATATATGTGCCTTAATTAAATCTTTAAATGGTATGATTATTTTTTTTATGTGATCGCAAACTCGAAGATACCAACCACCCTACCACCGCCGTGGATATATATATACAGTTAATTTATTAATACCTTGATATTAAGGTAAAGAGAGATTACAAACTCATCTATTGGTCCTTCGAATGGGATTCTTCGAATTATCTACATTTTGTGACACATAATTTTTAATTGATGGAAACATCATAGCGTAAGGTATACCCCTTCGCACCTGTGGAATCGGTGAGTGATTTTCCATCCTCCTTTACAACCCGTTTTCTTTTGATTTTTGTATTACAACGGCTTTGTGTAATATGTATTTAATTTAATTATTTAAATACGTTTGTGTTTGTATGTTTTTATAAATACTTTTGGTAGAACTGTATACGCCTATAATTATTTTAACGTTCTTAACGTCGATTTCTAGACATATTCGTCACGGGCGATTTAAATTTTAAGCCAAGCGTTAAGCGTGTGAAAATCACCCTTATTCGTGGGTCTATTTTTAACTTATTTGATTTTAAATAAGTATACTGTTTTTAGTACGCGTTTTTATTTTGATTATACATTCGGTAAAATGGCACATAAAGATAAGAAAGCCTCTAGTGATAAACTTTTGTTTACGAAGGGTAAAAGTCGAATTGAAGAATGTGATTATTTTCGTAGTTTTTTAGATTCCTTAACTGACGAATGTATTACTGATTTAGGTAAAAGGCAGATTCGCGTCGAACTTAATATTTTCAATCCTCTACTGGAACAATATTCAAATTTTCTAGTAGAAAGCATTGCGACGAACCTTGAACTTGACCAATTTCCAACGCTTGCCGAGTTTAGGAAAGGTTATACCGAATTAAAAGTTAAAGCAGAAATTCTTTTAGAAAATAATGTTAGCGCGGTAATAAATTCAAATAATTCATTTACTTCAACCGGGTTTCACTCGCAAGACCGAGTGAAACTTCCCGTTATATCTTTACCAAATTTCGATGGAACTCATCAAGCTTTCCGAAGTTTTTTCGAAGTTTTTGAAGCCCTAGTAGGAAACAATGGAAATCTAAACGATACAGAAAAGTTTTTATATTTAAAAAACTGTTTAAAGGGTTCTGCTAGACAAATTATTGGTGAATTAAAAACCAGCGAGATTAATTATCACGTAGCAATTGAGTTACTGAAAGAACGCTACGACAATAAAAAATTTCTTATTTTTAAACATTTTGATTTACTATTAGATTCGCCTAAATTGACAAAAGAATCACAATTAAGGTCGTATTATGATAACTTTATTACTCATATTAGAGTTATTGACAATGAAAAAATTGATCCCGTTGAATATAAAAATGCGGTGTTAGCTTATATAACTAAAGCAAAAATTGACAGCCGAACTGCTGAAGAATTTGCGAAATTATTCCCAAAAAGAATTCCTTCCGTACAAGAAATTTCTAAATTTTTATCTGATAGGTGCAATATAATTGAAGAAACTTGCGGCACTGTTCTGAAAGGCCCGCCAAGAAATCCAAGTAAGTCGCATTTTGGTGGCAAAAAATGTATTTCTGAAGCCAAGAATTTTTCATACACTTTGGCACAATCGTCTAGTTCTTGCGTTCTTTGTAAAGAAGAACATTTTTTAAGCAATTGTCCATCATTCTTGACTTTGTCGACTCGAGCTCGTTTTAATAAAGTAAGAGCTTTTAAGTTCTGTACCATTTGTCTTCGCCACAACAACAAATCAAAATGCACGTCTACTTTAAATTGCAAATTTTGTAAGCAGCGTCATAATCATCTGCTCTGTCTCAAGAGTCCTGCTCAACCTAATACGAATTCTACCATACAGTTTAAAACTCTAACTAATTCTGCCGGCGGCTCTTCAGACTCGACAGAAAATAATACATTTGTATCTGGCAACACAGAGTCTTCCGTTTGTGGCTTTTCTAGAGCTTCCGAAGTCTTATTGTCTACTGTCCAGGTTAATATTGTTAACGGTGATAAATGTTTAACAGTTCGAGGTTTATTAGATTCGGGGTCTCAAAACAACCTTATCCCAGAAAAGGTTTATAAAAGATTGAATATTCCATTCAATCCTATTAATTTAACTCTAAAAGGAATTAATAGCGTTATTTCTACTTGTTCAAAATACACATCTATTCAGTTACAATCTACAACTGGAAGATTCAATTTAAATATTGATTGTTTAATAGCTCCTACAATCACAGATAAATTACCTAAAGTCCGTTTCAACAAGGATCTTCTTAACATACCTCCTCACTTGCGTCTAGCGGACAGCTCATATCATGAACCTGGAGATATTGATCTATTAATTGGTTCATCTATTTTCTATAAATTATTATTACCTGATTAAGTATCTCTAGGTGCATCTATGCCTATTTTGCAAAATACATTGCTTGGATGGGTCGTTTCTGGTGACTTACCTAAGAGCTTGATAAGCGGTTCTTCAAAGGCGGACAATATTAGTGACGTTACTATTTGTTGCTATTTGACAAGTCAGATCAATAAATCTAATTTTGATCTACATCAGTCATTGACTAAATTTTGGGACTTAGACAATCATAAACCTGTTTCAAGGTTATCTTTGCTTTCTCCACAAGAAAGGTTTTGTGAACACCAATTTTCGGACTCAATTCGTGTAGATGAGAGTGGTCATTTTTCAGTACGCATTCCGTACAGCTCAAAAATAACATTGTTAGGCGATTCTCGCCATATGGCGGAAATACGTTTTAAACACTTAGAGAAGCGTCTCTATAAGGATCCTAAGCTTCTTAAAGAATACTCCAAGTTTATGTCCGATTATGAAAGACTTGGACATATGACCAAAATTACCGAAAAGGAATGCTTTTCGCTATCTGACTCTTTTGTTGAAACGGCTGATGGATCTTTTAATGTTGGTCTTGTACCACCTCAATTTTTTCCTCATCATGCTGTTCTAAAGCAGGCATCTTTAACGACAAAATTACGTGTTGTATTTGATGCAAGTGCTAAATCTGCCAGTGGTTTTTCAGTTAATGACGCTCAGCTGGTGGGACCTCAAGTTCAAGATAACTTACTTGACATTTTATTACGCTTTCGCGCGCACGAGGTCACCATTTCTGGAGACATTGCAAAAATGTACCGCATGGTTAACGTAGAGCCTAATTTTAGAAAATTTCAGCATATTCTCTGGAGAGAAAGTCCTGACAAACCGCTTTCTATATTTCGCACTGCATCCGCCAGCTTCTTGGCTACTCGTTGTCTAATTTATCTTGCCGAGTTGAATAAGAAAGCGTTTCCCGAAGCAGCGGAAGTTATATCAAAAAATTTTTATATAGACGACCTTCTCCTATCAACTACTTCAGTTGAGAAGGCCATCCGCCTTAAGAATGAAGTTTCTTCTATTCTTGCCTCTGTTGGATTTGTCGTGAGAAAGTTTTTGTCTAATAAACTTGAAGTTCTTAATTCTGCTGAGACAGCAGCTGTCGACCTCGCTACCGTTCCTCTAGGTGAACGATCTGATTCTAAAACGTTAGGTTTGCATTGGGATTCGGAAAACGATTGCTTATTTTGCAAGGTTGAAGTATCTGACGACGATGCCATCCCTACGAAAAGAGAACTTCTTTCTGCTATCGCCAAGGTGTTTGATCCTCTTGGTCTTTTTTCACCTCTCATTGTACAAGGAAAATTAATGATGCAAGCACTATGGCAGAGTGGCCTAGACTGGGACGATCCTATCTCTACCGATCTTGTTTCTAAATGGATTGCCTTTAGAGCTCAATTGTCAGAGCTAGGCACTATAAAGGTTAATCGTTGTGTTATTCCTTCGCAATGTACAGATATCCAATTACACGGATTTTGCGACGCTAGCAGCGTTGCGTATGGTTGTTGTTTTTTCTTGCGTTGCCGTACTTTTACCGGCAAGATTATTTCAAATCTTTTGATTTCAAAATCTCGCGTCTCACCTTTGCGCACTATTTCTATCCCTCGTTTGGAACTGTGCGCTGCAGTTTTACTTGCGGAATGGTGTCCCAAGGTTCTTAGCATTTTTAACCTTGAGCCTACCCAAGTTTATTTATGGACAGATTCCAAGATTGTTTTAAACTGGATTAATTCTGTTCCCAATAAATACAAGACCTTTGTGGCAAACCGTATTGCTACGATTCAAGAATTTACTAATATTCAAAGATGGCACCATGTCGCTACGTCTAATAACCCCGCTGATTTAATTTCACGTGGATCAAACATTACAAATTTAAAAAACAATGGTTTTTGGTTCCACGGCCCCAATTTCCTTTTAGAAAACGATTTACCGTTTTATACTAATTACGTGAGAGAAACTAATGAGACTGAAGAGCTTAAGACATTGACTGTACTAGCTAATTTTACATCTACTGAAACTGAATATATCAATTCAATTTTTTGTAAATATTCTACGCTAAAGAAACTTCAACGAGTTTTTGCTTACGTTTTAAGGTTTGTTTGGAACTGTCGAAACCCTAATAATTTAAAAAATGTACTCAGCGTAGGTGAATTAAATAATTCTTTGAACACGCTGGTAAAATTGTGCCAACAATCTGTTTTTCATACGGAAATCAAATCTATTAAAAACGGAAAAACTATTAAACTATTACGTATCCAATCTCTAAATCCTTTTTTGGACGCCGATAGGTGTCTCCGTGTTGGAGGGCGGTTGTCACAGTCTACTTTTTCGTTTGAAAAAAGGTATCCTTTGATACTCCCTAAAGGTCACAAGCTTACAGAATTAATAGTACAACACTATCATACGGAATTACTTCATTGTGGTGCGCAGTCGCTTCTTTCTGCTATTAGAGAAAAATTTTGGCCCATCGGAGGATTGAGCTACGTAAAAGGAATTATTAAAAAATGTATTAATTGCTTTAAGGCAAATCCAATCATTCGACATCCTTTAATGGAAAATTTACCCAGTAATCGTGTAAAATTGACTTATCCCTTTTATAACGTTGGACTTGACTACGCAGGTCCAATATTAATTAAAGATAGACGAACGAGGGGAGCACGTAGTTTTAAGGCATATATATGCTTGTTTGTTTGCATGGCTACGTGTGCTATACATTTAGAACTTGTAACGTCTTTATCTACCGATGCTTTTTTAAACACCTTAAAACGGTTTATTGCCCGTAGAGGACTACCTGGTTCTATATCAAGCGATAACGCTACGAATTTTCGCGGCGCCAAATCAAAATTAGAATCTTTATTCAAAATTTTGCACGAGCAGGAGTCGCATAATAGAATTGTTAATTATCTGCATTCTAAATCCATACAATGGAATTTTATTAACCCAAGAGCTCCTCATGAAGGTGGCTTATGGGAAAGTTCGGTTAAGTCTGTTAAAATGCATTTAAGGCGTGTACTTGGCAACGCGAATTTAACGTTTGAAGAGCTGTATACTTCTCTGACAATGATAGAAGCGGTGTTAAACTCAAGGCCGTTATCTTACATATCCTCTGAGCCTGAAGACCTTATTCCGTTAACTCCAGGTCATTTTTTAATTGGTCGTCCTTTGACTTCCATCCCTGAAGCAGATTTAACTCAAACCCTGCAAAATCGCTTATCTGCATTTCGGAGAGCGCAACAGATGTTTCAACATTTTTGGCGCCGATGGAGTCGTGAAGTGGTTCCCAAACTCCAACAAAGGCAAAAGTGGTTTCAGCGACTACCTGAGCTATTGAAGCTAGATTCTGTTGTTTTACTTCAAGAAGACGATGTTCGGCCTTTACAATGGCGACTTGGGCGTGTGATACAGCTACATCCCGGTTCTGATAACGTCACACGGGCGGCATCCTTGCGTCTGACTAACGGAAGTGTAGTGCGTCGGTCTGTTCATAAAATGTGCGTGCTGCCTTCGAGTTAAATATACTATTAGCATTTCAACACCTGACAAGTGTTTAGTGACAAGTGTTTACCGATTATCATAATCATGCATCATCTTATTATTGACTGAATTTTTTTTTTGTTTTATTTTTGAAATTTTAGTCATTGATGCAAATTCTAATTATAATTATAATTAATAGGTTTTATAAAATTTGTTTATTTTTATGTTTCTGTTGAAATCTGAATGATTTCAAGGGGGGCGAGTGTTTTGTCGTTATCTGTAATTGTTTCTTCTTATTAGTAATAAGTAATAATCTATTTGTAAATTTATTTTGTAAGTCTCTGTATATACATATTTCGACATTTATATATGTGCCAGCTTTGAATTCGATCTGGGCGTGTCGAGGATTTTAAAATAAGGGGAAAGAAAGATTTTAGAGTTGCATGAGTAGTACCATTATAGCGGTTAATCCAAATAGCTGCCTAAAGATTAAATGTAGAAGTTGCCGTTGCAACATTGTACATATCATTATATATATGTGCCTTAATTAAATCTTTAAATGGTATGATTATTTTTTTTATGTGATCGCAAACTCGAAGATACCAACCATCCTACCACCGCCGTGGATAAATATACAGTTAATTTATTAATACCTTGATATTAAGGTAAAGAGAGATTACAAACTCATCAATATGTGATTAAATATTGTTGTGCGTTTCGCATGTAAGAACATAATGCTTATAACTTAAGAAATCGTGCCGTTTAGAAGATTACCAGTACTTCATCTTAGAAAAATATTCCAACCTCAACGATGTCTAGCTCACACTCTGAATCACCTGCATCTCCGATGGATATACATGTTTTTGGATTGTTTACTATTACAAGTGAACAACTTCAAACGCTTGTAATGAGCATGCAGAAGTAGCAATTGAAAATTCAACAGGAAACTAAAAATCAATTTAGGCAGGTGCCAACATCTAGTTCTTCCTGCAACTTCTAAATGTAATGCACGTTATGATGAATCAAAAGAGTTTATAGATACGATAACTATTTCTAAAGACTGTACCAATACGTCAGATGCATGTGGTCTACGTGGTTTGCTTTTGCTGTGTTAAGTGGGAAAACTGCAGTTTTTTAGCAAGGCATAAACTCTGATGTTTTAAATTATCAAAATGCGATAGAAATTTTGCATTCTGTGTACAATGTAAAATTAGCTCCGTATCGTGTATATCGCGTGTTGTTCTCTTATGAACAGGGTGAGAATGAAATGACGGAGCATTACGTATGTAAATGACGCGCGCTTTTATTGCAGTTACACAATAAACTTGCAGAAATTGTACAAACTGTTATGATATACCGACTTTTAAACAGAAGAATTTGTACGCGTGTGTCTCGCCAAAAGGTTAGTTTATTTAAAGAATTAACATAATAGCAGAGAACGAAATAAAAATAAATATCAAGCGATGGGTTGACTACTCAAAAGTACGCTAAACGCCCTAAGTGCAACCACTGTAAAAATTTTAGTCATGAGAAAAACAGAATACGAAACGCTATAACAAAGGAACGAAAAAAAATCTACTTTATCTGCATTAACCGCGGTTGCAAATACAGAAGCTTCTCGGAAGTTTTTTAAGTGTTACGAATACAGAACTTCTGGAATTATCCGATCACAATGTCTTAAGTGTAATCCCACAACAGCTAGTAATTTAGAAAAAACTCATACAGTTGATTTTGAATATTCAATGCAAGCGAGTTAATTAACAATAAAGTTTATTGATCATTGCTACCCATTACCATTATTAGAAAAACGGCAGAGCTTACGCGGATACGTGAGCAACAAGAAGCATTATGAGTCGTGCATAGTATGCACTCATAAGAACCGTTCCCGATTTACATAAAAAAACTTTGACATTCTTTGGCAGATGGTATTGTGCGATATAAAGAAATATTACTTACAGAACTTGATGTTCTAATAGGAGATCGACAATTTTATACTAACGTGTTAGATGCAAGTGTAGAAAATAAAACATTGTTAGGTGTCAACTTCTTAAACAAATCTAGAATCATTTTGAATCTTAACGGCAACTCATGGTTTTTCAATGCTGAATCAAATAATTCTCATCGTTTTCTAAGTAAGTTGAGCGATCTATTAGCATTTTCTGAGCTATGTGTTCACGTAGCTAATTTACGAAATGATAAAGCCATGTTATTAAAAGATGATCAACGTAAAAAAATTTCACAATTTATGACAACACAGTCGCATACATTTGATGTAGGAAGAAAAAGAAATAAATAAGCTTTTAGAAAAAAATATAATCGAAAAATGCAAAAGTCCTTGAACTTTAAATGTGGTTTTAGTTTCAAAGAAAAATGGAAAAACGCGTGTGTGAGTGGATTATAGACCATTAAACCCTGTTACGTTACCATATATATATACCCTTTGCTTAAAATAGAATACATTTTTACGCAGTTAAACGAACGAGTTTTATGACAACGTTAGATCTACCATCCGGGTATTGTCAAGTTAGTGTTCGCAAAATGGATAAAGATAAAACAGTTTTTGTGACTCCATTATGAGTATTTCGCTTTATAAGAATGAGTTTTGGGTTACAATACGCGCCATCTGCCTCCAAAAGACTAATAGATATATTTAGAATAGGACTTAAAGACATTATGATTTTTGGTTATCTTGACGATTTGATAATTGTGTCGGAAACATTTAAAAAACATTTAATAGACTTGTACGTAGTTTTCGAAAAAACTTAGGTTTTTTAAGATTCGTATAACTGTTTTATAGAAGTGGAACTGAAAGCAAAATAACGTTTTTTACTATTTAAAACGATTGTTAACAACTGCAGGTATTTTGAAACATGCAAATGAGCATCAGCAGTTTATCCTTAACACTGCGCAAGTCAATACGCCATAAAAACGATTTTACTTCAAGAATTTAATGGAGAAAAACACCCTATCGAGTACGTTAATAGGTTATTAACCTCATCAAAAAAAAATGAATACTACCAAACGCGAGACTCTTGCCGTTGTTTGGACGGCTTAATTTAGAAGTTACGTCGAGTGTTTCAAAATTTAAGTGCAAACTGACCATCAGCCATTGTAATGGTTAATAGAACTAAAGTCGCCATTAGGTAGAGTAGCAAGATGGGCATGGCACGTGCAAACGTATAATTTAAAAATTAACTATAATTTGGGAAAAATAACAAAGTGGCTGAATCCAATCAAGATCTATCTGCAGTGTAACTGAAGATACTATGTGTGCAGTATGTACTATTATAGTTGACATTCCACGTGTTTGATCAAACTAGTTAAGAAAATAACAATATGAAAATCCAGAGATTACCAAGATTATCAGATCTTTCGAAGAGCATCCACCCAGTAAGGCACTGAAATGTTAGATCAATAAAGGTTATCTATTAGTACATGGGATGCTATACAGATATTCTTTTAATTCGAAGTTTAAAGAAACTCAGTCTGTTGTACTACAACACAACGGTCAAATAATTCTAAAAGAATATCGTGACGTACCCACCGCTGGACATTACGGGAGTGACGGACAATACAATGAATTACTACAAGATACTATTGGTTTGGGATGAGAAGATTAAACAAAAATTACGTTAGCAACTGCAACGAATGTCAAAAGTATAAATCATTAAACGTTGTGCAAGACGGAATACTACAAATGCCTATATATAATCGACGTTTTGAGGTTTTAGTGATTGATCTTTATAGACTGCTGCTTACGACAAAAGAAAACAGTGGATAGATATTTATAATATAAGATACCGCTACAAAGTGGGTGCAGCTCTTTGCATTAAAAAAGGCTACTGCAATGGAGTGTGCACAGATCCTGATAAACAAAATATTTTTGCGATACGGATTTTCTAGAAAAATAATATCTGACAAGGGAGTACAATTTCTGTCGAAAGTTATGCAACAAACCATGTATGTGTTGAACATTAAACAATGTTCAACTCCTTTATTTCATCCAGATGCTAATCCTGTCAAACGGAAAAATAAAGACATAAAACCCTAATTAACTATTCTCACAGTTATTGATCATACCCGATGAAACGTTACGTTACCTACCATTCGTTTTGCGATGAATAGTGTCTTTTGCCAAACCACTGGAGTCTGCAGCATGATTAATGTTTGGACGAGAACTTCGTACAATACGTGACACAAAAAAGTTTAAAACAGTTCTGGAAAACAACAACTTTGTTTTGCAAATTACACCCTACTTGAATAGTTTCGTAGCGACCATGAGTGACGTATACAAAAAGATTAAGAAAAACAATTGAAATGGAAGCAGTATGTAGATCAGTACAAAAGACGACCACCTATTTACGAGCCCAGATCAATACCAAAGTATTGCTTAAGAGTCTCCTCCAAACAATTTTGCTAGTTACCTACATAATGTTTTATTATTATCTGATAACGTTCACATTACCTACAAGCATTTTAAAAAATGTATCCCACCTGGGTGTTAAGCCGTATTTCTAGTAATAAATGGTAAGTTTTATTTAAAGTTTTTTTAGATTATAACTAATACCTTCTACGGCAATATTTGTTTATTAAGTGTTAATGTGTGGTACCAACAAGTTAAAAAATAATTAAACATTTTTTTAATAGATGGATTGGTACCTGGTCTTATCGAATTGCTAGATTTTCTGATCTTACCACAATTGATTTTTTTTTAAGTATTTAAAATCACGAGTGCATCAGATAAATTCTCGAGATTTTAAAGGTTTAAACACAAGATAAAATTATAGCCTAGAAGTATTAATCTGAAATTGAGAGATAATGTTTTAGAAGAATTTCATCTCCGACTTTGTCATTCTCAGGAGGTAAATGAGTTGCAATATTGGAGAATTTATTATAACATTTCAATCGTTTGTAGAATAAATTACTACTTTTTGTTCTTTAAATTTTTAAGTTAAAGTATTGTTGTCATTTCAATAACTTTGTTCTTTTATATCTCAAAAACTACTTATCTTAAATACACATGTGATTTTTGTGTATTTTTCAATTTAGAAAAAGTGTAGTTTTAATTTTTTGCAAATAAAACCTTAATCTTGGGGCTAATTGTTTTAACTACTACTCAAAATTGCAACTGTGTTTTTAATCGCTTTTTAGTTGATTTGTGATCATTCTTTATAAAATAGGTCACGTCTAACTGCAGAACTAAAATAAAATCAGTTTATGATAGTTACTAATTGTGATTGTAAGCAAATGAAATGACATATTTATTAAATTAAGTGAGGAATTATTAATAGGTATCAATTTACATCACGTTTCTAAAATTTTGTAAATACTTGTTGATTAAACTCGCTAAACTAAAACTTGTTGCATCAACTTGACAATAAATATTTTATAAACAAATAACACGTTAATATAAATAAACAAAGACAAACAGTATGCAGTGCTTGTATTTATAATGACTTGTATTATTTATTTATAAACAAGTTTCTACTCAGCATTATTAAACACAAAACATGTTGTTTAGTAGTCTATAAATAGCAAATATTGTTCATTTGAGTTTAATAGAAGTTAAGTTGGGTACCTAATCGAATAAATTCAATATTTTAAGAGCGTCACGAAATTTCTATTGTAGCAAACTTATACGATTTGAAAACGTACACTGTGTCCCATAAGGAGCAAACATGTAGGGTTTGGATACATGTACCCGTCACAGATTGCCTATTTACCCTTGTGACGTGCAATGATTTCTAAACACGCTTTCAAGTTTTAACAAAAGAGCAACTGTTTGTAATTCTGTACCTTTTTAAAATGTAAAGTTGATTTCTTTAATGAAAAAAATTGATAGAATAAGATAAGGTTTGAAGATTCTCAAGGATGTTATCAAAATTTAATATGTGTCTTTTTGAAACTCAAATGACTTCACATTTACATGATATCATAACCTACAACTTTTGACAACTATATAAAAAGCAAACACGCACAATTTCATGTTGATTTAAATTAAAAAAAACAATACAAAAATAATTTAAAGCAATTGTTAAAGTAACAATATTTTTTAAAGCTAACTATAATACATATGTATGTACATACTATTATATTATAAATAACATTTAGATTTCTATTTATTACTATCTATTATTTTTAGTTTATTGTCGAATTGAACAACTAAGACATAAAATTAATCATTTTTTTAGATACTAAAGCATAATCTATAATAAAATCATTTATTTGTTTTATTTTTTCACACATGTATAAACACCACATTTTGTGGTATCAAAACATAAAACAAGTTATGTATTTTGATTATGACAACAATTAGTTGTTTTTTGGAATGTTAATAGTCTTTGGCATTTATGACGTCAAAAACGCTTATTGAATAAATCTTTAAACAAAAAAATTTTGTTTCGCTTGTAGTTATTTAAAAAAAAATTTAATTATTAACGCCAAATTGTGTTACAAATATCTGTCAAAATTTAAAAAGATAATATTACTTGGGTTTGAGTACTGCGCGTGGGTGCGTATGTATTTATAAAACATTTCGGTTAAGAATTCTATTTTTCGTGTGTTACAAAACGCATACGGAAATTATTAAATAACGACTAAAAAGTACAATAAAAAACACAAAAATGTATTGAAAATGTTGTAAATTTAATCACATCACACTATTGTTCTTAGTTTTATTTTTTTAAACTAATATAATTACTGTTTAATATCTGGTAGTAAAGAAATATATTTCAAAGTTATACTAACATATGAATATATATTCATATTTACTTCTTTTTTTAATAAAGTATTACTAAATAAGAATGATAACCAAAAAGACCTTAAGACTTTTCTAGTTTTATCTTAAATTTTAGTTTTCTATTTAGATAATAGTTTGTCTCCAGTAGTATAAAGAACAAAATTTATATTATTAAGCATTTTAAAATGTTTACTTTTTTTACTAGTCTAATTAACAAAATTTAAGATTGTATTGTTCTATATTTTTGATTTTGGTTATAAAAAACTGGCAAAATACTTACTAATATGTGTTAGATGCTTTCGCTTATACATATAAGTCATATCTGAGCTAGATAATCCAAGACTTGGTATCTGTTTCTAAACTAAAAATTAATAATATGCATTAACAATTACTATGAGTTTTTTTACTGTTTTTTGATAATAAATCAAATAAATATAAAGCTGCAAAAAGTTTTTCCAATTTTTTTTTTTAAATTCTGTTTTCAACTTGTGGTAACTGAAAAAGTATTAAAACGCTTTTTGTTTTATAATAAGTAGCAATAGTGCAGATTAAAAAATTTAATTTTTGTTTTCAAAAAAACTACCTTTTTAATAAACACGGGCACACATATTTTTTGGAAAACTCATTTAAGATAGACAAAAGCAACAATAACTCCATAATAGACGGTTTGCAATTAAGGAAAAAATCTACAAAAATAATATTAAAAATATTGTTGGTCTTTTGTTGGTATTTAATTTATAAATACAAATCGTTTTATACCTACAATTTCTTTTTTAAAAATGAAAAACTCAAAACGTGTGCGATGCACTAATTTTACGAAAACAGAGATGGAAACTTTGCTAAGTGTGGTAGAGACACATCAGAAAGCTATATGTATAAAAGTTTGCATTATGATATACATTATGTTGAGAAGTAAATTAAGTAAACTTATTACTTCTTGTTAAAACATATAACAAGAAAGAATAAGTGGTAACTTTGTACATTTTTAGATATGTAGGTAATTATATTTAATTAGGTTAGTTTAATGTTTAATAATTGTTTTTATACTTTTAAACATAATAATATAACATCAAGTGTAAATTATTATTGAAATTTTGTAATTAATTAAGTCATTTTTTCGCATGTAATTTAAATTATTTTCTTGTTGAACTTCAATTTTCTTTGACTTTATGTGTGTCAACTTCACACATTACTCAGAGAAAGAAGTATAAGAGAAATGAACAACAAAAATTATAACAAGACGATTCGGTTGATAATAATAATTATCAATTAGATAAATCAAAGTTCTTGAAAGCTGGATAGTGTAAATAAAAAAATTAAATGGAAGATGTCGCCCAAGACTTTTTTTTTGTTAAATAAAACGGTGGTCAAACCTGCGACGTATAGAAATTATAATTTCATAGACGAAATGGGATCAAGACTATTTGCAGATCGCTATAGTAGAAACACTAGATTTCTTTAACGTATTTTTTTAAATTCATTTAATTAATGGTAAATAAGTCCAATTTATTTGCTTCATCCATCATTTGTTAGACTTTACTGATTTTAATAATATTCTAGTCTTTGTCAAAATTGCGTAAATAAATACACATCCTCTGAGTCTGATTTTTAAAATCTGATTTATACAAAAATCTTATTTTTGCATTAGTATAGTCCCTTATAATCAATTAAAACAAAGTGTAGGACCAATGAGTTTTAGATAATTTTGGTTAAATAATAATCACAAATTGGTTTATTTTTTACATGAAAATCTAATAATTTAGAAATCAAAGCGTTAATATAAAAATGTTGCAATGTTTAGAATGTTTTAAAGATTTTTATTTTTTTATAATTTTGACGTTGTTTCTTAATAGTTATGATTTTGTGCATTAAAAATGTCCTAGATTGACAACGTAAGGGCGTATCTAAGTCAAGAATGTAGGAAATGTAAATACCGTTAATGTAAGTAGTGTAGCTTTTATAAAAAAGAAGAAAAAGCATATGTAACAAGGACTTGTACTTGTTGAAAGTAAAGTGTGTACAAGTGTTTTAAAGAATCATTTAACAAAATAACAATTTTTTTTGACACGCATACATTTTTCCTGGCATTTGCGCCATGTATCTACAGTTTTACTATAAAACTAATTTTCCGTCTACAATCTTATAAAATGGGTTTTTCTTGTAGTACACCTTCCTCTAAAGTCATACTTAGTCAACTGCAAAAAATAACAAAACAACATAAAAAAATCTAAAAGTAAAATAGTTATTTACATACTAAGTGCGGGAAAGTTATGTTCCCGAATGAACGAGTTGGCAGCACGAGCTTGCGAGTGCTGCCTTGAGTGAATTCGGGAACAATCTTCCCGCAAGAAGTTTGTACAATATTTTTTGTACGAATACTATTAAACTTGTTTAATTTATATTTTTATTAATGTATTAATTCCAAAACATAAATATGTATAAACAAAATTTATATAAGTATTAAATCAAATCACCATAAAAATAAAGTTTGAGAGTTGGCACGTTTTTTGTTTTGTCGATTTACGTACTTATTCAATTAAAACTTTTGTTGTAACGTGAATAGCGCGTGATTCCGCTTATATATTGTCATTAATTTAGGGGTTAAATAACTTAAATTATAAGCGATAGTGAAAATATTATGGATTGCACACCGCCGGAAGCACGCTAGTGAGGCATTGGTAAATTTACTAGCAAAGAAATCTAAAGCAAGGTATGAATTGGCATACTTAAAATTTGTCAATTGAGCCCAAACAAAGAAAGTTTCCAATTTTACCGAAAATGTTTTATTAGCATATTTTCAAACGTATCCTAATAAAAAGTTTTTGTGGTCTACGTATTCGATGTTAAAAACGTGCTTAATTTTACACGACAACGTCAATATTTCGAATTATTCAAAATATCCAATAGCGGAACTTAAAATATAAACAGTATAAATGTTAACATTTGTAATACAAGCAATCATCCGTGAAATAATTGTTCCATTGTATGTAATTATAATTATTCTAGTCCCTGTTGTTTTGTTGCAGATTATTAAACATTCCGTTTCCTTGTTCTTAACTTGTAAAATATTTAAATAAAAATTACGGAGTAGGTCAACAGATGAGAACAGCCAGATTACTGCTGCAATCAGGGTAGCCAGATACAAATGTTAAAATTCTCATTCGATTTATAGTAAAAAAATTCCTCCACCAATGTTAGGTTATAGTATTTCGATATCTACGAAAATAAGAATAATCGTCTAATATTATTACATTTATTTAAATACTTACATTTTCTGATTATATAGTAGCAAATTTGATAACAACGATCTACTAACACAAATATTTATCAATTACTTATCTTCAGTTTTCACACAAAACATATGTTTACCAAATGTTTACCACCCATAATTAATTGGTGTTGCCAACTTCATTAATCAAATGCACTAACCTTATTATTTAGAATATCAAATATTATTACAATTTCGCCACTTTATCTTAGTATTTTTGCGGGAAGTACACTCCAACAAATCATATTTTCTTATTTTGAATCTAGTTTTTAAATTAATACTGTAGAAATGCCAGTGTTTTTTTTCCATTTTCCCGCACGCTGTTTGACGTTTGAGTGCGGGAAATAAATGTCATTCGGGATTCAGATGTTCCTAATTATGCGTAGAAGGCGGTAAATGGCATCGAACAGTATATGAGTACAAAAAAGAATTTAAAAAAAATTATTTGTCATACATAAGGATTACAACAGATAAATAAGTGGCTGCAACTTTATAATGCTAATTGCGTTAATTATAGTTTTGTAGTCTATATGTGTAATTATGTGGTTATGTAGTAGGGTGTTTACTTATATTAATATGTACAAATGTAGCATTTATGCTGATAAATTGTTCACTTTAAAGACATTTTACTTCGACTATAGCACTTTCATCGTCTAATAGTCAGTCAAGTGTTACTGCAACGAAAGGCATATCTTTATTGACCCAGTGGTTTTGTTTTTACTGAATATATTGCTTCAAATTGAGCAATTGCTGTATTTTCATTTTTAAGTTCGTATTTAGTAATCAAATTGCCAGCAAATGTTAACTATAACATATCTGCAACGTCATTTGCAGTTGATGCGGTTCACATGAAAGAAATTCGAGTTGTTTTGTTTTTTTATCAAAATTTCAGAAATGAATAGTTTACGTTTATTGCAATATAACTGAATATAATCAACCTGGTTTAATTTAATGAAAAACTATTTTTTGGTTTCATATGTTTGGGGGTTTATATCTAAAAAGTCTTTTAAGTTTAAACTTTAAACCGTATTTCAAATCTGGACAAACATTTCCCAGTAAACACGGATTGAAACTGTTACAGTCACAAAATTAAAACAATTATTTCATTAAGTTGTTTTGTCTTAGTTTCATTTTTATTTCATTTACATCTAACTGACAGTAAATAAATTGAAAGAGTTCCGATTTTTTCCAATCGTTTTTAAATCGTTTCAGTACTTACAATTTCTTTCCAATAATCAGCCATCGTTTAAAAACTGATTTGTTAAAACCGAATATTATTTGTGTTTCAGTAAAAAGGAATACTTTGTGATTAGTTAGCATTAGTCGTTGCTACCCTTTTGATTACTCTCGTCAACGCTTGCGCTGCAAATTGATATTTTTTTCACTTGTTTAGTTGTAGTTTGATAACTGATTCTGTGTGTATAATTACGAAATGGAACAATAAACGGTAAGTCGAAACACTTTATTATAATAAATGTAGTCGATATTATCGTCATTTCTGTTCTTTATGTATCATGTTTCAATTTGTATAAAAAATAATGCAAATTAACACACATTGTTGCGTTAAGGTAGATTATTGCGTAAATCTGAGGATACTTTAGAAATAATTAAGGTTCCAGTGTCATTAATTACAGTTCAATTCTTCAAGTTTTTTTATAGAATTATGTACAGCTAAAGGTATTCATAGTGTTTTTATAAACTTTTTCTGATTGCTAAAGTGATTTGGTTAAAAAAATTTAATTAATTTTGTGTAACTCTGTGATTATACATATAAATGAAATATTTATTTCTATGTTACAGATGCGGTTGAAAGTTACTACCTAACAGTAACTGATGCAGTTTTAGAAGCTTCCGTAAAAAGAGCACATCAAAGAAAGTTGCAATATATGTAAAAAAATAATTGATAAATAATCTGGTTATTTGGAAAACCTAAACCTACTGAAACTCAATGTGATATTGTGTTTAAAAATATTTATTGTACAATAAAATTTGAAACGTGCATTCGAAATATCGATTTAATTGTTTCATTTTAAAACTAATATGTATGTATGTATTATTATAAAGAATTGTTTTAGTTTATTATTGAAACAAGAAAATCATATATTTATCGATCATTTAATATCAGTTCAAGAACGAAGCTTTTAAAACGTAAACCGAATGCAACATTTATTTTGCAACAGATTTGAATTTAAAATACCGAAACTATACTGATTCAAATAAGTGAAACAGCAATGGACTTATAGCTATTTTGTTGTACTTTTGTTTCTTTTATGTTTGAAACAAGAGTGAAACAAATTTTTTGTTTTGAAACTGTTACTAAACATTATGAATTTTGTGTTTATTGGGTTGTTACATACTACTCTTTATTTGTTGCAAAAAAAATTGTTGAAATTTACAACATATATGGTGAATAGGTAAACGTACCCTCACTAAAACTATTGTTCTTGTTCTGCAGTTTTCGTTGCCGGATTGCGTTAAAATACTTTTTTGCGTGTTGACCAGGTACATCATTATATTTATTTTTACAGCAGCATCGCATTTAGTAGCGTACGATAAATTGAATGCATAGTTGTTTATTTTCCCGCCTACAAGTTTGGCTACCAACAACTTATAACATTCTGCAATATTCGTGTCAAGGTTATGAAGTTAACTGCGAGCATTTACTTAAACTCTTTGTTCAATTCATAATTTTGTTATTCATATTGTTAGCTTTTAGTTTCGGGAATGTTATCAATCTGTACGTGAAATAACTTTAAGTGAAGAAAAAGGCAAACTAAGTATAGAAATATTTCGCCAAGTTGTTGTTTCTATTCTAAACAAGAGCAATTACAGCATCTGTGGTCTTTGTAGTGAGGTATATTTAATATGTCTTATTTTAAGCATATCAGTTAATTTTTTAAAAAGATCTTTATTACTCGTCCAATTATTTACTGCACGCCCGTTTGCAATTTCTTTATTTTAGACTCTTTAAGTTTCCGGTTTTCGATAAGAAAAGAAGTGTTTGATTTTAATTTTTAATTAATCTGTTAAACGTTCATAAATGACTCCATACATTTCTTTCAATTTTTTTTAATTCAGTTATCGTAACAGACATGTTCACATGATTTTTTTCTAGTAGTTTTAGGCATAAAGTATAAGTAATTTTATTATTAAAAATAAATTACTATTATAATTACTTACAATAATGGTTGGTATTCCATTTTCATCAACATCAAGTGTTTTAAAATTGTCTTAAGGGATTTCTTCAATGTTTTTTATTGGAAATACCTATAAATTGTAGTCTTGGCCATACATTGTATGTCTATTTCTGACGATTATGTTGACATGAACTATTCTAACCTTCAATTTAGTTAATATTTTTTGATTTTCAATTGCTTTTAATTAATTTTTTTAAATAAATGAGAGTGATATAAACGAATTTTATATAGAATATGCAACATTATTAAAATAAAATAAAACCGTGTTCAGTTTATTTAAAATAGCAAGACTCCAAGAACATTTTATTTTTTTATGAATAAATAAAAATAAAAGAAATTTTATTTTTTCCCTGAGCTTATGTAGGTGAAACTTACTCGTATAATTTTTTTTATCAGTTTGCATACTCGAAATTTTATTTTTGTTACAATATTTTCAAAATCAAATCTTTTTTTTGTAATATCCAAATCATTTAAGAAAAAATCAAAACCTGTATGTTTTATCAATTTCAACCTATCTAAATAATACTTCATATTGTCATAAATTTTATCTTTTTTAATTTTGTTCACAATTCATTCTGCGTTTTGATTCTTTGACTGTGGTCCACTTTGCATATATGATCTAACATAAACGTCTAGCATAGTTTTAACCTTTAAATTTTCACACTTATCTGGGTTATAAAAGGGTGTAGCATTTTTGCTGCTTTTCCATATTTTTATATTTTTGCTATTTACGTTGATTTTTCTATAATTGTCATACCGACTTGCGATACCGCCACCTGTTGGGCCAATTTGGAGTGATTCATGTGAATCCGTTACCTTCCGTTGGAGATTACAATTGGAGGCTCTTGGTTAATTAATTACAAAAAAATCTAGAAATAAGTCGTAGTTATGCTTTATGTGATGTCTAAATATCCTTGCAGACACACCTCTAATAAGAATAGTAAAAACAATTCGGATGCTTAAAATATTTGATTACGATGATTCGTTGATTAACCTCAACTTAGTTGTTATACGATCCTATATTTAATTTAATTGTTATTTTTCTTAGTAATTTTAGGGAATGATTGAAGCATACAGATAGCTATTCGCATGTTTTGGAAATCGTAAGTATTTTTTTTTCTTGTTAATAATTTATGTATTTGTCAAACGTAAAATAGGTGCAGATTTTTGTTACAGCGGTTTCAATTTACGCTAAATTTGATTCGATAACGGTTGCAAATTTAATAATTTTGCATTAAATTGACGTTTAACTCCAAAATTACGTATTACTTAATTTTGGTATATTGTACTACAATAACTGTATGTGTAGAGTGTTGCCTACCTTCCAGGACTTGTATCAGCGCTATAACTGTCATATTTATAAAATTATTCTTTTTTAATATATATATAATTTTGCCTCACTTACATAATTCTTTTATTCTCCTCTTCTCTGATTGTTAGAAATATATATATTTCTCGTTATAACCATTGTTTTGTCATTTATTCTAATTCAGTGTTAGATAGATTTAAACGGTGTCTACCATTTGAGTTTCTAACCGTTTTGGCGCATTTTTTTAAACTTATTTTATAATTTGGCACCACAATGCTTCAAACCCAATCTCCAAATTAAACTGAGTTAGTCACTAGCAATTAAGTTACAAGAAAATCTTGGTAACAAAGAGTTCATAACAATCAGTACTAGAAAAAAGAATCCCACAAAGTTTGATTTTAGGACAACTATTCTTTTTAATTTTTATAAATGATTTGCCACTTGCTGAATGATGCATATTGTATTTTGTATGCAGACGATGTGACTATATTAATAAACGATCAAGATGCAAACACAATTTTAAAAGATTCCTAGCAAGTAATAGCATCTCTAGACGAATGGTGTAATTTTAACTAGTTACAAGTAAATAAGAACTAAATGTCTAAAATTACTTGCTTTAAAAAATACACATTCAATTACAATTGGCACTATAACATTTTTAAGGATTACGATAGATACCAAATTTAATTTTATACAGCATATTTATAATTTATGAAAAAAAATCAGTGTAACATTTTAATTTTAAATTGTCTCACTTAAATTATTGCAATTTATTATGGATTAATTCAGTTTTTGCAAAAAAAAATTTACTGTGCAACGTACATTAGTTTGTATACTAATCAGTGGTTTAGGTTATTGAGACGACTGCAAAAATTTCTGTATTAAACTAAGCATCTTAACTTTACCTTGCATATGCAATCTTAATTGTGCAATCTTTGCAAAAAAAAACAATTTTTCATTAATTAATTAAAAAACTGTTTAAAATCTATAAAATTTAAATTGAAAATATACTTGTTATAAAGCACTTTTTATTCTTTAGAAGAATGTTTTAGTTGTAATCAAAGTTCTATATAATTAGTAATAAGTTGGCGTCTATATATGTTTTATATATTTAGCAGAAATAAAAAATTATTATTGTTATTAAGTTTAATATGTATTAATAAAATTTATTATACTCAGACGTAGATAAATCCAACTTTAAATGAAATTGCAGTATTTTTGTTATAAGTTTAATTAAAAGCATGTAAAAATAAAACAAAAGTAGGTATGTATACATGTATACATTTATTGTTATAAAACACAAACTTTTAATTAACGTTACATAAAATCTTTTTATACGCAAGTGTGCCGTTTTTATAATAACACAATTTTTTTAATTTATAAATTTGTATATTGTGTTCAATCAAAAAAATTTGAAGATATTGGTTTTATTGTACATAACAAATTAAAAAAAATCTAAAATATTTTTTTAAATACAATTTAAATTATTAATTGTTTTTAAATTAAACAAAATATTTTTTTCTAAACACAGAATAAAAATAATTATACAAATTAAGATTTTATTATCATTCGTTTTTAATAACTTATTAAATATGTAACAGTTACTGCTGAAACTTGTAACAAATAAGTAAAATTTATATAAAAATAATAAACTTTGCGTACAGTAAAATATAATTACTTTTATTTAATAAACATTGATTACTGTTATCAATATTTCATAAAAGTATTTTATATATTGTAGTAACGTTAATAAACAAATTTAAAGTGTTAATTAAAACAAAATTTAAATTTGTTATTATTACAGAGTGTAAGAATTATCTATTTAGTTATTTACAAATTTTCAGTTTTTGATTAGTTATTGAGTGTTCGTTGACGTTAACTACATTAAAAGAAACAATATTAATTTTTTCTCTATTTTTTGTTACATTTATCAAATTTTTACCTTTTATTGTTTTTGTGTAGACGTTGATTAGTTATAAAAATTAACAAACTTTTGCATTTATTAATTTATATAAATTTTGAAGATACAGTAATTAATATATCTACCTTTACTACGAAGAACTTAATGCGTTGTTAAAATAGAACATGTTTTTCACATTATTTGCAATTTTGGAAAAATTTAAACAGTATACTTACCGTCAACTTCAATGTACATGGTTGTTAACAAAATAATTAGAATTAAACTAAAATTATATTTCTATAGCTTCTAAGTATATTGTGGTAAGGTATTACCAACATATGCAATAGGTTTTTGACAACCTAATATAAACATTTTTAAAACCAAAACTAAACTAATAATATTTATTTAAGCGGTTGCAAAGGCAATGTATGCTTATTGTGTTATTACAAAACATAACCTTGTATGAATTAGAATACAAAATAAATTTTATAATTTTGTAAGTAGGTGTATCAAAATAAACAAGAAAATACCGTTTATTTAGGAAATTATACAACCGACTACGCAAAAACGAGCGCAAAGCTCTATTGCCGCAAAATTGATTTTTACAATTGTGAGGTAGGCGTTCAAATTCGCTTTATTGATAAAGCACGACAGAGCAAAAGAATTAAATGCACATTTAAATAAAAAAAATTGTACATTAGTAAAGTTTAAGAAAAACATAAAATTGACAATTAAAATTACACGCAAAGTAATTACATATATATATATATATATAGACATATAAACCGGTTGCTGTTGAGCCCGTAGAATATATAAACGCTACGCTCTTTAGCCCGAAGAAACGCTATTAAGCCCGGTTTCGGGCTCATCTACGTATCCATGTGTATATAATCAAAATACGATTATATAAGCATCAAAACGTGTAAATCCAAAAATTTGGCCGGGCTTCATATTGTACCGTTTATATCTGCATTATATATAAAATAGTTCAGAGTTAGTCGCTGCAGAGGTCGCTTTTATATACAAACTGTTTACAGACACGGACGGTACGTTGTGTAGCTCAACATGCGACAACGTTGGATGGGCTTAATAACAAGCAGTAAACGTATACTCTAATTGTATTTTACTTTAGTATGAATTTTATGCACTTTTTGAGTATCATCACGTTTTAATAATTTTTCACAAAAACAATATAAACCGTTTTAGTCAAAAATCGGAAGTTGATTTTTAAAAACGTTTGAAATTTCTACGTGATGCTTGTACGTACATATGTAGAATGTGGTACTTTTATAACTATTAAATTAAATTAAAATTAAAGTATTGAAAAAATTATTTGAAAACCTCTAAAGAGATTTGGATCAAAAGTACAATATAGGTAGCTAAGAAACTTTAAAGTTATAAGAATGATTTGTTGGTTCATTCATGATGTGATACCTATAAAATAATTTGAAACATAAATACATACATTTAATAAAAACGTTATAACGAAAAAGATATGTCTTAGGATATGATATTAGCATTTCTCATATAGTTTTTTTTCTTTTACTAAAAATCTTTAAAAACAATGTAGGAATCTCGTTTTGTAGTGAAAAAATTCTTAGAAGCATGGACATTTTTTAGTATTCTCAAAGAGTTTTGTAGAATCCATTGGAAAATATTACTTCTCGTGAAATAATTATGGAAAGTTATGATAATTTTGCAGATAACACTGTACAATTAAAAAAATTAAATTTGGTTTTACCAACACAAAGCTTTTACAAACAAAATTGAAAAAAAAAAAGAATTGTGCTAGCAGAAAGAAACAAAACTTACAGTAATGAATTTTAAAATCGACACAGAGTTTTTAAGTAATTCTGATGACTATTTACTTAAAAGTTAGAAAAATAATAATTAAGACAAACAGTTAATCCACTTCTTACAAGAAATAAGATATTTTTTTAAAGTTTGAGTCATTTCATATGAAATCATCTAAAAGTAAAAGCTGACTTATTTTAGAGTCCTAAAAAAGAAATCTACGCACATTTAGTTTTGATAAACGCCCGTTTTCACCTGACCGAATTGAAAAACATAGTTTTTATGCTTTTTTTGAGTGCACAACGAAAATTTATTCAATACCGATCAACAATGACGCGCTGCTAAAAATACTTTTTTTAACTTATTTTCAGTGATTTTTAACTGACTTTAGTGTCTTGGTCGTTTAATGTAAGCACCTAATGTTATTCAGAAATTAAGTTTACATATCCTAAAAAGAATAAACCCAACAACTGATCAAAAAACCCACTTTTTGTACAAAAAAAATGCTTGAAATTTGATGAAATCGCGTTTTTCAGGCTACATTGGTCGTCTTGTTGTTGTCACATTCTTAGTGCCTATACACTTGGTTTTTTAAAGCAAATATCTTAGTAATTTTATTAGGTTAAAAATATTATTTGCAATTGGTTACTTTTTTATGTGAAAATTCATAAAACACTACATGTTTGTTTTTGACATATTTAGTGTAGTTTTATCTACTTTGTTTGTATCTTATATTATAGCAAGTAGGTTGAATGTTTTTTAAACGTGATATTATGTTTTCATTTAATTGAAATTGTGTGTATTGTAAGTGAGATTTATTACGTAAATATAACATATGATGGAATATTAAATTTTTTGAAATAAAACATTATATTTTCTTAGAAGGCTTAGCTTATTGGCTTAACGATATTGACGGCATCACAATTATAGAAAACTGAATACCTTTACGGTATCAACTAGCTGTGACCGTGAGAAACCTAAACTATATTAAATTATTGTACCTTTTTATGTTATTATCTTATTAATACATATGTTACAGCAGCTTGAACATTCACACTCGATACAAAAAACTAATTTTTATGCCAAGAATTTCATTAGAGCAGAAATCGAACATTGTTTCTAGAGTTACTATATGATGATCTGTAGTTCGTTCTAAGCTTTTTTTAATAGTTTGTGACGGTCCGATTAATGATAAATCTGTTACTTTAATCGTCCACATTAAGGAACAAATAAATTGAGTGAAAATGTTTCAGACTACTTATTAGGATTCCTCAATTTCGTTATTTGAAACAGAGTATTCTAAATACTATCACATACATATTTTAATTTCAACTAAAATTTCATGATAATTGTATGACATACTGTATGCCCAAAACGAATCTTTTGATTTATTTCCGATTTATTAAAAAAACTTTGTGTGCGTAAATAAGAATATGTAGGTACAAACATGTAAACAGGTTGTTGTTGAGCCCGTAGAACATATAAACGCTACGTTCTCTAGCCCGAAGAACCGTTATATATCCCAGTTTTAGGCGCATCTCTGTATATATGCGTATGTCATCAAAATACGATTGTAGAATCATTATTTTTTTTATTATGCGGTATATTGTAAGTTTGATTTAAAAATTAATTTGTGTCAAATGATGATAAATAACACACTCTACGTTAGTCGTGCAACTTGCGGCAACGGTTAAATTTAACATTTCTTTAAAAAAGTTGTCAAAAACAGAGATACATGCGGAATTTTAAAGAAAATTATTTAATTTGCTGCCGTTTTGAGTATGTTTTTTTTCATAAGAATTTGCTAATACACATAAGTTATAGCTTACAATTTTGAATTATATTTACAAATAAAACAAACTTTGCACCAATCATAAAAAGAGTTTAATGCTTGAATACAGTTTTTATTTTAAATCTACAGAAAGTTTATTTGTTACGTCAATATTAATCAAGTTAAATTTAAAAAAAATTATTAGATCGGAAGATTATTTATTAAAATTTCAAATCATTGTCAAATTTTGCTTAATAACTACGTTTAGAGCGTGTATAATATTGGCAACGCAGTCGGGCTTAACAGCGCGCTAATAACGTCGTGTAGAAAGGCGTTACCGCCCGGGCTCATCGGGCACCTGTTTATATATCGGGCTCAATTGCGTGCGGTTTATAACTATATATATATATATATGATCAGAATTTTGTTAAAATCATTAAGTTGTTATACATATTCAAAATACATTGTGTTTTACCATGTTTACTGTTTTTAAATACTACTACCTTGCTAGTTTTAGGTAAACGGAAGGATATTTAAATGTATCTATACTATTTAAAAACTAGACATTCTTTGTGATTTATTAGTGTTAGTTTATTTTTTTTTATTTAATAATATAACGAAAATTGCAATTAGCTAAACAATAAAATATTGCGCTTTTCAAATTGCTCAAAAAATAAATGTTAACGATGCGCCGTGCAAACAACTTTAAAATGATTCTAAGACACTCAAAATTATTACTATTAACAGTTAAAAGAAGTACATATACAAGACAAGACTTTTATTTGCATAATAATGCATCTTGCCGAAAGCCTTTGCTTAGTCCCATTTCACATGAACCGTACGGAATGCGCTACGCCCTGCGTTTAAAAATAAGTGTACATTGTACGAAATACAAGGTTTCACATAGACGCGTTTTTTAAACGCGATACGTTTGCTATAAGTTTTACCTCGAGAGCACACCCTCTACGCATGCGCTCTGCGTATCTAAGCCTGTTATGGCATGCATCTATACATTCTTTTCACATGCGACTTCGCGCGTTTAACTAATAACAAATTTAGATTTGCCATGTGTATCCACTTTCACTTTCGTTTTTGCTCTTCATGACGATTGAAGGTGCGGCAATGGCAACAACTTTTGAGTGCATTCTTTCAAATTTATTTTAATACTCCATTATGTGAAAAGATTTAAACACTTTACGCTCGACGTCGCGCGTAGGGCATAGCGCGTATCGTACAATTCATGTGAAACGGGAACTACAAGAGAACGTAAGAAAAAACGCGTGAACTAAATTGAACCGTTGAGGATTGGTCGCCTGTCATTAAACATAGATGTATGATTCTTTATACTTATCTGTGCATTACTCAGAAACAAGTCAAACTTTCACCTATTTAATAGCAGAAAGCTAATTTTGTTACTTTATCGTGTTTTTTACAGTCTGTGAACGTGATTGGCACAGTTTGTGCACTGGAAACAGAGGAATGC
Organism: Aquatica leii; assembly: GCA_035610365.1. Taxonomy (NCBI): domain Eukaryota; kingdom Metazoa; phylum Arthropoda; class Insecta; order Coleoptera; family Lampyridae; genus Aquatica; species Aquatica leii. Next base: position 214,584,334 of record CM069432.1, on the reverse strand, counting down.
ATACCATCTAGAATGCTTAACGTTTACAATAAAACATAAAAGTATGAAGTTTTGGGGTTGCTTCAAGTGCAATAAAATATTTGTGTGTGTGGGCCGCATAAACAGTCAACTTTATCCGTCGATGCGAAAATAGTTCTAAAACCTTTGATACTCAAATTTTGCGAAAATGATACAGATAATTCTGATTATCAACAAAATTTTGTTTTTAGTTATGGTGCAGTGCAGTGGTTTGCCAGCTACAAAGTGCGTCTGTTAGATATTGTTTGATACATTGAAAATTGATTGTTTTTTAAGTTACTGATTACATTGTACAGAACATCATTTCTGTTACAATACACCTAGATACAGAACATAATTTTGGTTTCAACAAATCGATAATTTTAGATGTGGAAAATAATGATTATAAAAGACTAATATCGAAAATAATCTACATTACTAAATACAATAACAATATTAATTTTAATACAGATACGCAAAAATTATTATAAAAATTTAATTTCAAAAATTAAATAGCTGATGCAAGAAAACTCAATAATAATTTGTACCTGTTATCATCAAACTGTTTAGTTTGACATTAAACAATATTAGAAAAGTTTAATGCAGTGTTTGCTTAATTTTAATTATTTGACATATTATATTTAATATTGAATGTAATCGATGTCTGTATGAGTATTATATTAGAATGTTCAAAGTTATAATGTATTTTGTAATTTTTCGAAAAATTTTTGTAATCATGTTTAATAAAATTTAACACAAATAGTGACTTTATAAAATATTGCTTCTCCTGAAAGAATGTCCTACAAAAGTTACAATAAACATTGTTGATTAGTTTACTTCTTAGAGGTTTTTAGTTGGATTTTGGTTGTTTGTTTAAGTTAGCAATTTGGGTTACAACATTGACACAGTCTAAATCTAAAAGACGTTTTTATCTCAGTTTATAATACATTTCACTCATGTGTTTACGTCTACGTCCTAATCAGATGTTACTTGATTAAGTTTTGACGCTTTTATTTTTTAATTATAACTTAAAAAATCAATAAAATGCTCTAAATAAATTTTTAGAACATTTGTGATTTTTGAATTATGACGTTGTTGCAGCAAACGAGCTATATTTCACATGGAGTAAAATAATGTTTTGTGCTTTGCTTATATTGGATGGTCTTAGCTAACGCTTCGGTCGTAATTAAATAAACAGAACACAAAAAACCCGTTGAACTGCTTTTAGTAACATAAGATACCGAGATGATATCAATAAGTATGTTCAAAAAAACTACATTTATTTTTTTCTTTTATGTTTACCTTCATCATGAAGTTAGGTACTTCACTTTGTAAATTTAACTTTTTATTTTCACCTGGAAGGTAGTTTTAATTTAGACTTGTTTAAATACTTGGTATATATTATTTATTTGAATCTAAAAATCCAACAGAATTAATCGGATTTTGTTTTTTATATTGATTTGCTACACTGCTTGTTGATAAAAACAAAAAGTTTACGAAATTGGTTACCATAAAGCTACTACTATTACGTGTTGTAGTGTAATGTTAGTCGACCCCTCGCGGTGCAATCTAGATAGCATCTGTGCTCGTTTCTGTAATGTCGATGTAAACTAAATGATTGTCACGGGCCTACATTTCACCATGTAGTGTTGTAGTTCTTAAAACAAACACGTTTCTACCTAATTCCAAGGTCCAAGTGTACATTTGGGTTTTGTGTCAAATGCCGAGACGTACTGCATTCTAACGTGGTAGTTGTCGTTTTGATGTTAATCTTTTGATAAGCTCTCTTTTACGGCAGCATAACGTCTGCGTAGTGTGGGTTTACCTGTGTACCATCTATCCATAGAGGAGAGAACGGTTTGCCATGTGGTTGCTACCCTTACAGTAATAGTCATTGTATCCAATTCCTAGGGACGGTTTTGGACAGAAACTGGAAGCACGGCTATTTCTAATGTAGTCCGTCTGGTATCACGCCAATAATAAACTTGGTTCTATCTTCAGACAAGAACTTGGGGCACGGCTTAGGCCTAACAGTTTTATCAGTGCCGGTAAACCAAGACCTACCCATAGAACGGGTAGCAATATAATTTCAGTTCCCAGTTCGAACATTGCAATCTAGCAACGAAATCCATTCTGTAGGATGGAAGAGACTGCGACGGTAACTGGTCGAACGTGGCCCGGCAGCAACACTAGTATCCAAGGAAAGTACTATTATTGTTACTAGTATAATCATTCTTATCTTTAATTAAAATGGTGTCAACTAAATTGTGTTTTTGTTCTGCCAACATCGCCAACGTCAATATTCGTTCGTTAGTGTAGTTACGTAATGAACGAAAAAAGGTCTAAGGTGGCAAAATGAAAACTAGGAATCCACGTAAAAGTAAGTGTTCAAAGTCAATTAATATACATATTAGAACGATTATGCGACAGGTGGAAAAATCATTTTAAAAATCTTGAAATTCAGTTAAAATTGAAGAAAAACGATTTTAAAGTTAATGTCAAATTTGACAGATTTAGTAATAAATGTAGTACCAACATTATATTTCTGTTAATTTTTTTTTATTTTTTCAAAAAAGAATGTAATTTTATAAAAGGCAACACAAAAAAAATGTACATTACTCTCGTCAAAAGAATCATAGCATAACTCGACCGTGCGGCCTCGCGTCGCATTAACGTTCGTTATGCTATTTCTTACTTTTGTTACATGCAAAAGTTGGAACAATGTCACTGCCTGAAATAAGGTAACATAAACGATGTTGTGCCGCTGCTCAGTGGAGTTGGGGTGGGTTATATTTAAAATTTCGTGATTGATTTGGGTAAACTTGACGAAAACAAAAAATCAAAAAGTAATAATGTCGAAATCAAAGGGCGCCAGGAAGGAGTAAAGCTTAATGGACTTCTGGCCCTTGCCAACCACAAGCCCGCTCCTGAAGGATACACTCTAAATGGACTTACCTTATTAGAGTGTATCTCACTAAAATCTGAAATAAATTAATAAAGTTACACACGCGGAGGCCGACGGAATTAAAAGCTCTTTACATTTAACAATTTAACATTTATTTGAAATAAAAAAAAAGGTTTAAAGAAACTTGAATAGTAATAATAAAATCAAATAAAATACTGGTATTAAAATTAACAAAATTAACCAAAACAAAACAAACAAAACAAAAATGTACGTAAAATGAACGTTTGATAAAAATAAAAATAACAAATTTAAAGTTATTTGAATGAATGCACAAAAACAAAATAATAAAATACAAAATACAGAATTTAAAGAAATAAAACAAAGCACAAATTAGTAAATTTTAATTTATCTAAAATCACGACCGTGGGCGCATTACATAAATAAACTTACTTGAATATAAAAGACGAAATAATTCGTTATTAATAAACACGAAAATTTGTATTCGTAAATGTTCACAATTACGTCGAATGTAAAACTTTACTTCGACGAAAATTCTTTTATCACGTATTTTCGACAAATACTAACATTATTAGTTACATTATTGGTACATCAATTCGCGACCTTTTGTTTCCTCTTAAACACGTAAAGCTTTTAAAACACAATCGCGTAAAAAAAAATTTCACATTTCAATAGATGGTGCAAAATAAATACCTTGAATTGTTTGAAGTCGAGCTTTTGGTTAGCGTAGGCTAGCTGACGTCGTCCGGAACCTCGATAGGGTACCAAATCCAGTGAGTAATTTACCAACGGAAGATTTATTATTGATCCCCGCCCAAGGCGAAAGAGATGAGAATGCGAAACAAACTCACGCACAAACTCACTTGACGATACATGCTAAATTAAATCAGAAAACAGTGATCTCAATGAACCGTAATTACAAAAAGGAAAGTTTTGTTTTCCACTTAAAGAATCACTGAAACATTTTCATTTACTTCCGCGGTAACCACATCTACCACTAGAAAAGGTGAATTATCACCCGCGATAACTACATTTCATACGACTGTAAACCAACTAACTTCGGACTTTCTTCATTTACCAAAATCACATCTATATATCAACTTTTTCGACTACCCTTTCTACAAAGGCTGTCTTCGAAACTTCAAGAAAGAAAATAATCTCATTAAGAAGTGCGATAAGGAGGCAATCAGTCCCCCTTACGTCATATTCATAGCATTTGGACACGGCATTTGGCTTATACGTAAAAATGTCAAATTGACAAAATATTATATTACAAGAATTTAAACTAATAAATTAAGATAATGACTTAATTTTCTACGTAATCTAAACGATTGACACAAAGAAATCAAAGTACGACTGTACTAAGAATGCACTTGAACAAAGAGCTTTTGAACCAACTTAAAATAAACAAACGGCAAAAATATATTTAATTACGATTATATCTCAGATGGGAAACATAAATTACAACTGGAATTCTCAACAAACCAAGTAAAATACTCAATAAACAAAATCGCGAAATCAGATGATTCACGGTGTAACAAAATACAAAACTTTATCGACAATTTCAAATTGTAACTTCGAATTTAAAAACGTAAAATAACTTATTAAACTCAATCTAAAATCCATTAAAACAAATTCCAAATACATTAAATGAATAACGTCAATCCAAATACTGCGTCTATTACAAAAATTACTCAAACAACCAATCGTTTTTAAACGATGGTTACACTTTCGATTCTTGTTACGTAAACTACTATTAAATTTTTTATCTGTAATACCAATTGTATTACTAGTTGATTCTTTTATGTAGCTTTTAGTCACACTAATAGATTTCTATTCACCGTGTCTTTTTAAAGTCGTTACATTCTGCACTTTTGTTAACTAATATTGTGGCCGACGACCTTCAAAAACAATGGCCAGTATTGTAATAAATCGAAAGTCCGCCGCATATTTGTAGTCAAAAATTTTTATAATTTCAATCAAATTACGCGTGAACTTAGAACCCTACGCATCTAAACCCCTTCCTGACCGACGAAGCGCGCGCCATACCCCACTCATGTGTCCTCATACGTGACCCGCTATAAAAGGAGATCCCCTGAAACAAACTTCACTTAGCCTTACTTAGCCTTACTTAGCCTTAATCCTGTTTACCTGTGCTCTACTTACCTGTAAACCGAATTAACCTGCCGAAATCCAGTAACGACAACCTCGCACCGTCTCTTGATAATTCTGTCCGTTTTACTAATTAACCAGACCGTCCGCTATTCACCCTGCTAATTCTCTAATCCGTTTATTCAATAACAACCGCTACGTCTTGGCCTTCTCTCCTGAAACCGACTAATTATTCCTGTTACCAGAACCTGTTACACCGAACTAACCTGTTAAAATTGATAATCCTGTTAACACCGAACCTCGCACCGTCCCTTCATTAATTCTTTAGTAATTGCACCGATTAACCTGACCAAACGCGATTCACCTGGCTCATTCTCTCGCTTGTTTTGTGTTTCGATAAATCCTCGTACTGACCAGATTTCTTGTATTTATTCATTCACGATTGTTGACCTGTTAGTAAGTTCACCGTTTAAGTAATTTCCAGTCCAGCCTTGTACCGAAACCAGTAGCATCGCAGTGCTAGAACAACAGTAGGAGTTTAAGCGTACAAAGTAACTAAGCCTTTTGTATCGGGGTACTCGCTACAACTGCTTATTTACAATTGTTAACTTACCCTCGACAAACTCTATTACAGACTACAGTTAACTCGGTACGTTTGTAATCGTTTAACCACCTAGCGTAAGGTAAATTCTCGAGTTTAACAAAAATAGTGCATTGGGGAACCGTAGCGTAGATTTGTTATAACTCGTTGGTTTATCCACCTGCAACGTATAGATTCACAAGAGCTAAATCTACGAGTATAGTAAAACAACAATCACCTGAATTCAAGTATCAATCGTAGTATGTTCAATACGTTTTCCTGGTCGAAGTAAATTGTATTAACTTCTCGAATCACCCTGGTACTCAGAATTAATTACCTGTAGAAATACCGTTTGCAATTAAGCCTGTAGTTTATTATTTTCGTTTAATACTTACCTGCAATTAGCACCAAACACGTGTTGTTAACCTCAACAAGCAATCACACAAACTTCCCGTATTATTGTCAACCTGATCCGAAATAAATATTGTAAATCCAGTTAATTTGCACAGTAATCCTTTCCCGTAATTATCCGATTAACTCACCACGTTCTTTATTGTATTTTATCAGCACTAAAAATTACAACTTTCAGATACAAACGGAAGTCGACCGCAGTGCTACCACTACTTGGGAATTACCGGATTGGTTAAATAAAATACATACAATATTTTTATTATACTACATACAGTGTATGCCGAAAATAAATACAATTGTCAACTTTGTAAATTAATTAACTCTTAAATTAATTCTCTACCTTAGCTGAGCTACCCAACCAGTAACCTGAACCAGTACGTATCAGTACAAAGAAGTGTCGACCACGAGCAGGGACCCCAGAAACTGTGACCTAAAAGTGAGTACTAATTAAATTAACCAGTAGATTTGTTTAGATTTTGGTTGGCGTCCGAGCATTTATTCCAGTCCGAAAAATCCAAAATCTAAGATGTCTGAGCCTGTAGAATTACCAGAAGCTGTCCCAGAAACCGATGCGCAAGTAAATTGGATTTGCAACTTGCGAAAAGAAGAATTGATCCAAACCCTGAGAATACATCTATTAGAAACCACCGGTAATGTAAATGAGTTAAAAGCACGTATGATAAATTTCATACGAACTGGAGAACGTCCAGCGACTATGCTCACCTGCCCAAGAAGCCAAGGTACTTCCCGGCCATCATCACCGACCCCGTTACAAGCTGCACCACCAGTAACATTTACGTTTTCAGCTATCGCACAGGTATGTGAATGTGTACGTAAATGGGGAATAAAATTTGATGGAAAAGTAGACCCGATTTCATTCCTCGAGCGAATTGAATTCCAGAAAATTAATTATGGAATCCCAGGTACCATGTTATTACAGGCGCTTCCGGAATTATTGAAAGATAATGCTTTTTTGTGGTACCGTAATAACCGTGATCAATGGACTCGATGGGAAGATTTCATCGTTCAGTTTAAACAACGTTTTCTAGGTCCTCGATTTCAATCCCGTCTTGAAGAAACCATTCGAAGTCGACTTCAAAAAGAAGGAGAAAAAGCAGGCGAATACATCGATGCTCTCCAAACGCTTATGACCAGACATGGCCAGATGTCCCCCGAAAGACAACTGGAAAGAATATATGAAAATCTACAAACATCGTATAAGTTATATATAAAAAGAAACGATTATACGAACCTGGCTGAATTACAACAGTTAGCTCACGACTTCGAAGAAATACACAAGCCGAACTCCGTCCAACGCCAAGCCACCCGTTCTGCACCAAATCCTCCACCGATGAACGTTGTCCAGAGCCCACAGACGCCTGATCCTTCCCGATTGTATAATCGCACAGCAGTATGCTGGCGATGCGGCCAACGAGGCCATTTTAAGACGCAATGCCGAGGACAATTCAAGCTGTTTTGTTCGCGATGTGGAGAAGATGGAATCTACTCCAGAGATTGCCCATGTCCCCGGTCGGGAAACGAACAAGGCCGGCTAGAATAGCAGAGCCGCTACTAGTCACTTCGGCCAACCCAGGCTCCACCGATCCCGCCGAATGGACCTCCTGGTTAACAAAGATTAAAAGTTTCTTTTCCAGATCAAAACCGACAGTACCTGCCCCAGCCACCATAGATTCCCGGTTATTCTTGCCCATACGAATTTATGGACACTATTTTCAAGCCCTTGTAGATACTGGTGCAGCACGCAGTTACATCAGCTCCCGGCTACAACCCCTCGTCACCCAGGATATGCGACCAACAAACGGACAAGACAACCGCGTGCAATTGGCCAATGGAAACATCCTACAAACTAACGGAAATTACACGTTTCCAATCCAGGTAGGATCACAAACCTTACCGCTCAATTGTCAGTGTTTAGACGGCTTGACTACCGACGTCCTTGTTGGCTGGGATTTCTTGTTAGCTCACGACGCCATTATCAAAGTAAGAGAAAACGTTGTCATCTTAAATAACGAACCAGTCCCGTGTAATAATAGTAATAATCCAGGCCTCGGAGGCATCCGTAGCATTTCAGAATCCGAACTACCCGCTCTCAATTTATTCCTGGAAGAAGAATTAGAAAAATTTAAGTTGTTAACAGGACCGGCTTCAGGTATCACTCACCGAATAACGCTGAAACCAGGCGTTGAACCCGTGAAACAGAGATACTACCCTCGGAACCCGGCGATGCAACAAATTATGGACCAGGAGATTGATCGAATGTTGCGTGAAGAAGTTATCGAACCTTCTCGAAGCCCGTGGAGTTCACCGGTAGTATTGGTACGCAAACCAACGGGGAAATATCGATTCTGCATCGACTTCCGTCAAGTTAACGAGCTCACCGTCAAAGATGCCTACCCGATACCTTTTATCCAGGGCATTTTGGACAAACTTCGTGGCGCGAGGTACATCAGCACGTTAGATCTGAAAGATGGTTATTGGCAAATCCCGATGGATCCAGAAAGTAGACCAAGCACCGCATTTACCGTGCCTGGCCGTGGTCTATTCCAGTTCAAAGTAATGCCTTTTGGATTACACTCGACTCCTGCTACATTTCAGCGTCTTCTGGACGAGGTGATAGGCCCAGAGATGGATTCTAAAGCTTTCGCATACCTAGATGACATTATTGTGTTAGGTTCTACATTCGAAGAACACCTCCAAAACTTACGAGAGGTCTTCAACCGCTTAAGAGCTCGAGGACTTCGATTACAGGAAGACAAATGTTCCTTTTGTCAGTGCGAATTAAAGTATTTAGGTCATCTTGTTAATAATACAGGTATCAAACCCGATCCGGAAAAGGTGGACGTTATTACTCAACTCTCTGCTCCTACTACGACGAAACAACTGCGAAGATTCCTGGGAATGGCCTCCTGGTATAGGAAATTCGTACCCGGATTCGCCCAGCTTGCCGCACCTCTAACCGAACTCCTGAAGAAAAGCACCAAGTATAGGTGGACTGAATCGCAAGAAACTGCATTCGAAGAACTAAAGAAAGCACTTACTACAGCTCCTGTCCTGACATGTCCGAACTTCCAAGTGCCGTTTTTACTCCAAACCGATGCAAGCACTAGCGGTTTGGGAGCCGTCCTGATCCAGGTTCACGAAGGAGAAGAGCATGTCGTTGCGTATATTAGCCGAGCCCTAACCAAAGCCGAAAAGAATTATTCGATTATCGAATTAGAGTGTCTTGCTGTGGTTTGGGCCATAAGAAAACTAAAAGGATACTTAGAAGGGTATCGTTTTCAGGTAAGCAGCGACCATCGAAGCCTCAAGTGGCTTAAAACCATGGAAAACCCCACGTCTCGTCTCGCCCGATGGATCCTGGAACTACAACAATTCGATTTCGAAATCGTATATCGCCCTGGAACCCAGAATGTTGTAGCCGACACCCTGTCCCGTCTACATGAAGAAGAAGAGAAGCCACACCAAATTGCCACCGTGTCCGAGGATCCGTCTCCAGGTCGTTGGTATCAGCAGATGTTTCGAAAAGTACAGGAGAAACCGGATGAATGGCCAGAATTTCAAATACACAACGACCAGTTGTATAAGAATTTCCTGATGGTGAGTCCTGAAGTTAGTGAAGGGCTACAGTCTAGTTGGAAGTTGTGTGTCCCAAAGCCACAACGACGCCAGGTCCTGGAAGAGTGCCACGACGCAGACACGGCTGGACATTTAGGAGTCGCCAAAACGTTGAAACGAGTGTTCCAGAATTATTATTGGCCAGGTATATCTCGCGACGTCCGGAACCACGTACGCCGGTGCCAGAAATGCAACGAATATAAGGGTCAAGTAGGAAAGCCAGCCGGAAAAATGCATTTCTACCCGAGTCACCAACCCTGGGAGATCGTGAGCGGTGATTTGATGGGACCATTTCCGCGGTCAAAGAAAGGTAACTGCCATTTATTAGTGTTGCAGGATAAATTCACGAAATGGACCGAATTGCGACCATTGAGAGCTGCTACCACTACCGCAATTATCAAAGCCCTGAAAGAGCAGATCCTATACAAATTTGGCACGCCTAAAGTCATAATCACCGACAACGTACCGCAGTTTACAAGCAAAAGTTTCCGCGAGGAATTAGCGTCCTTTGGCATCGAGTTTCGCCTCACACCCCCGTACACCCCGCAAGCGAATCCAGTAGAGCGCATGAATAAGGTGGTAGGCGTCATGATCGCTCAAACTACCGGTCCGGATCAACGAAACTGGGACCAAAGCCTGGACGAAATCGCGTTCGCCGTAAATACGTCACACCACACGTCAACAGGATTTACTCCCGCGCTGCTCAATTTTGGCCGAGAATTGACAGCACCGAACGCCCTGCACCGAACCCTGAATCCGGATGTTCCGACAGGCGAGCCCGATGCTTCTGAACACGCCCAGGTAATCCACAAGTTACAAGATCTATTTCAGGTTACTCGTGATCGACTCACGCAAGCCTTCGTGCAACAAAGTCACTATTATAACCTGAGACGCCGACCGTATCGCCCTCGAGTAGGAGATCCCGTTTATAAAAAGAAAGACCCTGTCCGACAAAGCCAAGGGATTTGCAGCCAAATTAGCACCGAAATATTCCGGACCGTTTATAATTAAGAACATTCTCTCGCCAGTAATAGTCGAGTTGAGGCCTCCAGATTCACGCAAGACGATAGCCCGTGTCCACGTGAAAGACCTCAAGTGCGTCTCCGACACTCAGGAAAACCTCGCTCAGCCGGCGTTGGAAACAGCGAGGATTGATCCAGTCGCAGTTACTAATCGAGTACCGCCCAGTACAGCAACACAACCACCGAGGTATCTTTTCGATTACTACCAGCACCGCCGTGGTAAGACCGTAAAAGAATTGTAAGTAGAAACCTAGTTATGTCTCTCCCTCAACCCCTGTATTCGTCTTTTCCCCCAGGAGAGGGTGGTATGTAATAAATCGAAAGTCCGCCGCATATTTGTAGTCAAAAATTTTTATAATTTCAATCAAATTACGCGTGAACTTAGAACCCTACGCATCTAAACCCCTTCCTGACCGACGAAGCGCGCGCCATACCCCACTCATGTGTCCTCATACGTGACCCGCTATAAAAGGAGATCCCCTGAAACAAACTTCACTTAGCCTTACTTAGCCTTACTTAGCCTTAATCCTGTTTACCTGTGCTCTACTTACCTGTAAACCGAATTAACCTGCCGAAATCCAGTAACGACAACCTCGCACCGTCTCTTGATAATTCTGTCCGTTTTACTAATTAACCAGACCGTCCGCTATTCACCCTGTTAATTCTCTAATCCGTTTATTCAATAACAACCGCTACGTCTTGGCCTTCTCTCCTGAAACCGACTAATTATTCCTGTTACCAGAACCTGTTACACCGAACTAACCTGTTAAAAATTGATATTCCTGTTAACACCGAACCTCGCACCGTCCCTTCATTAATTCTTTAGTAATTGCACCGATTAACCTGACCAAACGCGATTCACCTGGCTCATTCTCTCGCTTGTTTTGTGTTTCGATAAATCCTCGTACTGACCAGATTTCTTGTATTTATTCATTCACGATTGTTGACCTGTTAGTAAGTTCACCGTTTAAGTAATTTCCAGTCCAGCCTTGTACCGAAACCAGTAGCATCGCAGTGCTAGAACAACAGTAGGAGTTTAAGCGTACAAAGTAACTAAGCCTTTTGTATCGGGGTACTCGCTACAACTGCTTATTTACAATTGTTAACTTACCCTCGACAAACTCTATTACAGACTACAGTTAACTCGGTACGTTTGTAATCGTTTAACCACCTAGCGTAAGGTAAATTCTCGAGTTTAACAAAAATAGTGCATTGGGGAACCGTAGCGTAGATTTGTTATAACTCGTTGGTTTATCCACCTGCAACGTATAGATTCACAAGAGCTAAATCTACGAGTATAGTAAAACAACAATCACCTGAATTCAAGTATCAATCGTAGTATGTTCAATACGTTTTCCTGGTCGAAGTAAATTGTATTAACTTCTCGAATCACCCTGGTACTCAGAATTAATTACCTGTAGAAATACCGTTTGCAATTAAGCCTGTAGTTTATTATTTTCGTTTAATACTTACCTGCAATTAGCACCAAACACGTGTTGTTAACCTCAACAAGCAATCACACAAACTTCCCGTATTATTGTCAACCTGATCCGAAATAAATATTGTAAATCCAGTTAATTTGCACAGTAATCCTTTCCCGTAATTATCCGATTAACTCACCACGTTCTTTATTGTATTTTATCAGCACTAAAAATTACAACTTTCAGATACAAACGGAAGTCGACCGCAGTGCTACCACTACTTGGGAATTACCGGATTGGTTAAATAAAATACATACAATATTTTTATTATACTACATACAGTGTATGCCGAAAATAAATACAATTGTCAACTTTGTAAATTAATTAACTCTTAAATTAATTCTCTACCTTAGCTGAGCTACCCAACCAGTAACCTGAACCAGTACGTATCAGTACAGTATAATTATTGGGGTTTGGTAGCTATAATTAAGTGGCAATAATTTTTGGCATTCTACCAAATGGATAGATTCCAATTGGTTGGTTATATTTTTACCATTACAAAATGTAAAAAAAACGTCAAATTAGCAAACTTTGTTGGACGTTGAGCTACATATCTTTTGTATATTTTAAAGCTTTATGTATTATAAAATACCAAGTTGTTTTAGGATTACTATCGGGAATTAGTACCAAATCTTGATATCCTAAATCATTGATGTTATTTATGCTCATACGAATTAATTCGTCTATTCTGCACGCATCCAAAATTCAAAAAATACGTTCTGTAAAACTTTTTAAAGTAATATTTTTTAAAAGAATACTTTTGTGAGAAGAAAAATATCATCAGGGGCTTCCTCAATGAATTTATATAACTGTTTTTTACTAATATCTTGAATTTTTTTGCTTCGTATCCATCAGATCTTGTTTTTAATAACGCTATTATCTCTTCATATTGTGTAACATCTATACCGTGTTTAATATTTAATGATAATTTTAACATAGAATGCAGTGCACGCCGCTTAATAAAATCACATTGAGACTTTAGTTATCACATAAGGCGAAGTTGTTCTTCTAAGTACTTAGACTTTCTTCCAAGTTAATTTTTAAAGATATTTACTTGAATAAATAAATAACAATGCAAAAATGAAACTAAATATGCAAAACCAGATTTTTAGTGTACAATGATTAAATTTTTTACTTTAAACAAGCTTATTGTATACAAACCTTAGTACAAAACTGATAAAATAAACCAAAATTATGATTACTGTAAACGACGTTTTGTTTATGTACTAGTAAACATCCTGCCTGCTTTTTAATAAAGTAATAGCATTACCCAACTGATTTCCGTGATTCCAATAAGCTGCGTGCACTGTAGTTTAGCCATAATGTAAATAATTTCAAAAAAATAGATAGATATGCAAATTACGTCAAAAATATGGTTTTAGAAAAATATATACCGTATTTCTTTTTGATAATTCATAAAACGACAAAATCTTAAGCTTTAGCGGTCGTTATGTTTATGATTATAAGCGACTTTCGGCTTAGACCTTGTCGTAGTTAAACACCGAGACTTCGGTTTGGTCCTAGTGTCTCTTTAAGAGCCAAAGCAAAAAGTAGAACTTGCCTGTTGTCGTATTGTTGTTTGTGAACTCAAACAAATTGACGTTTCGCAAGACATTGCAGTTTGCAAAACGTCAGTTTGTTTGGGTTCACGAAAGACAATACGGCAAAAGTCAAGTATTACTTTTTGTTGTGGCTCTCAAGGAAACACTAAGATCAAGCTTAAGTCTGAGTGTTTAATTACGACGCAGTCTAAGCCGAAAGTCGCTTATAATCATAATCATAAAACGATTTAAAGAATTTTCTTATTTTTGTAGGAATAAATGTAAGACAAGATAAAATATGTATTAAATGGAGTAATTTCATTTGAATTTGTTACCTACACTGCTTCTCCCTGGTAGTTATTTTTGCAATTGTATTTACATCGGTACTTACACTATACAATTGTTGGTGGATTATAATGGTGTTTTTTACCGTACAATTTTTCAAATTGCGCGGTTATTAAATCCAACTACCACTAACCAATTGGTTAAATTTTATACGTGGGCTCGTTAACCACGAGATGGCGTCGACCACAACACATTTATATGTTAAAAAGTATCTGTAGAAGAATATTTTACTTTTTATACAATATCAAGTACAAAGTAAGCATTTGTCAAAAACAAAATCGTAAAAAGTCGTTTTTTGTCGGAACGGTTCGGAATTTTGTCAGTTTAATAGAATCATTTTACTAAACTCCAAAATGCCCAACTTTTCTCCCATTTAACCCAAACTCTATATCTCACCGTTTCCAAAATCCCCATTGTGGCTCTTCTTATATTGGACATAGTGCATATTCAAACTTATCGTTATAACAATCATTAGCCATAATAAAATTATATAACAAAGTTTAAACTGATTTTGGGTCTCTAATAAATAACCACAAAGAAAATACAATCCATAGTAACGCTAGTAACACACTTTGCAACTATGATAAAATAATCTATTTTGTTAAAAATTGACACTGACATTTTAAAATAAAAATTGGACAATTTAATTTTGTTTTTTATTTGGATCGGAAAAAATAGTATGTATAATTTGTAGGGAAAGTGACTTCCCGAAATCACGTGATTGCTGAACGATCGTTGGGAAAATAATCACTTTCCCTACTAGTTATACAATATATTATTGTTTAAAACAAATTTTGTTATTTAAAGCTTTACTAAGTTTGATATATAACTAATGTATTCAAACGCATTGATAATTTTCTTTAATATCTACACATTTGTTTGTGAAAGAAAAAGTTACTGTAAATCAAACATTTGTTTGAGGTGTGTCAAAACTAAAAATTAATGTAATCATGTAAATATTACAGTAAACGTTAATTTAACTAACCAAAACTAATGTAACAATAACTCTTCGTACTTATTTGTTGATAATACGCAATTTATTGTACACTATAAACACTCAAATTTAATAAAAAAGAAAATCATATTCTTAAAACTTTAATAATTTTTAAGGAAACGGTTTGATCATTAAACTATAAACTTACAACAAAAGTTATCAAAACCATCTGGTACCTGTTGCAAAAGTGTTATAACATCATGTCAGTCTTATTAAGTTTATTCCTTGTTACGATTATAGTAAAAGCTGGAATACATTTTCTTAATTTTTAAGAAAGTCAATTAGACAAGTTTAAAGTTGTAATTAGGAAAATAATTTTAAACAAAGATAAGCATGAAAAAGTTCACGCAACCTGTTACAGTTTGCAAAATATTGAATCTACATCACTACATTATAAGCTATTCAAAAATATTACAATAGGTATAATATATATGTAGCAATTCATTTAATATACGTTGCGTTAATTTTTGTTGCAAAATTAAATTTAAAAGTTTACATCTAACATTAAATTTATTGTTATTTTGCAAAACTTTCAAGTTTTAGTAAAGTAAATGTTTGTGTGTTTGTTTAATTAACATGCTTGAGCATGGTGCTAATTACGGTACGTTTTCTGAGTTTATATGAAATTCTAAACATGAAATACCTAGTTTTATTTACATATTTATAGCATCTAGACATAATAAAAATGTTTTATTATTAAATTTATTATTTAACTTTAAAATTTAAGAAATGTGTTATTTTTTTACTATTAACCGTTATTTTTTAATTACATTTTAGTAATATAGTTAATTGTGCATAATTTACTATTTAAAATTAATTAATTTATTTAAAACAACCATTTTTTACTTAAAGTTCACGATTCTATTAATAGACTTGTGAATGTTTATTTCTAAAGTAAATATTTGTTAACAAAGAAATGATTCTAAAATGGAAACTCAATTTTAATGTGACTATTAAACACGATTTTCTAAATTCAGTAGCAGTTTAAATAAACATAAACACAATAACTGCTATCAAATATTAATGTTCAATTAGAAGTAATTTATTAATATGTTTAATAAAAATTAATGTATCTTTTGTCGCATTTTTAAATTTATAGAAAAATATTTGTAGTTAATTTTAACTGGTTAAAATATAATACTTTTAAAAATGTAAAATTTTTGTTTTGCCCTTGTCGAAAACGCCAATGTATTTGTTTGCTACTGTATTTACGTGTTTACAAAAAAAAAGCCTTAGAGCTTATAACAAAAACATTTTTTTTGTCGAAATTGCAGACTAAAAAAATCAATAAATAGATAAGAGCTAAATAAATAATTCATAATTGCTACTAAAAATTAATTTTATTATTCTTTGTATTATTTTTTACAATTAATTATATTTCAATTGCTTAATAAATTAATGCACAAATCATTGTTTACTTATTTTACAACCCATTAAAAAAATAAATATTATTTAAAACAAACCCGCGTTACATTATATTGTTGACATAATTATACTTTATGTTTGTTAACTCATGTTTTATTCTAATAAACAGTGTATTTGCATTGGTTTGTTGGTATACGGTATACTATAAAAACAAATAATAATTTTGTAAAGATTTTTGTTAAATAAAAAGTATATAATTATTAAAATATTTGCATAAATTGTTTACATATTTTGACGCACTACAACTGTAAACTAATAAAGTACTTTCATAAAATGCAAATATTTTTGAAACTTGAGTTTTATTAGTATCTAAACCTGTCAAGAAAGTGACAAGGGTTAAGATTGTAAACAATGATACTATAATAAGCTTAAAGTTTGAACAATACCAATATTGTTTTATAAACTACTACAAGTTACACCCAAATTTAAACTATCATAATTAATTTATAAGTGACAAATTTTATTACTAACAAACGGAATTCTATAAAAGTTTTATTACAGAAAATTTTGTATTTTGAAAATATATATTATTACATATGTGCAACATAATTTATAGTTTTTACTAAATTGTTAAAATGAAGTCAAGCAAAAATTGCATGTATAACTTGTTTCACCTAGAATTGAAACCGTCAACCATTTTTCACGCAGCTGATGTAGCACCACCATTATTGTTAGCAATGCAAGATACCTATCAAAGTAACATGTAATGAAAAGAATACGAATTTTTTCACTGCGGCTTAAATTTTAATAGGTGATATCAGTGGCGTAATTACTGAGGGGACAAAGCCCCCGGACCCGATTCGTCCCCGGACCCTATGGACGATAAACTTATCATGTAACCACTACTACTCAGATTTCAAAGGAGTTTGAGTAGTTGCATGGTACAATCTCGTGTCGATTAGAATTTAAAGCATTGCTGTCAGTGTTGAGCGCGTATTCTACATCATGTAGAAAAATACATTTTCTACAATACAAATAGAATGCGTGAAATAGTATATTTACAAGAAAATAAAATTTTGAAATAGCATAATAAATGGAAAGATGGTAGAATAATAAGGATCAAATGATTTAATTAATATTTGTAAATATAGTAAAGTTCTTGATTTGACGCAATTTTGGTAAAAAAATAAAGAGGTTAAATTAAATATAGTAATTTGTTTTTTTATATAACGCAACTAATGTTTGGAAAAAGATTAGTCTACTAACAGAAAAAATAGATGATCCAAATTCGAACTTAGCACTTTTGTTTTTGACAAATAAAATATGTTATAATTTGGTAACCTCATTTTTTATTTTATGAAAGAATATACGTTATAATTGTGGTAGGTCAAAATTTTGAAATCATTCAGATATAGGTATCAGATAACACATTATTTATGAGTAATGGCGCAAACTTCTACGGCCGAAATCTTATGTTAGCATTATTTACGAGTTCATACAGTTATGTGATACTTTGCATGTACTAAGCATTTACAGTTACAGAACGTGTGAATAATGTGATAACTTTCAAATAAGACAGTGTTGACGACTCAGCATGTTGTTTTAGTCATGTCGAAAAAGCGAGGTATTTTTCCTACCTGATTAGTAATTATTATATTATTCACTAATTATTTTAAATTATATATTATCTAGCTCAATTTTTTTTTAAAAGAATTAGTATGTTACCTTTAATTTTGTTATCTTTATAACTTTGAAATCAAAAAGATCCGAAAGATAAATAACGCTTATGGTTCCATAAATCTATTATGAACAAATGTCGATAGCCCCTGCTATAAACAGCGTTGTAAGTTAATTAATTAATGATCGCAATGTTATCGATTAAGAATGCATCCAAATAGTCTGTCAAAATATAAAAAGGATTATTGTTTTAAAAATGTAATAGGTAATGCATTGCAAAATTTACAACTTTGGATATAAAAGATTTACCTAAATCTTTTATGTTAAAACAGTTGAATTTCAACTTACACAGTTGTCGACAGCTGGAGTTTCGTTTTTTTTAATATTTTATATGCTATTATCTATATTCTTTATAGTGTACACCCATTTTCTACGTACACACGTGTAGAGAATTATTTTCTACATGTATTTACCCATCGCTTTACTGCTTTGCTCTCAACAATTAATTGTACTTAGCGCACTACGCCGTGTCGGCCAATTACTTATGCGAACCACTGTATCACAAGCATCCCGTAATGTTGGCTAGACGATCTAGAACTAAGACTAGTTCGTCGTTGTTATTCATTTTTCAAGCAAGAGTTACTCGTTGTTTGCTTGTCTATTCTGTGCTTGTAGCTTTTTTTGATTATGCATTAATACCTACGGTGACAAATCTTCTGTGTGACAATAAACTAAAAATCTAAAAATTTTCAAACATGAACAAACCACCTAGTGGGGCTCAAAAATGTAAGAAAGCTCAAGAACTGAAATTAAAAGTGTCAAAACTACTAAAAGTAACAAATTATTTTTTAAACGCTAAAGTTGATTCTCCTTCTGTTTCCACCAAACGTACTATATCTGTATTAGAGGATATACTTAATGACGACTCTCTCACAGACACACGGGCACCATCATCAAGTGAGTAAATACTTTGAAAATTATTTTATACAAAGTTTGTTCATGTAAATAAGAAAAACAACAAAAAAAAACAGATGTATAAATTTACAAAAAAAATGTGGAAGTAAAACTATGATGGTAAAATAATTTTACACGAGGCATTTTTTCCTATTTGTGTCTAGTTTATGAACAAATATTGGTATCAGTAAGATTTAAAAACATTTCTCGCGTTATTTTTTAAGTTTGTCATTATGATATATTTTGCACAATAAATGAAAAACGTTCTTTTGGCTTATTTGCATAGGATATGTTATTATTTCTAAAACATTCTTTAGCTTTCAAAAAAATTAAAATATTTTTGTAGGTATATCTGCAAGTAATGTACAGCCAATAAGCGATGCTGAGAAAGAGTCTGCCGTAGCAGAAACAATAATAGAGCTCGACAAAAATTTAAAAAATGTTCTGAAAGAAAAATATCCCACTGATTTTGCACATTACCGAATGAAAACATCACTGAGTACAGAGGACAAAAATTTTATTATTCAATCGGGTCCATGCAGATTTATTGGCCCGTTCAAGAAAACTGACGGCCGATCTTTTGATGTCTCTTTCTTAACAAAAGTAACAAAAACCGGTTCAAAAATACCAAGACCTTAGTTGTGTTATTCGCCGACAATACATAAATGTTACTGTCAACCGTGTTGGCTTTTTGGATATGAAAATCTAAAACAACAAGAGTGGTCAACTGAAGGATATTGCAATTAGAAAAATATTAGACGTGGTATTGACAGACACAAAAATTCCCAGCCACATAAAGATTCTTGTATATCTCTTAAGCTTTTCATGGAGCATAACACTATTAACGAAGAAATAGAGAAGCAAATTAGACAAGAAGAATCTTATTGGATACAAGTAATACGTAGAATTATAGACGTTATATTTACATTGGCAACTGAGGATATAAGTCTAAGAAGACATAGGGAAAATGAAGAAAGTACGAGTAAAGGCAATTTTATTGCGATGGTTACACTTATGAGTAAGTACAACCAAAACTTCTACGCAAACCAAAAGGCGCTATAAAATATTTAAGTTCTCAAATACAAAATGAAATTATTTTAGCTTTGGGAAAAAAATAAAACAAAACATTTTGCAAGATATCCGAAATGCTCCATTTTTTTCTTACTTGACTGAGTCAACGCCAGATATACCCAAAGTAGACCAACAAACTCACATATATAGATTACATTTCTATAAAGAACAATAAAAATGGTGTGCCTGAGGATCTAGTTATACATGAGAGTTTTATAGGATTCGAAAAATTAAAAGTCAAACAAGTGTAGAAATGGAAGAGAAACTGTATAAACATTTTCAAGATAATAAAGTAGATCTAAAAAAGCTACGTAGACTTGGATTCGATGGAGCTGCAAACATGAATGAAGTGTTTGGTGGTCTGCAGTCACGAATCAAAAGCGTGCAGCCGCTTGCGTCATACGTGCGCTGTGCAGCTCACAATCTTAACTTAGCAATTAATGACTCTGTACGAAATCAAAAATTTTTACGATAAACTTGAAAGTCTTTACACATTTTTTTCTATTAGTATATTCTATTCTATTCTATTAGTAAGGTGGGCATGTTTGCAAGTTGAAAGCTCTATCAATATTTCTTTAAAGAGTGCAGTACGCGTTGGTCTTCCAGAAATGATGCGCTTTTAGCATTACAGTTGCTACACTCAGATGTATTAAAAACATTGGCATACATAACTCTTATGGAACGCACTAATAATGAAAAGGATGAAGCAAAAGTCCTTCAAAAATACTTTCAAAAATTTGATGTAGTGGTAATTCTAACATTCGAAGCTAAACTTTTAAAATCGCTCAACATGGTATCTCATGTGTTACAATCGCCCGAATGTGAGCTTAGAAAGGCTGTAGATTTACTTAGATCAGTTATAAAAATAGCAAAAGAAATTAGATCAAATTTTGACGAGCCATTACAAAACGCGGAAGAAACATCCAAATCATGGGGAATTCAACCTGTGTTTAATCAAAGGCGTAGAAAAAGGATTCCACAATTTGCAGACAAATTAAGTAGGGATGAAAGACTATCAGATGCAAGAAAATATTTTCAAACTTTTTATAAAACTTTAGACATAGTCATTACGCAATTAAACACCTGTTTTGTGAGTTTACATGAAATTGCAAGTTTATTTTCTTGTATAGTTCCTTAAAATATTAGCACTTTTTCAGATAAAGAGCTAAACAAATCTGCTTTAAGATTGGTAGAAAAGTATGAAGCTGATTTATCACCGGATCTTGCAAATTAAATCGATCAGTTTAAGCTATCATTTAAAGATAAATTAAGCAATCTTAAATCTGAGTACGATTTGACAAAACTTTTAATCATTGAAAATCATCTTGCAGCAAATTTTTTGGATATGTGGACAGCATGCATATTATTTCTTACACTTCCTTTTACAGTTGCTTATGCAGAGCGGTCATTTTCAAAATTAAAAATAATAAAAAATTATCTGAGGAGTATCATGTCTGAAAATTGTTTAACAAATCTAAGTAATATATCCATTGAAAGACCCAGGGCGAAGAATAGTATCATTCAGTCATTGGCTAATCAAAAAGCACGAAGAAAGATATACCATGTAACATTGGTAATTTGTAGACGTACTTACTCTTTTATTGCCTTGTAATAAAAATAAAAACATACAATAAAAATATGAAAATACATTTATCGAAAGCAAAAATACTTATTTTACCACGGCAGCAGTCGGAACACAGACCTCTGGGTGTGAGCCTGAATGAAAATAAAATACACAGGCGTGAATTCCTTTAATTTATTTGCAACTATAACATAATACACTAACTATTTACATTAAAGAAAAAATGAACATTATTTGAATTAAAACAATATATGGATTAAAACAATATTTGGGCGCCAATCACCTTTAAATTGGTGATGAATAAAAAGCATAAAATCTTATACCTAACTATTAATCGATATCAATTCAAAAGTAATAAACGTTTAATTTGTTACGGAGTATGTATTCCGAAAAGTTTTTGATAACACAATTTAATTAACTTGAATTTAAAATGTAACAAGTAGTAGCACAAATTCTAGTTGACTCACCATATATGATATAACGTTATCTGATATCTTCTATTTTTAGCACATTCTTTGTTGAATTGATAAGATTTTTGCATATTATAACGAATCAAACGAATGTAGATTTGAAAGCACAAATGCAGGCATAAAACCAAAGTATAAATCAAATGAATAAAAATCCAGTAAATAATGGAAGAAAAGAAGACCCTAAATATAAATAATTAGAATGGTTTTTAATCGACATGAGATTACTTACGTTGCTTTAGATGCAACAGCAAATCAATTCTTTTGTATAAATGTATTGCGTAACATTGTGAAATCACTAAAAATGTTGAATTCAATAGAAAATTATATTGGAACAAAGATAAACTTACCAGCAATTAGTTGGAAAGAATAAAAATTAATTTGTATGCGTTTTTACGCCATAATTAAGAAAATTGTCTTCCTTGCATCTATACGACACGTAAGGCCTCATGCTGGCTTAGACGGAAATGCGAACAAAATCGATTGGTCGGTCGATTCGAAATACGACGCGACGTTGCCAAACTGAATAAATTTAAGTGCAATATTAGTTGCAGAAAATTAACGAATACAAAATTGAATTTTAATTGTAATGAACTCTAACGGGACGTTACAGCCTTGTGGAATAAATCTTCAAAAAATGTTTTTTATTAATTATTTTATTTTTATTCTATCCTTATTCTATTATTTACTGACAAAAAAGGGGCGGTTTAAAAATTTTTGCCTCCGGGCCCAAATTTTGAAGTTACGCCGCTGGGTGATATCATAAAGATAAGAAAAAGGAAGGAGGGTTAATTACGAATCACTAAACATTTTATGAGACGGAAGTTAGACATCTTATGTTACCACTTTGTGAATCATGATTATCGTGGTTACGGTATTGCGATTTAATTTTTAATTTTGTATTATATTACATAAATTCGTAAACGCCTAAACCTAAGTTTTTGTTGATAAATTATCGTGACTTCCGTACTTGAACTGTGATGCGCTTAAAAGTATCAAACATGGTTGCTTGTGTTGCTTGTGGTTTTTCTAAAACTTAAAAAATTATAAGTCAAAAAATAATATGTAACTGTAAAATTTTATATCGCGTATTAAGTATTAAGAGCAGTCGGTTTGCTCAGTTTGCAATAGAAACAATTGAAAGATTTTTCCTAAATCTTATTAGATTATCTTAATAAACGTCAAAATGACGTTTTTAATTATTTTTGTGCTACCTAAGAATTGTGTTGTTCGATTACTTATTCAGTATTTACCGTTCTAGAACGGTAATTAAATCATTTACTGAGAAGTTACTAGTGAATCAAACATACTGCTGTAGAAGAAAAAAATCTAGTAGTGCAAAAAATAGGTTTGTTTTGATATTATTTATTATTTATATTACAATATTATAAGCTGCCTAACCTTACAAACACAGCAATCATACCCATACCATACGCCACTGACAACCGGATGCTATATTAAATTATCATCGAGGTATTTTACTGAAACCTTCGCTCCTATCTTTTATTATCTCAACAAGAGGTATCTGTTGTGATTTCAAAATGATTTTGATTTTTTCTTATCACAATTATATAACACAATTTAACAAACAAAAATGTAGTGATTTAATAGTAATAATTGAAGTTAAACGTTTAATTAATCACACATTCAACTTTTTGTTTGAAAAGATTGGTCTTTTGTTGTGGATAAGCTCAGAATTGTCTTTTTTTAAACACAACAGTAAGTATTCCACCTTTCTTGATACCTCTGTTCCATTCCTTTTATGTCCTGATAGAATTTTTTACCTTGTTCCTCGACCATTTGTCCAAGCTTAGACATTCCAGAGTTTTGTCATACCATTAGCAATATAACCAACTGTAGGCATACAGTTACACTGACATGGAGTCTTCAAGACTCCGAGAGACGTATTATTGGACTAAAAAAAGCTGCGATATTGACTCTTTAATACATTGTAGAGAAGTAAAAATGCGAAAGGAATTGTAAATATTTGTAATGGAAGTAAGGTATTTTGGAAACTGAGTTTGTTAGACATTTTGTCAGTAGTTAAGAGACAAATAAATAAAGATGTATAAAAACAAACTACACACTCTTCCAACAATAACAATAATCTCCTTAATTTCTTTGTATTTAAGCATTTAAACAAATCTAGGTTTCAGCTACAGAATAAACCTAATTAACCGTAATCAATAATAATACACTAAAAATTAACATAACTAATAATCACAAAACGTAATGTGTGTGAATAGTTCATCATGTTAAAGGTTAATTGGTCACATGATTTGGATCGCTTAATTGTCTAAAAAAAAAAAAGAATTCAGCATGGTCTACTGGTACAACATAAGAATAGTAATTGACAGGCACGCTTTTTATCCTAATTACTTAGTTTTATATCAATGCAATTTTTTACGTAATTTGTAATATTATGTTTTTGTTTAACCGGAACAAAACAACTACATATAACCATTGAGTAATAATTTAAGAAGAGGCGCAACTAGTGTGTTAAAAATCGTACTGTAGTTTTATCTCTCTTGTTTCTCTTTTTTTTTACCCGTCTGTACCCCCTCTTTTCATAAACTAATAGACTAAGACCTGCTGCCATCTGCAAAATCGTGGTTTCTATTTTGCAAACTTACTTATTTCTTATGAAGTACCAGTTAGAACCTTTTGTTATATTTGTGATTACTTTACCGTTTACCTGTTCAAAACAGGTTAATATCATAAACAATAGCTTGTATTGTTACGACACAAGTCAATGTCAAATAAACTTAAACAATATCATGCTTTATATTTAAGAAAACAAAAAAATATGTATATTCAAATATTTATTTATTTTTGTAAAAATATAAATCGAAAACATAGAAATAACTAAAACAATGCAAATTAAATTAAAAAGAAAATTGTTATGGGGATTTATTTATTATTCGTCAATTTTAAAATTATTCAAATTACCAGTCCACCAATAATAAATTATAAAACTTATAAAAGTTAAGATTACAAAAAAGTTTTTAACTTACATTTTTTCGAACAATCTCAAATCTAAAAATTTGTAACTAGATAATTAAAAAATGTAAGTTTTACAAAATGTTAAATGTTAATTATTTTAAAAAAGGAAGATGGTGCAATTTAGAAACAAATATAAAAAAATTTAAGTTTAAAATCGTAATTGAAATTGGTTTGCTAGTTCAACAAAAAATTATTTGATATTTTAATATAAATGAACTGTAGTAATTGAAGAATTCCCAGTGAGCAAATTGCAGCTAAAACCGGGTTTTTATAACTACTTTAGCTTTTAAAGTTACTCTTTAGAACACTTTTAAATGGTTTGTGAAAAAACTAAAGCCTCCATGAAGCGTTTAAGTAGCTAAAAATTCCTCAGTTATGTTGATACAGCTCTTTGTGGTACTAGCAAAGTTTTAAAGAAGCTCTAAAGGAACTGTAAACCACCTTTCAGAAACAACTATACAGCTTAAATAGCTTTATTTTTACTACCTTTAAGTAGCTTAAAAATTAAATAAATATTTCGTTAGAAAAAGAAATCTTGAAATCGTTACCTTTACTTAATTTCTTAAAAAAATTGAGAAAAGTGATAAAGGAGAACCCATTGAAAAACCTAGATTTTGTTTAAAAAATTGATTATCAAATTTATCACTTATTTTTACTGAAATCTTCTTAAACAATTTAGAAAGTAAATATATTTCTGAACACCAAATTTTCTTACAAAAAATAATATTTTGGAAAAGATATGTTGATGACATTTTTTGTTGTTATTAGTGGACTGGTAATTTAAATAATTTTAAATTAAAATTAATGTTAAGTTTCTGAAAGAATAATTGACCAATTAATCCTTTAAAAGGATTTTTGACGGAGAATCCATTTGTATCACTATGTTGCTTAGTTTAGTCAAAACTTAACGGCTTGACGAATTTGAGAACACACTGTGGTCGTTCCGATATCTTCAAAATATTATAGGACGTATCTTCAACTATAAAACATATATTAAAAAAATTACGTATTATTGCTTGTCTACTTATACCTTCGTTTAGTGAACTGGAGCTGTAGAAAGAATAAATTTATTCGTCTTCACGATCGTCATCAATAAATAACAATCGACGTTTTCTTCCATATGTTTGAGAAACTACTACATTTGAGTATCTTAGGTTGATGTTCATATCAACAATTACAGCTTCTGTAAAAATTATACTAAATAAGCCCAAAAGTAAAAAATTAAGTTGTTAGTATTTTAAAAATAAAGTTTTGAAAATGCAATTAGTAATTAGTATTTTCAAAATTTTTGCGATTTTTAAACAATTGTAAAAATATTTTATGTATTGTTGGTTGTATTGAAGTGCTTTCAGCATGCTAAAATAAACATAAAAAATTTTGTTTATAATTTTTTATTTTTAAAAAACTAAGTATTTATTAGACAGGTGCTACAGAAATGCTGCCCTAACATTTACAAAAACGATATTTTTATTCGACATGCCAACATCAACAAAAAACATTTAAAGCAATGGCCAGAGCGATTATGCAATTACGATGAATCGATCATTATGCAAAATAATGATCGCGATATCGAGCGTCTGTACAATAACGATCGCAATCATTGATCGCTTATAAAATAACAATTGCGGTTGTGGAAAAGAAATTAATACTTTTAATTATCGCATAAACAAATAAGACTAATATAACACGATTTTACCTATAATATTTACTTTAATAAATGTATAATAAACTTTAAGTATGCAGGTAGTTCACGGAAAATCGTAAAATTTTATGTAAGTAGGTAAATAACCCCTTTGCTCTTTTCCTCGTAAGAATAAAAAAGTAACATGAATTTAAACATTGAATTATATTTTTTTTGTTTACAGAAATTTAACAATGCATTCTTTTCAAAGAGAATTAGAAAACTCTTCTAGGAAAGAACGTTTGTAAAATTTGTGTCACACATTCAGCATTTAGGGAAAAACCTAGCTTTAGATAAACACCAAGGTAAATCATAAAAACACAGGAAGTTAAAAACAATAAGCATTAACTACAAATGACAATACGTATTTGAAAATAATTGCAAATTTATTTTTAATACATAAATCTTATGTTTGAGACAAATATCAACACGAGTTATGACCAATTACTCAACAATCTTTTCAGGGTCAATTTCAAATAGAAACATTTAATTTACGAAAGAACGACACTTATTTTTTAATATGTTGTTTATTAATGCTTTAAACTATTTGTTCGTAAGTTTGCATCAGAATTCAAATAGCACGTCATGTCGAAAAAAAAACATCACAGTAGTATCTATTTTCTGTGAATTTTTGTAAATATGTATTTTTTTTAAATCTAAATATGAATAAATTTTAATTAATTTATTGTTTAGAAACAATATTAAAAAATACTCCAAACGTTATTGTATCCCGGAAAACGAAAATCGAATGTTTATGG
This sequence comes from Aquatica leii, assembly GCA_035610365.1. Taxonomy (NCBI): domain Eukaryota; kingdom Metazoa; phylum Arthropoda; class Insecta; order Coleoptera; family Lampyridae; genus Aquatica; species Aquatica leii. Next base: position 214,556,734 of record CM069432.1, on the reverse strand, counting down.
CTAGATTTATGACTAACTTTACACGAGCGACTTTTTAGCAACAGTCGATTACTAATTAATTCTAAATACCATGATTGCGATCATTGATCGTAGAAAATAATAGCGATCTCAGCTACTGATTTACAGTAATTATTTTAAGTTATTGTACAATTAAGTGCAACAAGAAGAAGAAGAATCCGGACAAGGAGATTCTCCGATGCTAATTTAAACCATTTTTAAACGTTTGGTAGAAAAAAAAATTTAAAAATAATTACCTGATTGAAGGTGTAGAACAAGAACTGCAGTGTGTTTAAAATTTCCTTTTGTTGTTATACATTATCTACGAAGATGCTTCTCACAAATCTTCTTTTGTTTTAAATCTTCCAAGTCCATTGTGGCAATGTTTATATTTCCACAGTTTTCCTAACATTCTTTAGCACACGCACTTTATCACTAATAAAAACTTAAGAAAACTAGTACCTTTGTTTCCGGTATTATTATTTTAACAATTAATATAAACACAACCGTGATCTGTAACTTTTCCCATTTTAAAAATAAATCAATAATATATTTACACTTAAACTAAACAAAAGTTCAAACAAACATTACTACTACCAGAATTTCAAAAATCGTATCGCAATGTTAACCCAAGAAAAACTTTCAATTCAATTCCGAAGTTTACAAGTCGACAGACACGCAAGAACTGAAAAATCTCGATCCAATACGAACGTGGCGACCTCTATATCTCGATCCAAGCAGTCGATACGATATCGCCCCTTAAGTTGCATTTCTTCTTACATTTATTATTCAATGATATAACAAATTATGTTTATTTACTTTCTAGTTGTCATATCAAAAGATACTTAACCCACAATATCAGCTCACGGCGTGATAACTGCTAAGATATGTACCAATAATATAGACTCTGCAAGTGGACTATACAAACAAGTTATTAAACGTTCAAACAAAACTTGCATAAGTTTTTATATTTGTGACACACATTTAATACAGATAATTACTTTTGCGTAAAATATTTAGATAATATTTACCTATTACCGAATTATGCAAAATTATTATGTAATAGAAACATATCAATTGCAGAGTAGTAATCGGCAGACATATTTGTATATAAAACATTGAGACATGTTTTTATTTAAATTTCAGATACTCCATAAACTAATGTAATCATAGGAAACCGCATTGAGAAGAGGGCGTTAGATGATATGAAAGTAAAAGTTTATTAATTGATATGTAAATGGCTACAGAAATAGAAACGTTGAAAACTGATTTTTTCTTGGGGCGATTTTATTTAAAATTTATTAGAATTGCGTGGGTACAAAATCAGCTTTCAACGTCAATAACCATTTACATACTATTATTCATCCATAATAAATTTATACTATGAGATGACTCTACCATCGTATTTCACTTATTTTTATTTATTAACTTTTTTTTAAATTTAGATTTATTGGCGTAAATTGGGTATAATAAGCAGTTATTCCACGACTCTAAAAAACTAATTGCATAAGTATGAAGAATTCGAATATTTTGCGACTTAATGCTTTGTAAGTTTGGTTAACTCTTCCTTAAATCAATCCTGGTTCCGTAAATCCGTGTAAACCGACTAACAAAAACCTACTTTTGTTTCAAACCCTGCTACTTTCCGATTTTTGCATTTATTTTTCTGTTATGTGTAAGAATTCCTGTCACGTCAAAACGTTCTCGCTCAGTGTTGACCACACGCTTCTGCCTTATCTAATGTTATTCGCAACCATCAAACGTCAGTCATGTAAAAATTGACAAATTGCATGCGCCAGGTTGGTGTAGGATTTGTTAAACGTAAATACTCGTTAGTTTTAAAGACACATGTCCAACCCTAAACTTAGTTGAGTTTAACGCATTGGTAATTTAACTTAGAATCTTTTAATACTTTTGACACCGGAATAAATAATTCCAGTCAATAATGAATTCCACCGTGTTTCGTTTGTGTAAGGTATTGTTGTTAATCGATATTAGTGGTCAACTCCCCGTAAATTTGTAATTAAACCCAATTAACTTGATAGCAACATACGTGCGTTACCTGAAAGCTTTAAGTAATAACCAAAATTACCAATCGTTACTAACATAACACCTAAAGAATTTTCCAGCACTCTTAAAATGGAATTTCCTTATTTGTTCAGTGTATATGTTAATTAACTTAATTATTAGCATTGTTTTTGACGCGAATTTTGTTATGTGCATACATTTCATAATGTAATACCCTGTATATCCATTACCTTAAAGTTTGAATTCTTTATACGACTCCCTCTAGGGAGTTTAGTTTTACTTCATTTCCTCTCAAGACGTCAAACCGTCAACTACTTAAAATTGTGCTTGTGGTGAAAATGAAATTATAATTTGAAAACGCATTTCTAGCAGGTTATTCATCACAGGGTAAGCTTTTCGTATTAGTTTTTAGAATTCTTTGGTAATTTTTTTCTTAATTTGATAGCACAACCCGTCACGTTTTAGCTGCATGTTTTGATGTATTATCGACCAATAAGAAATTAATATTGACAAATACTTTCATGGATCGATTATAATTCGTAAAAGCCTACGTTTAAACTAAAAACGAAGTCTCGACAAAGCTTTTCTCCAAGATACTACTTCTTATGCGTCAGTCGATTGCGATTTCAACTTTTACTTAATGTGTGCAACAGCATTCAATAATCGGGTTTTTAAGTCTAGTTTCTTTTAGCACTAATTAACAATTTTGTAGATTTTTGCTTTCGTGAGTCATTGTGTTGACACGATTTGCTATTCATATATTTTCCAGATCGACTCAACGAGGAAAACGTTTTCTTTTGACAAGTACTGGATTGTGGGTAAGTTTTATTTATTTACATTTGTGTCAAAAAGGTTTCTCGCGGAATTTTGCTTGTTTTAACTTACGTAATTACAATAATTGTTTCAATACCATTGAGGTATTTTTATTAATTATTTTGTGCATTGCATGCTGTAAACCATAAATATTTTTCACGTAATTTTTCTTCACGATTGCCAACCTATGGGCAAACCTATGTATTGTGTGTTGCCAATACTTTCGGCATACTACAAACTTTCTTGCGCTCCTTGTTAATAATCTACGTTATTAAATTAAATAATACATATTTATCTTTTCCTTTTTTGGTTACACGAAAACCAGTGGAACAAAGATTACGGATCTAATTTTGTTACAAGCTTGGGCCTTCTGTCATGATCAAAAAGTTTTACTTAGAAAGATTTGGCGCCCTTTAAATGTAATTTTTGTGAACTATTTCCGACTAGTGTGAGTTGGCCGTGCAAGATTTGTAAGACCTATAGCTTGTAACAATTTCTGACACGCTATTTACACTTAATCAGACTTTCACTTAAGAAAATTAATTTTGTTTTTTTAAGTAGATTAAATTGTACCGCATCGGCTTAACCACAATTCCATTTGATGCGTGAGCCGCATTTAACCGAATCCCAAAATTAATACATTAACAGTAAATAAGTTTTTAGTTATATACTAAGCGTAATAAAACAACCCGAACTGTACAATTTATTGTAACAAATACATTTTAATGTATAGAATAAATTTATGTTAATTGTGTTTGAATTAACAACGTTTTAAATCCAACGCCAACGACTTAAGCTACCGGGGATCGTTACAAATTCTATCGTGTAATCAAATTTCTTATTTGGACCTTTTTTTTTTTTAATAAATGAATTGAGATAAATATTAAAACCCGAAAAGATTACATAAAACATGAACATCATAATAAACTCTAATTAAAACCTTAAGTATGATTATAAGTGACTTTCGGCTTAGACCGCGTCATAGTTAAACACGTGGTTAAATATAAACATAACAACCGCAAAAGCTTAATATTTTATAAAACCGTAAATAATTAAAAAAACGTAGTTAAAAATTTAAACATACCGAAAGTCAAGTACGTAAGGATTAAAATTTGCCTTACTTAGCTGAAGTTGCGCGATTGAATTTTCGGTGTTTAACATCTGATTAATACGATTACGTAACATTGCGTAATTTTTTAAATGCGCATAAAAGTCAAATTCTCCATAATTTCACTCTGATTTTTAGTAAGTATAAATCATTAACCAGAATCTTGTAACCATAAACTAATGTATGATCTTTAAATTAGCTACAATCCAAATCAAATTACTCTGAACGTCACATATTGAATAATTATTGATTTTGTAGACCATAACAGATCATAAAAAAATTACGAAAATTTTTCGGAAAAGCGACGTTGTGACCTACATCAAACGTTTATGATAAATCGTAATTGTATTCTTGCATTCCCAAAATCAAATTCAAAAAACATAATTGTACGTACGTATTCAAACAATGCAATTTTTGCAACTAAAAACGGAATTACGTACAAAAAGAAGCATCTATAAATCAGAAACGTAATTATATAGAAAAGACGTCGTATAAAAAAAACTAAAATGCAAATACCAAGGTTACATAAAGCAAAAAGAACAAAAAAAACTTAATCATGGCCAAGTATGGGTTTTCTACAGTAACGACGATTGCATAATATCAAATCAATAAAAAAAGCAAATAATCACTTAACTTCAAAGGTCATACCATTCTTTAAATTTATATGTGACTAGCGGCACCTGAACGAAAACGTCCTTTCTCGGCGAGTCGCCGTCAAAAGATGGATGATGACTTAAGAGGGCCGTTTATATACTGTGTTTCTGTTATAAATATACCGTGGCGCTGCTATCGCTTTAATATAATGTTTAATACGCTAACAAAAATCAAAACACTAGATGGTTATAAACAAGCAGAAAACTTTTTGCTACTTTTATTACACACCTTTGTGCTAGTATTCGGTAGATGGCATCACCTCAGGTTACTAACACTTGACTAATACAATCAATCCAGTGATATAATATATGCTGATTATCAAAACTATAAAACACAATAATATTTTTTTATAAAATTGTTATAAAATGAATAGACTCTTTGTAAATTTGAGTAAATCGCTAGTAATATAACACGTGTTGTAACCGTAGTATTGATAAGAACAAGTAAAACACTTCCAAACCAATTTGTCCCTGAAATCGTAAGAGCTTAAATTGGAAGTGGTAAAACATGCATCGATCCTTTTTACATAATAGAAAAAATTAAGAAAAAGAACAGAAAAAATATACTCAAGAACATGGATCAGTTGCAATAAATAATTTGTTTAATTTAATTGATAAATTATCAAGTTTTTACCATAAAAATTTAGTTGTGCAATATGTGTGTGAAAAATGAAGTGTAAATATCCTAGAGGATATAAACCCAAAAACTGATCAAAACAGTCCACTATTTGTGGAAAAAAAATCTGCTTGAAATTCGAATAGCATATATTTATAATTTTTTTTAATTTTTTTATTGACTGGCTTCTCTGTCACTGAAACAATGGATTTTCTTTAAAGTTTGAATAAGTTTTTTTTAATGTAATTAAAGAAAATTTTTTGAAATGGGAAAAACGATACTGTATAGTGACAAGTTTTTGTTTCAGGTGATCTGTTTTCTTCAAAATAAATTACAAAAAAATCTTTATTATCTATCGAATGAAAAGATTTGTACTTCATCTTGTATCATGAATGAATAATTTTCTGAAAAATCAACTAATGTTATACACACTCTGTAAGTATCCTCTTTTAAATTTTCTTACGTAAATTTTTACTTTAAAGAAACGTCCTGTACACACACTAAGAATACTATAACAAGACGACGAATACAGACATTTGAAATAAAAGCTAAGAACAAAAGATCCCGTGAGTCTCATATTTTTATGTCGCAGTAGACACGTTTACATTGTGACCTGAAAACCCCGATTTTTTCTAATTTAAAAATTTCAAACATATTTTATGCACAAAGATTAGACTATTTGGGTCGGTTTGTTTAGTTAATTTCTTCTAGGGTGTTCACTTCATTTTTGAGTAACATTAGGTGGTAACATTAAATAACCGAGACACTGGAGTCAGTTAAAACTCACGGAAATGAGTTTAAAAAAAACGTATTTTTAGCAGCATGTCATTATTGGGCGGAATTGACTAAGTGAAGTTTTGTTATGCGCATAAAAACTATCATAGTAAGTAAATGGCGTGTAATTCAAACAAGTTTTGATGAGTGAAATACGATGGCGAACATTGTTACCTTACAATGTTTATACGTTGTGATTTTAACCCGCGGTTTATTCAAAACTTATTTGAATTACGCGTGTATAAAATCAGTTTTGAACGTTTCCATCTCTATAGCCATGTACTTACTACTATTCATGCATACTAAATTTATACTATGAGATCGCTCTACCATCCTATTTCTCTCATCATAAAAACTATCATCTTTTCCTTTTAAAATTCCGTTTTGGATGTACGGTTATCTCTAATAGAAAAAAAATTACAGCTAAAGAGAGTAAAGCAGAAAAATTACGTTTCACTTCAGTCAAGCGAGAACGGAAGGTTATAAAAATTAATTAGGTGTAAATTTGGAAGATTTCCTCAAAGCTCCTTCACAATCTAAAATTAACCGGCTTTGCAATTAGACAATTTCATATGAAATGTCTCATGCAATATTCGACAAAACACATTGAAACCAGATTAAATAATACACATGTAGTTATAAACAAGCAAATACAAGTACGATTATATTAAGTGATCTATGGTAGCGATTATTTTCCATGATCGATGACAGCAATCGCGATCATTCTATTGTGAATGATCAGAAATCACAGTAATCGAGTATAGCGCAAAAATCGATCATTCTTTGTTATCGTATTTTATACATTCTTAAAATATAATTTAAAAAAAGTATTTTCAAGAAGAAATTACTATAAGATATTCGCAGTAAATAATATGTCAATGAACAAGCATTAAATTTACAATTACAAGGAAATTTAATTTTAAAAAACATTACAGTTTTTGTATTTTTTAAATTCTGTTGGAAGATAATGCATACGTTGCTAAACTTCTGTAATACAACTGAAAAAATATGTAACTTAAACCTCAAATGCGAATATTTTTGTATTACAAAATCAGTAGTAGTTTTAAATTCTTACAAAAAAAAGCTGAGATCAAAAGGCTTTATAACAATATCTTACTTAAACACAATTTTACAATTTTCTTTAAACAATTATCTCCATACCTTAAAAAACATTTCAGTAAAGTAAATATTTCAGGTAAAATTCGTTACGGCAGTTATTTTATAAGTGATCTATCCTCGCGATCAGTATTTTGTATATGATCGATTGATCGACAACCGATAATGTATTTAAAGAAGTATTGTATAAATAAATCATAAAATAGAAGTTGTTTATTCAAAATATTATGTATTTTTATCACCTCACACATATTATTAAGAAAATTGTTTCTTTTATCAGTACAATATCAAGTTTCCGTAAACCATGGTACATTTGTTGTACTACTATACAGTATCATGTGACATTGACATTCAATGTCACAAAATACATACCACACTCTGATACCACAAGAATGAATTTATTTTAGGCAATATTTATTATTAAACGTAGGAAACTGTAACGGATAAAAACGCAATCTTGCCCTCTAGTGAACAGTAATTGTACGAACTGTATACTATTCAGAAAAACACTATCGCCATCTAGTCACATAAAGCTATACTGTATAATTGTCAAGATTAAATCGCAAAAAACTAAACCAAATTTAGGTTAGAAATTGTTGCATTTCTCATTCCTGGAGTTATTTGAAAGAAATGTGAAATGAAACTTTAGATTTAACATTAGCTTAATGCGTTTTTGGTGTGGGAATGTTTAAATTTTAAAATAAAGACTAAAAAAATTCAATAGTTGATTAGGTTTAATGCCAAATTAAACCCAGAAAGAGAACAATACGGGAAATTTTAAACATTCATTGACCTACACTATAGTGTTTTCTATTAATATGCGTATAAAACGTTGTCTTATAAAAACGAATTTAGCAGTATTTGAGAAATAGCGGCATGTCTACAATTTACTAGGTCCGCCATCTGTCGACAATTTTAAAAAATCGGCCGGCTTGAGAAGAAGGCTACAAACGCATGTGCAATGCGTAAATGCATTGCGCAAAAAGATTTAGATACACAGCAGAAACAAAACCGTTAATTAAAAACAGAAGTATTTAATCGAAAAAATGTGTTAGTTAAATCATAAATTAAAATGTCTTCTATCATCTGTAATCAAGTTTAAGGTAAACAGTTACAATTATAGTTAGACACCATAAAGCATATAAAGACGTCTGAATCATTAATTTCAAATTTAATATTCAAACGTGTTCCTCTTCTAATCCCAAAACTCATCAATACAACCCTAATCGTGATTAGCCCTGTCCGCCGCTTTATTTTCAACCATTTTTATTTTCTAACCAAATTAGATTTTTTAGTTTTCTTTTTCATCATGAACAAAATCTTGCTCAAAACCAGCATATAAAATTATAAATGGTTTTCAATTCTGTTGTTAAACTATCAAGAAATGCCTGTCGTTTTCTTGTATACTTTCGTAGACACATTTTTTGTTTCCGGCCTTCATGTAAGCAACTTTCATCTATATAAAACAAACTTATTTGGAGAACCGTAGGTGAACCGTCTCAATAGTGGGGACTAGCAATAGTTTCTGTAGGTTTGTATTCTTTATGATACATCGTTGATTTTGCAATTACTATAAAAAAAACTTACAAGTTATAACCTTCAATTTACACCATGTACAAATCAAACCTTTTTGGTGGCAAATTACCATTACCAATCCACTGGTAGTTGGCATTGCGTAATCTATAATATGATATAGTAAAGTGGGCATGAACCTTCGACTGCAGAAAACGAAAACAAACTAGGTGCTTTTTGATATTAATTTTAAGTTTTCATTCTTAATTCAAATGTCAAATCTGTCAAATAAGTGAGATGAAATGAAATGAAGATAAATATAAAAAAATTTATGCAATTTTAAAATTATTTATTTTCTATTAAATCTGTTAAGAATGGGGTAAAATAGAAAAAATAGTATAAGAAATTCGTGGCTTATGGCCTATTATCGCACTTGTCCATTGTAAACGACGCGTGCGATAATAGCGTTCCATAAGCCACTAATTTCTTAATCTACTATTATAAAACTATAAAAGTAAGTATATTTATTGCAGTTTTTGCGTTTTTCATACACAAATAAAATTTAACACGCTTGAAAAAAATACTTTGTTTTGCATACACTGCAATCAAATAGACTAAATACAAAAATACTGTGTTTTATTGCTAATAAGATAATATACTGTTTTAAGGTCTAAGCTACAATTAAGTTTCTTAAAGCAATAGTATTATAATTAAATACGTTTTTACAACAATTAATGCTATGCAATAATTGAATTAAAATATTATATAATTTTAGAAACTTTATCAGTATATCAAACAATAAATGCTTAATACTGGTAATTATAGCAAAAATTAATATACACGTTGTATCAAATTGTTTATTATTTATACAACACTACTGGGAAAACAGTGTAATGGATATAACCGCATCTGCAGAACGCAAAACAGACGGTTATATATCGAATTATTTAACACAATCAACCTAAATTATTGTTGTAAACGTATCTCCATAAAATGCTTTTTTAAAGTTACATAATAAATTTACCTATAAAACATTTTAGCAATTAAGACAACATTCGTAAAAGTTTGTTGTAATTTAATAAATATATAATATAATAAATATTAAAACTTTTGCCTTATTACAATAGTTTTTAATGTACGTTTAATTACATACAGTAACATTAATCCGTAATATTATGCAACATGAATATGGAGCTATAATTAAATATTCATTTCTTAGACGTTATTAATTCTTTACATGAAATTAGTTTGACCTACTTTTAAGTGTAATTACCAAATTGATATACTATTAGCACTAGACGTTTTGTGTATTTATTATAAAAGTGTTAGCATTTAATTAAAACTTAAAGAAGAGACGACTGAAAATGCAAAATTTAAAACAAAAGTTGAAAATAAATTATAAATTAATTTAAAAGTAGGCATTTTCAAATCTAAAATTTATGCAATAATATATAATTTTAATATAACAAATATTATTTTATTTAAAAAAGATACATTAATTAACTTCCGCTAAAAATAAACAATATGCACACAGTTAAAGTGTATTATAGGTAAGTGCACAGTGCTAAATAAACGATGTAAATATTTAAATACTACAAATGACTTCATCAAAATGTATAGAATTAGTAAAGGTTATCAATAAACAAGTAACACATAGAATTAAATGTTTTTTTTCATTTTTCAAAGTATAATAATTTTACTTTCAAAAATGTTTAATGAAATTCAACACACATTACCATTAGTACTGATTAATGCTGTAACTGCTGTAGAAACAATTGTGTTGTAATTACATTTAAAAAACAAACATTATAAACAAGTTTTACTATTTTACATATTACAAATTGTTCGTATTTTACACATCAAAACTTTTTATAACTTGTTTCAAACGTAAGAAATTTCTTTCTAAACTATAACTATTAAATAGGTATGAGCAAATTTTTTTTAGGTATTTATGTTGTAACAGTTTTAATATTAATATTAATATTAAAAGTATACAGAAAAACCAGGGACGATATTAACTTTAACATAAAAATTTTTATAACCGCAAATTTCAAAACTTTGTTTAAATAAATTGCCATATAAAATCCTTAGCTGAAAACTACAAAAGTTTATTTGGGTACTGCAAAAATCGCTATTAGAAACCGCTTTCTTGTGCATTTGAATTTGTTAACACTACTATAAGCAATTTATAAAATCACATAAAACAGACTTGACGTAAGAAATGCCTTCTTTTAATTTATGTTAAAGTTATTCAGTGTGATTGTAAAAACCGTTAACGTGTTTTAAAGAACAAAACGATTGTTCACTAATTTTTGGTAGCACCTTGCGTTTTTTAAGCCGCTATTTGTTTAAACAAAACTTTTAAATTTGCAGTTATAAAACTTATGATACTAAGTGATATTCTAATAGTTTTCTCTATATCGACATAATAATTAGCAATTCTTACACTAAAATTCATGTAAAAATTAACAAATTTTAGTAATGCTAGGTTTTTCAAAGTTGGTATTTCTGCATCGAAAGTTTGACGTTACTTGAAAAAAAAATCAAAATTAATGTAACTTAACAATTGAAATTCAAATGTTGATGCCAAGATAAAACACACTTATTTACTTATAAAGGTATAAAGCGATAATTTTGTATGAGATTTTAAGTTAACACATAAGTTTCAATATGTCAAAGTGTATAAGTATAGCCAATTCAATAAAATACAAAGGTTTCTCATGTTGTTTTAAAATTAAAATTATAAAGGAAATATTAAAATTAAATAAAATAGAGAAAATAGTATAAAACACACGTCATAGAATACGTTTCAACCATTCTACCGTTTCATAAACGGGCCGCTGCGCGGCCTGTGTATGAAACTTGGATTGAAACGCGTTCATTCTGTAACTTGTTTATTTTATATGCTATTCCATGTACTACTATTCGAAATAGTTTTTGGTATAGAAAATAACGTATGCTACAATTTTAAAAAATTAGTGTTAGCTGTAGAATAAAACGCAATACACAATTTTACTAACCAATAAAAAACTTATAAGACATTTACAGAAACTTAGTTTCATTTGGTTTTTAAAAACTTTTTTGTTTTATTACAATAAAAAAAAGTTTTTTTCTAATGTTTTAATTAAATTATGTGAATTATTTACAAAATATTTATAATTTACATAGAAATTACACTTTAATTAATTTTATAAATTTTGATGTAGTCTTGTTTTTTATAATTTTTTATTTGTTTTTCAATCACATATGGTGTTAGATGTTATTTTATAAATGACAAAATTATTATTTTTACTTAAAAGTAACGGTTGCACTGGTTTATACGCCGCTACTGATTGTCACATTATTTTGCAGGTGAGGATAAACGCGATACAGCAAATATCGGCCATTTTACTCACTCCTAATCTTTAAAAAACCGTTTCAAACATTTTGTGTTATTTTACGACATCGGGTGTGCTGGGAAAAACGTATTCCAGGTTTTAGTCGGATTCGGAGATTACGCAAATTTTGTGGAGTTGTCCCAAGTGTAGTACTGTCTCAAGAAACTAATTTATAAGTCTACGCATTGAGTCGTAGATTCTACAGTATTTTTAAACTCGGATTCTATTCTGGATTTGACTCACAAGCAACGCATTCTCTTGAGCTTTATATCTGCAAGTGTTTGTGATGACGAGCGTCCATGTGTTAAAGATAATTAACAATTTTGAATTCTTTGTTCAAGGAGGGCCATAAAAAACTACTCAGTTTTTCTTTCTGGCGACGTTTCTTCGTTTTCTTCAGGCCACTGCAAATTTATTATAGTAAGTACTACAACTACCTGATCAAATAAGTTATACAGTAATTACAGATGTAAGCAAAACAACACTTAACGTAAAAACTTACATAGAAAATTTGAGCAATTACTCCAAGTTTCACAAACATGAACACGACCTAAGAGTAATCAACAAAAATGGTACTATTAACAGTCAATAATTAAAATCAATAATTAAGTATCAATAATAAATGACAATTACAATTAAAAATGGAGAAGAAACACTATGATATGTATAATTTATTGCAAGGTAACCTGTTATCAAAAATAGATTTTAAAATGGAAAATAACCGCGAGAAACAACTAACGAATTTTCGTAATTTTAGAAATTACGATATTATTAATACTACTTAAAATATTAGTGTCCGTATTAAAATTAATATTATTTTTGTGTACGTTCATAAAAATCATTTCAGAAACTAATCTTTTCTTGTAATTATTCTCCACATCTAAAATTGTAGGATTGTTAAATTCAAAATTATGTAATGTGTCGATGTGATGTACAGACAACGCTGTTTCTCCTTTTTTAGTTTTACAGTCGGATTTATGGTTGTTTATACGAACGTAATTGCTAACAACTAACTGGATTGGGTTTGAAGATTTAGATTGTAAGCTTTGTGGTGCTAAATTATAAAACAAGTTAAAAGAGCGTCAAAACAATTAGAAACCAGAATGGTAGACACAGTTTAAATCTATCTAACACTGAAATAGAATAAATGACAAAACACTGGTTATAACGAAAGATATATTTCTTTTAATAATGGAAGTAGAAAAGGTTAAAAGACGTAAGCATTGCAGAATATATAAATATCAGCGTTGATACAACTTCTGGAGGCAACACTTTACACATATAGTTATCGTAGTACATATAATATAACAAAATGAAGGAATACGTAATTTTGGAGGTAAACGTTGATTGAATGCAAAACTAGTCGTTTCGTACCCGTCGCAAATTGCATTTAGCCTAAATTGAACCAGTAGATGCAAAAATATGCATGAGTTAATTATGATATCTAAGTTGCACGTGTTTTACGTTTAACAAATACACAAATTAATGACAAGTAAAAAAAAGGTATTTATCTGTATGCTTCAATCATACCCTAAAAAATCTAAGAAAAGTTAAGTAAATTAGATATATGATGGTATCACAAATAAATTGCTTGTCAACAAACAATAAATCGTAATCATATGCGTCAAGCATCTGAGTGGTTTTTACTATTCTTATTTTAGATGTGCACCCAAGGTTTTTCAAACATCACTCAAAGTACAACTACGACTTACTCCCCAGATTGTTTTGGAAGTGGCTTAATTAACCAGGATCCTTTTTTGAACGTGCTTCTAATTATAGTCTACAGCGGGAAGTAGCGGATTAACATGAATCACTCCGAATTGGCCCAACACGTGGCGGTATCATAAATTATAATTTGATAATTAAGAGAAAATTAATGTACATTACAAAAACGTGAGTTTATGTTTATCCCAGGAAGGCTTTTACAAAAGAAGCGACAATAATGCACCTATTTATAACACAAATTATTGTGAAAATTTAGAAATCAAAACTTTGCTAAGCGCTACGTTAGGCCATATATGTAAAGCGGAACACACCCAGTGAAAAAATAGTTTTTCTGCCTTGAAAAAATTCTAGCTTCACTTTACGACGCAAATCGGTCAATGTAGCGAAAAGTGGGCAAAACTTATGCAAGACAAAAATCACGCCAAGACACTTTCAACGTAACTAGTGCGACAGTAAATGTACTGTACTAGGATCAGTTCTTATGCCATTTTCTTTAGAAGACAAAGCGAAAACGCTTAACACCTTGATTATTTATAAAGTTTCACAACATATGATTTTAGGCGTCGACTTCTGGAAAGCTATGAACTTCATACCTAACTTTAGGAATAGACTTTGGTTTTTTATTGCTACTTTTCTTTTGGTTAATACTATGTATTCGAAATCTATTAGCGCTATCTTAGAACTCCTTCCGCATCAACAACAACTTTTAAACGATGTTGTTGCAGACGCGTTCTCTAAACAATTTTCTGGCGTTGGTTTTACTTTTCTAGTGCAACACCAAATACTTACTTCGGTTGAATCAATCAAACAACGCTACTATCCTCTCCCGCTTGCGTTGCAGAAGGTTGCTAATAAGGATGTGAATTCAATGCTAAGTATGGGTGTTGTAAAACCGTCGAGTAGTTTGTGGTCTAATCCTATTGTTTTAGTAAACAAAGTTCTGTTGGTTAAAGTTTCTTTGGTAATTAGAAGTAATATTCCGCTTCATGCAATTTTTGAGTTACATGCGGTCGATTCTAGTTAGCGAACCAAGAACGCCTCTTTCATTTACGTTTCTACTTGAATTAGGTGTTATTGTATTTAAGTTGGTTTTAAATTCTAGTGTTTAATCCTTGAAATATGCCTAAACTTACGCCGTTTTTTAATTTTTTTGTCGTCTCCAGGTTTGCTGGGGGAAACTGTTACATGTTGTTTTGGAAATGACAAATATAATATTTTTAATTAAAATTAACGGCGGCACTGGTTTACACGCCACTACTGATTGTCAAATCATCTTACAGGTGAGGATCAACGCAGTACAACAAATATAGATCATTTTACTCGTTTTTTGTCTTTGCAAAACCGTTGCAAACGTTCGTGTATCTGTGCGTTATTTTATATCGGATTTGCTGAAAAAACGTATCCTAGGTATTTGCTGGATTCGGCGATTGGGTTAATTACGCGACGCGACGTTCAACGAGTTTTGCGGGATTGTCGCGCAATAGCAGGGCTATTCTGGGATATGTAACCTGTGGAGTAGATTGTTAATTTACTTCTGTAACTAATCACTCAACTTTATGCACATTACTTAGTATAACCTATACCTTCTCGCATTTATATTAATTACTTTAATTATGTCAGTCTTGTACGTACTACTTCTTAGTATCGTATTATTTTGTTTTTATGTAATCGTTTTCAATTGTATTCACTAACCGTCAGCTTTTAGCGTAAAACTTTTTATGTAACTATAACGTGGATCATACTGACTCAAATTTACTTTCAGTCGCAAACTTTATAGCATCTATAAACGTAGGTATTGTTGTAGAGTACGTTGACGTGACTTTTTTTTGATCATTTGAACGCAGTCATAACCAAACCCAGAATAACATTAACCGTCGACATAAGCTTATATACCAAGCATATTTTTGTTCTTAAATCAAATAGAAAAGAATACTGATGACAAAGAATTGTCGAAAAGGTCTACATCGATATTATAGCTGTGGTATTATTTAGTCGGCCAAACTATAATCGGTATTTAATTGTTATTGGTCTACCTCTTTCTTTTTATTTTAACGTTAAATCTCTCTTGTTTGAAATAAATATATTATTGTTAAAATCTGTGTTTTGCCAATTGTTTCTTTCAGTAAATGATAGGTTTAAACAAGGTTTGTATTGGGTGTTATTTACTTGTATTGGCTCTCTTTTAATTAGCATATCGTGACTTGCGACCCTCTTCTCGAATCAAACTGAGTTAAGAAAATTTAGGTTATGGAAGCGACAAGTAAAACGCATGGTTAAAAACATATTAATACAAGTTAAACAATTGTTGATGTTAAAATTGGAAAATGGGAGATCAATCGAAAGCTCTAGAAAAATTTATTTTTAAAGGTAATAACATAACCAACGATTGAAAGTTATGAAAACAAAAATTTAATTTTTACTTGTTACCTAATATAAACAAACAAAGAAATCAGATAAAATTAAAATTGCAATTTTGTTAAATTAAAGTGATGAAGGTCTACCAATATACAACACGTTTGAATACAATGTGGACGAAGATAAAAACAAGTTAGATACCGTTATCAAGAAATTTGATCCATATTGCAGCCCTTTAAAAACATTGTGCATGAACAATTCAAATTGTTCAAAAAGGATCGATTATCAAATGAAACAATTGATCAGTTTATAAATAAATTTTAAATGAAGCAGTTGATATCCGCAAATCAATAGAACTAGTGTTACAACACAACGTGAAATTACAAAAGAAGCAAGAATGGTAAATTCGGTCAGACAAAATAAAATAAATAAAACAATAAAGGATAATAGACCTTCTACTAACACAAACTATTCAGAAAATAGCAATCAAAACAGAAGTAACGAAAGTAAAATTAATTGTAGAAATTGTGACTTGTTACTTCTAAGAGGTAGGTGTCTAGCGTTTCACAAAGTTTGTTCATTTTGCAAATTAAAAGGATATTATCGTAAGATAGGTAGAACAAAAAATCATGTTAATGAAGTGTTAGAAAATGATGAAGTGAGCATTCCAAGTTGGACTGTTTTTTCTAAACTTAAAATTTAAGTGTAAACGAATTTCAGTCTGTTAGTGCAGTTCTGTCAAGTTAAACTGGGCATAAAATTAAATTTAAAGATTAAATTTATTTAAATTGTTTGTTAATAAACATTTAGAAACTAGTTTTATTTTATATATTGAACAATAATGTGTTAATTATGGGACTTGCTGCAGCCCAAGACTATAAACTATTGCAACGAAATAATAAACAAATAGATGCAGTTCTAGAAAAAAAAATAATTAAAACACATTTTAGATGTGCATAAAAAAGTATCCACTGGGGTTGGTAAAGTTGCGGAGGAATTTAAAATTACATTACAGGAAAATGCTATTCCTAGCATATCTGAAACAAGAAAAGTACCGTTAGCCTAAAAAAAAGATGAAAATGAATCTCGACGAAATGATAGCTGAACAAATAATGGTACCAGTACTGGAACCGACTGTCTGGGTACACCAAATTGTTCTTATGCCAAAAGGTAATCAGAGTGACATACGGATATATGCATAGATCCTTTAAATTTAAATAAGTATATTGAACGTGAACAACCCAACTCAAAATACAGTGTTCTCAAAATTGACAAGGAACTGAAGTGTTTAGCAAGTTAGATGCACCATCAGCATATCTACAACTACTGTTAACTTACGAAAACTTTCGATTGTGTACGATTACTAGAAGCTACGGACGATTTTTCTACTTGCAACTTCCATACGGTCTTACTTGTGCTTCTGAAATTTTTTAAAAGTTTATGCATGATTTAATAAAGGATACTTCAGGTACAATAGTTTATTACGATGATGTATTGCTGTATAGATCAACAATTTAGGAACACAACCAAATCTTGAATTTGGTATTAGAGAAAGTAAAAAGAAGTGGATTAACTCTAAACTTGCACAACTCTGAATTTTGTTTGAGTGAAATTAATTTTCTAGTACATGAAATTAGTGATTGTGGTATCTCAAAAATGAAACCTCAACAAAACAAAAAAGAGTTGCAAATATTTCTTGGTATGGTAGTCTATCTATGTTAATTCATTCACAGTTGGTCACAGGAATTCCTCACAACATTCCAAACCTACCATGGGAAAAAACTAGAGTTGATTTTATTAGTATCGGCAGTAAAAGCTTTTTAGTTCTAATAGACTATTTTAGCAAAATTGTTATAGTAAACAAACTTTTTAATAAAACGTGTCCAAGTGTTACGGCATGTTTAAAAAACATTTTTTTTATACGGGTTTCTATCTGTTATTTTCTCCGATAACGGTCCTCCGTTTTGTACACTCAAATTTTACAATTTTGCATAAAAATATAATATTGATTTAACAACTTCTAGCCCGCACTACTCAAAAAGTAACAAACAATTCAAACTGTTATAGGTTTGTTTACAAAAGCATAACAAAACAAAAGATCCTTTTTTGACGATTCTTGATTATAATACCACGCCAAAAAGTGACTTACTGACTACATGTTACCTGTTAATAACTGTAGATAGCTATAACGGTGGTAAAGCCTTGATTTTATACTGGTTCATAATTGTTTAAATAATTTATTGCAATTAACACACGAGTATCTTTCCCTTTCTCCACCTCGTTTTTTTTTGCTGAACTGCCACTGTTTTTGTATGTTTTTCGCTTTGCACTTTTGTGTTAAACGTTTTATTGAAAACAGGTACACAATCAATGTAAACTATTTTTTATTATAAAAAACGATAAACATTTTTGACAAGTTTTTACAACTATTTTTTTATATATCATTTGTTATTCATTTTTTTTTTGAGATAACTTGTTTATTTCAACTTATTATAAACTTAGAATAATAATAAATGTAGAACTTTATAGAAAATCACTAAGTAGTACTCGTATTCATATCTTCAGTGGACTGTATTAATTATGATTAAAGTTGCTCAGAGTACGGCCTTAGAAATTGGTTTTTATTCAAAATTTATACAAAAACTGCGGCACAATAATTCATAACATGAACGATCAAAAGTGGCAAATATGTCTTAAATAAATAAACAGCTTTTAATTCAACAGCACTTGTTTCAAAAGATTATTTATTTTTTGTAGAAGGAAATCTTTTTTGCTGCACGATTCTTTTACGCCTGAGGTTTTTGTGTTTGTTTCGTCTTTCTCTTTCCACTGTGCTAGCATAATCGACACATGCTGACGGATTGTTTTTACGCTGAATTCCTTTTGCGTAACATGCAGCACACAATTTTTAATTTCGTCTCGTACGGTACACCCATTCCTAAAGAAGTTTCGTGAAACGACTTCCCGGAGAAGAATTATATCGCTTTCGAAGACGAAGTTTTTTTCTTGACTCATGATGCTGCAAAAAATTAGTTATTTTTTACCAAATCAAAAAAAACGGATGTTAGGACTTACCTTTAAATATCTAAAATTACACACAATTATATAAACACTACTTTCTGAAAATATAATTATTTCTCTTCTTAAAAATACAATATCTCTCAGAACTCCGAATGGTTTGACATTACATATGTCAAAATAAGGGTGCCTATATTAAAGTATTTCTGTCTGTATTTAATTATAATAAAGTAAAAAAATTTAAGCAATAATATCTGCGCATGCGCTTATGTCAAACAAAGGAAACTTTTATTAAAGAATCAGCAAAAATGACATTGCAATAACTCTCTAATATCTATAATTAGAAATTTTTAAAAATAAATTTTTACATTAAAAATACACATCTGTAATTTGAATAAAATCAAATCTACTAAATATTAAGAAAAATTGTTAAAAATACAAAAATAATATTATCGGAACTAAATTTTAGATAATGAATAAAAACGCAACAGCAAACATAATACAAATGAAACGTTTTTATTAAAACGTTTATTCACAGTGATTCATTTGAGATTATCAAAAAATTAATTTGCGGATGTTTAATTTGTTTTTCTTTGTGTACCGACATGCCAACAATAAGCAATAAACAAATTTTAAAAGCTTTGTGTGCATAAAACAATTAAGTTTAAACTAACTTTATAAAAACAAATTATTAGTTTTGTTATTCAATATGTACACCAGAATTTTAAATATTTAATTTCAAGGTAAACGTTTCGTTGACTTAATGCTTTAAAATCATTTTTATCGTTTTCCATAGTGTAAATAAATCAGATTTTGTCTAGATAAAAGGCAGTTCGTGTATTAAATAAATATAAATTATTTTTGAACATAATATTAAACTTACTCAACTAAATTAAAAAATATTTTGAAATTGGATATTTTTTTATTACGAATACAACACATAACGCCTTTGTTCTTACAAATTTAATTATCTATATGTATAAAAATTAGTTTTGGTCCTCGATGAAACTTTAAGAAGTTGTTCTGTGTACAGCCGTGAAAGTTTCTGACCACTCACAAAAGAAAAAAGAAAATGAAAATAGATAAAATGTTTGGTTGTAGGTAAAAAAAAATGAATGTTTGTATGTTTGTCCTCTATGTTGTTCTGCGTATGCCTTTGAAGGTTTGCGATATCTCAAAAAATTGAACAAAAAAATTAACTTTTATAGGTATAGAATATTTATAAAAATAACATGTGAGACTGCAACTTTAGTACTGCATCTCACATGAACAATTGCATGTGCTTGCTCACACGTTAAAAAACAACACCAAACAAAAAATCTAAAAATATTTTATATTTAAAAAACTTTAACAAATAGATTAAATATCTAAACACTTCCAATTTTTAAATGGTATACCGGGTATAGCTAGTAGTAAATATACATATAATAAGCTGCACAATTTTATTGAAATAGAGGAAATGCAACAAGTAAACAAACAATTAAAACAATACAATGATAAAAAATTTAAATTTAAAAATTGCAGAACTATAAAAATTTAGAAAACATAAAAAACATTTAATAATATTTTAAAAACTGAAAATAAAAAATACAAAAGTAACAGGCAGTACGGTAAACCAATTACGTTACACACGCAGTTTTGTAATTGTAATAAGTTAATAATAACTTACTAAAGTAGATAAAAATAGATGTAAGAAAACGTATTTCAATAGTTGCTTGCAAACGTCACATCTTTGATATTAAGACTGTTTTAAAAAACAAACTGAATGTAACTTAAAATTAAAATTTAAAATCCAAAAATTTGTGTGGTTTTAGATTTACAAAGTTATGCTAAACATTTTTAATGACTTATTACAGAAAAGTTAAGTTTTCTATAAAAATATGAAAATTACTAAAGACCTAAAGACAAACTTACTTTATTATTCTTGGAGAGTGAACCACTTAACCCTTTGTCCTAAAATTCTTAAGTTTATTGTGCTTCTTACAATAGTTTGCTTTATTAGTTATGTATCCGTAACCCTAAAATTCATAAGATACTATATATACAGATTTACATAACTCAACCGCCGTAAGATACATCCTTTTAAATAATGCAAACTGTTATTGTAGCTTTAAACAAAAGAACTCTTTTAATTGTTTTGGTTTAAGTTTCAACGGTTTAACCATTAAGTTTCTGGTAACATTAATAAAGTTTTCTTTTGCTACAAAAACAATTCAATATAAATATTTAAAAATATTTCTTTATAATCAATTCTTATACGTACAAGTTTAATAAAAAATATTTCAAAGGTTATACAAGAATAAATAAAAAAAAGTTTTATACTAACTTTTTTTTAGTTTTATATATTAACAAATATAACTTTTGTAATCATTTTTTTAAATTATATTATTTTAATAATCTTTTTATACTACAAACAAAATTAAGTTTAATTAAAATTTGCATAAACCTATATATAGTGTTGTATAATTAACTTTTGTCATAACTAGGTATATAAAATAAAATAAAAATGAAATGTAAATATAATTTTATTTAAAACATTTACATGCTACATATAATAAATGAGTTAGTTAACGCAAGACTTCATTTTAATCACAATAGTGCGGATGACTATTTCTAAATATAATTTGTGATAGATTTTTTTACTATCAAATTTATCAATTTTAAAATTAATTAACTAATTCTTTTTATAATCAATTGTTTAGGCGTCTGTAAATAGCATACTTTTTTTTTGTTACAATTTAACGTTCAAACTTTATTTAGCAATCATTTTTTAATCCAATTTTTTTCTTCTAATTTAGAATTTTGTTTATACAACAAATATTTAAAATGTGTGATTTAAAAACAAAATTGAGTGTAAAAAATATTTAACAAACCCAAATTTTCAATAAGAAACCTTAGGCATTTAATTCAAAACCTACAAAAACTAAAATTACATACGCCCAATCAATATCAATTAATATCATTCGACGTCAAAAATCTTTTTCCATTAGTTCCACCTTCTGAAACCATTAGTTTAATTGCAAATTTACTTACGGCTTAAAATTTTCTTAATACTGTTACAAAAGACCTATTTTTTTTACTAAAGTTCAACATTAACAACACCTTTTTTAAATTTAACAAAATTTACTTACAAAAAGAAGAATTTTTAACCTTTCAAATTTATCGTAAACTACCACTGTCAGGACTATTAATTTTTATTTTTGCCACTCCGATCACTCCGATTCAGATCATGAAGTCAGTGAGATGAGAGTTTATCAGTTTTCCCAACAACTTCTCATTTGAGTGGACGTAAGAGTTCTGTGCGTTCATCAATAAATGAAATAAAAATTTTAATTGATAAACAAACAATAAATGATAGCTCATCTGACGACGATATCCCTTTGGCTAAGATTGCTCAAATGAATACATTTATGACATATCCAGATAAAGTAAACCTGAAGGGTAAAAACGTACATAAATGGTCATCTAAATTACCACTTAGATCTAAAAGAGTAGCAGCTAGAAATATTATCAATTTTGTATCAGGCAACAAAGGAATAACAAGGGAATACTCTGCTTTAGATCAGTACTTTCTTCACTTCCTGTTGGACAATATTCTGGAAATCATTATTCAGTACACCAACAGTGAAATTGCTAGACAATCTCAAAGATATGATGCCCATAGTCACAGTAATCTATCCCAAATCACTAAAGATAAACTAAAGACTTTGTTTGGAATTTTATTATTGTCTGCAGCAAAAAAAGATAACCATTTATCTGGAAAGCACATGTTTGATAGTACCATTTCAGGCACAATTTATAGAGCGTGTATGAGTTACGATAGATTTACGTTTTTAATAAATTGCCTCAGATTTGACGTTAAGGAAACTCGACTTGAAAGGAAAGAGAACGATCCTTTCACACATATTTGCGAAATTTGGGACATTTTTATTGTCATTTGTAGAGAGTCTTACACACCTTCTTCTTACCTTACCATTGACAAGCAACTTGTTGCTTTTCGTGGGCGGTGTCCTTTAAAATGTATATACCAAATAAGCCTGCTAAGTACGGCATCAAAATTGTAATGGTATGCGATAATAAAACAAAGTGTATGGTTGATTTGGGAAAAAAACTAAAACAAATGGCTTGCCTTTGGCTAGTTTTTATGTTAAAGAACTCACAAAGACGGTCCATGAGAGCAATCGTACCATTACGATGGACAACTGGTTCTCATTCATTGACTTAACTGATGAGCTGTTGGGTGACCTATACAAATTAACCGTCATAGGAACTTTGCGGAAAAATTAAAAGGAAATTCCTCCAGAGTTGCTAAAACTGAAAAATAGACGTACAAAGACTTCTATATTTTGTTTTGATCAAAATAAAACTATAGTATCCTATATGCCAAAAAAAGGAAAAATCGTTCTCTTGCTTTCAACACTACAAGAGCAGAAATATGCCAACAGACAGGCAAACCATCAATTATAATAAATTACAATGACACAAAGGGAAGCGTAGATACGTTCGATAAAATGTGTTCAAACATGAGCTGCAGTAGAAAAACACAAAGATGGTCTTTATGTATATTTTACAATATGATAACCATGACTAGCATAAACTCATATTCATTCAATGCTATTAGAAGATGAACCAAACCACTTTCGCGTTACCAATACATGATTGACCTAAGTCATCTTCTTGCGAAACTATGGCTGGAACACAGATTATTAAACTAAAGTTTGAGACGCAATCTACGTCAAGATATACGTGATATTCTTAAAATTCAAGTGAACAATGAAAATGTCAACTCTCAAAAACAGAATCGTACAATTAGTTCTTACTGCCTGAATAAACTTAAAAGGCGGATAACCAGTACTTATTGTGCGCAGCGAGTAAACGGGCAATTTGTGGTAAACACCGTGGGAATATTTGCACTGTGTGCACAAATGACTTGTAAATATATACAGTAAAAATTCGATTCTAATTATAATTTTCGAAGATAATGCAGTTTTTTTACAAAATCGTAAAATTTACGACGCTCTAGTAATCATGGTCATTCAGAGCGCCCCAGTAATCTAGGGTTAAAGAAAATATTAAATTTTTACGACTGATTTTTGTCAGTTTACTAATGTTAGCATCGATGCTAACAAAAATGTTTTGATAGATAATAAACAGAAATTTAGTTTGGCGTTAAAAGAGGCATAATAGTTATTGATAGTTTACTTAAAAATAAATATATTTATAGCACTATTATATTTGTATATATTTAGTTCCAAGATTTTGTTGCAAAACTAATTATTCTTATAAACAAAAAAAATTATGCATTTTCTTAAACAAGAACTGATATACATACTTTAAAAATTATTTTACTGCATTGTGTACATGTATGTCATTTATTATTATATAAACATACATAAAATAATAAAACAATTAAAAATTGAGTAGTAAATATTTGAAAATAATTTGAAATATTTGCCGGTAGCTACGCATTTTCAGGGAAAGTTTGCATAAATTCGTTTACTATGTCTTTAACTCTGCGACGGTTGCAGTCGATCTGAGAGACACATCTCATACATTTTTATAAATATTTTTAAAAATTTGCATCGTGCAGCTTGTCGCCACTGTGTAGTTTCGCATTCGCGTCTTACTAATAGATAGACTCGCTACTACTATTTTCAGGATTGCTCATAATTCTGAAAAGTAAACCTGTTATGATAGTTTCTGTTTTTTTTAAATAAATTTTTTAAAATGTCGGGAAAAAAGGTATCAATTTGATAATCTAGAACACGTTACTTGAAACTGACAAAGAAATTGATCGAAACGAGTTTAAAAAGAAAAGTAAAGTAAACAAAATTGATAATATTGAAGCGCAGTCAGAAAACTTCGACAGTGAACAAAATATCACTGTAGTAATGAAAGCTTTGATATGAAAATGTAGAGTATTTTTTTGGAAAAAACAAAGAACAAGGTGAAGAAAAAAACAGTTTATAGAAGTGACCAAACCTCTATATTAAACTAATACTTTTTTTATTAATTTTATAAATGGATTTACCTACTATAAAACATTGATTTAAGCAAGTTTATCATTTTGGACCGATTGCAGATTACATGTATAATTTGGTACTAAATGCCTAGTACGGTGTTAAAATGCCGAATTCAATTACACTAACATTTTTAGTTTTAGTTTTGTAGTTATTAATTAAGCAAGGGCATAAAAACTACTCACGTTTTTTGTAAAGCGACGTTTTGTGTACCAAATTTACACTTGTTGAGGTGACTACAATTTATTAAAACGTAAGTAACCAACAACAATCACAACACAATAATAAAGTTGTAATAATTTGTAGATATATTACAAAGTAAGAATTTACAAAAAAATTTGTGTAACGGATTCCGGTGCACTGACATAAGCAAATTTACATAAAAATTAGACAAAAATATTCATCAAACAAGTCAATAACTTAAAATTACAAAATAAATAAAAAATACAATAAACATTATGACAAACAGAATGACAAGTATAATCAAAAATTATTTAAGTCAAGGTAAAAATGTTTTCAAAACCTATAAAATTTAAATTGAAAAAATTTTCGCAACAATCAATCTATATAAAGCTACTTTACAATTTTGGAAATTAAAATTTTTGCATGATTTTACGTTTCAAGGTCTCCTGAATTAGAAAACTGTATTTTTGACAAAAAAAATTTGGTGTTTGTGTGTGTGTGTAACAATGTACCCATGATAACTCTCGAACCTAAAGTCAAAGTAACTTGAAATTTAGTACGGAAGTGGATTTCCATAATCTCTCGGTTCTTTCAAAAGATGGGTATGATAAAAAACCGGAAGTGAGTGTATCCGCCATTTTTTAAAGTTTTTCTTATATAATTTTGTACGTATGTAAATTATTTTTTTAACATAAGCAGTTTATTAGATATTTGATTTAAAATTTAAAGTAAATTCCATATATAATCTAGGTTCAAATCCTGCCTGCGTCAATTTTTTTAAAGAAAATTCCATATCGTGCAAGCAAAATAATATACGTTAAAAGTAATAATTTCTTTATATATTTTTTTGACTTGTTTATACACGGAGTCTTCCTTACATTATCTTTGGATGTACCTACGATAACTCTCAAACCAAAAGTCCTAGTAACTTGAAATTTGGTACGGAAGTAGATTTTCATATTTTCTCGGTTTTATTAAAAGATGGGTCTGATAAAGAAACCGGAAGTGAGTGTATCCGCCAATTTTAACAGTTTTCCTTATGTTATTTTGTACGTATGTAAATTATCCAAATTATTTTTAGAGTTTCTTATAGAGATCATTCTTTTTAAAAGTTTATTCAAATTAAAAAAAAATTCTAACATTAATAGTTTATTAGATTATTTATTTATAATTTATAAATTCACAAATATAATCTAGCTTCGAATTCTGCCTGCAAAGATATTTTTTAGAAAAAAATTCCATGTTTTGAAAAAAAAACAAGATAGTTAAAAATAATAATTTATATTGATTTACTAAAGGGGAAAACAATATTAAAGCGCAAAAATATAAGGATTAGTCGATATAGCAACATAAGCTCAATTTGCCATATTTCGGTTATATCTTAATGAAATCGAAGAGAAACATTTCAAAAAATTATAGCATGTTAGGAAGTGTACATATTATTTCAAAGTGGTTTTATGACAACATAATCTTAAAAAAATAAATAGAAATTCTTTCACTATTCTTTATAGGAAAGTCCTGCGGTGATAACACCAGTTTTTTTGTTAGTACAGTCCTATCTATGGTTATTTAATCGATTTTTTACTTTCTGTTTTGTCTAGTATAACACACTTGACAGCCCATACCATCTAATTTATACACTACGTTGTGTTTTTCTTATGTTTATGTGGAACTTATCGTCTTACTTGTAAAAATTTAATTTTTTGCAAATCAATACGCGTCCGCATGTTGCTCGATTGTAACAAACTTATTAGAACTTTAACAAATTTTATTTTTACAGTGGCCACTATTTAGAATTGAGTTTTTATTTATCAGAAACAATTTGACTACTGTCAAAACAAAACCGTTGATTAATTTAACTTAAATAATTTTAGTTTTAAATAAACAGTAAATCGAAAAAATAAATACATACGTAGGTACAAATAACTGTTTTTTATAATTACTTTAATCCATGTGATCCCACGCAGTTTTTTTAGATTTTAAATATTTTTTTTAGTTTTGGTGTTTTAGTGAACTAGTAAGCGTTTTATATCGGAATTAAATTATAATACGTTACACAAAGCTTATTTATTTTAAAGTACTTTGCAGCAATACAAATCAAAAAAATCAATTTAAAAATAATAAGCATTTGTTTGGACAAATGATGACAAAAATACTTCACTATGGTCTTATCAATGGTAGATAGTTTTTTATGGAAGCTGTCCCACTAAAGAAAATTTTTATTTAGTTGTTCTATTAAAGGACGCACTTTTGTCATTTTATCGGTTTTTTCATTGTTGCATAAATGAAAATATTTTTTCAAATTGTAGTATTTATTACAACTCATACCATGGACCACAATAGCAGAATTTACATCTTCATATAGACATCAATGCAATTGTTTGGGTGGCAAATGACGATAACCTTTAAACAAAAGAAATCCTATGAAGCTTCTGATTTCCCGATACGACAAAGTTGTGGTTGTTCACTAAATCGTCAACAAACATTTGAAATAATTGAACAGGACCACAATTTATTCGATACGTTTGATTTGGTTTGTTTCGATACGTACAATTACAATGGTTTACTTTGTGCGTTAATAATTACGAATACTACGATATGTTATTCTGTGCATTATGATTTTGGAAAATTTATGATACGTACGTTCCCTACACGATTTACAAAGTTATGGTTATTGATCATTGATCTAAGATAAAGAGGATCAATCAAATCATTGTTCGAAACCAATAAATTACGAGTTTGAAAGATTTCATATCATTGCATCATTCGATCAAAACACGTGAATACCACGCCCGATACGTCTGAGGTAATAAAATGCAACAAGCGATATGTAACTTTCAATGACACGTATGTAAATATCTAATAATTAAGCAGTAGTCTTAAGATTTTTGTTTTTGGTTTCAATATTTAACCTTTTTTAGTATAAAAAAATAGTGTGGCGTCGAAATTAAGATTTAGTGAGTTCTCAAATTAAAATTGTAACTTTAAATGTACGATTAGAATACCCCCGACCCTGGTTATAATTTGTAAATTTTTGTCGTTTTATTCTATGTTTTACAGTTTGTGTTTTTCTTGTTTTTAAATAAATTTATATAAACTACTAAGTTGCATTATTTGAATTATTATGTACCGTTGAATCGCATAAATAGCGCCCACGTTCGACAATTTTTGTGTTACATTTTAAATCAGTAATTTAGTCGCATAATAGAAATAAAGAATGTTAATTACTTTTGGTTAGAGATAGAATAAAAAATTCCAAATTTAACAAGTAATGTAGAAAATTTAGAAACGAATTGAATTTTCGGAAAGTTATTTAGCGTAAAGAACGACGTTATAATCCCATTGTACTAAAATGGACACATACAAATTTTAAATCACATATTGTTTTATGTAAGCAACCAAATCATATAAAAACAAAAAAATCACATAATATAGTTACCTGACAACCGGCTAGAAAAATTTAGGCAATTTTTAAAACGGTATTACAAAAGTTTTTTTTTTAAAAGTAAGATTCAGGAAACAGCATTCTGCATTACCAAACTTACCAAATAATTCTGTAAAAACTTCTCACATGTTGATACAACTACAAAATAGGGTTGTTATATTAATTATCAATCAACTACCTTTTAATATGACTTTTCGCAAAGTGTATTTAAATGAGTACAATGGGGTGAAATGAGTTAAGGCGTTTGATAACGATAACGTTATAATAATAGTGAATAAGGAATAATTATTTAGTTTATGTTCTTAATTCAAACAGTACTATTTTGTAAATGTAAGATTTAAATATAAATACGGCATTTTTAATTTTATTAAACAAAACTTTTTGTAACATAAGTAGAGTATTTAAAAAACTCACTTATTTGCCGGAAAAAATTAAATCTTAAATTAGAGTTATACAGCCTTCTAAACATCGTATAGTATTAATCAAATTTTACTATTCCCTGTACAGCAAAAAAAGAATTAAGCCCCTGCTTCAATTTTGTATGATAATTTAAACCAATGTATGAAGAGACAAGTTTACTCGGCTCAATTTAGTAAAAGCGCAAAAATTCAAAAATTATGTAATGTTAATATAGGCATTAAAGATGAAAGTACATAGGAAATATAATTTTCAATAAATGTACAAAATTAAAAATTTCTATTATAACAAATAAATACGTTTACAATTTTATTTATTAATTCAGTTACATGATTTATTTTAAAAATTTATCAAATAATACTTAGAAGGAACAACATTTAAAACGCGTATAAACAAGCGCTTCATTAAATTTTTACATTTTAACAAATTTGCCCAACTAATAATAATAATAATAATAATAATAATAATAGTCTTTATTCATTTTTTTTTACAATAGAAAGTTGCAACACAATACAGTGATCAGACATACTCATGGTCTAAAGAAGGCCGTCTGAGTAGTTGTCACAGAACTGTACCTATTAAATCAAATTAATTCACAATAAAAAATTATTATCAAATTATTCTGAAACCCAAAACCCAAAGCAAACTTTTAACAAAACATACTTAAACTAACCTAAATACATACGTCTAATATAACCTAATAATTAAACTCTATAGCTAACAGATATCTATAATTCCATGCATCTTTGCAGTAATTAATTAAATTTATACAATTCCTACCATTTAAATACTCTTTAAATTCTTCGTAATCTAGTGCAGATTTTTTAAAGTATTTAACACGAAATTGTTTAAGAATGGGGCATGTAGCTACAAAGTGAAAGACATCTTCATTTTCTTGTTTGTTACATAGGGAGCACAATTTTACTTTTACCGTATGGGAGTATTTATTTAAATACAAAAGTTCACCTCGAACCTTTAATAACCAGCTTATAGAATTAGTATCCATACCAGAATATACAAAATTATTGTCTCTGTTTAATTGTTTGTATAGCGTGTGATTTGTACTATTTATGGCTTTACATTTATACTCATTAGTAATAATAATTTTTAATTTATTAATAACATCTGTAGTTAGTCTTCTTTCAGATAAATCTTGTACATTAACATTGCATTTATCGCATACCTCTTTTACATCGTTATACCAAAATAACTTACTTTTAATTATTTTCTTTGTAATAATATTAGGATATCTGCTTGAAGATAAATTTAAACATCTATTCACATAGTTTAAGTGCCACTTAAAAGTAAACAAAAACATCGGATAAAGATTCGTCTCTAAATATATAAAAAAATCTGGTGCACATCTTGGAAGTTTTAAATGTTTCTTAATAAAGTATTTAAAAACTTTTTCAACACTATCATACATACGATATCCCCAAATTTGCGCTCCATAACATAAAATTGCACGTGAAACTGCATTAAAAATTGTAAGCTTTGAAGCAAACGGTATCTTATTGTTAACCATTATTCGATTATACGTATGCATAGCGAATTTAGCTTTCACTGCCTTTTCTTTAAAGTGTTCCTGGAGTGATAAATTTGATGCCAATGTAATGCCAAGATATTTATATTTGCCCAACTAAAATTATGACATATTTTATAGGTGTTTTAATAAAATTTTGTATTAAAAAAAAAGACATTTAGGATGATTCAGATAAAGAAATCATCCTCCACACGAATTATCAATAGTTCCACTACAATCTCCATTGCGATGTCAGTTTGCCACATTCTTTCTTCTTCAGCTTGTGCATGACGAATAGCATTCTTCCAGTTTTCTGGAGATACTGTAACGTACTTTTTTTAATTGTTTTTGTTAGTTTTGCATCATCCTATATTTCTTTTGTTTTGTTGTAAACGTGGCAACGCAGCTTGCACGTTTTCGTCTTTTTTTGCGCGTCCGAATAACGGCGATTCCCGTATGGAAATTTTTCTACAAGCCGTCTCGGCCCTTACTTTACAATCTTGTTTGTGATTACTAACATCACAGACACGAGTTCGGCCGGCCACGTGTTGACCGTTGGCATGAGAGGACCTAATTTGGATCCGAAAGGGCAAACCTCGAATAGAAACTTTCCTTCGATACATTTATACCGAGGCGAGCAATGAAGCTGCGACACCTTTTGCCACTTTGAAGTGTACAACAGCATCCGATGAACCGGGTTTTTTTATTGTGTAATTTTCATTTTTAAAAAACTAATACTGTTTTAGATTTTTTGTGTGTTATCGTGAGTCACTGTGCTGACCCGATTTTGTTTTAATAGTTTTACGATTCCAGGTTTTAATGAAAAGAAAGCGCTTTCTTCGAGTTAACTGGGGTAAATATGGTAAGTCATTCTTTTTTTTTATTAATTACGGAGTCAAAAAGGTATCTCACGTGTAACGTCAATTTTTGTTTGTTTTGTATTAATTATAAAGTAATTTATCACCTTAAATTAGGTTATCACTGATTATTTTTGTTTATCGCATGCTGTCACGCCTTTTAAAACTGTGTTTGCTATTCACGATTTTGTATGCGAAATCTACCTGCTGTTATTTCGCCCTTAAGTACTTGTTAGGTGTGTTGCCGGTACTAACGGCATTGTTATATTTCTAGTAATATAAATTTTGCGCATTACTAGTGAATAATCAAGTAATTTTTGTGCTATTATATGTTCAGGTTGGACAATTAATTAAAATTTCTTAAATTGAAAAATGTAAATCTATTAAATTTGTTTGTTTTAATTATAATTATCTTTCACAATTTTAAGTACTTAATACTCTCTGCATTTAAACTGTTGTGTATTTTGATTGATATGTAAAATTTGTGTTTTGTTGATTATGTTGTAAACCTGAATGGTGGACACCCATTCTGGTGTTTAATGTGAAAGTGTCCTGATGTCCTGTATGGTTCGTTATACTAGATTCTTTCGGATTTAGATTAAAGGCATAGTTTTAGTCTGGCATTTACCGTATTATTTCTTTCTCCTACCCACCCCACTCTCCGACGGTTGTGAGTAGCCTGGCATACGGTTTGTCAGCTTTTGTTTGCGTTGAACAAGTTTTTAGCGTAACAATACATTGCCTACAGCTTGCTGAAGGTAAAGGTCTTTCATTTTAAAGGTTGTATTGTATCTCCTTTTATTTGACTCCATATTAACACAATAGGATTGAATTGACAGTGATACGGAGGCAATCGCAAAACAGTATGACCTTGTTCTTTTGCCATTTCATCAGTTACATACTTTGGCATGATGGCAGCTTTTTTAACAAGAAGCAGAAGTTCAGCTTTTACCATATCTGGTAGGTAAACAATCGACTTGCTTTCCAACCAAGCTTGTATGTCTGCTTTTTTCGTTCCTGAATTTGGAATCTTTTCTGTTTTCCTGCTATGATAAGAAGAATTATCCATTACAAACACAGAATTTTCAGCCAAGCGGCTTAGAATTTTTGAAAACCAATTTTCGAAAACTTCTTCAGTCATTTCTTCATAATAATCTCCAGTTTTCTTTGATTCAAAGCATAGCAAACCATTCTCAACAAAACCGTCTTCAGATTCTATGTGGAGCATTATAAGACGATTTCCCTTGCCGGAAGGGTCCTTTAACCCTGTCGTTAATCCTTCGATGAAAGCTTGCCTCGGAGTCACGATTGTTGTGTCTTTCCATATTTTGCTTACAGTATAACCAGCGTTCACCCAGATTCATCTAAAAATACAATTTCTTGCTCTCTTCCCTGTACTTTCTCGCAAAAAGCGTCGTCTCCATGCAATGATCTCGTTTTTTTCTTTAAGAATACTATTGCGTGATTTTTTTGAAAATCTATAATGCAAAACCACAATCACATTAGAAGATGTATAAATAAACAATTTGTTTACTCACCGAAATCCAATTTTTTTAATTGGAAACTCATCGTAGTCCTTTTCAATTGAGGTAGATTTTTGTTTTCATGCAATGCCGCTAACATTTTATTCAGAGTTGGCGGTTAATTTCTAAAAAAAAACTATGTATTAAACGTCGAATAGCATTTTTAGCTGCATCATCGATGTTGTCCAAAACTGATCGTGGTCTGTGATACACTTTTGGTGCTTAAAGGTCATGTGTTCCTTGATATTCACGAATAATATTGAAAACAGTCGAGACAGACACACACCTAAAATTATAATCGATATAGATATTATTAATAACTTAAAAAATTACCTGCGGCTTTTGCAGTAAACTCGATAATCTGGGTCTTAGCTCTATCGGAGTGTTCCTCGGTACTTGCTTTAAAGATATTTACAATGCGTTCCTTGTTATCAATCAAAAAATGCCGGGCTGTTCGTTTTTTCGGTGGCGACAGGGCTATAGCTTGATTCAAAATTAATTAAATGAATAACCTAAAATAGAAAATGTAACTTTAACGTTAATCTTTAATTAATCATTTCAGTACGCACCTGAATATACACAAATGTCTTCCAAGTATTAGAAAATACTATTTCGTCAAATAAATAGAAATAACAAAAACTTAAAACTGCGAATAAATTAACCAAAATGTCGAACGTTAAACTCAGGTCAAACTAAAGTATGTCATTAGATACTGGTGTTTGTTGTAATACTGACTTGAAAATTTTAACCAATAAAAAATATTCATTCAAATTTAGCGCGTATGATGTGAGGGACTTAACTCTATCTTTTCACCGTACAGAGAATAACTGTGAATTTACCTGTGTATGCCTTAAAATGTAATATCAAAAATTCGTAAGTAAAAAAAAGTCTTGTCATTGTCATTTAAATTCTTATAAAAAAACAAAGTTTAATAAAAACGGAAAACAGATAGTTAACAAATGCATATTGAGTTAATATTTTTTAAATTATTTCTGGATATTTCTTTTTAAATAAGTTTCCTTCAAAATTTATATAATTTAACCCATTCATTGTCAATGGGTAAAATAATGATAATTTGTATCTTTTTGGTATAGAGACTTTTTAATCAACTCTTAGAAAGAGCCATTTTAGATTAATTAAAAAGAAATCATTGGAACATGTTGATAATTAATGTTTCGTTAACAAATCTGTAGCAAAATGTGCGAACAGAACTGAGACATTGATACAAATGACTTATATTTATTTATTATTTGTCTTTGTGAAAATTAGCAAAACAATCAGGATGTAAATAAACTTTACATTTTTTACACAAATATACAGAGTTAGTCTTGCACAGTTTTCTTCCTGTTCTACTATAACATGGTCAACTCCATCAAGCTGCACTTCTAAAAGTAGACTTATTTTGATTGTTTGACCCTTTGTAGTTGCAGGTCTTGGATCTTCTTCCTCGCCTAGAACTGAAGGTACGTCTGCCATTCCTGCTTTACCCCGCAGCATCATATGATTGAAAATCGACTTGTGAATCATGAACAGTGTTATAACAGTTTCCAAGCGTTTACCAGTGTACAGTCAATTAAGTTAATAAATGGTGGCCACCGCCATTTTTTTCTTCTTACTCTTATTTTTTAATTTGCTACTGCGTTGTCTAATAAATCAATTCCGTCCATCTTTCTATTATACTTACATATAAGATTTAGTTGAGAAATATATACTTTTTTCTTAATTTTTAATTGTGTCTTTTGACATTTACCAATAGATCAACAGTACCATTGTTAGAAACCACAGTAGCCACAAAATTATCATTCCATCTTACAGCAAAAACATTGATTTTATCATTAAAGGGGCAATCAAAATCCCCACGATTTTGTTTTGAAAGTTGCTTCTCACTTTTCATAGGGCAATTTGGAATTCTTTTTTCTCTAACTGTGCTAGTGAAGAAAAATGTATTTTCTTTGAGTTCAGTAAATAGTTTAAAGTTTGAAAAAAAGTTATCAAAAAAATTCTATGCTGAAAAACTTCGTCTACAGCACTTATAAGGTCAAACACAACTTGTGCTCCTAATGGGTTCTGCCTTTCAATCTCAGGATTTGCATCACCGTATGGTAAAAATTGAAACAGGTAACCATCATTACTACACATACATCATATTTTAAATCTAAAACGTACTGGCTTTTCTTTCATAAATATTTTTGCAGAATGCCGACCAAAATACGATACCATTTGTAGCACTGTTTTTCGGGTATCGGCGCGTCATAAAACTTTCACTTAACGTTTCGCTGATCATGCTGTCAGTTTCTTTAGAAGATTTCTAAAGACTGATGTTATTGTCTTGCGTTCCTCGTTATATAGCGTCTTTCGACTCCGCCTCGCTGATGCGTGATGGTTTGTTGATTTGCGTCTGGTGACTTCTTGCATGTTTTTCACGCAGCGTAGATTTCTATGTGTTGCTTAATCTGTATCCATTCTCACGGTTGAAGTTGTTAAGATTTTTCATTATTTCTAGTGATTCAAGTATTATTCGTTGGTGCTTACACCTTTACGTTCCCGTAATCAATCCTGTGATCTCCATTCTCATGTAGATGTTCCGCTACTGCAGATTTGTTCGTGCGTCTAAGTTGAGCGTCTCGTTGATGTTCTTTAACCCTGCACTGAATGCTTCTCCCTGTTTGGCCGATGTAATTCTTGTCGCTCATACACTCTAATTTGTATATACTCTTGGTGTGTAGTCTTGGTAGTTGATCTTTATTAGGTGGTATGAGCTGATCTATTTTCTTCAATGTGGTATAACGTGTAGTGATGTTCTTCTTTCCTAGAACCCTATATAGTCTGTCAATGACTCCGGCAACGTAGGGTAAGTAAGCATATGTTTCTGACGGTGTCTATCAGCTTGCTTCTCCTTCTGCTTCTGTGGTCTTATTAATGTTTTGTTGTAGCCATTTTTTATAAGAACGTCCTTGATGTGTTTGATTTCCTCCGGCTTGCGTTCTTAATCACTAATTTTCTCCGCTCCTCTTAGAAGTGTGTTGATGAGGAATCTCTTCTGTTGTGGATGATGATAAGAGGATGCGTATAGATACCGGTCTGTATGTGTTTCCTTGCGGTATACGCTATGACTTAGCCTGTTGTTGTCTGTGCATGTTACCAGAACGTCTAGAAAGGGCAGCGTTTTGTTCTTTTCGATCTGTATTGTGAATTTGATATTGTTGTGGTGTCCACTAATATATTAAAGAAAACTTTGTAATTCTTCCCGTCTGTGAGGCTATACGACAAAAGAGTCGTCCATGTATCTGTATTAGCATTTCGGTTTCCTGTCGCTTGAGTTGATCGTTTCTTGTTTAAAAGCTTCCATGAATATTAATAGCCAACAAGTGTTTTTGACGCTTCAAAAATTAAAAAAAATGTTTTGTAATGTTTGTACATTTTTTATCTACTGTTTTTTTAAAAACTGTACATTTTTAGTTTATTTCTTTTTATTGCTGTCAATTAACTTATTTCATTTTTGAGAATAGGTTATATACATAAAATTTTAGTTTGTTTTTTAATTTTTGAGTAGTAATTGAAATTTGTGAAAACAGGATTTTGTTTTCTTTTACGTATTCTACGTAGAAAACAATCACTTATTTGTTGCAATTCTGGAGACAGGTAGTATGCGATGTGCTAATTAGAAAATATTTAAAATAACACGAAAAGAATGTAATCCCAACTACAAACTCCGGTTATACCTGTCAAACGATGAGAGTAAGCAAATAGAATAAAGCAAGTATATCAACAAATATATTTTTATTGCAATGGCAACAATAAAATAGAATAAAATTAATTAATAATTAAAAAAATATAAGATAACGAATTACCCGTAAGACAATAAATAAATTTAGTATCACCAGTTTTTTATGAGTAGGCAACACTTCATACACGTGAGCACATGATCAATTTAATAAAGAAACGAAGAATAAGAAAATTAAAATGATCTTGCAATCAAAAGCACAGCATCATAACTTTAAATAATTACACAAGCAAATCTGTATGAATTAATCGTTACAACATATTGTTTCTACGTTTGAGACCAACAAAAATTATCAGATAAAAAATAGTATATTGTATAATGAGTAAGGAATTGTTGTCATTGCCAACGAGTATGAAAATTTGCAACCGAGCCGAAGCGAGGTTGGCAATTTGTACGAGTTGACAATACACATTCCTTACAAATTATACACTATACTTTTTCTACGACTATATATTTAATTAGTAATCAAAGTTATACAGAATTTTACAAAAAAAATAACGCAGAATATAAATAAACTAATTTAAAAATTTGTATTAATAATACCTAGAATGCCAATTCAAAAATTATGTCAAAACTTGTATTTATTTTAGTTCAACTTGACAGCGTTTATACTATTAGTTTTCTGTTACTATTATTTTATTCTTGTTTTTTACTCATCTCTGGTTAAAGAAATGGTGAGTATAATTTACTTGCTTTAAAGGCATGCAATTTTAGTTAACTTGAAATCATTTAGCATTTGAATTTTTTTTAATAATTAACTTCAAGCATAACTTAATATGAATGAGCTAGATTAGTTTGAAAAGTACTAATGATTCAATGACAAGATTTTGCTCTTGCAGCCAGTAAATAAAAGAAATGTATTCATGTCGAAGCCTGAATCGTTAACAATGTCGTCAAGTTCTGACAAATGTTGATATGTGATAGTTTTTCCTAGAAGCTTCAACCAAATAACATGTGGATGTGGTAAATTTGTAAATGTTTAAAGATAATTTGTATTAATAGATGTTATTTTTAAGAATCAAGCTTTCCGAACTAAGAAGGTAATAAGAACATTGTAGATAAAGATTTGAAAAAAATTCCTTTTAGAAAATGCAAGACAGTTAATTATTCTAATGGCTCAAATATGCTGTAATAATTTTTACCGCAAAATAGTTTAAATATAAGAAATGAATTGTTAACAAAACACATTGTAGGTAAAAGGAAACAAGCGATTCAATGCTTTTGCTTATAATTACATCTAAATATATAATTTTTTCAATGTATAAACCAGTGGTTTGCATTAGTCTTGTAACAATTGATTGTATTTATGTTTATATTGCGTTATTTATTAAAACGTAAGTCCAAAGTGTTTGTGATTACATTTTTAAGAAAGTAGCGACAATGTGCAAATACGTTATTTTTACAAGATTATAATACAATATGTAGTAAAAGTATACATAAATACTTATGAAAACTGCATTAACATAAGGATAAATAATAACAAACAGATATCAGGCATGTGCGGAACAAACATTTTAATATCTTGCAACTATCGATGAACGCCAAAAGATAATTGGATACTTCTGAATTGTCATGCAGTTTAAAAAACTGATAAATGTTCTAATAAATACTAACTTCTTTAAGTTAATCTGAGCATGTTATTATATAATGAGTAATTTTATTTTAAAGATTAAATTACTTAATCTGTTTATAACACTGCAAAAATCTGGTAAATTACTGTTAATATTTCCTTCCTATCAAAAGAAAACCCTGCAAGAAAACAAGTAGTTAGGTTGCAAATTAGAAGTCTTTATTTGTTCTAATTACCTTGAACTTCTAAAATATATTTTTATTTCATTACAAGAAAGTCACCACTAAACGTCAACGTGTACGAATATAACCTAAAATATGTAATTTATAAAACACTTATTTTACGCTATAAACTTATGCAATACCTTATACATATGACACTCAATGATTTCGTTTTCAAATTTCATAATTTGTGATGCAGAAAATATTTGTAAAAGTCTTCTAAATTATGTTTTCATAATTTATTATCCTGTACGTTAATAGGTTTGACCTGTACGGAAATGGCTTTGACGTGTATGGAAATGAAATTAGACAATCACAATGCACAACGTTGCCTAATCGCAATTAAACATACAATGTATCGTGTTATCTGTTAGTCGTAGAAAAACTTATTTTCAAACTTATTGGAATTGGTTTTATTTGATACTTACATCAGTTAGTTGTACACGTGTACAAAAACACGATAAAAAAAGCATTTGATAGTAGTCTTAATTTTAATCGAAATGAGAAAAATACTGTACTCTATAAATCAGAAATGTCATGGAAATTTATTTTCCGTATTTTTTGTCGAATAACGTGTAGTACATTACCAGACACAATTTCATTTTGCATTTGACGTCAAATTTTGGCTATTTGTAAAATTATTTGTAGATGTACTGTTGGGTGTTCTCTAATTGTTTCTATATTTATCATCATTATGATTACTATAATAATTCACAGAAAAAATGTTGGCTTAATTTTAATTAACCAACGCTTCTCAAGTGCAACATTTAAATAAAACGTAGTTTTAGGTTATTACTAAGACATTTGTGGATTGTTAAATAGTAATTTTTGCACTATTAGATCATTTTCTTCTAGTTACTACGCTTGCTTTTAAGACGGTATGCTTGACTTACCAGTTGTTAGGCGTAATGCGTCGGTAAGTGATTTATTTACCGTTCTAGAACGGTAAGTACACAACAAGTAACGTGATAACACTTAAAAAGCCAACTACAAAAAATCAAAAAAATAAAATAAAAACGGTATTTCAAAGATTATGTAATAAGATTAAGGACACATTTAAGGCTCTATCTGTCTTAGAC
This sequence comes from Aquatica leii, assembly GCA_035610365.1. Lineage (NCBI taxonomy): Eukaryota > Metazoa > Arthropoda > Insecta > Coleoptera > Lampyridae > Aquatica > Aquatica leii. The sequence goes on along the minus strand of CM069432.1, from coordinate 214,517,021 downwards.
AAAACATTGTCTTCCACCGGTAAAAAGCATTTACTGTTCTTAATACTATTACTTTCTAATTTTTTTTTGATTTTAAATTTTTGTAAATCATATTTAGCTTATAAAACCGTAATATCTACAAACACTTTCTTTTTTGATTTTTTACTACAGCTATACTTTTGTTAAATTAATTATTTGTGCTCGTGTCAGATTAAAACAATTGACGCAAAAAAATTTTGAAATAAATTGTCATGTAATATTTTTAACGCAATAGCATTTTAATAGAAAAACATAATGTACTTATATATTTTTTTAATAATCCGCGTTGCTCAAATAACAAAAATTGTTTACATGTCGCTAATTACAACATTTTAGTTTAAAAATATAAAACAATGTTATTTTTATTAATAAGTTACTAAATTAAAAAACTTATAAAATCTTAATCAATATAAAATTTAAAAAAATTATAAATATAGTTGTTTATGTAAAAAATTACAAATTTAAGATATTTATTTATTATTATTTAGTATTAAAAACTAAATTAAGTTTAAAATAAATTAAATAAGCATTTTTTAGTATCAACCATTATTCAAAAGCAGTTTATCAAATTATTTAGAATTTTCTCACTAATGGTCTAATCAATATCGTAATGCCATGTTGAAATTGAATAAAAAGAATATTGAATAGGTGTGTTCGCTTTTCATCGTACCATTAATGTACATTTCTTATAAGTTATCAACAAATGTAAGGTTGGTTACGAGTTTTTACTGTATTGAACCTTTGTAACTATGAACGAAAAGACCTATTTTATTATTACATTGTTCAACGCTTTTTACATTACACTTGCTATAGATATTGTAATAAATTTGCAGTTAAAACGTTGAATAAAGTAAACCTTTACTGTTGATAACTGAACATGTAATTCAACTTTAGAAATAACATTTTTTTATAAAATCGATGAAATATCGCTTCAAGTCATTAATTTTGAAAGCATTGTTCGGGTATCATTTCATTTAATACATTTTAATAAATTTATGACACGGTTCTGAAGATTAAACCGCTATTATACGGCTCATACCTCACTCCTTCCTCGTTCCGAGCAATTTTGCTTCTTAAAATGAGCTACTCGACCATTCGGGATGCAAATTAGCTGCGCGTCGTTAAATTTTGTTGGTAAAACCGGGGCTTTCGCACGTGATAGCAGCGTCCTTACACGTCTCACTTCATAAGCAAGCACCTGCTCTAAGCTTAATCTTACTCAAATTATTTTAATTATTACTCTTGTTTAATTTTAAAACGCCAGTTCTCGTTTGCCCGAGAAACGTAAAGCATTTCCATTCGCTCTTTTTTAATTTGTCGGATTTACTTCCTTAATAACACTTGCAGGTGGTCAAAGTGACAGACTTTTTTTATGACAAAATTAAAGTGTTGATTATACCTTGTCCCATTTTGTAAGTTAACTACAATGTTTTTAAAGACGTATTTAAGAAAACTTATTCTAAACTTTGTTTTTACAAAAATTGATTCGTTTATTAGCAAGTTTACAGCATTTAACATAAAAATATGGTAACTTTTATAAACTGTTCTAAAACAAATGTACAATAAATAATTGATTATAAACTATAATTATTAACGTTAAATGTATAGTGCATTTATACATAAACAATAAGGTTTGCAAAACTTTATAATTTTGAATAAATGTAATTGTGTTTTATTTTACACGATACATGTACTTATACAATTTCTAAAAAACAGAGCTTTAGTTTTGTTGTATAACTAAATGTTGCTGTTAGTCGCAAAAATGTAGAAAGACCTTTAAACAAAGAATGTTAATTATTTTAGTTTAGTTTCATTTATAAACATACCAACAAAGTATAAACTATACCTGAAACGCTTAGATTATAGAAATAATATTTTTTGCTTAGTTTCAACTAGTATGTTTATTAATGCAATATTATTTTATCTAACTTGTGCATATTTAATTATAACTTTTCTTGTTTTCCCTTGTTTACTTAGTATTGCAAAGGTTTATGTTTTACACAATTACTTGTTAAATAAAACAATAACCTGGGTGCTTTTAATTACAGTTGGTATGTGTGAATTACATATATTACTAAGGAAAACCAAAATTTCATTTCCCGGTTTTGTGTTAGAGTTATTCAAGTTAGGGAACGTTACTATGTTAGATAAACAATTTTAACAAATCTGTTATTTTAAGTACACTGTGTTTATAATTTTAAAATTTATTTGTAGATAAACAAAAACGTTAAGTTGTTGTAATTGCAAATATTTAAATTGTCTAAAGAATGTTTGAATAAATTATATTTTTATAAGAAAAAAATTATATAACTTTTCATCAGAATAACTTTTAATCAAATCGTGTATTTTTATCAAAAATGCAACTTAATAAACTCATTCTGAAAAAGTGGACACCTTAGTTCCATAAAACATTGCTCTAAAAACACACAAAATAATGTTTCTGTTGATCTTTCTTAATTATAAAAATTCATGATTTTTTTTTAAGTTATATATTCAGAAATGTTATACTATTACATTTGTAAAATCTTCTAAAATAAAAGATGTTAATAAATAATAATAATATTAATTAAAAAATAATTGAAAACAATAGTTATTAACATATTATCAGTAAAAGCTGGTTCTGTAATAGGGTTAAGGATAAAATAGAACATGTTCTGTTGTGTAACAGAATGCCGTTAATATCTGGATTGTTACTGCCGGACTCCACACTAATAAAAAAACTTGCAACTTTATATATTGGTTTAAAAGTTGTAAAAATATTTTAGAACACAAATGTATATCTATTAGTTTTTCAGTTTTTATTTTTTTTATGTTAATTTTAATCAATAGTAGATTTTTTTAACATTGGTTGAGAAACTAAGACAACATTTACTAAAATGCATTTAGATGAAGCGTTAATTCAAACCTAGATAAAACTGCAAAAACGAATCTGTATGTTTTAAAAGACGGCACGCCAGCAGAAAGTTTTATAACTTTTTTGGAGAATAAAGGTCATAAAAAAGTAAATATGGAAATAGAAATTTTATATTTTCTAAATATTTAAATATATTAAATATATTTTGAATATTTAAGTCTATGCAGTCAAGCATATAACAGTGCCAGTAACATGTCCGCCAAATATAAACTACAAGCCAGAATACTTCAACATAACAAGTTAGCAAAATATTGATGGTAGAACTATCTCATACTATAAAGTATCAACTATAACTGTTAATAGCTTTCAAAGTGGTGAACATTGTAAATTTACTTTACACCCGCGTAATTCAAAATGCTGAAATAAAGCTGCAGAGTAAAACCACAACGTAACACATTGGGGTTAAAGCAATGTCAATACAATTATGCAAATGTCACCAGAATGAATTATTACGTTCGTATTTTTAGAGTTTAACTGCTGATCAGGCTCAAAAGTGCAAATTTTGAATTACGCGGGTGTAAAATTAATTTCCTATGTTTGCGGCCTTTATAACTATTTACAGATTACAAGATAGCTACTTTACAAACCATTCACGATTATTGTCTAAAAAACACGTAATCTGTGAAGACATTGTCAGCACCAAGATTGTCAGTTAGAGCAGATTGTTGTAAAGCACTCTATTGTGGATTTACTTACATAAAAGATATCCTTTAACATATAGCAAAAAACTCTACACAATTAGCCGTAATAGAAGTTAAAGCAACAAGACTCCTAAAAACATGTTTCAATTAAAAATAGGTAAAATGGTAGTTTGTTGAAGTGAATTTATAGACAATTTGATAAAACAAAGAATTTTGGATTTTTGTCCAAACTGACTTAATTGTTACCAGAATCTTTTTGAGCATATTTGCAACTAATTGTGCAAAAGAATGGTAATTTTTTACCCCTTATAGAGAAAAAAATTTCATGAAAAGTACTTTGACCCATGAAAAATTATAACTATATAAAATCTTAAGCTTTTGCGGTTATTTTGTTAATGATTATAACTATAACCAACTAAAAAGTGAATCGACACAAGAACACATTTATGTAGTAACATACGAGTATATGTTTCAGCTTGTTAACGCCATTTTTTTAATGTGCAATTGTTAATTTAAAAAAATTTGTAGTTACTCTTAAATAGTAATACATTTGCGGTGAAATGACATTCCTAGATAGTATGTAAACAGAATTGTTTAATTCATATTTTCTCCTAAATCGCTACTTGTACCTTTTTCAAACATTGCATATTTAATAGATAAGATAAGCGCGTGCATTATATTTGTTCTGGCAAACAATATGTTTATGTTACCATTAAAAATCATAATAGCTGAAATATTCATATGTATGTATTCAGTTTTTAAATGTCTTGGAATTATGATACACACCACTGGATTTTAAGTTCCAACCTATTCATAAATAATCTTCTTTGGAGCAAATAGTTAATCAATGGTATTTTAGTTTCATATCATTTAACACTCCTTTTACAATGCTGTTCAATATCATTATTAAAAGTGTGATTTTTAATACATATTATTTTGATAAGTATGTTACATCGCTAACTAAAATGATGGTAGCTGCACAAAAAATGATTGACGTTTCCAATTTTACGTGAGAGGAGTTCTAGCAAATTTTTCATCTTTAGCTGTAGAATTAGATTTATTAAATTTTATTGAATTTGAGAATACTCTTGAAAATTTTGCTTTATTGAAATTCATTTCTAGGTGTTTATTACCTAGAATTTTATATTTTACAAATAATTAATTGTTTTATATTTATTAAACAGATATATTTGTATGTGTATAGTTTTTATATAAAGATGATGTGAATAAAAAAAAGCCTTAAATGATAAATAACCTAGGGTTTATCCGACCCTGATATTACTCGTAAAACTTGGTACTAAAACTATCTAATAATTGTTTTACAATTTTGTTAGCAGTGATCGAAGTTTCTAATGCAAATCTTAAATTTAGTAGAAATATTTTCTTGTTTGATTAGGATATGCCTTATCTTAACATTGAATATTTTTAGTGTTTTGGTATGTTCAATATATATTTAATTAACTTGTTTATAAATGCGTGAGAAACTTGGAAATAAAATTTTCAAACAACAAATGAAAAAATAAAAACATGCAAATAAAATAAGTGGTAGTGTTACAATAACAATGTATCACATCCTAGATAGAATGAGCACAGTGTAAAAGTGTAGTCAGATAAATGATATAAAACTAGCTAGAATATAAATATATATAAGACGTTCATGCGCTACATTAAATGAGTGTGCTGTGTTTTCACCAATTTTGCATTTTCTTTGTAATAATAATTTTAGATTACGTTATGATTTATAGTTCCGACAATTCTTATTTGGTTTCTTTGATATACGAGTAATTTTTAAGCAATTACTTGTGTTAACACCATTTAGAGTTTTATTCATTCAATATTTTCTTTGCATACGGTTGTATGTACGATGGTGAAACTTTTTACCAAAATTACGTGAAATTACATGTTAATTTAATTTGTCATCTTTGTTAGCTACAATTTCATTATACTAAAGTTTTTATTGAATATTTTGTAAGACGCGAAATATTTAAAAAGCAAAAAATTAAGTTATACTTGCGCCATCTGTACTTCGTTGCTACAAACGCTATATTCCGATCCTTTGCCGGTCATTTGAATATTTGAGTGTTCCGCCATATATTTGCGGCAAAAAAAGGGCCTAATGTAACGTGATTTTCCTTGGAATGGGGTAAGGAAAGAAATTTTTTTTTAGGTTGGGTTTTTTGGGTGGAAAAGCAAGTGCTGCACGAGGTGAAGGAAAAACTAATATGTCGTCCTTTGGGATTTTTGATTTTTGTTTAATTGCAGCTGTAATGCAGGATTGACCAAAGAAAGACGACCTATATTTCAGTCGTGAATTAATTTTAGTTATAAACGTTATAATAAATTACATACGTCAACCGAAGCTGTGTGCACAGTAGGATATGTCGCGCAACCAGTTGGACAATCCTAGGAAGCGGCAAAGCTGTGTGCGATTAGTCGGTTGTTCGGATGCCGCATTGGTTTCGACGTGTTCCGGTAGTGGCACGTTTCCTGTGGAAGTGATAACATGGCCGAGGTACCTGATGCTATCGACTCCAAACTTGCATTTGTTTAGCGCTACTCCTAGCTGGTGTTGTTCAGGCGTTCGAACGTTACTCGTAGGTGTTGTATGTGTTCTTCCACCGAATTCAAGTACAACACAATATCGTCTAAGTACACCAATAGAAATTTCCGCGAAAATCCGGGAAACACTTCGTTGGTCATAAATTTCTGGAAGCTCGCCGGTCCGTTCTTAAAGCCAAAAGGCATCACCCGAAATTGGTAGGTGGCTCCGTCGGGAGTTGAGAAGGCCGTGTATCGTCGTGATGATTCGTCCAAAGGCTCCTGCCAGTAACCGCTCTTCAGGTCAATAGTGGAAAATACCATGGCCGTTTTGAGGTCGCGGAGCGTTTCATATATTACCAGTAAGGTGGAAGTTTCATCATGGGTTAACTTATTTAGTTTCCGGTAATCTACACAGAGTCTTGGCGTGCCATCTTTCTTGTCGACTACTACTATGGGTGACGAGTAGTCAGAATGAGAAGTCTCTATGATACCGGTCGCTAGCATGTTTTCCACTTCTCTGGTAATCACCGTTTCTTTGGCGGGTGAGTACTGGTACGTCGGTAATCGGAGCGGTCTGCCTTTCTTCAGGCGAATCTTGTAGTTGGTGGTTTTCGTGGTTGTTTGCGGACCACCATTCGAGAACACGGGTTAAAAGTCTTCTAGTAAGGCTACTAGTTGGGGTTGATGCTCGTCGGAGAATCCTTGGTCTGTTTCGAGAGGATCGATCGGTCGGACGCGTCTGACGGTCGTGTCCCGGTGCCAGAATAGCGTTTGTCGCTGGTTTTTTTCTAAAATGGATGCAGTGCCGGTTAAAGTTGATAACTGCTTCTTGATCTAGTAGCCATTCTTGTCCTAGTATCACAGGCACCGTAAGGTTTTCGACAACGAGAAATTTAACGTCTACCTCTTCCGATAACAATACGCATTTTTCGACGGCTATGGCGTAGTCAGTCGATAAGGGTTGCACGGCGGTAAAGGCATCGCATTTTTTTATAAAGTTGTGCGTTGCTCCTGTGTCAAATAAGACTTGTAAGTCGCGCTCGTTTATTCTGATGCGCGCGATACGTCGTAGTCCTTTGACGTTTAGTTGGTTGAGAGCCGGTCTGGGTTGTTGCCAGCCCGTCCCCCGTTTCCCGAACTTGGTTCCGGTCGTTGCTGAGTGGGACAATTTTGATTGAAATGTCTTCCTGGGCAAAAATGGTACAAGGTGGCAACGGTTGATACCTTGACCGTAGTAGGTTTGGGTTCTGCGGTTGCGATGAGTTTAAGGGCGGCTTCCAGTAACTTTGCTTTCTTAAGAAGTGCCAGCACGGAAGTAGGTGTGGTATCGATAAAATGTATTTGTAACGTCGGTAGAAGTTGCGTAATAAGAAGTGGGATATGTGTGCTTATCTCGATGTTTAATCGGTCGGCCAGTTTTTTTTTCTTTTGTAGAAAGTCGTTTGTTTTCTGCCGTAGAATTGTGCGGTCAGTTGACTTCTTATAGTAATGTTGTCGTATTCTTCCCGTAGCAAATCCGCGAATTCTTCGAACGTGTTTACAAAAGCTTCGTACGTTTTTTATCACTTGGCGGCGTTGTCTTCTAAACACTTGGCCGTGATTTCTAGTTGTGACGTTGGATTAGTTTAGGCGTGTATAGCAGCGCAAAAACAAACAACTGTTGTATGTAGGCGTAAGAAATAAATATCGCTACATGTACGAACGTTCCAATAGCAGTAAATACCATAATTGCTACAAAAATTGAAACAATAGTTTTACAGCAATCAAAACAGATATTACAGTAACAAGTTTTATGTAATCTGTGTACATGCACGATTTAATATATGGAAAAGTTATTGGGGATGAAGACAGCAGCGTGTACAAGTTAGTAAAATTAGCACCGTATGAGCCGATGTTCGTAATAGAAAGAGTTGAGTGCCGTAATCATGCCTTAAAGAAATATATAAATAAACTTGGGGATCTTTCCAAAGATTACAAGTTTTCTATTGACCTTAAAAAAAGGGTAACAAGCTCTGACACTTTAAGACGATTTAGAAATGCCGAAACAAAAGCCATTTAGTATTGTCAACAAGAACCTGAATCATTTTTTATAAAAACAAATTTTTTAAAAGATGACATTAAAAATGGGTTAAATTATACATTTGATGAGTATTAATCATGTGAAAGCTATTTCTGCAACAAAAATAAAAAACAAGATAATCTAGTAACAAGACTGAAAGGAACGGTTTATTTGATGTAATTCAAATATTAAATACACGATTTGTAAATAATGCAGAAAGCTTGTTTCATAATGTGGACACGAATTCAGCTGAAAACTATAATGCCATAGTAGCTAAATTCGTGGGTGCAAAATTTGCTACAAGCTTCTAGTAGTTAACAAATCTGCACGGCTAACTCGCTGTAGGATTGTAACAATACCTGTCGGAGAGAACGGAGGTTCAAGTGACTTTATTTTAATCAGCATGCGATAGTAATTTAATTTAAATTAATTGAGTATTAGTAATAAGAAACATATCAATTCGAACGTTTTGACACGATTAGTAAGTATGATTATTCATGAGTAGCACCGTAGCGACAGCAAATAATTAAAATCAAAAATTGACTTACTAAGATTCAGGCAAGCAAAAAAGATGGATACAAACGTTACTGCAATCTAAATGCAATGTTTGGCAAATTTTAAAAAAAGCCTATTACATCATTCGGAAAATTTTGTTGAATGTTTGTGTCTTATACCGATTTTTTAGTATAATTTTGTAAAAATATGGTTTATATAGGCCCACAGCAACTTGAATTTTTTTTTGATATAACCACTCTAAAATTTTGCTTTTTATACTATTCAACGTTGGTATAGTATCTAGTAAAACACTGTAAAGAGACGCTTATGTACTTTTAGAGATAGATGTTTATTATGCAAACATAAAAAACCAATTGTTAAAAAAACGCGTCATTAATGAAAATATTAAAATTATTCATTCTAATACGCATTCTTCCAATATACATAGAATTAAACATGCAAATCTGATACGCCACTGCTTGGTATTTTTATTATAAACAATAAAACACCTGCGGCAAACATTGTTGTTTGAGTTGCTTATATCTCAATGGTCCGTTTGAAGTAAAAGAATGAATATGTAAGAAAAATAAAATTTTCTGCAAATATTACAAGAAGACATATTATTCTGAAACTATGTATGTACTATTGCCCATCAAAATTTACTCAAGCGTATAAATAGACGTACGGATCGATTATTTTAAAATTTGGGAATTGCTCTTTGTATTGTGAATAATTGAAAAACTATAATATTCAAGTAACATTGTTTTTAAAAGTTTTAAAAAAAAAACTAAATCCGTAAAACCCTTTTCACTTTACATACAAACAACATCATAATTTGAGCGCTCTTTTAAGTTAATCACTGTAGGCGTAATTTATGCAGAAAATTTACCTAAAATTTTAGTATTGTAAGATGTGTTGCCGATCTCCTATCCTTAGCCCCCTTTATATACTAGTATTGATACCTTTTATAATTTATCCGAATTGACATGAAACACCACACACAACTTTGTAACACAACATATTAGTCCTCAACATTGCGTAAACAAAGGATGACTCTGACGGGCAGGTTGGACAAATTATTTTGTTTTATTATTTTTGTGTGATTGTTCAGAGATAATTGTATCAAGAAATAGTTATTGGTTTTAGTAATAAAAAAGTAGTGTTGATTAGTAAAGTGCAGTTTTGGCAAATATTGATCTGAAGTAAGTAAACTATACAATTTATTGATTAAGTGTATTATTTTATTTATTAAGTAAGCTTTTATTCAGCTTACCTGATACTTCCAAAGACTTACAACTGCTGGCGATTCTCCATTCGCCAGAAAAGAATTTCAATGCATAATCGTTCCCCAACAACGACGCGCATGTCAACTAGACAATCAACGTAAAAGAAAAAAGTGGCGACTAATTCTAAATCTAATTAACAGCGTTATTGTAAATTTTTAGAAAATATACAATTTGGCAAACAATTTACAAATGTCACAATTAGAGTTTGTCGTACATAGCAGTCAATTTTATTAAAATGGATAAACCAGTCAATGAAGTTGACACCAAAAATACAGGAGGGCTAAGTGGCTATGTCAAATATTTTTCTTTAATACCTAGTTGTGGACGATCATCTAAAAATGCTTTGTTCTTGGAAATTTGATTTGATGTCAGTCAAGTAATATCAGAGTAAGATAATAAACTAATAAGAAAATGTAGACAAAGCAAAAACAACACACACACTGTTTTAAAGTATTCCACACTAAATGACAATTTTTATTTAGCAGAAATTTCAACGCTACGTATACGCAACATTTTGTTCAACAAAAAAATAAAAACATTTAGTTTTATTTAATTTGATAAACGGTTATTTGAATACATGTTTAGTAATTAAATGCAATAAAAATATCAGTTTTAATTTCTAACCTGCAGAACTGATCGGTTAAAAAAATATTTTAAAAAAATTTAAGTAATTAGTTCATTTTTGTTAAAAATTTTTGTAAAAAATTAGAAACAATTTTTAAGAACTAAAACTTGTTTTGTAAAAATACTACTATAATTTAAAAAGAATGTAAACTAAAATAGAAAAACATAATAGTACCGTATATTTCTAAATAAGATAATGTAAATACTTAACTTAAATTTTGTTTAAATACACGCAAATTAAAATCACAGAAAACATAGCAAAAATTTTGTTTAATTTTCTGATAGGTCAACTAAAGAAACAATAACTGTGAATTTTAAATGTTATTACCTTTCTTTATATTAAATCTACAAACCTACAGTATTTTCATTAAAGTAATGTTTTTATTATAGTAAAACATTTGTGTTTATTATAATTAACACATAACGTAGGTTATAATGTTTATACACAAATATTAAAAACAACAACCTACATTTAAGTTAATCTATACTTCCGGATTTAATCTCTTTTATATACTACGTGTAACAAACCTAATAAAACATTTTTAGTATCACCTGCAACTAAATAATTCAAATTATTAAATATGTAACATATAGTTAATAATTAAATTAATAAATCTATTACTTAAATAACAATAACCAACTTTCCTTTATAATACTGTAATTCAGTTATAGCTCTCATCACTGTTCGCTCTTTAATCTGGCATAATAGAGAAGGCAATGTGATTAGCGATGAATTAATGTTACATAATGTTTTGTAATCTAAGCTTTTGGTGTGGTTGTCTTAGAATTAAGCCGCTTTATAACGTTTCTACTATGTATTTTGAATAGGTGTATAGTTTGACAGATATTTTATAAGAGAAAAGGTGTTTACTGGCAGCTTCAGGCAGCTGTTTACATTTCGTATTAATACCCGAGTACGAGATCTGACGTTTCTGTTATCACAAACCAAACAATCTTAATTTTGTTTAAACTACCTTATGAGTTTATATAAAAATCAAATATTTAACCAATGACTTTTAAAATGTTGTCTCGAGAGTAATATTTGTAAAATCTTATTATAAACTAAACTAAAATAAATATCCTTGTGCAATATTATTACAATTTACTAAAAGAAGTTATAACAACGGTAGCATTTAAAAATGACATTAAAAAATAACATGAAAATTTTTAGAAATGTTTTATATAACATGAATTAAATGTAAGCTGTTTACAGAAAATCGATTTTGATTTATTATCTAGTACAAGCTAATTACAAAACTGACATTTTAATATACGTTAAACATTTTTTTATTAAATGATGTATATTATATATTAAACGTAAACAGTTTTAAAGTTTGAATTAGACTTTTAATTCAATTTTAGTCATATTTGTGACAAGAGAAGTAATTTATACTACCAATATTAAATATTTTACACATTTATAATTAAAATTTACATTTAAAGTAATTATTAAAACTCTAACGGCATACCTACTTTAAAAAATGATATTAATTATTATACAGCTGTTTTATTTATTTATTATAAAACTTTTTAACTTTTAATGAACATTTAATAATGAAACTATAGTAAATTTTATAAAAAATTGGTATAATATGCTTCTAAACATATTTTTCCTAGAAATAGTTTTCAAAATAAAAAAAAATGTTTTTACTGTTTACTTACTACAAACGCGCACTTTTAAACTTTTTATTAAAGTTATATTGCTATTATTGAGAAATATAATTTTAAACTACACAATGTGCACTATCTCTCTCTAATAACTTATTAACATTTACTACCGGATATATGTAGGTCTCCCCTAGCCGGAATTTGAAAACCAGTAATTAGAGACCAGTTCATAAACGCAGGATTTCATGCCCCATTCAATCAGTTTATTCGAAGCTTTGAAGATGTGCAACGTGCAACAAATGCTCGGCTTATGAAAATACACGGAAGAGAAAATTATAAAGATATTTTCTTATTTTTCTTTTTGATCGTAATAAACCGTTAATTTTAAGAATATCAAAATATCTGCTCGAAATGTTACCACGAATTATACTAATATGATAAACTATAATAGTTAAAATTAATTACTAGTGACCTCCCATGCGTTTGGGCTTTTTACGTGCCATAGTCCTGACAACGTGCCTCACTGTTATTATTAGTCCGTCTAGTGCGATTGAAAATCGATAGTAAATTTGCTCTAATTCGTTCACACCGTTCCTTTTGTGTAACCCAATGTAGTATGCATTGATTCATAAAAGTTTTTGAAAAGTTACTAAAATACATGTGAGAAATTACATCTTTTTTTATTATATGTACCCACCAATAAAACAATAACATTATTCTATTTGCTTGATTAACTAAATGAGTTTGATTTATTATAAATGTAAATGTTCATATCTTCAAGATGTGTACAACAGTGTTGTAATGTACTTAGGTAAAAACAGTGGCGGCTTCTCCATTGCATCATTTGGTCAATGACCTCAAAAACATGCTAAAACTTGTTTTATAATTAATTTACAATTGCAAATAAACGTTTCATTTTGCTAATTTCAAAGATAGATAGATTGACTTAAAATTTTAAATATTTTATTAGCTAAAAATGCGCTTTTAAAATTTTAATATTAAACCGAGGTACGAGTATCCAGATACTTTTTGTGTACTAAAGTACATTATTAAGTACTTTTTTTTAATACTTGTACCTGTACCTATGTACTTTTTTACATGTACTTTGTATCTTTTTAATTGTTTTAGGTGCAAGGTATTTTTATTAATGTTTTGTAAAATAATATTTATAAAAGTGTTCAAGTTTCAAGTTGTTTAAACTTAGTTGAATTCTTTTGATATTTACTAAAATTTAAAAGACAAAAATTTTTTTAATTCAATGTAGTAAATAGCTTTAGTAATCAAGTCCAAAAGCTTCGCAAAAAAAAGAAACACAACCAAAAACATCACAACCACCGCCAATAATAGTGAAGGATGTTAAAAAATTTAATACATTCTACGAACTACGGATAACTGGATTTTCAATTAAAATCATTAATAATAAAAACATACAGATTAACGTCAAAGATGGCGAACAATATCAAGCCCTTACTAAGGTTTTATACGAAATATATATATGAATATTTAATATGGAAATAAGCAAAATCTACCAATTAAGATAACGGAAATTAATTTCAATCATTCTTGCTATCCCGAAGAAATAGTCAAAGATATGAAAAGAGGTTACAAATTACTTGAAGCTAGTAGAAAGTTAAAGCATATAACAAAACAACGACTTAAGATGTTTATGCTGTCATTCAGAAATGACCACGATGTCGCTAAAATCTTCGGCATTACTGACAATGGGTATAAGAGTGCACATTTAATCTATTAAAAATAGAAATTAGTACCGCAGTGCAAACAGTGCCAAGCTTATAGTTATATTCAAACAACCTCAAAGATTTATTTAACCTAAAACAAATATAAATGCAACTCCAGCGCAACAAGAAAGTGGATCTAAGAGCAAGACCTACAGTCAAGCAGTGGCCGGCTAAACAGCAAATTCATCCACTGACAAGGGTCATAGAGTTTTTTGTAATTAGGAATATCTTATCAAACACTGTTTAAATTAAAGAAGCATAGGATATGGACTCAGATCATTTTCCAATTTTTTTTATATTAAGCGATGGTATAATTCAAAAAGAAAACCCACCAAGTCTAACTAACAAGAGACCAGAATAAGAAAACTTTAAAATCTAAACCAAAGAGGCTACCAAAAATCTCCAAACTTCTATTAATAAAATGAACACTTGGACTAAAACTTGACAAATCAAGTTAAACAAAAATGAGTGTGTATATGTAGACTTTACCATACCAACACCTACCCATCCGAATTAACAATACCCAGATCCCCCATGCTAAATCAGCTAAATATCTAAGAATGACATTAGACGCAACACTCCGCTGGAAAGTTTAAGTTAAAAAGAAACGTGAAAAACTGGAAAACTACTGCACAAATGTATTGGTTTCTTGGAAGAAATTGCAAGTTGTCTCCTTATAACAAGCTGTTCTTATACATGCAATGCTGAAACCTGTTTAGACTTACGGCATTCAACTGCCAGCAAAAGCAATATATAAGTGATCCAACGTTTAGAGCAAAGCACTAAGAAACAACGCTGATGCACCCTGGTACTGCCAAAACAGAGAGATCCATCGAGATCTTCAAATGGAAACTGTTGTTCAAACCATCGCCAAATTTGCAGTAGACATAAACAAAATTACTTAACCATGTAAATGTCGAAGCCATCCACTTCCTTAATAACACAAACAAGTGTTACGTGTAAATTCGCAATTGGTATTATTTTGGTCTAAGGATAGGCAACTTTGCCAGCACAGAGGTAAAATGGTTTGGCCTTGAACAATTTTTATTTGATTTACGTATTAACAACCGGCGCAAGCGTATTCCGTCTTTGCAGAAGTATTTCCTGTCGTACCATTTTGGTTTTGTCATGTACAGCGTGCGGTATGTAGGTTTACGAAGGAAAAAAACTTCGTTAAGCAAATGAAATTTTGGCATCCATCTACATCGAGTTGATAGATGATTTTCTTTTGTAAAATACGAACTAAATAATGCTGAGAGGCGAGTCATAACTAACCGCATACACGTATTTTTCTACTCGGCTCATATTGTAGGTTAGTAGTCGCACGTATCAAAAGGGATGTGAGTTATCAACGAATTCTTCTTATTTTAGCTTCTTTGCGCTCCTGCTTTCTGGTCTTATTCTCCTGGGTCTATTTGTGATGAGAATTTTTGTGGATGGGTGTTATGACTGTCCGTGAATACCACGTCAATCTATCTTTGATGGTTGCTTCGTTGTGAAAATTACACAGTAAGAGAGGCGAAGAAGTTTAGTAGCTGTGATCGGGGGTATTTTAACGACTTCGAGTGGTATAATTTTACAAAACAACGGGATCTGCTATCAAGGTATTTATTCTAACCTTATTTTAACGGTGAACAAACCGGGGATGTGACGTCATCACTACTGCAATCCGAATGGGTCATGCGAGGTCTGGAAAGCCGGCGCGCTATAACGAAATATTAATACTTTTAATGCCTAACTAAATTAGTAATTCAAGGTGTTTGGACTATTTCTGTATATTTGTATTATCAAATTTCTCTCTTGTAACGACACGAATCCAGAAATGCAATTTTTAGGAAATTTGTAGTAATTGTTTGAAAATTGCGCGTGGACTTTCACCCTATCGTAGGTTCCCACCAAATCCGGAACGATGTGCACGGTGATCCCCGCTACAAATGCAATCAAGCGAAACCAAGGGGATGTATAAACGGGGTCACGCAAGCTTACTTACACACTTAGACTTCTCCTCCGAGATCCGTTTTTTTCAGAGTAAGTGTAATATTTGTAAAGTCGTGTATCTGTTTGTTACTGTTGGATGTGTTAATACTCCGGAGGTTGGGTATACTCTTGACCCGAGCGTTAGCACCAATTAATCCAACTTCGTAGTGGTTACATAAAGGTCCTTGTTTAAAGTTATTGATCTTTTAGTGGTTGGGTAACCGCGGCTCAAAGATTTACCAAGTCAAAGAAAAGAACCCGTTTCAAGAACTTTATGTAACTGGAGGAGCTATAAACAAACAGCTACCGTAAAACTTTAATTAGTAACGCGCCGTGGAATCATATTCACCTGATTATTAATTGTTCATTGAATTTACCTGTCAATCTTTCCCGAGTTCACCGGATTTAATCAGTTTCTTTAAAAAATCGAATTTAACGTTGTTGACCTTGAATTTTCATTTAAACAGAGGTTTACATTTCATTTTGTGACCCACTCACGATCCACTCAATTAAAAGTTGTTCGCAGCAACACCGTACACCGGCCTGTAAAATTTCATAATTATCGGGGCCGTAATTACTTACTTTTCATGCAATTTTGAATTAAGAAATAAGAGGTCAAAGTCCGACGTGGATTCTTAAAAATTTAGTCATTGCTTACCTGTATGTTTCCTTAACTGCCTTTAATCCCCGTTCTCTCCTTGTTGAAATAAAATCACTACATCTCACACTTAGCCTGGCATTAATTAAAAACCAACAATTTAATAAGGTAATGAAATACGTCATATTAATAATTTGTTGTAGGACTGATAACCGAGTTAACGTAACCGCCGATAGATGGTAGACTTTCCTGTCCGAATTAAAATGATATACAGGGGCCACCAACCAGAAAAGAAGTTTTTTTAAGTTTTATTATTACGTAATCGTTTGTTAATTAGTTGAATTAATTATTTTATTTTATCCGTTATTATTATATTATTACTACATTACGATTTATTTTGTATTCGTTTGTAATAACAAGTATATGTATTTATTTTACGTTAACAATTATTTACTAAAATCTCCACTTAGCTACCCGAAGCACCTGAAGGATAAAGTACCACCAAACCAGGGGGGTACAATCTTCTCTTTGAAATGAAATCTACCTGTAATAGCGAAGGCTTCCACGGCCGGAATCTATACTAACATTAGAATGTTTTCCGGGTTTGGACCGTGTCATATTCGGTTGCAAATATGAAACGGTCCAAACCCGGAAGACATTCTAATGTTAGTATGAAATCTACCTAATTAACAATAAGCGTCAATTTTAAATATTAATTGTGTTTCAATTTTGAAACAATGGTTCCGGTGTAACTTGTAGTTGGTTTTCTTTTGGAATTGTACAGAGGGTGGAAGTATGTATCGTAATTATTGAGTCAATGGGGAAAATATAGCCCTGATAATTCATTCGTTTTGTGCACTTGACGTCAAGGCCACGGGCGGATTAAGCCTACGTAGCTTTGCGAGCGTGTTTGTGTATGGCTACCGTTTGCTAACTGCGGTGGCGTTTAACTAAAGAAATTATTTAGATTTTATTACTTCCAGAGTCTACTCTAGACATATGTATTATATTTTGCGTTGGATGGGTAGTGTTTAAACGCAGATGACTAACGGCGTACTGTCGTCTTCTCTTCGTCAATAAACTGTCAATTAAAATTACTTGTTTTATTTTGAAATGTACTTTGGGGTTGGGGGTCTGGGTTTTCTTTTCTTTAATCCAGACAGTCAGTACGTTATTCTTACGTAAGAAAAGGTGGCGCATAGGGCACTGGGGTTTTATTTGACAGGTGTATAAAACACAAATAATAATTTTAGACTAACTAAATAAATAAAATATAATATCACCGGTTAGGTAAAATAATTGTTTAGTCTTTTTTCGCACGTTCTGCGCAGTGCCGGAGTCATTTAGCAATGATCATCTCAGCTTCGTTCTCCGAACTATTTGGAAAAAATGCCGCTTCTATAAAGTGTAATAGTAAACATTGTCTAAAGATTTGTAGAGGAAAACTTCCTTACTTATTAGCAATCCATTCAATTTTGACGAAGAAAATTTTAACTTTTTTTCCCACGCCCGAGATAGTCTGCAGCGAATTTGTTTGTTACAAGTTTTTAAGTGGCTTTGTACACTAACTTATATACGTTTTTCTCTCCAGATGCGGCAATATTTTTTATCTGAAAAAGTAAAGTATATATTTAAAGTGCAATTCAATATACTTAGAACAGAGTTAATTGATCTATCTGTATCCAAATATTCTTCTAATTTCAGTCACATAATTTACCGGAAGTTTTACAACACCGAAAACGGATTTGGCATCTTCAACAGAATTTGAATTATTATGGTCCAATTTATTCTTTATTTTGTTTACATCTTCAGCTAGATCTGCCAAAGTACTTTGAATAATATTTTGTTTTTTATGTTTTTTTTTAAATATTCTGTAACAAAATAAAACCTAACATGTATATGAATACCTTCATTATACTATACCGTTTATTTGCCGGAGCTCTGGAACATACTGTCCAGATGGATCATTCATTGTAGATTGAGCAATTGCAGGATTGACGATTGAATCATGACTGTCATGATTATAATGATTAGTGTCACTCATTCTCAGTAATTAGAGCATTATATTAATGCATCATCATTTTTTCTTATAGCGGAATTTACTGTAGTTTTTTCTAATAACGCTTATTAAAAACAGAATGAACATTATAATACATGAATGGCCAATTGAATAAACCGATTATATATATAATACGGTACTAATTGTTTAGTACGGTAGTATAATGTCAAATCCAATTTCATAAACATTACTTAGTTCAGTACTAAATTTTAGTACGAGATTAAATTGTAATACCGTACTATAGAGAGGATCAGACCATATTTCGATCGCATAAACGCTTTAATCCGGGATTAAATGTCATAGGGCGGGTTGCACAAATCAAATAAAAAAATGTAACAACTGATTATTTTTCAAAACAATTGCTACATAACGGATGAAACCAAACTTATTGGTGATGTAACAATCGATTTCAGAAATAATCACTTGCTACTTTTTTGATTTGTTTTGTGCAGCCGGCAGATAGTACCAACATTTTGATAGATTGAATGGAAAGTTTACTTAAATAAATAACACATGTATTGTGTATATGTAATTAAAAAATGAATTAATAATTGTTATTTTAATTATGAATTTATTCTTTTATGTTTCAAATAGTAAGAGAATAAAAAATATTTACGTTAAGAAACTGAGTACTTTTAATAAGTCTTTAAACTATATATTTGATTAAAAGTCAATTAACACAGTGGTATAGCCGATAAGCATACTTTAATCGTATTTATAAATATAAGGTTCAAATCTCAGTCAGAGTTTTTTTTTTGATTTTTATATAAAATTTGACTAAATTGTGCACTGACATACTAAATTATTTTCTAGGACTAACTTTTTATTTTAACTGATGTAGAACTCGGTAGCATACCATAAGTCTCGCATTACGTATTTATATATATCACAAACCTCAAGCGACGCAGACCTTGTAAACGTAGTTTTCGTGGCTTTTCTTTTCTTGTGATGTGATTGTGTGTCAGTTAGTTCTAATTAAGATTTGGCAAAACATTCTAAATCGCTTGCTACAGTAGCTTTTTTTGCTTTTTTCTTGGCTAATTCAAAATCATCTACGCATTTAAGAATAAAACATCAAAATTATAGAAAAATTATATAAAAGAATTTGAGAATGTTACCAAACACGTTTCTCAATGAGGTAAATAGATAAATTTGCCATATTTCTACGTCAGGAGGTTTGCAATTTTTAATTGCAATGTTGGTTTCGGCGCAACCAAGATGTAGAAACTCATGGGGAAACTTTATAACAGACCAAGATTGTTCTTTCATTTGTTTAAATTGTCTATGACTAATAAGACTGTAACGAAATCACTAAAGACAAATCAATAGAAATCTGCCAACCTTATTTTAAAATGAAATAATGAATTTGTAGTTTTCAAAATGTTTTTTTCTTAAAAATTATTTGGATTGAATAGAAACAGTAAATCAAACGGATGTTCCAACAGTTTTTTGTTAATATAACTCAAAAAAATTATTTATGTAAAAAATTTAAATGCATTTTTCAATTATAAGAACATCGTTGGTATACCGTACTCCACTCTAATTTGTATAAAAAAGAGGAATAACAAGAAACTTATTTCTATATGACGTAAGTTGAAGATTTTTCAACATTTAGATATTTTTGGCCAATTTTTTTCTCACAAAATTTTTTATGCTAACAATACTTTTATCGTTAAGAAAACATCAGTTGTTCTTTTCTAATTGATTTTAAATAAATAGTTCAAATTCAATTTGTTTAAACGCTGCAATCCTAAAAAATTTCTAGTATAGGTCCATTACAATATTCATATTTTGACATAATTTTATGTAGCTTGTTATCAGATAACTTTGTTATGCTCTCACAGTTATTTTCTTCCATTTTTGTTTTTATTGTCTGTGCCAAAAGTTTTCCGCTTTTTCTAGTCCATTGTTTGAATTTTTGTAAATAATTTTCAAAAGGAAAAGATGAAAATTTGTTTAAAATCCCAAAGTCTGTATGAAGATGAAGATGTTGAATGTTGTGGGATGCATGCTTTTAGTAGATTTGAGTAGATCATAAGCATGATCACCAAATTCATGTATTCCAGATGCGACAAAATAATTACCGCCATATGAAGACACAAAAATTTATGTATTTGTTCATAAAAAAAAAATAAATTTTAAAACAAGTGGACCTGTGTAACACAAAAATTGTCTTAATTCTGTTGCTTTAAAACGGCTAAGTTCATGCAAGGTATTCCGTTTTCTAACAAACTCACGTGGGATATCGGCTTTTTGGGCAACCAAGATTTCTAAAATTTGTGTTATTTTAGTAAAAGGCAATTTTTATGGCATTTTCCCATTAACTCATAATAAAAGTAACTTTATTACAACTCCCAAACTAATTAAGTGGAATCAACAGGAATGTTTTTAATTATATGAAAATTTGGAACGATTATTTTTTCAAAAAAACAAACACGATTGTTTACAAAAGTTCTATCAACATAGATATATATCGTATAAGAACAATATCCCTTATGCCCTTTTGTATATAAAATAAATAATTTAGCTGGTAAATCACATATAACTATAAGACTTTAAATGAGAATATGCGCCCATTATAAGAAAAACTATTATTTATTACTGAGATTATGTCAGCATTTTTTGGCTTATCAAAACCGTGGTACAATCCAATAATTTCTACAATTTCAAAATTTTCGCATAAATTACATAAAATGGGATACATTTGACTATCCTTTGAATTAATAATTGGAAAGTCATTGACATTTCCGGATGCATTTATAGATTCTAAACTATTTAAAAACTTATATTTATTTAATAATTTTTCGACTGCCACTGAAACTTCAAAATAATGTTAATTTCCAGGTTCGACAATCTGTTTGTTTAATTTGCGAGGTGTATTAACAATGTTCTTAAATCATAAGGCAAAGTAGCATTAAAGTGAGTTGCTTACTTTGATATAAATTGACCAAACCCAAACCCAAATTGTCATCATTTAATTTTAAACAAACTAATTTTAACTTATTTGTATTTTCTTGCTTGTTTCCTTTTATATGTGAGACTGATACAGTTGACATACGACACTTATACAATATTCTATAGAGCGTTATTAAAATTCCAAATGATAAGAACAACTCACCAATTACAAAATAATGTAAGGTTATACGCGTCAAACACAAAAATTGCGAGAGTTGCCAAATTGAGCATTTAGTTCCCGTAGCTGAAATGGTTTTATTGCATTAGGTAATTTTATTATTTCCTTTACTAAAAAAAAACTTCCTTCTTTTACTATAAAAAATAAATAAAAACCTATTCAATATAACAAAGATTAAAAAGATTTTTGACAACGTCGCAATTTTCAAAGAGAAGGAATTTTGAAATCCAATTCACCTAGCATCTTTGCGCACGCCCTTTTTACTGTTGTTTACTGCTAGCATAAAATTAACTGGATAAAATTAACCCGTATTATTTTCTAACAATATTTCGATTCATTAAGAATCCCATATTAATAAATAAACTTACGTAGAATCTTTGAGGAAAGGTATTTGTTATGAGAAATTTTAATTTAATATGAGAAATTTCGGATTTTAGAGAACAATTTTTATAGTTCAAAAATAATTCTAGTAAATTCAGAGTATAAAACATGAACGTGAATATATTCATAGTACATCCAGTTTTAATCCAAGCGTCTAGATAGATGCTAAACGAATGTTTGTAGAAAGTATTTTGTAACCGGTACATAGGGCGGCTACGTCGGAAAATCTATGGTACGTACAGTTTTGGTCCATAGACCAATAGACCTGTAATGGCCACTAAACGGACGTCTATGGAACGTTCCGTGCTATATGGAATATATACTGTTATAGGTATTAGAAACCTTGAAAAACACAACAAATCAAAATTTGTTTCTAATTACTTCTACTAAGTTTGCAAATCAACACAATGTTTTTTGTAGTGACAAACGTAGTAAAAGATGATTTTCTGTTGTTTATATACAATTAATATAGAACTGCTTCTTTGAATATAAAATCATCAAAATTAAATTATTGCGGTTACCAAGTTTAGTAAGATATGATAACACGTACATTTTTAATGTACTTTTTTGTTCTTCGCATACGTTTGTGACGGTTGCCTTTGACTATAAATTATGCAAAAATATAGTAAATCATTTTTAATTATCACGAACTGCACAAACAGCCTTAACAAAATTATTTTAAAGTTTAACAAGTATTTCAGTTAGTACAACATTTGGTTTAAAATAAAAAAGTTAGTATTCACTTCCTGTGTGACTAGTCTTTTACGTTTAAATATATTATTCTGTTGATATTTATGCATTTTAAATAAATAAAAAACTAGTAAAGAATTAATCATAAAATTTGTATTTTATTCATTTGCATCTAAAAATGTATAATAAATAATAATACGTTAAGCGACTGTTCAAACTATTACTATAGTTTAATATAATTTTTACTATGTAAATACAATAGGAAATTATTATTTTCTGCAATAAATGCTGTGCAGTGTTTAGAAGATCAACATTTGGATACTAAAAACAACAATGTTGCGCAGAGGTGTACACAAATTATTATATATATTATAAATCTCAATATAGTTAAATTGAGGTAGTACAATGATTTATAAATTAACATAAAAGAAATTTATATTATAATTAAAGCTTGTATGCATTAAATACAGACGCTTTTAGATTAACTTCTTTTTGATTATCTAGCATAAAATATTTACGCAGAAAAATTAAATATTGCAATCGGAAGATTTCTACTAAAACTACGTCCATTAAATACACTAAAATATTTGAAACATGTACATTTACAAATTCTTCTTATTGACAGCCTAACGTAGAACCAATGAAATTAACATAGCAAAGCGTCTGCTTGCTCTTCTATAGTATTGCATCGCCTGCTTCACCCTATTCAACTAATGTGCCCTTTAATGGCAGTTATTTTGATAGATCGCTGCGCGATAAAGTTATTTAAATGTTTCAGCATTGAACTAAAGCTAACGACTTGCCCCAAATTTACTGAAAGTATATTTAAGCAAATCGTTTTGGCAACAACTCTCATTTCAATGTCTTCTGGGCCTCTTTTAAAAGTTTTGCTTAACATTTAGCAGTATAATTAGTAAAGACTGTTGTATGTTGTCATAGAAACGAAGTTTCTTGTGGTTAAACGTAAGGAAGTCACAGAATACTAGAAATAATATTAACATGGGCGGAATAAAAGTCCTTTACAACCGTGCAGTCTACAGTCCTACGGCATTTATCTCCAATATAGCGGCCGAGACGAGATCCTTAGAGACCTAAACTCAATGTTCACTTCACACCTCACTTACTCTTAATTATAACGCTTATACAGCTAGGCACTTTGCCAAACTCTACATAAGTCTTCCTGTACTTTTAGAGTTTTGGAATAGTTTCCCATCTTTCATAATGAATTTATTTCCTGTTCCTGATCGCACCGAGTTCCTTCAAGTAATCAGCGGGGAATAATTCGACAAGCAGATAATTCTAACAAGTTAAGGCAACTGCTTAATATTTTCTTAAAATTATTATTTATAATACAACTAGTAAGAATGTTATTTAAAATTTTAAAAACATTTATTATAAAATAAATTGTTTACATATTAAATTTAATTAAATAAGCAAACACAACCTTAACAAGACTGTTGCCGCTGTATAATATCGTGTTGCTGTAGCATCGTGCTAGAGTAACATATGGGAAAATGTGAAAAAGAAAGCACTTTATTGCACATTTTATTAAAAAGTTTAATTTAATAGAAATTTGAACAAAACAGTAAAACAAATTTTGTTAAATAAATTTTAGTAAAAAATAATCTAATGCATTTGCTTAGTATAATTAACCTTATACGGTTTTCTTAACAAAAAAATAAAAACATTTTTAATACTAAAAAAAAAGTACACGGTAAAGCTTTAATAAAACGACAAAAACAAATTATTTATTACAAAAAAGTAAAACAAAAAGAAATTATGGTAAGCATTTAAATTATTATTCTCTATTTCGACTTAAGTAAATTCAGTAAATTCCGTGTAAAAATAATTTATTATCAAATTCTTACACGAATTTTAGTAATGTTGGTTTTTTTAAAGTTGGTATCTCTACATCGCAAGTTGACGTTACATGAAAAAGATATCGAAATTATTGTAACTTAATAATTGAAATACAAGTGTTGATGCCAAGATAACATAGATGTTTAATTAATTCAAAGTTATTTATTTATAAAGGTATCGAGATCATTTCGTATGAGATTTTAGGTTAACACAACAATTTCAATATGTCAAAGTGTAACTGTTGCCAAATCAATAAAGTCCAAAAGTTTCTCAATGTTGTTCAATTAAAATTATACGGAAAATATTAAAATTGAATCAAAATAGAGAAAATAGAAAACACACGTAATAGAATACGTTTCAATCACTCTACCGTTTTATAAACTTGCCGCTGCGCGGCTCGTGTATAAAACCCGGTCTCGTGATTAAAAAGTGTTTATTCTTTAACTTGTGTTTTAATATACTATTACTGCTATCTAAAGTTTTTTATTTTAATTTTCAATATTTGCTGTCGACTACATAAATATTTTAAAATTTTACCGATTTTTAAATATTTTTTTAGACAATTTTAAAAAACATTCTTAACAAATATAAATACTATAAGTACTATATTTCAAAATAATGCAATAAAAACAAATTAGGACAAACAGTAAACTTTTTAACTAAAACCATTGAGCTTAATGAAGAACAAAAGATGGATCATAGACAACATCAATTAAATGTTATTAGAAAATACAAAAAAAATTCTGTAGTCCTGACATAGAAGATCCCCCACTCTCTTTCGTCGGCAATGTCAAATTTTATAACAGCATATTTAATTCACTTCCTGTAAGACCTGATGCAATACAGACAATCTCTGTATTTTTTACGCCCAACAAGGCTTTTACCATTAGATTATTTGACGTGAATATGCGAATTAATTTTGTGGTTACTTAGGAAAAGCTGAGTAGTGCGGATTTTCGTACACGATCACCGTTATTAATGAAGATAACGAACAGGTGGCATATTTGGAAAAATTTCCATGACGTCCCGTTATTAAAACGTAACTATTCACACCGTCAAAGGGTGGGAAACCTCCAAAATTGTATTTCTTTTGAGAGGAACTGCTACCAAAAATTATTACGTTAAGTCGAGGGGAAACGCTGCGCATTTGCTATCTCGCATGATTGTATGTTTTGAAAACTAAATTTAGTTGTGCCAGCCGTATGTACGTTTTGTGTTAGATTTAATGTTACGTTTTAGGTAATGCACGTACGGAATTAGCAAATCCCCTACTGGATAAAACCTAACTGTAAGTATTACAATTTTTTTGATTTTACGATTTGTATTTTGGTGGTGATGTCGATTGTTGATCGTACGTGTATGTTAGGATAACACAATTAATAATATAATTTTGTGCTTTACAAAGTCATATGCAGTGCACGTTGAGTCTCGGAGGCTTAATTGGTTTTGTTATTTACTTTTGCGATTTTAAATTTGTGAATATAAATTCATTCCTTCTTCGTATGTAAAAGGACCAACAAGATCAGAGTATTTTACGGCGTGTTGCCCAGTATAAGGCGCAAGTTATGTTTGATTTGACCTATGTATTAACGTTTAAAAAATTTACACCTATGTACTTTTTTCGTCCTTTTTGGAATTATTGCCTGTGATAAAATAAATATATAGTCTGTGTTATTACTTCTGTCGTGTTATTTGTTCTTTTCCAGCTACAGGTGAAGTAAGACGACATCTTCCTGATTTAATCTTTTATCGGCTTGTCGCCTTTGTTTAGATTTAAGTTATACTTTAGCATCACAAAACCTGCGACTGCCTCTCCGCGACTTTAAAGACAATTATCTCTAAACTGTGTTTTTTAGAAAATACAATTCCGGTGAGTTTTTAAAACCTACATATTACACCGGTAAAACTAACCGAAAACTGTACGTGCTTGTTTGTTATGACAATAAGCAGAACCTAGACAAAAATTTTTGATTTTGCTTAAAATTTTGTTATTTATTGCAAAAGAACCAAAATCAGTTGACCTGAAAAATTGAAATGAATTGAATTGTTGCTATTTTGTTTTATTTTGTTTGTTTTATTAAACCCTTTGTTCAAACTGTTTGTAACGCCATGTGGTAACGCAATATTTTTTTAAATTTAAATTTAAATAAATCGTTTTAGAGATATCTTGGTCTCTGCAAGTAATAATAAAAAAAGTATGTTTTCTGCATCTTTTAATAATATATTCTTAAAAATTTTGTATTTGTACTATAAAATAAAAATTATCTGATAGTGTTTTGTAAATTTTCATAGTCACTTATTAAAACCGTTGATTTTAAAACGATAATTTTTTTCAAAAATCATAATTGTCTTGATTTCAAATAGGCGTAACCACTCATGAGAAGTAAAAAACTCAAAAACTACAATGTAAACAAGAATTATGCAACTTAAATTAGAAAACGATAAACAGAACAAAAAACAATAAATAAAATTTAAAAAAACTGTTTAGAAATAACATCAAAAATGGAAAACATATAAAAAAAATTGGTAAATTTACCACTTTACGTGAATCAACTTGAATAACAAGAATCAAAACTAGTTTGCATTCAAAAGAAAAAAAATAAGCCAACATTGTTAAAAAATTAGACGTATCTACGACACAGCAAAAAGCAAAAAAAAGGCAACACGCAATGCAAAAGTGTGATAAGATAAAATGTAAAATGACTAGAAAAGACGAAAAGACTTTTTAATGAATATTGAAGTTTAGGATAGATATAGCAAAGGACAAAAACAAAAAAAATGATTGAGACAGAAAAATAAATATATACAGGGTTATACAAAAGTATGGAAACATGCTTATAACTTGAAAACCGCGAGGATTAGCGGTTTGAAACTTTGGGGGAGTATGTAAGACATACCCAGTAAACACGGATTGAAACTGTTACAGTCACAAAATTAAAACAATTGTTTCAATACGTTGTTTCGTGTTAGTTCCATTTTTATATCATTTACATGTAACTGACATTGAATAAATTGAAAGAGTTCCGATTTTTCACAATCAGTTTTAAACCGTTTCAGTACTTGCAATTTTTTCCTATAATCAGCAACCGTCTAAAAACTGATTTATTAAAACCGAATATTTTTTGAATAACTAGAATTGCTTGAAGATCGATTACATAAGATTGAATTATTTTCAAAACAGTAGAATCGTTCTAGGAAAAACGAATACTTTGTAATTAGTCAGCATTAGTCGTTGCTATACTTTTGATTACTGTCGTCAACGCTGGCGCTGCAAATTGATATCTTTTCACTTGTTCGGTTGCAGTTTGATAAGTGAATGCTGTGTGTATAATTACGAAATGGAACAATAAACGGTAAGTCCAAACATTTTATTATAATCCATAAATGTAATCAATATTATTATCATTTCTGTTCTTTATATATCATGTTTTAATTTGTATGAAAAAAATGTAAATTAACACACATGGTTGCGTTAAGGTAGATTATTGCGTAAATCTGATGATACTTTAGGATTTATAATTACAGTTCAATTCTTCAAGTTTTCTATACGATTATGTACAGCTAAAGGTGTTCACAGTGTTTTTATAACTTTCTTATAATTGCTAAAGTGATATTTATATTAAGTTTGTGTTGTTTTTGATTTAAAAAATGTAATTAATTTTGTGTAACTCTATGATTATGTATGGATATAAATGAAATATTTATTTCTATGTTACAGATGCGGTTAAAAGTTGCTACCCAACAGTAACTGATGCAGTTTTCGAGGCTTCCGTGAAAAGACCACATCAAAGAAAGTTGCAATATGTAAAAAACTCAATGTGATAATGTATTTAAAAATATTTATTGTGCAATAAAATTTGAAACGTGCATTCGAAAATGTATTATTATATTATTGAAAGAATTGTTTCAGTTCATTATTGAAACAAAAAATCATACATGTATCGATCATTTAGTATCAGTTCAAGAACGAAGCTTTTAAAACGTAAACCGAATGCAACATTTAGTTTGCAACAGATTTGAATTTAAAATACCGAAACTATACTGATTCAAATAAATGAAACAGCGATGGACTTATAGCTATTTTATTGCAGTTAGGTTTCTTTTATGTTTGAAAAAAGAGTGAATCATAAATTTTCTGTTTTGAAACTGTTACTAAACATTATCAATTTTGTGTTTACTGGGAACTTTCGGACATTTTTTGTTCTTTATAAAACTTTGATACGATGTTCCAATTACGAGTAATTGATATCTACTTTTGATTTTCAAATAGCATCATATCAGTTGACTGACATTTTTAGATTCTACATGAAATTCTGTATGCAACGGTGAACAGAAAATTTATTTAATATGATAAATGTTATTAAAAATATGGTATAAAAAGTTCAGATTGAATGTCAACAATTTACCTGTGGGCGGGTAGTAGGATATGTACCTACTTTGTTTGGGTCAACACAATAACCAATAAAAGCTTTTGTTATAAGGTAAGTTTATAATCTTTTGTTAGCAGTGGCGTATCTTCTTTAGGAATAAAATAAAAATTCCTGCATTGTGAATCCATTCGAAATATGTTTTTAATTTGATCCTCATTGGTTTTCTTCGATTATTCAAGTCTGTTGAATTGTCATTGCTAATAAGTTACGATTAAAATGATTGTTTAATCAACATTAATACATTAGTACCAATGCAAGAGTTGTTTAATTACCTAGTAATGTATTATTATTGATTTGGTTAAATCTTTGGAATTTGTTTTCTTTTTAAATGATTCAATCATAATCGACTCATTAACGGTTTTCTTTAGCTTTGTCTCTAATAGCATTTCTTTTTTGGGGAGTAATAGATATGTATGTAATTCAAATAATCACTACCTACTTAATTACTTGCACAAAATTATTCATTGTGGTGCTACTGTGTTATAGTTCGTAACAGTTTTTGCATTTATTAAAATGGAACTCACTGAAGGGGATCGTATCGAAATTTTGATTATTTTGGGTTACGGTGATCGAAGAAGAACGTATCTAGCTACCAGCAACATTTTCAATGCAAATCATCCAGAAAGGGAAGTACCAATTACAAAATCTGCCGTTCAAAAAACGTTTGCAAGGTGGTTTGAACACAGAAGTGTGAAAGATAATCGACGAAGTGGAAAGGCTAAAACTGCCACCGATTTGAATACGAGCATTGAGGTTATCCAGAGTATTATTGAAGAACCAAATACTTCAACCAACCAACTGGCACTGAATTACGGCATCAGCAGTATGTCAGTGAAAAGAATTCTACAAATGCAAACGCAAAGCCATAAAAGCTTCAGTTTCACCAAGAACTAGACGCCAAAGATTACAACAGACGGCTTTAATTCTGTGAAAGTTTTGAAGAGTTGCAGGATCGTGAAGATGTTTTCCCAAACAGAATTTGCTTCAGCGACAAGCAACATTTTGTTTAAATGGACAAGTTAACAAGCACAATTTTAGATATTGGGCGTTGGAAAACCCACACTGGATGGTAGAATCTCATATTTAGCATCCACAGAAGCTGAACGTTTGGACTGGCATCATAAATATCCGAATAGTTGGGCCTTTTTTTTATCAAAGGCAATCTAAATAGTGCGTTATACTTAGATTTGTTGCAAAACTAAATTGTGCCCACTTTAAATCACTTGTTTGGGCAAGATACCAATGTTTGGTTCCAGCAGGATGGCGCTCCACACCACTATGGTCGACAAGTAAGGGCATTTTTAAACCAAACGTTTTCAAATCGTTGGATAGGGCAAGGATGTTTCATCGAGTGGCCACCTAGATCACCAGATCTCACGCCACTGGATTTTTTCCTGTGGGGCTATTTAAAAAATAAGGTGTATGCCAATCGCCCGAATAATTTGGAAGAACTTCGACAAAAAATTATAACAGAATGTGAGGCAATTTCTCCAGAAGTAATTCAAAGATGTGTATCAGAATTTGAACATCGACTACGATATTGTCAAAAAAGAAGTGGGGGGCATTTTGAAAACTTCTTGAATTAATTAATTAAGTAGGTAGTGATTATTTGAATTACAAACATATGTATTATTCCCTAATAAAGAAATGCTAAAGAAAACTGTTAATGAGTCGATTATGATTAAATGATTTAAAAAGAAAACAAATTCCAAAGATTTAACCAAATTAATAATACATTACTAGGTAATTAAAAAACTCTTACATTGGTACTAAGTATTAATGTTGATTAATGAATAATTTTAATCGTAACTCATTAGCAATGACAATTCAACAGACTTGAGTAATTGAAGAAAACCAATGAGGATCAAACTAAAAACATATTTCGAATGGATTCACAATGCAGGAATTTTTATTTTATTCCTAAAAAAGATACGCCACTGCTAACAAAAGATTATAAACTTACCCTATAACAAAAACTTTTATTAGTTATTGTGTTGACCCATACAAAGTAGGTACATACCCTACTTAGAGCGTCAGGTACCCGCCCACAATTAAATTGTTGACATTCAATCTGAACTTTTTATACCATATTTTTAATAAAATTTATCATATTAAATAATTTTTCTGTTCGCCGTTGCATACAGAATTTTATGTAGAATCTAAAAATGTCAGTCAACTGATATGATGCTATTTGAAAATCAGAAGTAGATATCAATTACTCATAATTGGAGCATCGTATCAAAATTTTATAAAGAATAAAAAATGTCCGGAAGTATGTCTTACATACTCCCCCAAAGTTTCATTTAACCACTTTAAATCGTGCTTGTGACAAATGATTCTGAATCTTACAAAATAGACGTTAATCAATATAAAATTCTAATTTGATAACGCATTTTGAGTAAGTTATTTATCACAAGGGGAGCTTTGTCTATTAGTTTTTAAAATTCTTTGGTAAATTTCTTCTTAATTTGATAGCACGTTCCGCCACGTTTTTGGCTACATGTTTCGATGCATTATCGATCGATGAGGGATTAATATCGACAAATACCTTAAAAAACGATTAGTATTCTGGAAGGCCTATGTCCAAACTGAAAACGAAGTCTCGACAAGAATTTGTCTGCGAGATATTACTTCTTATGCGTCAGTCGATTGCAATACCAACTTTTTACTAATTGCGAGAAACAGCATTTGATACATCGGGTTTTTATATCTAATTTCTTTTAGTATTAACAATTTTGTAGATTTCTATGTTGATACGATTTGCTATTCATAATTATATTACGCCTTCTCATCGAGGAAAACGTTTTCTTCGGACAAGTACTGGATTATGGGTAAGTTTTATTTAATTATTTGTCGCTGTCAAAAAAAGGTCACTCACGGAATTTAGCTTGTTTAACTTACGCAATTACGATAGTTGTTTCAATACCATTTAGGTATTTTCAGTAATTATTTCTGTGATATCGCATGCTGTGAACCTTAGTTATTTAACGTGTAATTTTCTTCGCTTATCGACACCCGATGTGTAACTTATGTATTGTGTGTTGCTGATACTTCCGGTATTTATGTATTTAGAATGTACCACAAAATTTCTGGAGCTCTTTGTTAATAATCTACGTTATAGGATTATGGTTGTTATACATATTTTATGTTTTCTTTATGGTAACATAACTTTCTCTTTTATTGTGGTTACATGAACATCAGGGTAACAAAGATTACGAACCTAAAGTTCGTTACAAACTTGAACTTTTGGTCCTGATCGAAACAGAAGTTTTACTTATAAAAGATATGGCACCCTTTAAATATTATTTACTTGAACCTCCCCTATCTCCGACTGTGTGAGTTGATCGTGCAAGGTTTGTTAGACCTATAAGCTTGTAACAATCACTATCAAATAATGTAAATTTTGTTTAACTAATTATAGTATTAGTTTACAAACATTATTAAAAATGTGTCAACTATTATTTAAAAATGTTTAATAGTACTAACCATTTTTGAAAAAGAGTTAGCAATTTGACAGAAGTTTCTGTATTAGTAATGTATGTGACTAATGGATTTCTTTACAATCGACCCAATTGTATTAATTTTAAGGAACCATTAACAGTTTTCTTGACAACCGATACTTGTACCTCAGACTAAATTTACAGCGAGGTTTGATTTACATCATGAAAAATTTTTTGTTCAACTTGGATCTCACGGAACAAAAACAAACAGCTTGACAACTATGCAATACTTGTGAACAACTTGTTAACAGCGTTTCGGTTGCCGAATGTCACTAAAGATGAATTTTTTGCACTTTTTTTCCGTCAAATATGGGAGCCGTAAGTGACGAACACGGTGAAAGATTCCTTCATGAGGTATCCACAATGGAAGGAAGACCGCTTCAATCCCAACATGTTTGAAGATTATATTGTAGGTATTTGCAAAAAGCAAAAAAGATGTGTACAAGCGAAAACTAAGAAGTTGTACACAGTTTTAGACTAAGCGATTGTCAATCTTAATGTAATTAAGAGTCCCTGAATAATTTCAGAATTAAAGAAACATTTGTAACTCACTTCTTAATTATAATATTTAGTGTTTTCATACTAAAATACCCACATGACTTTTCCAAAAAATTTTTGAAATAGCAATTCTATGTAGTTAATAGTATTTTCTTTAATAACTTTTACACGTACGTAACATTTTTCTTGGCGTGCCAAAGAAAATCTGATTTCAGTTTTGTATTTAGCGCATACCAATGTCTCTAAAGAACGTATTTTCAATTGATTAACAGACAAAAATAAAATATTTTGTTACTCAGTGTAATGAGTGAGAATTTTTTGTCTTTTTCTGCATTACAATATTCAAAACTTTTTTTAAAATTTGCATTTGCATTGGTGTGCTTAATTTTGAATATCTAAACCTTTTTATTATTTGTGGGTAAAAAAAGGTATTTTGCGGATTAAATTTCTTATTAGTGTGTCACTATTTTAGTATTTAATCGTAATAAATAAAACTGCAATTTTTTCATATAAATTAATTAAATAATATTAATAATTAATTACAGAAAAATGTTAAGCTAATAGTTTTGCAATATATTTTTAAATTAATGCATTGTCATAATTTTGTAACATTATTTTAATAATCGAATAATTTTGATTAATTTAAAAAGTGCTTAAACATTTTTAAATTGAAACGATTTGTTAACTATCTCAAACTAGTCTGTGCTGTTAAATAACATATTTTATGCAGAAATAAAACAAACAGTTTTTAACAAGTAT
Organism: Aquatica leii; assembly: GCA_035610365.1. NCBI lineage: Eukaryota > Metazoa > Arthropoda > Insecta > Coleoptera > Lampyridae > Aquatica > Aquatica leii. The sequence goes on along the minus strand of CM069432.1, from coordinate 214,483,211 downwards.
TATAAATTACTAATAATCGTAAGTAGACACGCACATAAAACGTGTAAAAAACTGCTTGTGTCTGTCAAGAAACTTTACATCAAATATATATCTACTTACAAAACTTTTATATTTTTACGCTAATGCAACGATAATAAATCTAAATTGCAAAATAATTTAAAAACTTATTCAATTCTGCACTATTTTATTTAGCTGTATAGTAATCTTGATACCATCTAAGCACGAATTCCTTTCAGGATAGTTAAAACAATTAACATATACAAAATATAGGTAGTTTTGCAGTACTAGTACTGAAAGTTCATCTTTTAACTAATACATATTTAGTATATAAACCAATTTAGTGTATTATTTAGTTTTTAAATAAAGCGTTTATTTAAATTATTTTCAATCGTAAAATAAACATTACAAGACCTATAGTATAACTTGTAGCTATTTCAAAATAATTTGTACTAAATTCTTTAATGTGACTATATGGGTGTGATAAAACAGGTGTAAGTGTAATTTTTGTTCATTAAGATCCATTACTTATTAACGAATACATTAGTGAATAATAGTGACAATCTGCGTTACTTTTGTGTTTGAATCTAATTATACGTAACAATATTGCGTATACTAAAGAAAATAATAATTTATAAACGCCTTCAGCGCGAAGAAAATTCATGGCTGTATTACATGTTCCGAAAACATTACCTGTATTAAAATTTATGTTACTATAAATTTATATTCATTCAAGGTATATAAAATTAGAATAACAACTTGTTAGAGGTATTATTTTGATGGTCGTGAAATAAGCAGAGTGTCTGTTTCAGAAAGCTTGAATAACGTTTTATTATGATCCAGGGACAAATTTTCTTTGTATTTGCATTTTTAGGTAGAACACCAAAACATATTAACATATTTTATTGTTATTTATTTATTTACTTTTATGATAAATTCACCGGTTAATTTAGTATACTTCACTTTTTATTTGTTTTACTACTACTAAGAACTTTATGCTATTATTTAATGCTGGTATTAGTTTACATAGCACAAACTAAATTTTTTACAACAATTAGCTTTTATCTTATTTACAAGGAAGAATTAAATACGTCAATACGTTTTCCAATTTATTATTACATTTAATTTAAATTGAACATATGTAACGTTTTGTAAGTCTTAATTAGCAAAACGTTAGTGTAAAATACAAACAACAAACAAAAATGTAAACAATAATTATATATAATTATCTATGAAATAAAAATCCATGTTTTTAAAAAAAAATTAAAAATTGAAAAATTTTGAAGAAAACGTAGAATTTTAATATTATTAGTGGCGTATGAAGTATACTTATAATAGTATTAAATAAAATAATAAAAACATTTGCAAACACAGATAAAGTGCGTTTTTACTACATCAGAAAACATCTATATGAGCATTTCATTCAGTTTTTCTTTTCTTACCAATACAATTTTTGCATCTTTCTCAAATTCAGCAACTTTGGTTAATCTCGGAAATTTATTGTCTCGTGTACCTTTAAGTTAAAAAATGCACAGTCATCCGTGAAAATTGCAAGTCGATATATGAGATATCTTAGCTGTAGTAAACTTCAAGTTTGGTATGAATGATACTGATACGAAAGACAATAAAATTATGAGTGACCCGATAGTGCCTACTACAGAAAAAATAGATTTAAGAGGTCATCTCAATCTTTTGTGAACAGGACCAGAACACAACAACACAATATTATATTTCAACTACCAGGTTTACGTCAACCAGCTCGTCAAAAGCTGACTAAATTACCTGATGATGTAAGGAGTTATGTTGTGACTGACAAAATACTAGAATATATTGTACAATGCACAAACCAACGATTAGAAAAAGCAGACTTAGTAGGTTGCAATTGCCGAACATGCACTTGACACTCTTTATGATACATATAAACTTTGAGAAAACTAAAACAATTTCTAAAACAAAGAACTGGAAATCAAGAAAAATTAGAGAAGCTATTGAAATTATTAAACATCTTAACGATTTCAATAGAGACAGTGGTTACGAACTTTCTGACACATGGTTACCTGTTATTTCTTAATCTTAATTTGTCCACCATTGACACTTAAGCTAGGTCTAGAGTTTTTTTTGATGGTTTTCCTTTAGACCTTCGAGCAAATGCTGTAGCTAAATAACTTGCGCTTATTATCTAGTTCCCTTATAGTTATTGTTTTTAGTTACCTTAGTTTTTATAATTGTCAAATCAATTTAATTTTGCCTGACGAAGAATTTAGACCAAGTTCGAAAGCTCGCATTTATATTATTCTAATAAATAAATAATACACCATTTACCCTAATAGTAGTTTACGTAACAACAGTCGAAAGTAAGAAATAGCATAACGAACGTTAATGCGACGCGAGGCCGCACGGCCGAGCGTTGCATGTGAGTGAGTTATGCTATGATTCTTTCGACGAGAGTAATGTACATTATTTTTTGTGCTGTCTTTCATAAAATTACATTCTTTTTTGAAAAAATAAAAAAATACAACAGAAATATAATATGTTGGTACTACATTTATTACTAAATCTGTCAGATTTGACATTAACATCGTTTTTCTTCAATTTTAACTGAATTTTAAGATTTTTAAAATTATTTTTCCATTTGTCGCATACTCATTCTAATATATTAATTGACTTTGAACACTTAATTTTATGTGGATTCCTAGTTTTCATTTTGCCACCCTAGAGCTTTTTTCGTTCATTACGTAACTACACTAACGAACGAATATTGACGTTTGCAATGTTGGCAGCACAAAAAAATAATTTAATATGTTTTATGGTGAAAGTTTTATGTCTAAAATTAATTATTAAAGTTAATCATGTTTTGAGGATAAATACGGATGTGTAATAATTAAGTAATTGTGTTTAAGTTGCTAAAATTGGCTTACTTGTGAAAAGAAAGAAATGAATTGTAATTTCAAACATACATTTTGGCATACAATACTTCTAAACCAACTGCATCTGTGCAAGAAATTGGATTTGAAGGTGATATTCAGAGACGTTCCTAATTTCCCACTTACACTTATATCTTACTAATAATATCCCAACCTTAATAAACGGTATTCACAATTAAATCGAAGACGTTGAGTGAGTACGATGTCGCTAACTAGTAAGTAAAAAAGGAGTAAGATTTTAGTCAGATTTGGACTTTTCTAAATATTCACTAACTCGAATTAATTTGACAAATTTTGTTTGTAATTTAGTTTTATAAGCGTATTTCTGATTACACTGTGTTTTTATATTTGCTTATTAGTAATTTTGTAGCAAAATAGTTGTAAGGGGTAGTCATAACTGTAAACTAATTTCTACGTGTCACCACCGTTTATAGCTATTTACAGTAAACTTTAGGCACATAGTAAAATCACACTATGAGATGACTCTGCCATCAAACACTTTTGAATAGGCAATATGCATGTGGTTTAAATTTGGGGAAAACATTTTTTTTCGAATTTATATCGTTTAGATATTATACCTAAACCAGAATATTCTCTTTTTATTTATTTTTAATAGCATAAATTAATGAATGAAAAGTGCAAATTTTGCGCGCGTAATCTAAACTTGCGAAACGCTACATCATTGGTTCGATCAAAATGTGACGTCAAATGCTATGTTGTCAAAAGCGTGTTGTCGGTTAGTTCACGTATTGTGTGGTATTTATAATGTTCCGTGCGGAAAAACAGTGTTTTTGCAATCGTTTTAGTATCCATTTTAACACCTAGTGATATTAGAAAAAAGTAAATGCATTTATAATGACATCTTATTTCATAATACTGTGTTTCTGGTTGTTTAGAGGTTTACAAAACATCATTTTTTGCAGTAGACCCTGAAAGAGCTCTGAATCTGAAAATAAATGTAAATATTTATAAAAAAAATAAGATAGCTTTCATTAAACTTTTATTAACTGTGTAGGGTACATAGTTGTGTGATTGATATTCAATACAAAACTCACTTATGATTAACATTAAAGTGATCTTCACAACAATGTAAACAACTTGTTGGAGACATCTTTCGCATCTTTGGGGACAGGAAAAAACACTTTATCAGATGCACTTTTAATAGTATTTTTGCACCTAGACACAACACAATATTTATAAACTGGCGTTGGAGCTTTTTCCATGGTTTTAACCGTTATTAAACACAAAATAAATTTAAAGTAGCAAGAACGTAAACATGCATATGCACTAGACATAGCATATGACGTTATCAAAAACGCGCGAAAATGGCGGCGTTTAAACTGCTCAAATTTATGCTGTGTTTTAAATATTTTATTTTTATTTAATGAAACCATCTTCAACAGTATATATATATTTTACGAAGCTATGACGATGTAAACAGTGAATTAAAAATATAAAAAAAATACATGCATATACCTTATTGTAACTTCGTCATACTTAAATATAAGCTATAAGGGGCGTCAATGCAATTATGCAAACTACATTAGGGTGTATCTCCTACTGCTGATGAGCTCCAAAAGAGCGAAACGGCCGTCCAGTAGTTCACTCTGGTGGCGTTTGCATAATTGCATTGACATTGCTTACCTCCAATGTCCTTTTACGTTGTGGTTTTATCCCGACGAATAATTCAAAGTATATTTTGAAATTCGCGGGTGTTGAACTAATTTCAACGTGTCACCAGCGTTTATAGCTATTTACAGTAAACTTTAGGCACATAGTAAAATCACACTATGAGATGGCTCTGCCATCAAACACTTTTGAATGGTAGTCATAACTTTATTTGGCAACTGTGGAGTTCTGTTACCACCTATTTTAAAACTGTATTTAACGCTGCAATTTTTGCAAATAGTGTTTTTTGTGCAATTGCCTAAATTATTGGAATCATTAGTTTGGCGGAACTCATATTAAAATTAAAAACCTAGTAAAAACCTAATGCAAAATTGTATTGCAACCGCATAGTATTGATGACACTTAATATCCAAGTCGTAGCTACTGATTGCCCAAGTATTTTGTTAAGTGGTAGTGCAGATGCTCTTGGTCTACAATCCAATCTAAGAATAATTCCATTATCTGATACTTTAAACAATGTAGCTTTAAACCAACGAGAAGGATTTATTGAGAAACAGTTTACTTAAGACAATGTGGTACTTAACCCACCTGCTTCCATCCAACTGCTATGCAATGCCATTTCATTCGGAAAATTAAGAACTAAAATTTAATTATAATACAACCTATTCTTTTTCTTTTTAAAATTTTTAAAATAGTTATGCAAGTTTTTGTTTTTATTTTAGAATTCCTTTTGCAATCTCAATTTGTATGCATTGTTTCTCCAGTGTTAGCAGACTCTTTATCCTATTCACACTCTCTTTGTGTTCTGGCAATGCGTCTTTTTTACTACATCCTCCACAACCGTTTGTTGTCACTTACAGGGAGTATATATGAACCACCACCAACCGCCAGTAGACATTTGGTTTATTTTTTCCAACGCCAGTTGTTGTTCCGTACGATTTTTTGTGTTCCCAATATTTAGGTAACTAATCGATTATTTTCTAAAAATTAACAATTGTGATTAAATTGTGATATAATTAAACAGAATAATTACTACTTACATTACATTGTTTACTTATTGAACTAAACTCTTGAGTAATAATTATCTTTTCTTTTTTTTTGGAACACGGACGTCAATTCAGTTTTCTTACATTCAATAATCTTAATGTACCGAGTTGTTTTACAAAAATCTTTTTTTACCAGTCACCAATAAACTCATAATAAAAATAAATATAGAATTAAATATAACAATAAATACAACAAAAATAGCAACACAGAAATAATATTCAAAAACCACAAACACTCAATATAATACTCAAGTGATGTTAAATACTTTAGTATTTTGATTAAATTGTTTTCACTGATGCATTTTAAGTTATTCAGTAAACATTTCCACTACCAATCGTTCCTCTAACAACATTTTTAACAATTTCACTACTCAAACCTAACCCAAATTAGTCACTTATTAACTTTTGTCTCTAAATACCAAGAGTGATAGAATTTGCACTTACTAGAGTGAAATATTTTTGGCTAACTGAGCGTAAATTAGAAATTAAGGATGTTTATGAATTTGAGCCTGACTGTAATGGATCCACAGAACAAGAAAGAACAATTTTGAAACAAAATGTTGAAGACACATTATATCCAGCAGATTTAGAAAAAAGATAATGAATAACATAGGCGCCGAGTGCGTGGGTTCGAGCTACTTTTTGAACCCATAATAATTTTTATGTGGGTTCCTAGAACCCACAATAAAAATCGCCACGTTGAGATTAATAAATTTTTGTTACCCGACAAACATACATTTTTACAACACTTGTATAATAATATTTCAGAACATTGTACTTTTACAAGGGCTGTATGATCTAAGAATAAGTTACCATTCCCGAAAAGGTACCGTTGTCAATGGTCAGCCCATCTGTTTCTTATAGCTGTATTCTTTAAAATGCCGCCAATAAGACTAATAAAAGAAAAGTGATCGTAACAAAACTGTTCAATAAAACAATAAAACTCCAAAATTTTTCCTCATCTGGTGACAAGCGAGTACGTATACGCAGTTTTTGATGAAATACGACACGCTAATACAATTAATGTAACTTGTAATCTTATACTATTCGACTTGTTTATAAAAAAATCAAAGGAGTTGTCATTAAAGAAATTAAACAACTTCTTTTGATATCTTTATGGCGTTTTTCTACTCGTTTTCTCTTATAGATTTAGATTTTAGAAACCAGATCATTTTTCTTATCTTAATCACCCACCGACACAAACTAAAACCATTGGATAATAAACATTTTGCAGTTTCAAGAAGTAAAGTTATCAGATGTCTGGAGCAATGGCGGCTCGTGAGGTCGGGCTTAGGGTGGGCTACATTTTTCAAAAAGCTTGCACTTAACGTGGACGTTTTCAAATATCATTAAAGTATTATGTAGGTAACTACCAAAATGTTTTAGAGTTAACAAATAGCCGCCGCAAAAGAATAACTAATAAGAGATTGAAATTTTACTATTGTATAATAGTTTACATAAGGTTTTATGAAAGGGCACTTATTTTTGTGTTGTTCTAAACATTTCGACTAGATTCTCGACGCCCTTTTGAATATTGAAGTTGCAAGTGAACGATATTTTTCGATTTTGAGTTATTTTGAATTAGATTTTATGTAAGTACTAAAATGAAGTGTTTATATGCATGATTTTGTTATTAATATTTGTTTAATATTATTAACTAGTATCACAGTATGGACAAAGTCGTAATTAGAAAAGTAAAACAATAGAGCGCAGTTGACCCATTACTTAAAATTAATTCCTCAATTAAATATTTAGCAATTCAAGGATTGGTTATTCGTGGACATACAGATGAAAGTGGTAATTTATTGAGTTTGTTAAACCTTAGAGCTACAGATTGTAGCGATCTTAAGCGATGGCTGGCTAGAGATAAATATAAATGGTTATCTCACGATATTGGCAACGAAATTCTTAGCATAATTACTCATAAAGTTCTTAGACATTTTATTGCACAACTAAAAGATGCAAAATACTATGCAATCATTATCGATGAATCCGGTGACATGTGAAGGAGCAAGTCTCAATATGTGTCTACTGATTATGATGTAGAAAAACATTTTTTTTGTTTTTACGAAACATTAAATATCCATTTTTATTTTTGAGGCTTTCGCGGCCATGAATTTTTAACAAATAATTATTTTCGGGTTTTGATCCGCGTTCTCTTTTTACACTTTTCACAAAATTTATAAAACTTAGAAAACTTACAAACTTTGAAAAATTACAATGTTTGATGTTTCGACAGTCATGTCGCTGTCAAAACATATGCGAGATCAACGACTACCCAAATGCGATTGAATAATATATTGTTATCAAACATCTGCATTAATGAAGTAGCAGATGAGTTTATCAGTGCTAACCACATCCGACAGCACCCGTTTGCACGAAATAATTTTAAAAAAATGCATAAAATGAAACATAAGTCTGTAACTTACATTTTTTAAATAGTTTTTGTATAATATAGTATTTATATACACATGTGTGTGTATATATTTTAGATAATCATAATGTATGTATAACATTTATTCTTATGATATAATTATAAACAACATTAGTTTTCATACTAATGTTTTCTAGGAACCCACAAAGTTTTACATAAGTCGGCGCCTATGATGAATAATGAAACTAAATTTACCAATAATTGATTATTCAATAGAAAAAATCATATTTACTGAGCAAAAGAAAATCTACACTTAACGGTTGAAAGTCGAGATCAATACGTTTTTTTCTATTAGCGTTTGGTGCGACATTCTTAAAGAAAATTTCGCGGTCTTTATTTTTATGAAGGAAATCTAAATTCAGAAAGGTATTTGCTATTTTTACGTAAAAAATATTGAACAATCTTTCATTAAATTTTATACAAAACTTGAATTACGTCTAATATGATGGAACATCTGTTCACAATGCTCAGATTGTGCCAGACTATTTAATATAAAATTTTCCTAATTAGATAGGCACCAGGTGTTCTACTGCGTAGCCTTCCATGTCTCCAGACTTATCGCGCTTATATTTTTTTATAGAGAACTATTAAAGACAAAGTGTACCAATAAAAGCTTTATAACACTGATGACCTGAAAACAATAATTCAAAAAACTGTAGCTGGAATTAGATATAATAGATTAATTAAACTGCAACGTGACATATTAAAATGGTGTCAGTTATGTGTTCAAGAAAATAATGATTACTTTGAACTTTAATTATTATCACTAATTTATTTTTGTATTGACATACATTTATTATTTATTTTTGTTATACATAATACCCAGTAAACACAAAATTGATAACGGTAAAGTAGTTTGTCCTCCTGTTGGCAAGTTGTAGTTAGTTTAAGTTTTTTATCTTCTTTAGGAGGGGCAATAAAAACCACTCTAAACTGTTTTTATGGCTACGTTTCGTGCCTCTAGCGTGCACTTCTTCAGGCCACTGAAAATTTATTTTATTTCACTTAACGTAAATAAATTTTCAGTGGCCTGAAGAAGTGCACGCTAGAGGCACGAAACGTAGCCATAAAAACAGTTTAGAGTGGTTTTTATTGCCCCTCCTAAAGAAGATAAAAAACTTAAACTAACTACAAAATTGATAACGTTTAGTAACAGTTTCAAAACAAAAAATTTATGATTCACTCTTGTTTCAAACATAAAAGAAATCTAACTGCAATAAAATAGCTATAAGTCGATCGCTGTTTCACTTATTTGAATCAGTATAGTTTCGGTATTTTAAATTCAAATCTGTTGCATTTGGTTGTTGAACTGATACTAAATGATCAATAAATATATGATTTTCTTGTTTCAATAATGAACTAAAACAATTCTTTCAATCATATAATAATACATTTTCGAATGAACGTTTCAAATTTTATTGCACAATAAATATTTTTAAATACAATATCACATTGAGTTTTTTACTTTTTTTCATGTGGTCTTTTCATGGAAGCCTCGAGAACTGCATCAGTTACTGTTGGGTAGCAATTTTTAACCGCATCTGTAATAGAAATTAATATTTCATTTATATACACACATAATCATCGAGTTACACAAAATTAATTAAATTTTTTTAATGAAAAACGACACAAACTTAATATAAATATCACTTTAACAATCATAAGAAAGTTATAAAAACACTGTGAATATCTTTAGCTGTACATAATCGTATAGAAAACTTGAAGAATTGAACTGTAATTATAAATCCTAAAGTATCATCAGATTTATACAATAATCTACCTTAACGCAACCATGTGTGTTAATTTACATTTTTTTAATACAAATTAAAACATGATGCATAAAGAACAGAAATGATAATAATATTGATTACATTTATCGATTATAATAAAATGTTTCGATTTACCGTTTATTGTTCCATTTCGTAATTGTACACACAGCATCACTTATCAAACTACAACCGAACAAGTGAAAAGATATCAATTTGCAGCGCAAGCGTTGACGACAGTAATCAAAAGTATAGCAACGACTATTGCTGACTAATCACAAAGTATTCGTTTTTCCTAGAACGATTCCACTGTTTTGAAAATAATTCAATCTTATTTAATCGATCTTCAAACAATTCTAGTTATTCAAAAAATATTCGGTTTTAATAAATCAGTTTTTAGACGGTTGCTGATTAGCGGGAAAAAAATGCAAGTACTGAAACGGTTTAAAACTGATTGTGAAAAATCGGAACTCTTTCAATTTATTCACTGTCAGTTACATGAAAATGATATAAAAATGGAACTAACACGAAACAACGTAATGAAACAATTGTTTTAATTTTGTGACTGTTACTGTTTCAATCCGTGTTTACTGGGTAGTAACTAACTACTTATTTTATTTGTTTAATTAAATAATAATATATAACAATAGTAAAAAATTATAATAACTTGTATTTTCTGGAACTCTTTATTTTCCTACAGTAACTGAAGTATGATGCATGATAGATAATAATATTACGCATCCGTTTTCTTGTGGCACGTACGATAACAAAGTGATAGTTTTTGTAAACCCAAATATCGAGAAATGTTTTAGTCGTTTTTAATTTGGCAGGAATGTTTTGTTTTTACAAAGACTTCTTACTATAGTCAGCCCATTACGCATCAAAAATTGTGCTTAAGTCCGTAAAAAAGTTATCGCACTTCATATTTCTATTGGAGTTTTGATGGTTCAGTAAGCGTTTCTACTACGATGGCTGCTAAACTTACTACTCTCGTGTTTCTTGCTTTCCTAAATAAAGAATTCCTTTTAGTAGATAATAAGTAGAAAAATCACACAACCAACAAATATTCATGCCATATTTGTCCGATTTTGCAGGCATGCATTGGCCAAATAGACAGCGACCTCTAAATGGTACTAGTTGCTCGTCTACAGTGATGTTTGGTCCTGGCGTATAGTATTTTTATAAATTGGAATTTACCTATTCCCAGATGTTTCTAACTGAAGCAAGTTTGTTCGGCCTTCTTCTCTCTTTTCTTGTGTCCTTATTGTCAAATCTAATAAATTGTAGAAGTAGTTTAAATTTTCCTAGATCCATAGTTGCACGAAAGACCGGTAGTGTATATAAAAGACTCCACAATACATTACAAGATGTAGAATTTTGCTTGAAGTGAACAGCTATCATAAGTAAAAACCAATATTTCCACTTTGTCGCAAGGTTTCCACTTCAACTTGGAATTCAAATTTATCACTAGACTAGCTTCAATATTATTAAACTTCACAATGCTTAGTATAACACAATTTTCCTAGAATAAGTCAAACACATCCCTTGTATCCTCCATCAGTTTTCCTGGTGGCACACGTACTTTATGTAGTACGCTTTTTATTATATTATGAGATTGACCTCGCCCTGTAGGTTCAAGTAAAGATTTCTAATGTGTTTGATTTTTAGGTATCCAAACATCAGGAATACTGCACTCGTCATCAATTGTATCACCTACAAGATTAATCGTGTCACTCACATAAGAACTCATTATCTGATTCAGAAGTCACACTCCACTCATTGCTGTCAGATTCTGCTACATAGTCTTTAATTTCATTGAAAACAACATAACGTAATTCAACTTCTGTTAGATGACAATGTCGACTGTTGGCCATAATTTTAATAAAAACAACGGTATATAAAAGAAAACACAAATATTCACTACACTACGATTCAAAACAAAAGGTGTGTAAGAACAGTTCAAGTTTATCCACTGACTTTGTTATAATGACAAAAATAATTATATTTCTAGGTTACACACAATATGAATGCAATTAAAGTTAATCCGAATGTGCAATTTCACTAATTGGACAATTAAAGAATAAAAAGCAATTAAGTATGTTATTTGCTAATGACGCCCTTAAACAAAACCCAATTCACATGTAATTAGAACCCAAATAGTTATACGAGTAAAGTCATTAAATATAAGAACTTAAAAAATATTAATAACAAATTAATCAGTATGTATTTACTTAAGAGAGTCCGTTGCACTCACCTTGAACGTTTAAGGGTTAAACAAAATTTTATGTAGTTGTGCATGCATCTTTATTACACTTTGATTTAGAATATTTTGCACATAAAATTCTCAACGTGTTCTTAGCATACATTATTTTTTAGTAAACACTTATAATGTTACATTCCTAAACACATCATTATTAGTTCTGTTTCTAAATAGATTTTTTCAACAAATGAAGTAATTCTTTTAGGTTTAGTTGGTTTTCTACTTTTGTGATAGACTTGTTAAACAAAGTTTGATGTTTTTATCAATGCTAAAGAAAAATTCTTAATATTTTTTTAGAGGTTTGCTGTTTGTCAATTTTGCAGCTGCATTTTGTACTCGTTTACATTTTTTTGTCTTTTTTAATTAATTTTACTTCATATATTTTTTCTCAACCAGCAGAGGTAATATTATGCAAAAGTTTTTTTCTTTTAGATTTTTCATGTTCATGGTTGAATGCACATTTTTTATTAACGAACAATATGTTAAATTTAAAAAATCAAATGTATTAAGTAAACACAAATGAATAAATTTAGTAATGCTTTTTATGTTTGCACTTTACAAATTAATTTAGTGTTGTTTATAAAAATGATACACTTTTTACACACACACCAGTGTTTGTTCAATTCTAATTCAGATTTGTAACAGTACTGTATCCATTTTATAATAAATTTTGTTTGTTGTTATTACTGTTTAGTTTGTTTACAATAACAGTAAATTTAAGCAGTACTACAAAACGATTTTTTTATTGATATCGGAATTTGAGCTTTATCTGTCCAAGCTTGCGCCTGCATTTAGAAGCAATAAACCAACTAAGGTAAACCGGCAAAAGGTAAAATTTGGTTGATTTTTATATTTAACTAATTGTTATTGATGTGTTAAAACAAAAGTATGCGTTTACAAATAAAAAAATTATTTCAATTTCTAATTAATTACACTTAATTTTGATCTTATATTTAAAATTTTGTGATAATTTATAGTAGTTGATTTATTATTTTATGGTGACTAATCAATTTTGTATAATTTTACGCAAACATAACATTTTAAAATTTTTGTTGTTAGTTTGTTTTGAAACTTTATAGCAAACAAATAAAAATAAATTGATTGTAAACTTTAAACCAAGTTGGAAATCTGTGCAGTTGTTATTAGTGTTAAATGTACATAAAACTATAATACATGTTTAACGTTTTAATTAGTAGGTACTGTTACTTCTGCGATTACATCTGTAATTTTTTGTAATTAATGTATATTTACCTGTATAAATAATACTAACAAATAAATATACAAAAGATTGTCAAACAAAAAAACTAATTGTACTTAACAATTTTTTTGAATTTACTCGGCGGCCTTACAAACAATAACATTATTTTCAAAACAATAACAATCGTGCTGTTACAATTATATTTTTAATTAAACGCGAGGTAGCGTATGTTACTATTGTTCAGCAATCTAATTTTAAAACAAAATAATATAAATAAAAACTATTTAATACAAGAATTTATTTGACTCAACATTGTTTTTTTAGCAACTAACACTAACAGTAACTAAACTAATTCTTAGTAAATAGTTTTAATAGAAAGTTATTCGTTAACGATTTTCAAATAAGAAAACGGATCAATCTTATCTTTAAATAGCTAATAAGATTTAAAACAAATTCAGTTTGTTTTTATATATTTATAAATAAGAGAAGACCAATAAAAAACTAAATAAAAAACACATAAAAAGATTCTTAAAAATTTAGAAAAAGTTTACTAAAATCAGCATACATGTAAAAAACCTTAATACAAAAAATAAAAAAATACAAAACATCTATTAGTTTATTTTACAAGCAACGGAAATATGCAGAACAAGCAAAACGCTGCGGTTACGACAAAATAGTTTTGACCTTTTCTAAATAATTCTGTCATTACAATAGTTGAATTAAAGTATTCAATATTACTATTTGTTATAAATATTTATAAGTAATAATGAAATAAAAAAATTGATTATTTTTTAAGTTTAAGTAAATACTATTGCTAATAAACTTACTCTAAATATAATTAAATATTTATGCTGCATAATAATACTATATCTCTGTTCGAATGTAAATTTTTTGTTTAATACAATTTTTTTGTTTACGTGCAATATTTAGTTGGATAACTTATTTATGATGTTAATCAAACATTCATGTAAACAACTTCCTTAAAACTTCTTGCCGTTAGGAAACTAAAACAAGGTCTATTGTTTTGTTGATCTTTGAATACTCAACGTATAAGCTAATAAGAATTATGTCGTCTACTCTAACTTTACTTAACAGGTCTTAATTATTTTATTAACGTTTTACAAAATGTTTAAGGTTATGCATAATGTATTAAAGTAACAAGTTGACATTATCAACTGACCCTAAAAATATTCTGTAAGCACGTCAAACTGTCTAAAACGTATATTTATAACTTACGTTTAACATAAAGATTGTAAAAAAATGACCGGAACGAGGCCGAAAGAGAATTAAAAGAAAAATCGAACAAGATTACAAAGCCTCAAAACTCTATTATCCTGTGATAAATGTAAGAACACACTTGCATGTGAAGAAATCAAGCAAATGCCATTAGTGCAGCAAAATAAATCATTCTAACATAGTAAACGTGTCGTTTAAGGATACTCCTAAGAACTTATTGATTTCAAAGCAATTTATAAAAGAATTAGTTTGTTTTCTATTTAATAAAACTGTTTATTTTTTAATAATACAAAACAGACTACAAGGTAATTATGTACACGCTTATTTTTCTTAAATAATACAATACTATTTTATTATTCTGTAAAGTTAACAAAAACGTTATATTTTTTTACAAATAAAATCAAATTTAATTTATTATATAAAAATAAGTAATAAAATAAAAAGAAAAAAATGTTGATTCTTGATTAAAAGTAATTCGGACTCGGAAATATAATACATCAAAAGTGAAGTTATTTTTTCAAAAGAAAAAACGTATTTGCAACGTATTAATTTTATGGATAACCTAGTTTTGTAATTTTTTTTTCAAGGAGTTTGTACAATTTTTTTATTACGTTTATATATTTACAAGTTATGTAATTTGTTTATTAAAAAAAAATTTATTAATTTATATACAATCAATTATTAACAACTTCATAGAAATTTGAAATTTGCATAGTACTATTTTCGTTTTGCGATTTTATTTACCTTTTAATTATGTATTAACTAACGAGTTTTAATCCATAAATCCTTATATAAAAATGTAATATTGCAATGTAATAATTTTCAAATAATACATTACTTTATTTTACTTATTGATTGAATTGAATAAGTCAGTAATTGCAAATCGGTTCTTTTTGTTAATGAAGTGTAATCCTTTATAAATTGTTTTAACCAAAACAAACGCAAATAAAACGTTTTTTTTAATGAAATTACTGATTCGTATAGACGCGACACTTTACTTACATATAGGTATATTTAATAACATTAATGAAATATTGCTACGTCAATATTTCTACTAACTAAAAAATAAATATAGAATAATTATTGGAGTTAGGTAAGCAGTACTTACCTATAAAACTTGTCAAG
The DNA here is from genome assembly GCA_035610365.1 of Aquatica leii. Lineage (NCBI taxonomy): Eukaryota > Metazoa > Arthropoda > Insecta > Coleoptera > Lampyridae > Aquatica > Aquatica leii. Next base: position 214,467,596 of record CM069432.1, on the reverse strand, counting down.
AGGGGCTTCAAAGTTTGGGCATGTTGCAGGTGACCATATACAAGCAAAAAATGCAACCTACCGTCGTTGTGCTCAATGCAGCTGTAAAAAGAAAAAAAAGCGAAGTAACATGATTTGCATAAGATGCAATGCCGCTTCATGTAAAGAGTGTTTTGCAATATTCCATAAACTTAAGACGATAATCATCCAATAATCTTTGGTATGTAAACATAGTGGCAAATATTCTTTGGGATATACCATATGTTTCCTACCCCTTCAAAGAAAAATAAAAATTAAAAATAGAAAATCAACATAAACATATATTATTTTTCACCCTTTAAATTAAGTCCACTACAATTTTCAATAAAAAAAGCCCGGTTTTTTAAAGGGTTAGGACAAACTGTTATTATTAATTCTGTTGGTTATTAACTGTTTTAACATTGGTTAAACATTTAACCATCGCAAAAGCTTCCACGGTCGGATTCTATACTTAAATTAGAACGGTTTTCCCGTTTTGGACCGTGTTGAAATTGTAACCAAAGTTGTCAACGTTTCGTAAAAGATTTTATCAGAATGTGAAAAAATAGAAAACTTCAAAAAGTAACCGATTTTCTAACAAAAAATCACTGTAGAGTTAGGTAACTAACTTGTGAAGCAAGCCAGATTTTAAACTCCACAGAAGTGACTTAAGAAGAAATTGTCTTCGTATTTATAAAAGAAGTATCGTCGCGGTGGGGTAAGCTCAACTGTGATTCGGTTTTGTTCAAAAAGGGGCGTGTCTACGATAAACCAGTAACAACCGGGAACAAAAGAAGAAATAGTTCAAAACCGTTGTAACGATACGAAATCCTCGAAAGCAATTTTTATAAAATCGTTTAAATCATTATTTAAAATTGTGTCTGGACTTTCACCCATATTGTAACCATCAAATCTAAGACGATGCGCACGGTGATCGCCGTCGCAAAGTTAACACAAACTGTGGAAGAACGCTCTTTTTCCGGGATCCGTTTTTGGAAGATCCTCTCATCCCGAGAACCGTTCTCTGCTTTCTTGTAAACCAAACCTGATTAGTAATTTTTGTTTGTTGACGACCGTTGTTACCTGGACTCCTCAAACAACTCAAAGATTTGTTGATCACAACTACTCGAACCTGCTTCACTTATTCACCATCGATTCATTGAAATCATCAATAATGTTTTGCACTTTATATTTAGTAAGAGTTTAATTTGTGGAGTCGTGTATCGGTTTATTCCTGGACCTAGTGGATACGTCCGTTATTCCAACATCCTGATAGTTAGATAAATGCCTTTGCTTAGAACTATCAACCGTTGCGCGATTAGGTAATATCGGTTCAAAAGTTGCGTAGTCAGGTAATTTCATTTCATTTTCGTATGTCAAATAAACCTAGCGACTTTCATTTTTTATTTAAACGGGATTCCTAATTTTATTAGCAGTCCGACTGACATCTGTTTAATTAAAAGCTGTTCATAACAACACCATGCACCTGTCTGTAAAATTTAGGGATAATCTGTGCCGTAATTAATTCCAGAAAGTGGTATTCACTAATTGATTTAAATCTACACACATCATTGTTAGGCCACCAATCTACGAATTGTAGAAGTTAATTATTTTATTTTGGAAGTTTATTGTAATTTTAAGGTTGTGTGTGTATTTATATGAACAGGTATATGTATTTGATTTTTATTTTTAATTATTACTACTAAATCTTCATTCAGTTCCCAAATTCAATAACCGCACTGTCAGTAACAGCTACTGACACCGAAGTGTGTTACATGTTTGATAATTTCTATGCTTTCTCGGATTTTCTAATTGAAGACCAATGGAGATTTTGCAAAGACCGAAGCGTTATTAAAATCTATATTGTGCCTTGTAGTAAAATAATGTTCAGTAACAACAAATTTACAAATATTTCTTTTTTTTGTACAATATGTTCTTAAATACGTGTGATGACGAAACAACCAGTTTTACCGATATAGAATAAATTGCATGAATAAGGAAATTGGTATACACATTAAGATAAAAGTGTAGATAAGTTGTCCTTGCGAAAAGAAACAATTTGAAAAATTTTACCTGTTGAGTTGAATATGAATTTATTGATCTGTCACCTTGTAAATGTAGGATAAAAATGTTAATTTTGGATTAGAATGGAACCTAAAAATGTCCGCAAGTAGCCGAGTACGGGAATGTAAGCGACGATTTATAACTGCCTGAATATCCTGCTGTATTGTTTACTAAGATTTATGAAGCTCCACATTTAGATTTTTAGATTGGCAAATACAAAAACGCGATGAAGTAAAGATTCAATAACAGAATGTTTTTGTGTCGGATGATGATGAGACAAAGCATGAAGATATCTGTCTGTATGTGTGAGTTTGCATTATATAAAATCGCTTAAAAGTCCGCCAGGTTTATGTCACAAAAACGTCAAAAAATGAAATAGAACCTTTTTTTTCAATTTTCATAGTGTTGGTTAAGCTGATCAAAATATCTAGACAATTCAAAACGACCATGAGAGCAGTAAAGGTGTCATTAACATGCTTAAACCAAATTTAATGTTTTAATATCGATTATTTCAAAGCAAATCCGTATCAGAATTAGTTGTCTGTAACTGTTTATGATTTTAACGTTTTTAAAATCAAATATTTGCAAACTTGTAAATTGAGAGTTAACTTACGTTTTATATTGCACTCTACAGTTTTCTATAACAACTCTAATTAACTTTTATCGTTCAAATGTATACCGACACAAAAACGTTTTTATTATTTTTTTGTTAAATATGTTTTATAGATACTTATGTTTTGTTTCGTATAACCTTACAACATATACAGTGTGTTTGCTTTGTAAGCTTAAACAAAAGCAGCTGGGTTATCATAAGAGATACAAAATGAGTTAAATTGATACAAAAACAGTTTGAGTTTGGTTTTTAAATTTGTATCAGTTTTAATTGGAGTATTTATTTCAACGGTACAGAGTGATTGCGGTAGATACGGAATCAAGTCATAAAAGTATTTTAGTTTTTGTTATCATGGAAATACTGTTTTTATAAATACACTTGGTATAATTTAAAATTTACTGTATTTTAGAACAATGCAATATTTTATAATTGACTTATTTTATCTTATCTTTCTGGAAACAATAGTATATAATTTTAACATTGAAGATTATTGAAAATTCTATAAATAATGTATTTTGGTGTACTTACAAATAACCTTGATACGTTAAAACCTGGCAATTTGTAATTCTTTTTCTTAAAATTATCTCCCAAAAGCTTTAGCTCAATTTCTACAACGACTGCAAATCAACGAGTATTAATTATTTATTAAAACAAAATTTAATTTTACGAAAGATACGGCGATACCTGAATGCCCGAGTTAACAGATGCAATTCCATCAAACAACTAGTATGATTGCATGGGTATTGCAAATGCATTAAATGCAATGTACAAGTAACAAAACATTAATCACTTTTAGAAATCTTACATTTGTGCTAAGTTGTAATGTAATATTTATACTACAAAATGATGTAACATTTTAATCTTATTTGTAACATCAGTGAAATGTAAAATGTTACATAAATGTACTTTACAAGCAATATTACGCTGTTACTCTATTGTGACATTATTGTAACATTGCAGTTACGTTTGTGTTTACTGGGTAGTAATCACCAAACTAAAGTGGTAATATAAGTTATATTCATTTTGATGCTACTTGGGTATAGTGCATTTTTAATAAACGGTTTTTTTTGTAACATGAGTAAAATGTATTAAAGAAAATACTACGTGCTGTTTGTCTAGTCAAATAAAACGCACCAACTTATTTCCAGCAAATTTAATATCCGATATGTTTTGAAAAATAAGTGCCAATGTAATCGCCAAAACAGATAAGTTTTTATTCTTTTATTTAAATACTAATAATACTTATTACTATTCTGTAGAATTAGCAAAACTAAGGCGACAATGGCCTGCTTTAAATTTTTTTAGAGTTTGCAATCAATTTATTTTCAGTTAATTATTATTCAATTTTAAAACAAACTTACATGTGTTTAAAATGTTTTTTTTATTTAAAATTGTACATAAATGATTAACTATATAAGCTTATAAAAAGCAAAGTGGTGTAAGTCAGTGTTTTTTAATATCGTTCAGGTTTTACGGTAATATTAACTTGAAAAACGTTCCCCACTTTTTTGTAGTTTATTTATTATTATTATTATATTTAAATAACTGACCACTAGCATTTTACTTCTATACCATTTAGCAGGTTTCTGTTTTTAACTACAGTTAAAGTAGTTTAAGTCAACTTACGCCATTTTGTCTATTCGTGTAAAAAGAAAATGTTAGTTGAAAACGAGCCACAGGAAGTCCAGGAATTAAAGACATCACATGAATTACATCAAGGAAAAGCTGAGAAAGCAAGACAATCTCTAAAAAATGACAATGAATTTTGGGCGATCAATATACATATACTTTAGATTTACAAAAGACACTTCTCGTTCTTATACTGAGTTGTTTGTTGGCATATTATAAACAAAATACATATATGTATACAATTTTTCATGCCATGACTTTAGTAAATAGGAAAATTCACATATGTACGCTTGGAATGAAACACAAGGGTTCTAAAAAATTAAATCGTGTAATAGAAAACACATATTTCAAACGCAAAAACTGCAAAACATATTGTAACATATAGACAAATAGATAAAATATAATTTAATGCAATTCGGATTTATATGCAATAATGGATTAATATACGAAACAACCAAATAATAATTATAAATAATTAGCAGTAAGTACACATAAACACACCCATTTCGTAACTGATGAACAACGCAAATAGACCTAGATCAAATAGCGTTACATCAATAAAAGACTACCTTAAGAGGAAAAGAGAAAAAACCGTAACGGAGGATTATCGCGTAGCAACCACAAACGAAACTTCACTAAAACACAAAAAAACCCGGAGAAACATAAGAGAAGGAGATTTAAACAGCACAATTATGGAAGATCTAAAATTAATGATTCAAACGTTAACTGCCGATGTACATAAAGGATTTCAAGACAATAATAGTGAAATTAAAAAACTTAAAGAAGACATAGAAAAAAGAGAACAGCAATGGAGAGAAGAAAAATTAGAACTTACACAAAAGTTAAATCTATTAGAAATTAAATTGCAAAAACAAAATACAATCATCGAAAAACTAGAGAATCAACTAGAAACACAAGAAAAAAACAAAAAAGTCCATAATATAATAATAAAAAGGATTACAGCTACCTAACAATAATCTGAAACTAACATTGAAACATTTTTGAATCAGGAATTAAATACCGAAGTGAATGTAACAGAAGCATTCAAAGTAGGAAAAAAATCAGATTCAATGGTAATCGTAGCAAAACTAAAAAGTAGAACTCAAAAACAGTTAATATTGACAAATAAAAATAAATTAAAGGGAAAGTCAGTGTACATAGAAAACGATTTAACAAAAGCCGAATTGGAAATTCAAAGTATTCTCAGACAGCATGCAAACGAAGAACTAAAAAAAGGTAGAAAAGCTAAAATAGCTTATCAAAAACTATACGTCGATGACGAATTATACATATGGAATAAAAAACAAAAACAATTAATAAAACAAAACAACTTTACACCTACAAAAAACTAATAAACTATATTACTGCACCGTGTAGTATAACATTTTGGAACATCAGCGGCTTTAATAACATCTTTAACCTTGATCAAGAAACCGAAATTAAACTAACTCAAAGTAATATTATTTGTTTAAGTGAAACTTGGTGCATTAATAAAATAACTAATTTACCAACGTATTTAAACCAATACAACATAGTATGTAGTAATGCAACAAAAAACAAATCTAAGGGCAGGGCTAGTGGTGGGTTGGTAGTGTTAATAAAAAACAATATCGCATCAAAGACAATTGAAATATCTAATTGGGGGATAATTGTAGAAGTTTTAATCAATCATGTAAGTTATATTTTAATTTTTGTTTATTTAAAACCAAGCTTAAATAACGATGAATGTGTTAAAATGCTACATGAATCGCTCTTAACTATTGTCGACGTATATCCAAGTCACAAAGTAATAGTGGTTGGTGACTTTAATGCTCATATAGGACAACTAAATCAAATTGATCTAAATATTTTTTCAACTCCGCATGTATATGAAACGCGATATTCTCTGCATAGATCATGTAACGATAGAGGAAAAAAGTTGACAAATATGATGGAATTGATTGGAATGTACGTATTAAACGGCCGCACAAACGGTGATTTACCTGGAAACTTTACATTCTTAAATAACAATGGTAGAACTACAATAGATTTGGTTTTGGGCTAATTTAGACTTTATTGAATCTGTATCTCAACTTGAAATTCTCCCTACACTAACTCACTCGTGCCACTCAATTTGTACGGTGTACTTTGGTGAACAACAAATACCCACAAATCAGAAGAATACTAAAACTAAGAAAAACAAGCATTACTTAATCAAGTTTAATTATAAGGTAGAAAATACTAATTTGTACCAACATCACTTAAATTACACAAAAAATGTATACTACAACAGCAACGATATTAACAGCATAAATAATAACTTAATGCAAACAATTAAAGAAGCTGCATGCCGATCCGGAATGTGCAAAGTAACACTAATAAACAACCAACGTACCAAAAACAAAAACCCGTGGTTTAACAAAGAATGCTATGATCTAAAACAATAAGTCAAAATTAATCTTAAAACATATCGTAAAATCAAAAGTGAAAAACATCTAACTATGTATATTAACACCAAAAATAACTATCTCAAACTTATAAAAAAACATAAAAATACTTACTACAAAGAATTAACAAAAAATATTGCTAACACAAAAAACAACATAGAATTTTGGAAAACCGTAAAATCTCTTAAACCGAAATTTAATAATGTTGACGAAATAAATGCTAACATATGGGAAAACTTTTACCAAGAAATTTATTCCACCGAAACTTCAGTTACGCAACCATTTTTAGATTGTCAACATCCGTATTTAGACAACAAAATATCTATTGAAGAGTTACAATTTTGCATTGCTACTTCTAAAAACAACAAAGCTCCAGGTTTAGACGGGATAAATAACGAATTTTACAAATATTTAACACCAGAATGGGAACATTATTTACTCAACATGTTTAACAATATATTAACTAAAGAAAAAACACCTACAGCATGGTCAGCAGTACAGCTTTTTCATATACACAAAAAAGGAGACAAACTAAACCCGCATAACTACCGAGGTATCGCACTTATAAACTCTATCTGTAAAATTTTTACGCAAATTATCTACAAAAGATTACAAACTTGGTGTGAACAGAATAACATACTAGAAGAAAATCAAATGGGATTTCGAAAAAATAGAGGCACTTTAGACAATATTTTTTCCTTGACAACAACGCTACAAATACACTTACACAACAAAAGAAGAAACATATATGCTATATTTATAGATTTTAACAGAGCTTTTGATTGCATAAACCATAAAAAACTGTGGGAAAAACTATATAACTCAGGAATATCTTCAAAACTAATTAGAATTTTACAAAGCTTATATAGAGAAGCGAAACTAAAAATAAAAACAAACTAGGAGGAAACCAATTTTATCGACATAACAAAAGGAGTACTACAAGGTGACATTCTAAGTCCACTGTTATTTAGTCTTTACATCAACGACTTAGACAAGTATCTGAGAGAGCAGAAAACTCGAGGACTGAACATAGATGGAAGACAAGACATTTTAACATTAGGTTATGCAGATGATATTGTGTTATTTGGAGAATCACCTATTGACGTTAATAGAAAACTTAAACTACTAGAATTTTATTGTGAAGAAAACTTACTGACCGTGAACTGCGATAAAACTAAAATATTAATTATTCATAAAGGACGTAAACCATCTCTAACTTTTAAATACAAAAACAGAGAAATAGAAATTGTCAACAACTTTTGCTACCTTGGAATAACATTCTCATCATCTGGAAAATTTAACCTTGCAGCACAAAACAGTTTTAAAAAATCAGTGATAGCCACTCAAACAGTTAAGACAATATTACAAAAAAGCAAATCAAATGGTTGGGATGAAAAAATCAGTTTACTAAACTCTACTATAAACGCTACCGCTTTATATGCCTCTGAAATCTGGGCAACAAGACAAGTCGAGACTGTGGAAAGATGCCAAATTGGTTATTTAAAATATATTCTCCAATGTTCAAAAACAACACCAAATCATATGCTTCGTTTAGAGACAGGAACCAACCACATAGCAAGAAAAATATGAAACGAGCATTAAACTGGTGGATGAAGATCTTAAACATGGAAAACACCGGCTTCTAAACAACTGTATGACAGATTAGTAGTATTAGACACTACTCCAAATAATAACATCGACTTTAATTGGGCAACACAAATCAAAACTTTTCTTGGAGAACTAGGATTCAGCGACATATGGATACAACAGACTCTAGATAAGAACACTGCAAATTTAATTATAGACAAGTTTACTGAAAACATGCAACTTAGAGATTTAGAGAATAATAAAATGTCTAAGTACAACACTGTTTACAAACAATTAAAGACTAATTTTAACACAGAAAGTTATTTAAAGACAAACTTACATTTTAGCAAAATTAGAACAATAGCCCAAATTCGATTAACCAGTAAAAAACATATGTCTTTTTATTACAACAACATTAAATACTACATCAATGCAGAAGAAAACTGTACAATCTGCAATAAACAAGAACGGGAAGATCTTTACCACCTTCTTGTCATCTGTCCAATTTATGAACCACTTAGACGTCAATATTTAAGAAACTATATCCCGACCATTCGACAAACAGAACTTGAACTTCACTTATTTCTCACAGACTTAAAGGTAGAAAAAATTAATAATTTATATTTTTATATTGCAAATATGTTAAAAATGCGTAGTTTCTTTATGAACGATTACATGCTGACTAATAATTTGTTTCAGTTTTTGAATCTAATCTTATGTTATTCTTATTATGTTAATTATATTTAGAATTACTCAACTTCTTGTAAAAGGATAATTTCCCTGTATACAATAAACATTATTATTATTATTATATAGAGTAGCATTTGGAGACCAAAACCAAACATCAAGATGGTTTTGACGTGGTTAAAATTTGTTAACAAACCAGAATTAGAAATAGAAATAATTGAACTTATGTTTTTGGTGTCAAAGTCATTTTTATTCAAAGATTTTGATTTTAACGTAATAGTACAGTATGCTAAAGATAATGCAACGAATATTAAAATTAATTTATTTATACTAAAAATATGTACACGTTTATAACTAACCGAACTTATTAAATCTAAGGATATTTAATAAAAACACACTAATTTATATAGCACTATCACTCGAAAGATAATGTCCGCAGATAACTTTACACACTTGTTTACATTAAAGTCACGTACAAGGTTATACTCCGTATTCTCAACACGCGTTAATCACCTATATATTTAAACTTGAATAATCTTCTTAACACTGCCGACCTCGACTTACTGAAATAACTGATCTATGATTCATTGGTATTGCTTTTATATATTTTGGCTATCCTTCGAGAATTTTCCACATTTTTTCGTAAACGTCTAGACGTAAATAAAAAGAACGTGAATGCTCTCAAACTTAAAAATAATTTCTCGAACGTTTCAATAAGATAAAATTTGTACCATGTGATTAGTATCAAATAATCATGAACGCTAGGAAAAAATCCATTTCGGTTGCACGTAATAATTCAAGGGTTGTCTTAACAAAAAAATTGGAAAATACTACGATAAACATCCAGTGACTGCGTTTTAAACGAAAACAACCACACTATAACATTTATTTAATTTAAGCAGGACAATGCACGATTATCAGCTACTTTCAAAAGTTATTCTTATTGTTACTGTTTCAAAACACTTTTTATTATTATTATTTTTTAAAATAATATTAAAACAATAAATTAATTTAATCTTATGTCATTTTACAAGTATTAGGTATTGAATATTTAAAAATCAACATAAATTTCTGTTCAACATTTAATCTTACATATATTACATCCCTTTCACTGAATTAGTAATCGTTAAATAGGTATGAGATTTTTTAAATGGCCATTATCTTTACAGCTTTAGAATTAAAAACAATACTAGACTGACTTGCGTTTTAATGGCTCATATAAAGATAATATTAAATTAATATTAAATTATTCCAGTACATTAAGCACAAGAATAAAATTAGGTATAATCAATAATTACTTTTTTTTTAAATAAAAACATATTTTTGCATTAACCCATGAATAACGATGAATCAAATATGAGTATTAATCAAGTTTTACCTGCTGTCAGCTTAGTTTAAGTCTATTGTTTGGAAATGCATGTGGCAGACTAGAAACCCAAATTTCTAAAATATGTAATGGAAAAAAATTATTACACAGCAACTACAGATTTCCGAATTAGTAAAATGTATTTTTAAATATAATTTTTGTGTATAATTTTGTCGTTTTAGTAATAAGTAAAACGTCACTGTGATAATATAAAAATGTGATTCTATGTTCTTTTTTTGTAAAAGTTTATACAGTATATTTAGTATTAATATTAGTGCTAAGAAAATCTTTATATTATCAGACTTAATATCTTTCTACAAAAAGATTTAAAATGCAAGAGTAAAATTGTAATTTTGTAAAAGTTTTAGTGTAATAATTGTTAAAATCATATTTGAACTGAATGAAAACCTTAAAGTTTCTATGCTATTTGACGTCTAAGAGCCATCAAAAATATTGTTTGCTGAAGGAGGCAAATCATTGTCGCTTTCATTGCTCTCATCAGAACTGCTTATTAAACTACATCAATTTTATATTCTTGTATTGCAATTTTAAAAATATTTTAAAAATAAGAGCATAATTAATAAATTTGTTCTAACATTAGAATGTCTTCCGGTCCAAACCCGGAAGACATTCTAATGTTAGTATAGATTCCGGCCGTGGAAACCTTCGCTATTACAATAAATTTGTTTATTTTTAAAATAGCAGTTTTTTATCTGTTTTGATCAAAAAATACGCTATATTGTTTTTGATGTACGTTTTAATAAAATACAATATAAAATAGTATCTTTTTATTAATTTTTTGCAATAAAACTAAACATTGTAAAAGAATTATATACTTAAATGCTCGTAGAACAAAACGTAGAGTAAACATGAGTAATTCAAAGCAAGTTAAGCCTGTTGGTACTGGTAATGATTTATATCTATAGTTACACATTAAGTAATTGGGTTGTGTAGTGTGTACATATTTAACAAATTCATTGAGTAATAAAAAAATATATTTGTATTTAATAACGTTTTTAGTACTGCTTAGTGTATTTTCAGTAATATTCGTTTAATATTAAAATAATCCACTCATAGCCTAATTTTAAGTTACACTTTTAATTAAGCAAGATATATTGGAGCGTTACTTTGAATAAATGTTTAATATATTCAACAATTTATTATAGAGTGATAAAATTAGGCTGTGATTGTAAATCAGTTAATCCACAGCATGTAGCTAAATTTCTAGTGACATTTTTAATGTTTAGAATTGCTTTAGAGAAGAGAGTATAATAATTTTTGTAATGTAAAGAAAGTATAGACGTACTCGCTGCGTTTGGTTATTTATTTATTATCGGATGAGTTTGATAATGAGAATATATTTGTATTAAAAACTAGATATAATAATTTTGTACATTCGTTACACAAAGCATCGATTGTACTAGACTCAAAATAGTGAAACGTGTTTTATTTTTTTTAACTAACTTTAATAATATTTTATATCAATCCACATTTTTTTTAGATTTTATTAAATTATTTAAAACGTATATACACGTCAATAAAATGTTTTACTTGTACTGTAATTAACTGATAATGTAATAGTCCTAAACATTATTATCAGACAAACGTTTATATTTTGATGTTTATAAAATAAATAAGGGATACAATAATGCAATGCCTTAAAAAACGATCATAACATTAATATATATGTGGTTATTTAATTAATAAATAGTATTTAATGTAAGAAAGATTTTCAATACTAAAATACAATTTTTGTAATTATTAATTCAACGTTATCAATACTTTCTAGTGTAATTACGTGTAATAGTTTATAATTTAAATAATGCTATTAAATTAACAATGATAAAATTGTATTTATGTTAATTGAAGGGTAAAAACATGGGGTATTATTGCTACTAAAATAATAGTCTTTTGTTTATTACTCTCAAAGAACAGAAATAAATACTTTATATTGCTTTTAGAAATATCACAAATACACGTAGGTGCTTTTGCTAATCCTATCTTAAATACATGTAAAGGAAATAGAGATTATTTAAACTCATGCGTATTACGGTTGGAAAATAATATTTACAAACATTATATGTAGCTATACGTAAATTACAACTTGGTAGAGTTGAATTTGATAATTAAGTTTTGTGTAATAAACCGATTATTTTTATGAATTTTTAGTATATAATTTTATACTAAAAAATTGCGTATTCAAAAATTAATAATAAACTGTTTGTATATACAAGTGACTATTCGGAAATTTACACAAAATTAATTGTATTTGAATTATGAAAATTTATAGTGACATATTGTTTATAGGAATTTCTTATTTTAAGATAACTGCAAACAAATCTTATAAAGATTATTAACAACATGAAAACTAAGGAAATGTGCATAGAAAATGAAAAAAAAATTACATGAACGCACGAAACATAGGTTCATTCAAGTAAATTAATTTACCAACAAAATTGTAGATAATGTGTGTGTGCATGATCTAATTTTAGTGTATACAAATTTTTAAATTTTAATATTAAGTACGAAATCATTTTTCTTTAAACGAAACTGTTATAAACCTTTACCAAAATAGCTATACAATTAGGCAGATAATTTAAGTTTTTGTTAAAAATTATACAGTCCATGCCGTTTAAAAAAAATCACATTGGGAATTTTTAATTACAACAAACGGATAATAACAAAATTGGATATTTGAAAAAAACCAATAAATGTATATCGGTTAGAGAAGAGTTAATACATACAGCGTGTATTTGGGTAACAGGTTGTTAATTCAAAAAGTGAAATTATAGCATCAATACAAGCAAAAGTTCTAATAAATCAATAAAAAAACAACATTTTGATTCAAATAAAACAAAAATTACGGACCTTTTGCATAAAATAATCTTGTCTCGTAAATAAAAAAAAAATAAATAATAATGTTATGATGTTTATCCAACTGCGTAGTATAAAAATGTCATTATTTAACGCTTTTTAGTTGAATATGACATACCAAAACATCTATAAATTTGACTAGAATTGGAGATATAATTGGTACCGTTGGCAATATATGCGTTACTGTCAAGAGTCAGTACTTCCGTCATTTAGGTTAGAGTCGGAAACAATAAAAATGTTATGTGCATTGAGTTTTATTAAATACTGAGCAGTGAGTAATAAAACGTAAGTAATCTGACAAAAAACAACATTATAATAATAGGTAATATTAATAAACGCTAAAAATAACAAACGTTTTTCTTGGCCGTTGCAATTGACTGTACGATTTTACTTTATTCTCTAATTTTATTTATTACATTAACTTCTAAGGCTCAATTTGTTTTGTAGTGATGGTGATTTTGCTTCTTAAAACGTACATATCTTATGGTTTGTCTAAATATGTCTTGTAGAGGTCGTGGTGGTATTTAATGCATGGACCTTACATGGAGTTACAACTTGCGCATTTATAACATTTTCTTATTATATCTTACTTATAGACGTAAATTGTGGTTGAAATATATTGAAAAAATCAATCTTGATGTGGATTGTAGATACCACTCTAGAGTTTGTAATTTACATTTTAAAGATGTGTATTTGAACGATATAAAGGATTGACTAAAACCAAATGCTGTACCAACATTGGTTTTACCAGAATATCCGAGGGCTAATCAATCGACAGGTGAGTAACTGTTTTTGATAAATTGATAAAGTATGAGGCAACCCGATAACTAGTCAACATGTAATAATTATCAAACACGAAGTTAGACTAAATAACTTTATTTGTGTTACAATCTGTTTTTAATTAATTTTTAGATATATCGTTTCTATAGTTGCTGGTATTACAGCCAGATGTATCTAAACCCAAAATAAATAATACAAGTGTTGAAGTAATTCCTGCAGGTAATACTTATGGCATATTTATAATGTAAATAATGTAACGCTTATACTAATTTAGAAGATTGTCGACCATGGACTTTTTCATTTGCGCTAGAACCTATTTTGCCAAGATCACCACCAAATGTTTCATGTGTTGAAATTCCAACATCACCACCACAGGTTTTATATGCCGGAACTCAAACGAGTCAAATTTGATCTACAAATACACTTTGAAAGAACAAAAGGTGCTCTAATATAAATTCTATGAAAAAACAGTTAAGTAAAACAACGGATGCTAATGTTGACAAAGATAAAACTTTGGAGCTTGAGAAAATTATGCTGTACATATAGTATTTTTCTAATTAATTAACTAATAGTTTAAACGGAAAAATATATCTAATAAGCAATTTTTTTAAGGACTGTAAGTACAGTTTTAATTTTAAAGAAACTGCTTTAAACACTTATTGCTTCTGGACGAAAGTTTATAAATACTTGTAAACAATTTTATGTCTTCGATGTAAACGTACCTTACAAAATGTTGCTGCTAATTAGTGTATAAAATCAAGATGTAATGAATTAATTTTTAATGTCATTAGTAAAGCCCGGATGTTCAGGCAAAATGCCTAAAATGCCTAAAAATGCCTATATGAATCATTTTTACGCATAAATGCCATTTTCTCTTATAAGCGCCTAGTTTGTCTTAAATTTAGAAAATTGGATTTTTTCATATAAGTTAACGCTATTTAAACACATCTAAGGTAGGTAACCTACTTACAACCGTTTTTCTTTATATTTATACTTAATACCGAAAAGTGATTGTAAAATTTCTATGAATTTGCCACCTGAAAAAAAATATTTATTTAACTTTCAAAAGTGGTTTATGCAGGTCTGTATTTCTAACGAAAACTAAATTCTGTGAGAATGTTATTGTCACCGTTACTTTTAAACCCCTAGCCCGGTTGCGGCGGCTTGCTTGTGTTTAAACCGCATTACCTTTTGATTTACAAACAAAATAAAATGGTCATTTAAAAATGGAAGAACGATGTCATTTTTATGAAATTGTGTGGTTTTTAAATTTAGTTGTATTTTAAATTTGCTGTAATAATGTCATGCTGAAATTACGGTCTTCTGTAACCAAGTTAAATAAATTCGCGCGAGATTTCGGAAGTGAATAAAGAATAATAAGAAAATAAAGATTTTGAAATTGTAAAAACTTAGCCAACATTCTTTCAGGTAATACAAATGTAACAAATCATGTAGATTATGAAATTATGTAAACTGTGTGCTTTAAATTCGCACCAGTTACATCAGTAGAAAGATCATTTTCACAATTAAAGTATATATTATCTGATAGAAGACAAGGTTAAACTATCGAAAACATTAAAAAACTTCTTATAATTAATTGTAATTCTGCTAACTCATAAATTTGTTGCTAATTGTTTTTAAATGTGCAATAAATTCAGTTGGTTATTAATGCCTATTTAATATTTTTAAATGCCTATTTCTAGATTTTTTAATGCCTTTTTGCCTGCTTATTTTAATATTTTTTAGTGCCTAAATATCCGGGCTTTAGTCATTAGTGTCAAATTGAAGAACTTTACAGATGAGAAATTGCGTTTTATACATTGACGAAATATCACTAAAAAGAAACTTCTTTTATAAAATTAAAGATGATGAAAGATAGATTTCATGTAACAAATATTTCTAAATTATCCGCACATATCGTTATTTTATTATAAACAATGAATAATTGAAAACAACACACAACAATTTTTTTAAAGCATCATTACAAATTAAACAGATAAAATCCATATTTAAAAATTTTATGATCATGATAATTCCTTATCCCTTGGGCTAATCCCAAAAAAAACATAAACCTATAGATTCCAATAATTTTGACAAATTGAGAGTAAAATTTGCAGTACAAATTTTAAACTTTTAGCAACGACCGTTTTAACTACCCACATGTCATTTGGTGCATTGCCAGCAGCATTCTTGTACACAATCACATTTATAGAAAAAATAGATAAGTTGTTTAATATGGTAAATTCCTCATCATTCTAATCTACTAAATTGTACAATCGTTCGTTTAAAAGTAAACTTTATTAATTGGAGTTTTTAGAAAATATGCCAAATTTATTTAAAACCGTACAAGTTGTTTATGAGTCAGAAAAAATGTGACTAAGCCAATTAAAAGTTTATTCTGTTGGCAAATTAGAATATCATCAATTTTAAATTAGTGAAAAGTGTAGAGAAACGTACCTTGTTTATAAAACGTTTGAATCAGGACTGATTAGAAAATTTTTTGATGCTGTCAGACAATGTGGGAACGTACAAAAACTTACACCAATTCAATTTCAAAAATATGTTTTGTTCAAATTTTTTTTGACGTGCAGATGATGCAAATTGTATTTATGATTTTGATAACATTCTTAGTCATGTCGGTAGGAAATAGCACAATTTTGAAATGGTTCAGTAGATACGAATTGCACATGAAAATTTAGAAATTACTGTACCCGATTCTGATTGCTTAGCCTTTGCTTATAATAAAAAAAAAATTAGATTCGTAATTTTTGTATGTGCATTTCAAAAATCAGTCAGATATGTGCAGCATTTGAGAATTTAACAGTTTCGGATTGTTCTTTTTATGAGCTTATAAATTAATTAGAGGACATTTTTATTTCTAATTTTAATAATATATATATAAGTGGTAAGCAAGTAGGGCATAACTTAACGCGTCATGTTGAAAAATATTATATATTTGTTCATCAATGTACTGATTTTCCTATGGATTATTTAGTTAATTTATTTATAAGATATCGAATTTTTAGTACATTAATAGTTATTTAACAAACAAGGTTGTTAATAATTGCAATTAATAATCGAGACATTTTAACGCTTTGAGCAAGCGAACGCGTTAATATTGTCAAGATTATTTGTCGCCGATTAACAAAAGAGTTAGTTTTAAAATTTTTCTGATGATCGTACGTTCGTAAACGTGTAAAATTATAAGAAAACTCAAGTATACGTAACCTGTTATTATATCTCGTAGTCGCGCAATATCGTTAACGATTTCATTGGTTGCTATACAAAATCGTTCATTAACAGAAATTCTTTCATTGGTTAAAAATCGTTCATTAATAGGTGTCATTAACGCTCTATTTCTGATACATTATTATACTTTAATATTGCTATTGGCAATTTCGATTACCAAGAGATGGCACTGTTCGCTCTCTGTGGCAGCTGTATAAACTAAAAGGTACAGTAATGTTTACGGTTGTTTGCAAGGCGCTTGCATTGCATATAAAATTTTTAAGTAATTTTTTTAATTACCGTATTAAAATAAACTATCATTTTGATAACAAAACTTCTTATTTAACAATGGGCAAGATTAGCAATTGTAACTGCAGTGTTTAAGGTCGTCATAGCCGTCAGAAAACCAACCGAAATATTCACTTTTATAACTTGTCTATCTTTAACAGCGATTTCTACACATTTCTTCTCCTTCTATGATGCACCGGCTTGTGGGTGTTGCATTTAAAAATGAAAAAATTGGTGCAAGCTTTAAATACATCGTAAAGGTTAAAAGCATCGTAATATGTGATAAACTTTAGTACAAACTAAGAAATAAAGTGTAGTTAATACACCAGATCATAAATAAATGTAAACTAACTAAACAACAATTAATAATCAGGCACATTCACAAACTATTAACTACACACCATAACCTAACGATTATTTTAACTTTTAATATTGTATAAATTGAATAAAACATTTAACTACTACTTTAGCAAAGTTGTTTGCACTAATAAATAAAATCACTATTTCTAATCCAAAATATTGATAAATGAAAACAATAATAATTACAATTCAGGTGCACATAAGCTGCACAGCTTAATATATAATATAACACACACAAATAGAGTAAATTTAAATTGTAATTCACAAAAATTGATTACCTGTAGATAATTAATAAAAAATGAAATAATTTGTGCCAAAATTTAATAAGATTATCAACTTTTATGCGAAATAATTCATTTGAAAAAGAGACGTTTGCTTACGGGTTACGTATATAAACAGATAGGGATTACTGCATCTTACTGATCTTAGAAATCGTGAATTAAACGACGTAAAAAAACATTAATAGACTTTGGATTAGTCAAGTTGAAAAAATCAAAAATGTGTTAATAAATCTTTTTGTAATAATGAATAAAATGATATTTTATAAAATTATGTAACCTGTTATTACCTGTTCAAAACCTCTTACATAAAAATACAAAAACTGTTTTTTTTAAATATTTTTAAAAACTTTGTTATTAACTTTAATTTTAAAATTATTTATAAATAGTTTCAGAGCAATAAGAAGTGTGTATCTCATGATAATAACACACAGATACGTTTGCAAAATCATTTTATTACATAAACAGTTCAAAATAAACGATTTTGAAATTTTCGCAATAACAACAACAAAAATATGGCAAAAAGTAAAAAAAAATAATGTGATGTCACAGTATCACTAGAAATTGACGAACTTGATCCTGTAAACATTTCAACCACTTTTTTTACTTAAAGAAGTTTTATTGTAACATTCTTTTCACTTTTTCACAAATCTAGCTGTTTTATTGTAATCAAGTCACTTCCTAAGTTAGCCAATTAAGTTGCACTAGAACGCGTAAGACAGTGTCTAGTGTATAGCTTAAGTTTTTTCTAATTTAAAAAAAAACAGCAATTTTTTTGGCACTTTAATAATTGTGTTAATACTAATCGAACTTAATACACATAGTCTATTTCAGCTATAATATTTTGAAATGACTTCTTGTTTTGTACACAATCGATAACATTCCTCTTCTGTAGCGTCTATCACTATCGTTAGAATACAACCAACTTCCTTACCATGATCGTCGTTGGAACAGAAGTTTTTACAGCTGATCCAATGCTTGGTTTTGGATGAGTACCGTCTGAAACCATTTACATTAGTTTTGCCCGTTTTTTTAATCCATCATAGACACCTTTTATAGCAATGGTTGTTTCCTTTTCTACTGCGAATATTGCAAATATTTAGCGTAAATCTATTTTCAACACTTGAAATATTGTAATTTGTAGGATTTAAGCAATTAATTTGTACAGAGCGCCGCGCCGAAGCAAACATTACCCCCGGAAAATATGTGAACTAAATTTAAAAATTTCTGGTGGCAAAACAATTGAGCAATCACAATTATGGAATCATAGCAAGTACTTTCTCCAACAAAACTTTTAATTTCTACTCGTTTTGGGCGTTTACAAGTTGTGTTCTTAATTTTTCATATTTGGATATTATTCATCTTTATTAAATAGTTTCTTTCAAAACTCTTACTGTTGTGGATTTTTGATACATCGGTAAGTACATAATACCAAATATAACAGCATATTACACTTATTCTTAATTATTGCAATCTTAAAGATATATTTATGCAGACCAATTTAATATTTATCATTTAACATTATGCAGTTAAACTACGGATCCCTAATTAACTAAATTATAAATTTAATTTACATTGCGCCTTACATTATCTTTGCATTGCGCATTCTCACACGCAACTCGAAGTATGTGCGCTAAAACTTCCGTAATTTATTATTGTACACTAAAATGTAACGAATTTAACTATATCATATATTAATGTGTAACCAACGCGGATGTGGAAGTGTGAATAAATGGGTACTACTTTTATAAAGTGCTAAATGTTAGATTGATCTGCATAAATGCACCTTTACATAACCTCATTATCAAAACTGTGCGTTTTTACCCTAAGGGTTTTTACGCTTATTTCGTTTAATACATTAACGTCAATCATGATTCAATTTGAATAATATTTATTAGTTTAAAGAATATCACTTAATTATGGTTTTTTGTTTTTTAGAATATCATTGTAAGAAAATCAAAAAAAACCGTTCATGCCAAAGCTCGAAATATCATTAGAACAGTTCTTCGACAAGCAAAAACCAGCAGGGTGGTCATTTCCTTTAGACAAAGCTACTGAATTAGCTGCAGCAGCCACTGGGAAATCACTGAAGTTTATAAATCAAATAAGGTAAGTTTATAAATATTTAAAATTTGTAAATAAAAAATGTTTTTATTAGGAGTGAAGTTTTGCAAACTGAGCATAGAGTACTAAAATCTCCCTCAAAAAAATAAAGAAGTGGTGGTTCCAATAAAATTGTTTTCAACAACGCTGATTTAGGCATCTTAAAAAGAAGCATTCATGAAACTTATACCGTAGACAAAAAGGTTCCAACGTTGAAGATTTTAGTTCAGAAAATGAAGGAGAAAGTTGACTACTGTAGTGGAACAGATATTCTAAGAAAATCGTTACATCAAATTGGGTTTAAATACAGAAAATTTCACGATAAAAGGAAATTGTTAATGGAACGTCATGACATTGTAGCTTGGAGATGTCGCTATTTAAGAAAGTTACGAGAAAACGATGCTCTAGGAGAAAAGAAAAAACCTATTACGTACTTAGATGAAACATACATACATCCGTCATATGGGGTTAGTAAATGCTGGCAATCAGAAAACGAACCTGGTGTGTATCACATGGAACTTATGGATTTGTGAAGAATTGACTATTAATTGTTAAATCAAAAAGTAAATCTGGCGACTACCATGATGATATGAACCATAATAACTTTATGCAATGGATGGAAACGCTGCTTCCAAACGGTATTATTGTTATGGAAAACGCACCATACCATAGTGTACAAATAAACAAACCACCAAATCAAGGTACAAAAAAAATGGACATTAGAGAATGGTTAGAATCTAATGGTATATCAACTTATAATGATAAAAGAAAAGCTGAATTACTATGTTTGGTGAAACAATGTAGCATCACCAAATCTTGTGTAGTTGATGAATTACTAAAAAAACATGGACACACTGTGTTACGTTTGCCACTTTATCATTGTGACCTGAATCCTATTGAATTAATTTGGAGTTTGGTAAAACATAAAGTGGCAATGAACAATGTCACTCAAGGTAATGCAGAAATAGAAAATTTTGCTAGAAATGCATTTTCTGAAGTTACTCAATCTGATTGGAATAAACATGTTCAACATGTTAACCGTTTAGCTGACGAAATGTGGGAACGTGATGGCCTGTTGGATGAAACAGTGGAAAGCATGTCTTTTAGAATGAACACTGGTTCATCAGATGAAGACAGTAGTGATGAAGAAGATCACAGCAGTTAACTTTTATTTAATTAGTTTTTAATTTTTGAATACATAAATATTTTTGAGGTGGTCAAAGAGAAAAAATCGCATAAAGTCTTGCAGTAAAATAGTTAAACTGTAACAATTAATTGATGTTAACATAACATTTATCTTATTATTTATTATAATCCAATGCTTAATTTCGGTATAATACTGTTAATATTTTAAATATGTAATATTGGTGTGTATAACGTAGACAACTGCCAAAGTTTTGTATCGGGATAATTACTGCCTAAGAATTTATTGTTTTTCTAATAACATCTATGTTCTGTTTTAATGTAATACATAATTGTCTTATAATTATTGGTAAAATCTCGTAATTTTTTTTATGTATAACTAAACAAATTGTTCAAGTTTTGTAGCACTGTATATAAGGATCAACTGTTTTTGTAATATTACAATGAAATTAATATGAAAATAAATAAAAACACTTACGAAAACTTCATTATTAAGTAAGTTTTAAGTCTGTCTAATTTTAAAAAAAACTAAGAACGTTTTAATCGCTAAATATCTATTTATGTCTTTAGATTCTTTAGGAAGTCGAAAGCAGAATGATTAATGCTTTGTTACTCCAAATTCTAGGTTTAAGCAATCTAATAATGTGATTTCATTCTTATAGATTGTGTTAAATAATAGGTAAGTAACATAAGTTCTTATATCTGAAATTACTGAGCAGTGGTATTTAAATAGAAACTTCTTTTAATGCATGTTACGTAATTTAAAGTATTTAAAATTGCCACTTAAATACTTTTTACTTTGAATGTACTTTCAAAATTAAAGCGCCCTCAGTCACGCCCCTTCGCGTCACTTGTCTGCTTATGTCAACTGTATTTACTATTAACATACTATTAATAATCTATTAAAGCCACTTGACAGCGTAAATGGTAAAAAATTACGGGAATTAATACTTCTTTTTTTATCACTTTTTTGTTTCATTTTACATGACGGACGATATTTTTGTATTTATCATTCGTTTGTTTTTTTATGCGGTCACCTGTATGATAGTATAAAAAGTTAAATATAATGTATTTCTTTAAGGCTACTGAACATATCTGTATATGTATGTATATCTTAAAGAATCTTAAACAATTCATTGTCATCGACAAAATCCATTATTAAGTGACACTATCAATTTTTCCAGTGCCTGAACAGATAATACATCATAGTGTTTTAAATGTCAATGCATTTTTTAGGCAAGATTAGAAATTTTTACTTTTTCGATAAGAGCACAAGTACTTTTTAATTGTTAAGTCACTAAGTTAACAAAATTTCTTACCAGCTTTATTTTGTTATGTTTAAACATACAGTATGAAACCCAATAATATAGCATGTATATAATTCATATATAATAAATCAACATACGGTCTGTGTCATTTAGGCTGTATGCATAAGGCATTGACCGTATATATAAGTATATTTTTATATACGGTCTGTAACATATAAAAGTTTTCTTACTAGACGATTTATAATGCCATACTGATTTTTGTAAAAACTTATAAGCGTACTATTTTGTATACAAAAATCAATTTTGATTGATGGTGTTACGTTATTAATTAGGTTAATTATTTTTATAGTCAAAAGTACTTGTAGTGTAATACAATATGTAATTTACCATATTTATATTAGTTAATTTTTTATAATATATTCATTTTAGAACAAACCAACAAAGACAACAAAATTTAAAGCTTAATTACTTTAATAACAGTTGAGTTTTTGTTTAAACTAAAAATAAAATCTGATTTCCAAACAAAACTATATTTCATTCGATAATTCCAAAACAAATACGTTTCTAACCTTTATTTTATAGACAGTGAATTACTTGCTATTTTTAAACACCATTTTCTTTGCCGCATTTCTAGAGAATGTCAGCTTTGTCTCATTAATCAACTTGTTTGTATTCTTAAGGATATAATTGAATCTTTCCGTCTTTCATCATTCATTGTCAACATTAACACCTAACCAAAAAATAAAAGAAATGAAATCACTTTTATTACTGCTATAAAAAGGAAAGCATAAATGCATATTGTTGCAGTAATTATCTTTTTTTTTGTTGATGCTATTCAATTTATGCAGCATTGTTTTTATGCGATAATAGCAGCAACAAAAAGTTTATAATATATTATATATTTGTTTAAAAGTAAGCGTATGTACAACATAAACTAAAATTTTGTAAATAGAATTTAAAACATAAAAAAATATTATGTTTTTATTTAATTAATTAAGTTAACAAATTTTTAATTACATAAGTAAGCTTAGTATTGTTATGTAAAAGCAATTGTTTCTGAAGGAATTTAATTGCTTGTAATTTTTTGTACATCGTAATTATTAAGTTTATTTAATAATAATGTAATAGTAACGTATCGTATAAATTTAATGCGTTACTAAAATCAAAACATATTCTACCAACCTTTTGTTCAATTACAATTGTTTATCTGTTGCATTTTTTGTTGACAACACATGTCTAGAAACTTATTTAATTAAATATATAATTATAAATTTATTTATTAAGAATAAAATATACGTAGCTTTATTTTTATATAAAAATTAAACTTATTCAATTCATAATTACTAAGTCAGTTATAATCCTATTTTAGACGATACAATTTTCTTGTACAAGAAGATTGTATAAAACTTTATAGTATGGTATAAATTACTATTTTTAAAATCTGGCACAAGAAAATATTAAAAAATAGAAGCTGTAATTTCTACAATTTCTATCCTATTTTTTTGTACAAGAAAATTATATCGTCTAAAATAGGCTATAGGAATAGGTATGTACAAACAAATTAAAACGTGCATTTTCATATTATGTTAGTTTTGTGTTAATTTATGTTTTTTGTGGTAACCTAAGATATTTTTATTGTTAAGCTAATAATTTTTGAAACTGTTAATAACGAATTTTAAGTATTTGTTTTGGTTAACAATAAGTTTAGGTAAATTTATATATTTTTGTAATACTATCAGTCTCTTTTAGCTTGCTACTTTCTTGCCACTAACAAATTAACATACATTTTTCCTGTTTTCTTTGCAACTACATTTTTTTCTAGAAAAAGTTTAAAAAGGACGATATTGAAAACAAGAAAAATAATGTTGGTATAGGTAATACATTTTGTCGTGAGCCGTGGCGCTGTAATCGTATTTTGCCGGAAGTTCGCTACTATGCAACAAATATCTAATTATTTTATAGTTATCAATTCGTCAAACGTCATTTTACTTTAGCTTTAATTTCCAATCTTTGCGTATTTTTTTTATATTTGTCCTTACTATTGTTGCTTTATTGCTTATTTAAAGTCTTTGTCAAGACTATTCCACCTCTAATTTAAAAGTTCACTGTAAGTAAAATTTTTTAACTTTTTTTAGGTTAATGATGTTTCTGTTTGTAGCATTGAATAAAAGATTTATTTATAGTCAAGGACGTGAAATTATATATAACGTTTATAAATTTATGTTAACTGAAAAAGAACGAGGACAACTTTCGATTCCTTTGAACAGCCACCGAGAAAGGGTAGCAACAGCTACTGGAGTTGGGTTGAGTACTGTGAAGCGAATTCTGAAGGAAGCTTCTGAAAAACCTGAACATAGTAAATTCTCTTCACCTAGAAAAACTATTAACAAAGAAAGCCCAAAATAATCGGTAGACAAATTCTAAGAAGAAATTATACGACGAATCATTTATACTTATACTGACATTTATCATAAAAGACCAACAATGCAGGAGGTATTTCAAGAATTACAAAAAGAAGTAAATGTTGACTTTCAAGGAAAATTATCTTCCTTTAGAAAGCTCGTAAAAAAATTGGGTTTCAATGGATAAAAACTCAAGATAAACACAAACAATTAATAGAAAAAGTAAGCATTAGAACAAAACGTATCGAGTTTTTGAGAAAGTTAAAACAGTATAGAGAAGAAGGCAGAAACATTGTGTTTTGTGATGAAACATACTTGCACAGCTCACATACAGTCCCGAAGAGTTGGGATGATGGCAGTGACAAGTGTTTAAAGTCACCAGTTGCAAAAAGCCAACGTTTAATAATTCTCCATGCTGGATAGATTTGTTCCAAATTGCTATTAATGTTTAAGTCGGGACTTAAAACAGGTGATTACTATGATGATATGAATAGTTCTAATTTTACAAAATGGTTAAAAGAAAAATTTCTTCCTAACATTGAACCAAATTCAGTGTTAGTATTAGACAATGGTGCATACCATAATGTTTCTGTAGATCCAAACCCTACATTTGCATGGAAGAAATATTTAATGCAAAAGTGGTTAGCAGAAAGAGGTATTTTGTTTGAATCATACGAAACAAAAGTTGAGTTGTATGCGAAGATTCAATTAAACAAACCACTGCTTAAAAATGATGTAGTTGATAAATTACTAACGGAACATGGACATGTTGTTTCAAGATTACCCCCTTACCATCCAGCACTTAATCCAATTAAAAAACTATGGGCAATAATGAAAAGTCATGTAGTTGCACATAATACGACATATAAGCTAAGTGATGTTTTGAAGTTGGCAGAAAATAAATTTCAAGAAATTGGTGCAGCCGAATGGCAAGGTGTATGTGATCATGTAGACAAAGTGGAAGCAGAATACTTTGACAGGGAAGTTGTGAGTGACAGTGTCCCCGAACTTATTATTAACATCGGTGAATCCGAAACAGATGACGATGAAGAATCAGATTGCTATTCTTCAGATGATTAAATAATAATTTATTCTAATCTACGTTAATTACCACTAAGTTTTGTGTTTCATTGTTTATTAACAAATTTTTGTTTAAATGTCCAAAATGTAATGGAGCAAACTGTATTACGAGTTTCGATGTCTATCTTTGTATTTATTGATAAATCAAAGTATTCATTTTTAAAACATTATTAACTTTTATAATTAACAAATAAAACGATAATTTGTCAATATCACAGTACTGTATTATACTTTGTTACATTATCGATTTAATTAAAATCATTGAAAAACTAATTGTAATTTCGTATAGTATACATTGTAATAAAAAAAGGATAAACAACTTATTTTAGCATTTTGTAAGTAATCTAGAACATCGTATTTGTGTGTAAGCACATAATAAGTTCTTTCGAAATTGAAAAACTAGCCAAGAACAGGAACTGTTACGATGAAACGTTAACATACCTAAATAAATAAATTGATTAGCAGCGTATATTTTTTGGTTAATTACTACTTACGTCTTTGCTTACGTAGTTAGTATAGATTATAATAATGATATTAAAATCAACAATAGTATACTTATTTAACTTTCAACTCAATATTTATTATTTAGAACTTTAACCCATCTTTAATCTATAAGCGATCGGTAATACAGATTTCTATAATGTGTGTTTCTGTGATCATAGTATGTTTTTAGTTTCGCACTTAAAATCGAAAATTTTAAATTTACCGCTCGTTAGTTCTACCTTTACACTCAAGGTCACGGCCCATAAGATCCTGAAAAACCAATACTACGTTTATTAATAATATGCCAATTTTGATTAAGTTAGTTTCATCGACCTGACAACATATAGAAAAGGAAGTACATTTGTTTATGTTTACAGTACGCACTGCTTGTCAATTTATGTTGACATACCTATAACCTACAATTTTAGAATCGGTTCTAGCAGCATTAGTTGAAGTATTTAGATATTAAAATTAATGAATCAAACTTTAAACATAGAATATAAATAAAATGTATTTTTAGCTTGTAGTAGAAATATGTAAAATAGTAATTATAGAATTTATTATACGATTTATAGTCAAAATATGTATTAAAAAATATTATAAAATGAATTGTTTACACATAAACCATACCGCCAAATTTTGGACCAGCAGAGAGCTTTTATACTAAAATAGCATGCGACGTGCGAGTTGTAGCCAGAAAACAAGAGCTAAGTCAAAACTATACGACATGTTTTATATTGGAGTCGCACATGACGTTTTTACGACAAAACCACTCATATATTTCAGTGTGTTTTAAATAAGTAACATTATTTTTGCTTTCTGGCAGCAAAGCGCACGTCGCATGTTGCTTTAGTGTGAAAGCTCCCTTAGAGAATATACTGTGGTAAAAAAAAAATCTTTGACGACAGCCAGTTCAAAGATAAACAACGTTTCTGAGCTAAATGCATACGTTGTCAGTAAAAAAATATTAAAAAATAAAACGTTACAAAATTAAACGTAACAGTGTAACCAATTAAGTTCATATTTTCACACATCAAAATTTAAAAAGGAAATTGTTAGCGTTCATTGTTCACATCAATCAATTGACATCGCACAGAATCGTTTTATAAGAAATAATCATGTTTCTAAGTCTACTGTTGCTGAACATGATTTTATCACAGGACACGGCATAGATTCCGATGATTGTAAAATCTAAATTTTTTTTAGTAAGAAAATCGGAAAAAAACTCAAACGCCTTAATAACTTCAATTGTGACCGCGGTTTTGAACTATTGATGCTAATAGGAAAAAAAGATGCTAATAGGAAAAAAAAACAGTTTTTTTAAAAACGTATTTGTTAGAAAAAAGCAGTAATTGAATAACATGTTTGAACAGATAGTCTAATTGCTACGCGAATTTTTTTGCAACTTTATTGCTGGCGGCTAACTCAGTTGTATTAGCAAGCATGTCTTAAGTCTCAGTGTGCTAATCCTACACTAAATTAAAAAAGCACCAAAACAAGTAAATAACTCTCAACACAGACCTTGTTTAAATCTGTCAATCACTAAAAACAATAAATTGACAAAACACAACTTCTAACAATAATATACTTATCTCAAAAAGAAAGGATAGTCGTTAAAACCGACAGAGAGAAATTGATCAATAACAATTAAACATTTGTCGACTAATATATTAATATTACAGCTATAGCATCAATGTAGGTCTTTTTATCATACAACCAATTATATTTAATTGATAACAAATGTTATAAATGAATGCTTTTTAAATAAAAATATTATTTGATCAAACTACCTCGTCTACTATGCAGTTGCAAAACAAGTTAATAATTGAAAACGACAAAAATGAATCAAAAAAGTAAAATATGAATATTAACTTACCAAGCCGATACTTCTTTGTCAATTGTAATAATTTTTACTACTCCAATTTATCTGATTTAAAACGGAAACTATGCGCGGTATATAAACTTGTGCGTTCAAATGAACAAAGAAATTTGACGGATGTTACGTCAAAGTATTCAACAACAATACATAAGGTTAAAGATTATATAAGGTTTGCGGCTAAAAGTCAAATTAAGTCAGTATGATCTAACGTTATTGGATAAAACAGATTAAACACGCTGAAGACTGACGATTAATAAATAGTGTTTTCTTTAAATTTATTTTTTATTTTTGCTGAAAAAACTGACACGTTGTTCTCATGATTTAAATATGCTTATTTTAAAATTATTTTTATGTGCTTATACTTATAATTGATATAAATGTATAAAACACGCAATTTAAATTTAAAAAAATTGCACAAAGAGAAAATGAAATCGAGGCATCTGTGAATTTAATTGAAAAAACAATCGCGTTATCACCCAAACTATAATAATTTTACAATAATAAAAAAAGTTTAGACAAGGCATTGTAATTATGCTGTAAAATTATTATTAAGTATTTATGATTTTAGAGGTTATTTTTAAAAAATATTATTGTGGCATTCTAAACGGGTTTACACAAAGTGCATTTCATTAAATTTCGTAAAATTCTTTGCAACATTATTTATCTGCTTTTGGGTACTGATATTAGAAACAATTATATAAACCCTGAACCAGAATAAGCAAAGTTTTCTTTACCAATATGCATGTTCGATTTCGTGTTTGCAGTTTGCTAAGTATAAATTTTCATAGTTATAGTGCAACGTAATTGCTTATCAAGTAAGTGCCTATATAATTTATTTTTTTATTGTTGCATGTTTTCTAAATATAGAAAAGCAAAAAACCGCTTTATAAAAAAACACAGTACACTCCAAATTTAATGATTGTTTAGTTTGCTGTTGAAATGTACAGAGAATAATTGATGGAAATTTCAACGGTCATCACTAAAAAGAAACTTAAATTAAAGAAATGCTTTTATTTATTTAACTATGGCCAATAGTTTATAAACACATTTTAAAAAATATATAAATAATTTATGCAAAAAACAGTTTTTAAAATTTATTTGATTATTGTCCTAATTTTTTGAATTGCAATCCCAACAAAACGCTTTGTACACTTTTAAAACTAATGATGTTTTTTTCTAACTTTATAAATTAATACTAGTCGGTTAAAAGACAAACATTACAATAAATACTATATGTTTTATTGAAGCGATTAAATAAATAGGAATACTATGTTTTCATGATTGAAACCGTTTCTTTATTGAAAAATTCAAACTGAAACCATTTCTAGGTATATTTTATACTAATTAAAAAAACTTTAATACATATCATAATTATTATTAGTAAATGTAGTAATGATTTTTTAATACAACTTTGTAGAGTAAATCTTAGTTTGGTTTTCTTTTAGATGCCATCATAAAACGACATCCTAATGTAACGGGTGTTACATACGTAAATCCGTAAAAATAATTCGAATAATTTACATTCGTACAAAATTATATAAGAAAAACTGTTTTAAATGGCGGATACACTTACTTCCGGTATCTTTATCAGATCTATCTTTTGATAAAGCCGAGAGAATATGAAAATCCAGCTCTATACCAAATTTCAAGTTACTAGAACTTTTGGTTCGAGAGTTATCGTGGGTACATCGTTACACACAGACAGACACAAACACAGACACCCAATTTTTTTTTTGTCAAAAATATTTTTTTCTGACTTAGGATACCTTAAAACGTAAACTTATGCAAAAAAAAATATTTTTTTTTAAATCGTCAGGTAGGCAGGATTCGAACCCAGATTATATAAAGAAATTCAATTTAAATTTTAAATTAAATTTCTAATAAACTGTTAATGATAAAAAATTTTTTTGTTTGAATAAATTGTTAGGAAGTATTGTCTCGATAAGAAACTACAAAAATAATTCGAATAATTTACATTCGTACAAAATTATATAAGAAAAACTGTTAAAAATGACGGATACACCCACTTCCGGTTTCTTTATCAGACTCATCTTTTGATAGAACCGAGAGAATATGAAAAGCCAGCTCCTTACCAAATTTAAAGTTACTAGGACTTTTGGTTTGAGAGTTATCGTGGGTACAACGTTACACACAGACACTTAAAATTTTTTTGTCAAAATTACGTTTTTCTGATTCAGAAGACCTTGAGAGGTAAAATTCTTTAAAAAAATTTTTTTGAAAAAAAAATTGCGATCGCTATACTTTCCTTAAGGAAAGAAAGTAAAAAGTGTGACATTTTATCCGATTATGATAGAAAACAAAGTGGACAAAGATAGTATGGTAATTCCCCAAAACTCACTAAAAACATACAAAGATAACGTGACGATGCCATCTTTGAGAACTGTTTTACTACCTAGGAACGTCGCATAATTAACTCAAAACGCCGGATTCAACTTGGAATACGTTTTCGTTTTTCTTAGCATATCCGCTTAAAGCGTAATAGAAATTATTGCTGAGGAAAATTCAACAAAAAAAAAACTTTTTAAATATCTTAAAATAACACTCAGATACACAACTCCTTACCAGTGATTTCTAACCTGGAAAAGAAAAACCGAAAAATGAACGTTTAATAGTGATATACAGTTTATCTCTACTCATAAGAAGAATCAGTAACGTATTTAGACAGTGCCGTGGTTAATTTTAATTCAGAATAAATCTTTTCGTTGAATGCACAATGACAACAGGTAACACAATATACTATAATCACGATTTAAATTTTTATTTGCACTATTCTATTAGTGTCTTATGCACTATCAAATTACCAAAGTAAATAAAAAATTACAGTTATGCAACTGTAGTAGATAAATTACGCTTGCACATTTTCTTTTCAATCACACGGACTTTTTTAAACTTGTGAATACAACCAATTTTAATAATAATATCAAGAAAAACAAAGAAAAAAACACCTTGGTGCTAAGAAAAATTTAGAAAAAATATTAGTTTGACAATCGTTTTATTAGGTCGTCAAGTAATTAGAAAACATGTAAAAATATTACTGAAATGAATTAAGATATTACAATTAAAAAGATGTGCTCTATATCATCACACACTTCAGATTGCGAAGTCTGTAACCAGAAACGAGAATGATTTACATACTTTTTTGTATTTTATCTTTTCCACACAACTTTAGACTGATTCGTTTAAAATTTCATGCACTATTTTAGTACAATTAAACGCCACATAAGTTGTTAGATCTGTTTCACTGAATTGTTGTTTGGATGGTATTCTTTACACATACACAATTTTTACTACAATGTTTCATTTTTCTACAGACGAAAGATGATCTATTCTGCTTTTTTGGTTTTTTGCAATCATTCACTTTATGTCTTATAATATTACAGTTAAAAAATTTTTAACTTGTTCTTCTATTTGTTGCAAAAGTTTTTGTAGCAAGTTTAACCGTATCTTTGCGCTTTGATTTTATCCTGGCACCCATCATATCTAATTGCATATCCTAAAGAAATAAGGGTAACGACTTTAACTCTCTTATTTGTGTTAGTGTCTTTAATGCACTGTCCTCAAACTCATCAATTACATAATCAACCATATCTTCTTTAAAAATATTTGCTTAATTACTTAAAACTACTTTAAAATTAAAATATGTGACAACAGGCTCACATTCAATTTAATGTTTCTAACTTTCTTACACGTATATAACAGCTAATTTGTTGTACTAAAGAAACATTTGGATTCTACCACGTTTTTGTTTGTTCAGTTAATTTTTTAACACATATTAATTGCATTACTTAATCAAAAACATTACAAACTGTTTGTATAGCCTCAAACTTTTTTTTAATATATCCACTAACATCCTATTCAAACTTATTGAACGTTAGCAGGAGAAGTGCAGTTTATCTATTCTTAACCATTGAAGCTGCCAGAGTTGTTCTCGCTTGATTGTGTAATACTTCGTCTACTGACATTGCTCTTGTTTACGTTTCTGCTTGTGGTGATAAAC
Source organism: Aquatica leii (assembly GCA_035610365.1). Taxonomy (NCBI): domain Eukaryota; kingdom Metazoa; phylum Arthropoda; class Insecta; order Coleoptera; family Lampyridae; genus Aquatica; species Aquatica leii. The sequence continues at coordinate 214,435,043 of CM069432.1, read as the reverse complement.
TATCTAAGATTTCCATAATTACATTGGCACGCAAAGTACCACATATCCTAACTCTTAACGCGTGCTATGATCAATTTTTATTAGTTAATTACTTAAACTTTATAATCAATATCCAATCCCACTTCTGAAGACGTAGTCAATATTTTAATAAAGTACTTGTTATTTTAGCACACTTATATTTTATAACCAATGCGAGTTCTGTCCGTGTTCTTTTGGCTGTAACTTCGTGACTAAATGGCGCTATATTTAAAAATGTGGTCATTTAAATTTTGTTTTCTATATGATTATATACTGAACATACAAAATTATTTTTATTGTACAACGAACAAAAGTCAAACTTGTGTGGTTTTTATATCCAAATAAATTTGTAGAAAACACATGATAAAATTACGTGATTATACAAATGTTATTTTAAAATATTAGTTTTTGAATTTATTTATTAAAATTAACAATATTACATTTTATTATTATTATTAAGAAAAATAAACAAAAAAACTACAATAAAAATAATATTGCTAACTATTTTTATTAAAAACAAAAACTATCTTTCAACAATAAATCTTAAAACAAATTTCAATTGAAAGACGTTTTTTATTTAAACCGTACAATGACTGATATTGACAAAAAATGTTTGCGTTTAAAACTGGAAATAGCAACATGACGTTGATACAAAGTCTATGATGCTTTTGCTTACTCACTCCCGTCAAAGCTTATCCGCATTGTAACGAGTGTCACTTGTTTCCGACAGCCATAAATGCGGCAGACCACTATTTTCAAACTAATGGAGATGCGAACGTGCCCAGATTAAAAAAATATATATTATAAAAAAATATGTTTGTGTACATAAATATTTACGTTTTTATTATTGGCTCAGTTGATATTACCTAAAAATTTTATTTAAAATTTTGGTATTTTAAGAAAAATATTGAAACGCATTATACGGAATATTTAATACAAAAAAACATTATTCAAACTTAAATCAACTGTTTTATATAAAATTACAGAAATAGAGAAATAGAATAATCACATCTCTAATATTATATCGATCTCTATCTTTACTAAAACTAACAAGAACGTACATACGAATTTATAATCATACTGCTATATACGAAAGCTCAATTATATAAAAGTTAAATTTACACTAATACTGTGTTATTTAATAAAATTTACCTGTTTGATAGCTGTGCAAATCTAGATATTTGCATATCAAAAGCAGTTTTACTTATAACCTAACTGTTAGTTTAAACTTTCTATTATAGTTGTTACTACGCTACACGCTAGTTTTAACATTTATATTTTTTTGTATAATTTTTGTAGATAAAATTATGTAGAGTGAAGCGTATTAATCTAACAAAAGATAGTGTACGTAATCTTACTGATTTATATTTCAGTTCACGTTTTCTACATTCTTTAGATACCGGATTAGTAGTACAAAATACTAGTTTGCAAGCGAATATGCCGTTCTTATCTTACTGTGTTGCTAATCCCAATTCAAAAAAAATATTTTATTTCTTTCCAAATCCAAATCAATTATTTATTTTTTATATAAAATTAAATATGATTAAAATGTTAATTTCTAAACTTTTATTAAGATTAAATTTATGGATTAAACTTTAAATATAATTTAAAAAATTTTGCTCGTAAAATAATTTAAAAAAAAAAATAAATTTTGATAACGATTAATTTATATGTTTGTTTTTGCAAGTATGATAATTACAAAATAGTTAGAAACTAAACAATAAATACTAAAATCTTTTTTAAAGACTAAATAAAATTATATTTCAAACCACTATACTTCAGTATCTTAACAATGTTTATTACTTTTATTAAATGCACACCGTATACAAGAAAGGTTTCGATCTCACAGGCAAGTAGAAGAACTATTGCTTTTGTGACCGTTTATGTTCTTATTTGCCATTATGAAATACCGATTTCTTTACAATTACGGTTAATTTAACAGAAAATATAACCGACTCTAAAAATCCTTCAAATAAAATGTAAAAAAATAATCTAATTTAGTTATAATTAAACAAAAACATTTGTATTTACTTCAGATTACTTTTTAAAGTTGGGTTAAAATTAAATTTCTTATAACTTTATACTTTTAAATATGTGTAATACGCATGGTTGCAGTTTCTGCAAAGAGTATACGAGAACGCAAGTAACACGCGCTTTTGACGTGTGAGATGTACTCCAGTAGTCACTCATTTTTTTTGTTTATAATTTAAAAAAAAATTAAGATACTACAATAATGTTATTTAAATATTTTTTATAAACGTTTAAAATACAATAACTATTTAACAACTATGCCTCCATCAGCATTTTTAACTCTAACTCTCAATATGTTAAGAATTGAAGTCCACTTTTCCATTTTGCATATAGCGTTATTTGTCTTTTAATGTATAATAATTCCAATAAAGATTAAATTTAAAATTACATATGTTTTTCAAACATATCTTAATGAGACAAATTGAAATTAGTTGCCTCGCATGTTTCTCAAGATTTCCTTGTCTAGGATGTTATTGGAAGTAATTTTTTGTAACGTGTCATGTATGTACTGTTATATTCAACAAATCCAACAAACAATTGTTGATGTAATGGCGAAAACTTCAGCGGCCGTAGTCTATGCTAAAATAAAAACTGTTTCCGATTTAAGAACGTGTTAATTTTGTAACCGAAGGTAACTTACTTTAATTACACGGTCTAAACTCGGTTCTTAATTTAGTATTGTTACAATTGTTGCTTTGTTTTACGCTATCCTAGTTTTTGTAAATTACAAGATTTAAAATTACCTACATATAGTTTTAAAATTTATTCTAATCAATAAATATAACAAATTTGATTTCCTTACTAATGTGTAGAATTAATTTTTTTACGTAACGATAACAAACTATAGACACATTGTTAAATGATGTTTCAATCGAACCATATTTTAGTCAAGGTAAAACTTTTCAGTAAATCCTAATTTAAAAGTTTTTTTTTTGGTATCAAAAACTTTGTTTTGTGTACAAAAGCCAAAAAAGCTGTCAATGTTAACGACAAATATAATATAAAAAACTTTCTACAACAAACATGAATAATGCAATGTTTTAAACATTGCCAAGTTATTCAGTATTTTTTTAAATAAAAATTTTTATATAACGTTTTTTTTTAGTTTTTTCGGTATGCGTTTCAAAGTGTAAAATATTACATATTATTTATCACCAGAAGATTGTTTATTACATTATTTTTTGAACATAATCTTCCACAAATTACAAAATTTTAGTGCTATTATCAAACATTTTTTGCGCAATTTTATTTATTTTGTAAGTTTGTAAAATAGTGATTTATCTACTATTAAAATAAAGTAAAAGCTACAGCAGCTTTGATATCAAAGAGTGGCTTATCTTCAATTATAACCTATTAAAATGGTTGAAAAATCTGATTTGGTTATACCAACTCCAATAATTAGCAAAATAAATTTGATATAAACACATCAGATTTATGTGACGAAATTAAAATCCTTTTAATATACATTAAGCCCTACATGAATGCATTAGCAGTTTTAGATTATACATTTTGAAATAATTTTTTTCCAATGTTTCCAAATATTACAATTGCATTAAGAACGTTTTGATAATACATGTGACAGTAATTTCTGGCGATAAAAGTTTTAGTTACTTAGCTTACATAACTAAAAGATTATTTAAACTCTACTATGTTACAAATACAAATAACAAACCTGAGATAAGTATTGAAAATAAAATAGCTACGGATTTGGACATATCAAATTTATTTAATGAATTCACGCTCAAAGAAGCAAGAAAATTTTTTTTAAAGTAACATTTACTATATATACTTTTATAATAAATTTTATTTATGAAACATTAATTTTTTTACTTGTTCAGTATGAATTAGGTGCTGTTATTAGTTTTGTATATGTTTTACCTTTATTTTGTTTAAAAAATTGTTTTATTATTAAAATATTAAATTTAATCTAAAATATTAAAGCCTATTAGAGGCGGCAACTTTTACCTAACACCACGGCCCCAACAAACCATGGCGCGGCCCTGTATACTACTTTTATCACTTGAAATGAAACACAGCTGAACAATAAATACTAACAAAAACTCAAATTTCATATGTACATATGTATTATTATTAGTATAAAAATGAAATACTGGGAGTCTTATTAATAGAAACATATAAAAGAAAGATCACAGATGATAAAAACAAATAGATACATACGCATAAAAAACAATGATGTAACAATAAACAAACTTGGGTAATATAAAAATAAATTCAAATATTAATGAAAACATGAGTCACCAAACTAAGAATTATCAAATAAAAATTTAAAAAAAGATAAATCATTATTCACTTAATTTTTGCAAAGAAAACGTGTTTCTTCAAACTGCAGTTGGATTTATAAAATTATCTGTAAGACGGTTTATATCTAAGGTAAACATACTTTCTTTATATGCGTAAAAGATAGCGACATAATTAAATCGTCTTTGCGACATTCTTAAGAATTTATAAAAAATCGGGTAATAATACAGGAAGGCTAAAACACTTACCATAAATAACTACAAAAAAGAAATTATTCAAATTATTGACAATTAAGTTTTTTTGTTTAACAACGTCAAGAAACATATCTGTATACAATATATAAATTCTTATTTTCGCTCAACGCAAATGATTCTATTTATACAAGTGTCAAGAGTTTCAAAAAATACTTTTCTCAAAAAAGATTCTTTACATTCAAACAAGGTGGGTTTCTTCCTTTGTCGTACCTTCTAAATATTTGTTTTATACCTAGAACTTTTTTCAGATCAAGATAATTTGGTTGAGAAATGGTTTACATCTGTTAGATTAGGTCTTGTAAGGCTTTATTCAGTAATATCTCTATTTTTCCAAAACTTTTATCATAGTTTTCAGTAGAAAGAGTGATTGGAATTGAAAGAGTTTCTGTAGATGTCCAGATGTTTTTTCCTTAACTTCATCTTTTGAATTGTTACTCGGTTCTTGAAAGAATGAAATGTAGTTACCTGTTAAGGATTTGAGAGACTTTATGCAAACCTTGTTGAGCATAACGGTTTTAATGTTTTTGATTAAACTGAGGTATCGAATTTGTTCACTACTGTCTTTTTGGAGTTTTTCAAAGCAAAGCAAACGTTTAAGAGATTTTCTTATAAATGTAATCAACTTTTTGATATTACCCAAAGAGTTTCGTACGGTTTTAGACTGTGTGCTAAACACTACTATTGATTCCAAACTTAATTTTCTTTGCAATCCGTTCAATTGTTGTCGAACGTTATTAACCGTAACGTAACCCTAGCCTCTGCAGTTACAAACATTTAAATTGAAACAAGTGATGCAATTTTGTACAATTTTTAAAAAAGTTTTTGCTGTGCGTCGAAAATGTATTATAGAAACCTAGAAAATATTTTTTCAATTTTAGAGCTACTGTACTTATTTGAACGCAAAATGAGATCTGTTCAAAATTGCTACAATCTGTGGTTTCATATTACTGAAAAAAGTTTGTTCCGTATTTTTTTAAAAACATTATTCAGCTGTCATTATATTCACAATGCCATTGGCTACTCTTTGGAAGCCGTTTAAAGCTTAATTTGTTTTTTATTCACTGTTTAGGTGCTGGAATATCATTTGTTCAAATGTTTAAAAATGTCATAAAATTGGAATCATCTTCTTTATTGGCCATAAAAAAGAACATTCCAATTTGCTAAATGTTAACCCCTAAAATAATGAAGTGAAAAAAATAGCCACAGTAGCTTTACGTGGCTTTTGTGTTGCTGCAGTTTTTATTTGTATTCAAATTTGCCAAAGCCTGTGTTTACTATAAATCTTTATTCTTCTCTTTTTCTCTTTTGTCTGCTGGTTTCAAGATCAATTTTGTCTCTGATAACTAGTTGATTTTATTTTCTCTACGTACGGTTGAGGATTACGGGTCTGAGATATCTCCTTTTCTCTAGCCCACACATTCGTTTCCTTATAGGAAATTAGTATACAACAGAAAAAGTGGCGCAAAGACACGGTTCTCCAAAAAAAGAAGTTGAGTTACTGACATCCTGACTCACAACCATCTACAAAGGCAGCTCGCCAAACGATAAGCCAAGTATCTATAAAACCCTTTTTTTTTGACATCCTCAATTTGCACTAACATATGTTTGAAAAAGATACTAGTGGCGATTTAGAAGAAAAGATGTGTACAAATTATTTAAGAATGTGCTTTCACCGCAAATAAATTAGCCTTAGTAGCACAAAATATACGTAATATATTAGTAAATAACATCTGGTAAATATTTAAAAGTCACACTTTTTTATATTGGTCATTTATTGTAATGTTATATCAATAATTGATATAAAATAAATATTTCCTAAATATTAGTTAATAATATCTTCTATTTCTTTCCAATATATGAGAAATATTACTTTTTAATCTGTTCTAGATGTATCTCACTATTATTTGTAAGATATTTGTAAAATATATTCCTACTACATATGTGTATGTTTGTAAATGATATTTGATCTGTTTTTTTTTTGCTACGCATTGTACAGTTTTTATTAAACCGTATTGAAACAATGCAAATATTCTGTAAAAACACGTTTATGACACTAACAAAATAAAATTATAAATGATGAATTAAATAAAAAATTTGCAAATTTGTATACATTTTAAACATGTTTAAAAATAAGTACACGACAAAAATTGTATCTTAAAATTACTTATTACTACCATTACATATTACATAGGTACTACATAAATGTTCTAAAGTATGCCAAATATAACGCAACGGATTTACGCATGTAACATCCATTACATTAGGATGTTGTTTTCTCATGGCATCTGAAAAAAACACACAATTATGATTTACTCTACGAAATTGTATTAAAAAATATGTATTTTATAATAACAATTATGAATTGCATTAAAATATATTAAAGTTATTTTAATTGGTATGAAATATACTTGCAAATGCTTTGAATTCGAATTCTTCAATAAAGAAACTCTATGAAGACATATATTTTTTTGTTTAAATATAGTTTACAGAAATTTTAACAAAATTATTATTTTTATTAATTAATTAACCACTTTAATAGAACATCTACTATATGTTATTGTAATGTTTGTTTACCGACTAGTATAAATTAATAAAATTAGAAAAAACGTCAGACAGGATTAGTTTTGAAAGTGCACAAAAGCATTATATTAGGATTGCTATTTAAAAAATAAGGACAATGTTAAAATAAATAATAGAAACTGTTTTTTTTTCATATACTTACTTACATTTTTTTTAAATGTGTTGTTTAATGATTATTGATTATAGTTGAGTAAATAAAAGCATTTTTTTAATTTATGTTTCTTATTGATTGATGAAGTTTCTTTGAATTATTTTCTGTAAACGTTAAACAGCCAACTCAGCAAACATCGAATTTAGGGTGTACTCGCTGCGTTAAAATAAATTATTTACAAAATGGTTCTTTGCTTTTCGATATTTAAAAAATATGATGCAAAAATAAAAAAATAAGAAAAGTAATAGGCACTTACCAAATTATACACTTATACAATTCGGAAACCGTAAACACGAAATCCAAATGCATATTAGTAAAGAATTTTCTTATTGTAGTTCAGGGTCCGTATAACTGTTTCTGACCTTAGTACCTAAAGGCAGGTAAATAATAAACTTGTTGATATGTTTAATGTTCCAAAGAATTCTACGAAATTTTCTAAAAGGCACTTTGTGTAAACCTGTTTAGAATGCCACAAAAATATTTGGAAAAGATAACCTCTAAAATCATAAATACCTAATCGAATGCTAATAGTAAATTTACAGCAGAATAACAATACTTTGTCTAAAATTTTTTTGCAGCAAATGTAGTTTATTATTGTAAAATTACTATATTTTTAGTTATAACGAAATTAATTTTTCAATTCAATTCAAACGCAGATGTCTCAATTTTATATTCTCCTTGTGTAATTTTTTCAAAATTAAATTTTATATACATACTATAATTTTGGATTACTTTTTATTAAAATATGCGCAGATAAAAATAATGTTTAAAATAAGTAAATTTAAATCGTGTTAGGATTTTTAGCAAAAGTTAAGGGAAACGTTTAATCTATAAATACATAAATTTAAAAGTACGTTTAAAATTAATCATTTTAGATATTAATTAAACATAAATATTAGATCTATACATAATTATAATATACATAAATTATATTTCCGTTTGGAAATATTTTGTTTTTAAAAAGAAAACTAAGTTTCAATTTAAGTTTATTTTTATTTATTTATTCAACGACTTATTACCACGGCGGTTGTTAACAAACTTAACGTAATAATTAGTTTTACAATTCAACTAAATAAAATGCTTACATCTACCTTTTTTCTTTCTTATAGAAAATGCTTATCATTGGAAACTATAACACGGCGGTGTTACATGAGCGTTTCCCTTGTTTCTATTTCCTGTAATATAACTCATATATTTTATGTCAGTCAAACTTTGAAAAAACATTTGTGACTTTAGAATATGCGATATTGTTGCTACATATTTTTATAATATTGTTTTTATTTAGTTTTACAATATCTAGAATACATTTTCTACATCTTGCAATAAGCATCTGGACTTAAAATATTTACCTGATGTCATGTAAACCTGGAAAAAATTTGTAAGGTTTTAAAATATATCAATGGTTATTGTACGTATATATTTTTTAAATATTAGTATTATACACTTTAACAATATCAAGAATATATCTATTACACCAAGTAATATTTAGCCGATTTTTCAAATATTGTACCAAGATCATTAAATATCGTACATATATTTTGTGCTACTAGGGAGCTTTCAAGGTTACCTACTAATTTTTTTAAATAAATAATCGCATATTAGAAAAGTGGCGTTAAAAAACTAGATACCTACTTCGCTACTGTAGTCTAATCGCAGCCCAAAGGGCGTGATTTTACATAAATGCGTTTTTGCCTAGATCCTCTTTTTAGGTGGTTATAGTTAGTAAAGTAAAGTAAATTACAGAAAAAATATGAAATCTTTGAGTACTGCAAAATAAATGTACACAATAAAAAAATTACTATTTTTCAATTGAAGTTTAACGTATAAAATTGATGTAATTAACTGATAATTAAGTGTAGTTGCTGCATAGTGTAATACCAAAAGTAAAAAAAAACAAAAAAAAACTGATAATTAAATAAACATAGTCCAACCCAGTAAACACAAAATTGATAATGTTTAGTAACAGTTTCAAAACAAAAAATTTATGATTCACTCTTGTTTCAAACATAAAAGAAACCTAACTGCAATAAAATAGCTATAAGTCCATCGCTGTTTCACTTATTTGAATCAGTATAGTTTCGGTATTTTAAATTCAAATCTGTTGCAAACTAAATTTTGCATTCGGTTTACGTTTTAAAAGCTTCGTTCTTGAACTGATACTAAATGTTCGATACATGTATGATTTTTTTGTTTCAGTAATGAACTAAAACAATTCTTTCAATAATATAATAATACATTTTCGAATGCACGTTTCAAATTTTATTGCACAATAAATATTTTTAAATACAATATCACACAAGTCTCGAAAACTGTATCAGTTACTGTTGGGTAGCAACTTTTAACAGCATCTGTAACATAGAAATAAATATTTCATTTATATACATACATAATCATAGAGTTACACAAAATTAATTACATTTTTTTAATCAAAAACAACACAAACTTAATATAAATATCGTTTTAGCAATCATTAGAAAGTTATAAAAACACTGTGAATACCTTTAGCTGTACATAATCGTATAAAAAACTTGAAGAATTGAACTGTAATTATAAATCCTAAAGTATCATCAGATTTACGCAATAATCTACCTTAACGCAACCATATGTGTTAATTTACATTTTTTTTATACAAATTAAAACATGATACATAAAGAACAGAAATGATAATAATAACGATTATATTTATGGATTATAATAAAATGTTTCTACTTACCGTTTATTGTTCCATTAAGTAATTGTACACACAGCATCACTTATCAAACTACAACCGAACAAGTGAAAAAATATCAATTTGCAGCGCAAGCGTTGACGACAGTAATCAAAAATATAGCAACGACTAATGCTGACTAATCACAAAGTATTCGTTTTTCCTAGAACGATTCCACTGTTTTGAAAATAATTCAATCTTATTTAATCGATCTTTAACCAATTCTAGTTATTCAAAAAATATTCGGTTTTAATAAATCAGTTTTTAGACGGTTACTGATTATAGGATAAAAATTGCAAGTACTGAAACGGTTTAAAACTGATTGTGAAAAATCGGAACTCTTTCAATTTATTCACTGTCAGTTACATGTAAATGATATAAAAATAGAACTAACACGAAACAACGTAATGAAACAATTGTTTTAATTTTGTGACTGCAACAGTTTCAATCCGTGTTTACTGGGAAGTAGCAATAAAACATTGTGCCATTATTAGCTAAAACTTACTTACCGTTGGTCCGATGATTGAATATGCAACATTTTGCTTATATTGAAATAGAATATTGGTTCAATATTTATGAAAATGTAGGTATTACCAAAGTAAAAAGTAATTTGGCTAACATTGCTTATAATAATAAATACATCTATATAGATATAGAATCCTTAGTGGTACAGTACTTACTTTATTGTATCTCTAACTTATTTATATGCGACAAAATATCAAAGTGCTATGTCGGTCTTACTAATAGACAGCCAATATAATAAATTGCAGTTGGACCTATGTTAAACCAATATTGTTTTGAAAAATAATAATTGCGTTACAAATAATTAAATTAGTTTTAATCTTAAATACTTTGAATCATTATATTGCAGTTTTAATTATTTAGTTAACATATTGCACGTAATTTTAACAGGTTAATTTTTTTAGTTAATATTTGTAGTTTAAAACTGTAGTTTTTAACAATTGAAATAAATGTTACGTTTTTTTTTCACGATACTTTCAATAAAAGAAAAACCACGTAATGTGTTAATTCCAGCTAAAACAGGTTAATGTAAAATTCTTTATTATATTTTATTTTAGTTTTTCTAATTAACTGTAAAACAAAATTTTTTTGTTTAAATTTGTTGATGAAGTTTATTATTCAGTAAATGTAATACAATTTATTTACTTTTGTAATCAAAAAACTATAAACTACTGAGCAAAACATAAACACTTATCTTAAACATGCTAACGTTGAGTAGATTTAATTTACAGTCTGTCAATAAAACGTGTTTCAGAGTTGCAGTTAATTAAATCACTTTACTTCAAAAGTAAATATTGGATATGTTATGTCATATTTACTAAATATGCGTCACTTTTAAGTAAAAAGCAAATAAATCTTACTTTATTTCTTTTTAAATAAATTACTACGTTAAAATATTTGAAAAAGTCGATTTACAACTAAATCACACATTTCTGGTGTCATTTCCGCCGGCGACATTTAAAATAGACAAGGAAAATTGCGGGATGGCAAATTGCGTTCTTCGAACTTTGTGTCTTACTTTTTGTCGTATAGTTAAAACCTGGTTTTATGCTACCCATTCGCATACTGTGTACATAAATTATAATACCGTAATTTATATGTTTTTAATAAGTTAGATTACATAACATAATAAGTACAAATATTAACAAATTTTTAAGACTAATAAAAAACAGCTTTTTAGAATATTTAGTTTTAAATTTTTTTTTATAAACCATGTAAAATTATAACATCAAAATTTAATCAAAGGTTGCTAGTTTATATGTTATCAACTTTTAACTATTTTTTTTAAATAAACGCAGTAACACAGATAATAAATAACAATAGAATTTTATTTTGAGTAGCTTACTTTTTTTTAAACATTTGTACATAATTACTGTTAAACTTGGTGCAACATTTATAAGTAGACAGTTTAATTAATATATTTTTACGCTTACGTTAATTTTGATAATAACATCTTGAAGCTTTTTTTTATGAAAGATGAGGCTATAACTTATTGAGATTTGATATAGGCGATGTTTTATATTAATTTACGTGGATGTTATAAATCATTTATTATATAAAACAAGAATTATGACATGACATTAATACAATAAAGTATAAAAAGTAGTTACATTAAAATATACATTAGAATAACAAAAAATTTAAACAGTGTTGCACTACACTTTGTAAACAGTACAACAAATATAAGCATTTATACAAAACTATAAAAACAAAAGAACAAAATAAATTGTAATTTGACAAGCATAACGTAACAATATTACATAATTACAAATTAAATAATTTTATTTAAAATATTTCTATATATGTATTTTCACTGTGCTAAAGAATTTATAAAAACACATGACGATTTGTTTGAATGTATTAAACAATGTTGCTTGATGCGAAGTAATAACATTCTGTTGAACTTTCATTGTTTATTATTTTAAAAAAAATAATAAACAATGAAAGTTCAACAGAATGTTATTACTTCGCACATGACGATTTATTAGTTTTAAGATCAGAAAAGAAAAACCTCCCTAGTAGCACAACCAGATTGGATCGAGATAGGCTATCAATATTTGTGCAACATTAAAATGTATCACTTTTATGTATAGTATAATATTGGCAACAATCTGTATTCTACATTACCAACCAATATTTGTCCTAGCTGGGTGACCGATGTAATTTCTACTTTGGTGACCTATCTAAATTACATATTGTAAACCACCAGTTAGTTTAAATTGAAAATTGACAACTATTCTACATTGCTAACCTGTATCTATCCTACATTGATTACCAACAATTGTTCTAAATTCAAAACTATTCTTTATTTTATATTAAATAGATTAGTTGTTAGTAATAAATATTATACTAATTATACGTATGTATTCTTTATTGCCTACAAAAAAATATTGACAAATTTTTACATGTATTAAAATTATTATTTTCAGCAATGAATTAGATAATAATAAGAAATAAAAGTTATAACTAATTAAATTAAAAATAAATTATTAATTATCATACAAAAACAATAATACATAATCCTAACTAAACAGTTATAATTATTTTTCTTCAACGCAGCGGTTGTCATGAGCATCAGTGATAAGATTTTCGAATATTTGTGTCTTGAACTTATTGGAATCGGCGTTCAACTGCAACTTTAACAAAAATGAATACTAAATATATTAATTCCAAAGCTTACCCAAAATAACTTCGTAAATTTTTATTGTACAACAAAATGATAATTTATTTTTTCATCTAAAACTTGAGTATAAAGCTATCGCTTGGAGTTTTTTCGTATCGCTATAAAAAGACAACAATTTTTTTTCTAAAATTGGCAATTGCAACTTACCAGTGTTATATTTCTTTTTTTGGTTTTTCTAAATATCGGTAATAATTTAAATGGTTTGCGGCAGGTACACGTACCGAATGCAAATAATGATGTTTCTAAAAACACTATTTAGCAGGCTTACTATTTACATAAATTTAATTAGTAAAAGGATTAAAATGACATTTTGCTTAAACAAAAAATCTAATGTTTTAAGTATTTAATTAACAAAAGGCAACTATGTAAACATATACTTTTATTTGATTGCATTATAAATTATAATTATATAACGTTTTAAACTTTTTATTGTAAAATTTTGTTGACTATGTCATATGTATATAATTTGAGTTTGAGACAGATCCTTTTACATCTACCATAATGATAAATTGTAACAAAAAAAGCAGAATGTTTACAGATTACTATTTAATATTCAACAATATTCTTTAATTGTCTTACATTTGATGTTTCTACACGTTGCATTTATGCAGTTATTTAATCTTTATTTAGTTAACAATTATGATGATGAACCACTTTTAAACAGTATTTATCAAAAACATTATTTTTTTATTAATTTAAGCAATATAATCAAAATGTACCTAAGTATAATTAATGCGACCCTTTTAAGCACTTAATATTCAAAATAAGCTAAATTTAACACATTAAGAATATTGACTAAAGATTCCATCTAATAATAGTCATTAATAACTATGTATAGTATATAGTATAGTATTCAAGGTTTTTAACAGTATAAGACAATAATAAATTGCAAATATTTTATTAGGATCGGTTTTACACACACAATCCAATTGACTCAACTTAAATAAATTTAATGTAAGTTCTATGTTGCTTTACAATATTTAAAAACGATAGGTTGTCAATATTATATCTAATTTAATTTTACGTGGTCATTCAATATTGGTTATCCTTTATAAATTCAACGTCTATTTTACATGGTTTTACTACATCAGGTAATAATAGGCTGCCAATATTGTAACAAGATGGGTTTTATATAGCCAATATTGGCCAATATTCTAATATTGGAAACAGATCGGAACCATATGGTTTCAACTTTGTGTGCTACTAGGGCTGTAGTAAAAACTACTAGACAATAATAAGACGTATACATACTAATATCATGATTGCCATATCAAACGTAAATAAAATTATTTAAATATAACAATAAATTTGTATATAGTACTCGATAACATCAAAAATATTTAATAGTAAAGTTTATTCTCATATCTTGAGTATTTAAATTTATAAATGTTTTTTCTTTACACAAGAAAAGACACAAACGTGCTACAAGCCATTGAAATTTATTAAATAGTAATAGGAAACACAGACTTGGATTGGTTTTTAAAAGTTTGGCTTAAAATCAAGCTAATCTAACCTAATAACCTAATAGCTAAAAACAATATAACCTAATAAAATAGAATCCAGTGCTGTAATGTTGACAAATTATTGTTTTATTTGTTAATTATAAAAGGTAATAATTTGTTTTAAGTATGAATACTTTAGATTTATCAATAACTACAATAAGAAACTTAGAAACTCATCATACAATTTGGTCCATTACATTTTTAACATTTAAACAAAAATGTGTTAATTAACAATAAAATACTTAACAAAAACAAGTTGTAATTAACGTTAATTACAATAAATTAATATTTAATTGTTTAAAAAATAACAATCTGATTCTGCATCGTCATCTGCTTTAGATTTGCCAATTTTAATATTAAGTTTAAGAACACTGTCGCTCACAATTTCCTTGACAAGGTACTCTGTTTCCACGTTGTCCACATGATTACATACATTGTCATTCGCCTACAACAATTTTATAAATTTGTTGTTTGCCAACTTTAAAACGCCCCTTAGCTTATACGTTGTATTGTGTATGATTTTTCATTAGTGCTTATATTTTTTGCAATTGAGTTGAGTTCCGGATGGTAAGGAGGTAATTTTAAAACATGCCCATGTTCCGATAATAATTTATCAACTACATAATTCTTATACTGTAGTTTGTTAGTTTGCTGTTTGCATACAACTTGTGTTTAATGTCAAACATATAGGCGACAACACACAATAAACCATTATTTATTTGCAACAAATTATTAATGTTTAGAACAGATAATAGAAATTATATGTATATGTATAAAACTTTGTAATCCGAAAGTTCTTGCAAGCAATTGTAAATGTACAGTCCACTAAGTAACTTGTAATAGAATAATATTTTGAGTTGCGCACAAAGGCATTTACTTCTGGTAATAACATAATTAAAAACACGTTTACAATAAATTCCCAAGTAGCACAAAACATATTACCAATCTTGTACCATCATTTTTCCTATATATTATATTGGCGAAACATTTTATCGCATTTCAAACACATTTTGTATATAAGATTAATATTGGAAGGACAATGTAAGAACAACGGCATTGGTAAGATATACGGTAGACATTCTTTATGTAAGGTTGAAAACCACTCGCAAAGCAATATTTAACCAACGTAGGATCGGCAAGTAACAAACAATATTGGAAATACAAGATTTAGTAAATATATAACCAAAATAAGGTTTTCAATGTAGAATTCATACTCAAAGCCAATATGTATTGAATATGTTCATTACAGCCGTGATCGCTGTCGTCAGTGAGACAGGAATAACTGCCGTTATTAATTTCCGTTACTAGTGTTCTTTTATTTTGTTTCTTAAATTGTTTAATCAAAATTATTTTCTATGTTATTTCCAACATTTACATGTCAGTATTTTACCATCTTATCAATGTGGTGTGTGTGGATAATAATAATAATAATCTATGATGTTTATCGAGAATGTTTCGCTCAGTAATCGTTAACAAAAATCAAAAGTTATTTTTACAATTGATTTCTGTATTTTTATTTGAAACGAACAACGAAAACTTTTTAGGTACAAGAACCAGTTTTGATAGGACCGTTTAAGTAATAATTATTAAGATATAACTGTATAAATGTATACTTATATGTGTTTATGTACGAACACATGATTTTTTTAAACTTAGGACTTAATTTGTTTAAGCATTTGCAATTGAACATGAAGGAAAACATTTTATATTTTAAGTATATGTTTACGCTCATTCCGAATTTTTAATGTACTTTATTTTATCAATCTTAAGTGTAATCAAATTTGTGTATTTCAATTGAAAAGCAAATATCAATAAATGGATTTATTTTTGTTTTTAGAATTTTTCTTAGAATGTTACTTTGGTCGGTGTAGGTATAACTTTTGTGCATTTAAAGCTAGCAGCCCGAAAAAGTATTGTATTAGATCCCTTTGTTAAGATTCTAAGAAAATAATGGGTAATTTTACTGTAGATTGAAATATTCTTACATTTAATCAGATTTTAAATGTTTGTTGAACATATCTAGGTTCCCCATATCTATTAAAATTGAATTGAAATATATTCAAATTACAAAAATTAAGTGTCTTCAAGAAGTAACGAATATTTGTATAAATAAAAAATAATATTTAATAAAATTGAAATTTCTGTTGCATTATAAACTATAACAAATATACATATATACAATATTCATTTTTTTAACACTTTTTTAACCAATACAATCGAGAGCAGAATCATAGACACTTTATTTTAAATTTAAAATTGTTACACCTTTTCTTAACATAAAAATATTATTTTTGTAGGATTCTAAGTATTCTAATCATTTAATCAAAGGAAAACTATTAGTATCAACTTTGTTCAAATATAAAACAAAAATTAATTTTTGATTATAAATATATAAGTTTTATACATGTATCTCTGTTTGTAGGTAAAATAAATCATGTTATATATTATAATCGGATTAAGCAGTGTTTACTTCTAAACCTCTATTTTTTATTATATACTTGACCATGGCGCAGTTTATATTGAAATCAAGTAATTCATTTTTTACATAAAAATAATGCAGTACAAGAACACGAAGTACTGGCATGTTTTCCAGGTAAACTAATCCTACGTCGCCAAACTTGCAAGACCATAAACATCGTTTTTAGCATAAATATTAGCGTCGTAAGATTTTTTTCCAGGAAACTTTATAATGCCACAGAATACCTGTGCTATGTGACAATGGACCGGATAATTTTCTATTGGGTAAAGTATGAATCATAAGACACCTCTTTGTGATTATGAGTAAAAACCAGTTATTTACTTTACAACTACTCCTGAGTTTGTAAAAAATCTGTCTTTATTTTGTATTCAAAACTGTGCAAGAAAAGTTTCAATTTAGTTATTTATAAAAGTTCTTCTAGAAGATAAAAAGTAAGTACCAACTTTGCTTTTTAATTAGTACTAATATAAGTGTATAGTTTATAGGAGTATGTCTGGACGACATGAACCCTTTTCTTTTCTTTTCATTTATGGACACTTTCCCTTTCTCTTCTATTCGCTTGTTTAAAATCTTTCTCTAAAATAATCTTTTCTATGTACTTGCCCTTTAACATTTTCTCTAAGTTGTCACCCATTTGTCTCATATACCGCCCGTAAATCTTATGCCTGACTACTGTTTTTTGCGTGAATGTACCAAATTCTTTTGCTAATAAAATATATTAATTTATGTTCTAAGAAAGCTGATTGTTTTTGTGTTATTTATTTAAAAAAAACTTTAAAATGAAAAGAGTAACCAATACGAAGACAAAATAAAATTATCAATTAAGAAAAAAGCTAATCTTTAACTCTTAAATTATATTCAAAGTTTTGTTTTCTTGTATAGATACTTACATTACAAAAATTCAGTTGGTCGAAAATTAGTCATCCTTGTCAATAATTAAATTATATTTAGATACAATTTAATTGTAATTTTGGTAATTAATCATTTCTAGCATAGTTTTAATTAATAAATTGATTCTTTTCTATTGTTTTAGAGGCTATCCGAAAAAGATTCCCTAGTGTCACCGACAGAGCTAAGAGAAAGGATTGGAACGTTTTTATGCACCGTTAAAGACCGAGACGGCGGAAGAAAAACCCGGGGAAATTAAGATCAAATTAATAAGATTAACAATATTATAAATAAATTATCTATAGTAATGGACTTATGTTAACATTTGTGTTTTTCAATAAAACTATTTTTAATAAACTGTGTTTCATATCAATTTGTACTAAATCCCCAATAAATTACAATATTTTGTTTGATAAAGTTTAGAAATATCCTTCTAATAAGTACCTATGCCCAATATTTAGATTCAACCTTGAACCAATGTATATGTTTCAACAACTAACAAGTATTAGATATCTCATGTTGGTTAAACATTGCTAATCAATTATATAACCAACAATGCGAATATATTTTTCTCCCAATCTAGTTAACCTTTATTGGACATACATTCCATAGCGTATATTGGTAAAAGCTAAACATACAATATTTTTCCAAGTTAGATAGTACTTATTTCAAATAGATTGTATCTTGTAGGTTGGATAAGTGTTTGGAATCCAATGTTTAACCATTATAAAAAAACGTTAACATTTCCCATATATACCCAATATAAAATAGAAATATTGGGCCAATACATCTGTGCTACTTGGGTTGCCTTTTGAGCCGGATGCTGAATGCTTGGATACTGTACGTTATGGGTAGAAAATCAAGCTGAATATTTATAACACATCCACAGTTAAGTCGATAAAGTAGGCGAACAATTTCCTTCTTTTTTTTTCATTTATTTATGTAGTGTAAACCTTGTAATTTATAAATTACAGGTGTTAATAGGTCAAAGTATTTGTTTGAATTTTGCATTGCATAAAATTGCTCGAAATATTGTATCACGGCAGAAAAGGAATTACAACTGCTTTTTAAAGTAAGTGTCAGTTTTTTGGGACGGTTAAATTATATTAAAACTATATATTTGAGTTTAAAAACATTCTAAAGTTTTATATAAACCTTAATAATGCAGAATTAGAAACTTTGAAGAAAAAGGGTACACGCATGAAAAGAATGTTGCATGAATTCGATAATGTGCAAAAACAAACCAAAACGTTTGTTAATTCTAATGATTTACAAGTACAAATTAACTAAAAAAAAGTTTTTGAAAATAAATTTTTGTTGCTTCTAACGATGAGAATAAAATGCAAAATTAGTTTGAAATGCCAGCTATTCAAGTTGAGTTTGATGGTAAGATCAAGTTTTGGCTTTAATTTAAAAGTACATTTGAATCGTTAATACTTTTAAATAAACGAATTTATAACAAATATAAACTTCATTATTTAAAACAAATACTTAAAGAAAGAAGCGGCGCAAGTAATCAAACGTTACTGTTTTTTACTGAATTTACTACACAATGTTACGAAATTTCGTATAAAACTTTATGTGAACGACATGATAACGAAAGATTATTATTAGTTTATAACCAAGTTGCATGCTTTATTCAATATAGAATGGGTTGTAAAAGAATCCGAGAAATCGATAAAAAATTAATTTACGATGTTTCTAAGTATTTGCGCGTATTAGAAATTTCAAATAAACCTACGCAGTATTGGGACACGTTAATTTTGTATTTGTTATTACAAAAATTAGATTTAAATTCTCTTCAAGCATAGGAATAACATAAAAGTCATTGTACAAAACTATCGTTAGAAATTTTTTGCGCGTTTGCTTAAGCAAGAGCCAATCATCTAGAAACCGTTGATGCTAACAGGGGCAAGTGAAATGTTAAGTGAACTATTAGGAGTTTTGTTGCTGAAACCAAACAATGCATGTGTGGTGCTTAGCATAAAATGGCGTCGTATAAAGAATTCGCAAATCTCTTTTTAGCAGATAAATTTAATAAAATACGAGAGTTACTTTTATGTTGAAAATGTTTAAAATCGGGACACATTTCACGAAAATGCGGGGTTCCTTGTTCAATATGTTAGGGTTGGCATAATTATCTGCTGCATAATTACCATAAAGGAAAAATAATGTTAGTAAAGTACAAGGTAAGATCGGTAACGCAGCGATATCAAATCAAGTTGCAACCGTAACGTCTCTCATGGCGGCAAATTTGTTATGTAATAAAGAGAAAAACTGTAGTATTTATAAAACTAGAGCAATTTTAGATTCAGGATTTTAAGCATGTTGATACTGCAATTGCAAAGACAACTGCTCTATTTCTTATTACGAAAGCATTTATTTAGGGCAGTTGATTTGTCACAAAAACATCGTACTTTAAACTATCTAATATTACGTTGAATCATGAAGTTTTCACATTTAGTCAAACAAACCATTGTTTGATAATACCACAAAATAATTTAATTCTCACAATAAACAATTTATTAGGTACAAAAATAGGTATCTTTACTACCACAGATAAATAAGATATACAGATAGCCAACGTATATGAAGGTTTTGGCAGTTAGTACGGATACAAAAATGTTAGTTAACTATAATATTTGTAACGTACGAAAAATTAACAACAGATGGCAAAGTAAGAAAAATTGTTTTGAGTAGCAGATAAAATAATCATCACAACTTTGAAATAAATTGTCTTTTCTTTGACAGATGGTGTACTTGTAGTAGTGACGTAATAAAATTCGAAGAAATTATCTTAAAACTTTTACGGACTTGTGACTAATAATGTTTATGTACGGTAACTTTAATGTCGGTTACATATCACCTGAATCGTCGACTCAGAACAACAGAAATTTAAAACTGTTAAATTTTGTTGACTTCCAATAATCAAATATAAAAAATGTAAAGTTTACAAAAAAATACAATGATTAAATAATTTATATATTTTATTCATTCTTTTACTTATAATTAAGCTGTAATGTAGGCAACGTATACATATAAAAAATATTTTATTAAAATAAAAACCAATATAGTAGATATAATGAAATAAATTAAACACCAATAAAGGAATTAAACTATATTAAATAAATACAGTGCACGCCGCTTAATAGAATCACACTTGGGGCTTTTGACAACAATAAACCAAATAATTTTTTTTTGTTGATTAGAAACGAGTAAATACATACATGAATACAAACAGCGTGTATCGGATTAATTTAAAAGGTGAAATTATAGCATCAATACAAGCAAAAAGTATTGTTCTAATGCAACATTTCAAATATTTAAATTTGGAGCCAAATAAATCGAAAATTACGGACGTCTTACATTTATTACTGCCCTAAGTTTATTGACACTGTGAAATAAAAAAAATGAAAAACGATGTTATAATGATGTTTTGATTAGAGGTGAGTGATACAGTATTTTGTGTATCGAATATTGATACCACTACTCAGACCTAGTTATGATGTTTAATTTAGTTCTAAAAACTATACATTTTTTCTCAGTAATTTAGTGACACCAAAAACAAATGTTTTTGAAAAACAACGTTTTTATTCTAAGAACTTCACGAGTACACTAAAAACAACTAGAAGATAACGTAGATGCTTAAATGAGGTGCTGTTACGTAGGTCAGTTCAAATACGTACTTGAATAAATGAATAAATGCAATGCAAACATAAAGCTATACATGCAGAACGGTATTCAATTATTTTAAGTTTTAATTGAACAGCAGGATTCAGCTGACTTTTTTTGTTGTACCTACTTATAATGTGCAATCGATGCAAAATACGGAAAATACATTGTTATCCGACTCTTAAAACTTAATAATTTAAGTGGAGGGTACGTTGAAGACGATATTTTTAATGCAGAAGACACAAAACTTTTCTTTAAATGTTTATTGTTAATCAAAGAAATAATTGGCATGCACACCACTAGTATAAGTTTACTGGACGTCATTAGAGATCTCAGCAAAATATGGAATATCAATGTAAAACAGCAATCCATTATAAATTATTTTCAAAAAGCAGACATTGTGAAACATGATTTTCAAGAAAGAAGAGTCAAATTTGATTGGGATGAAGATGATTTTCATCCACTATCTTACTCAGTTAAAATTATTTTGAGCTTTATATGCAACTTTAGCAGATATCAACGATATGGCATTTAAAAATTTCGTTAACGTGTACAAGAATTTGTTTATAATGCAACAACACAGAAAAAAATTTGGAGAGCGTCATTGAAAATATGTCAGTATAGTTAACCTCGCCTTTTTTGATAAACTAAAAAATATTATTGTGCTGAATTGTGTTCAGTCTGTGCTACCTTGCACCGCAAAAACAATTTCCTTTTTTCCATTTACTGTTTTCACAAAAAACCATCAATTTTTACGAAAACAGATAGCTTAGTTTTTTTCGATAAAATCAAAAACAACTAGTGTGCTGAAATTGTGCCCATTATGTACTACTTTGTGCCGTGAAAACAATTGTTCATTCTTTGCAGATTTTATGAACAAAAAAAAAGTTTTTACGATAATACATAGCTTCGCCTTTTTCGATAAAATGAAAAGTAACTATTGTGCTGAGTAGTGCTCAGTAAGTGCTATTTTGTGCCGCAGAAACAATTTCTATCTTTTCATCATTTGCAGAGTTCATGGCGGCAAAATTATTATTATGATAGCAGATAACGTTGTCTTTTTGTTTTGTACAAAATGAAAAATGACATCTTACTGTTTATTGTACTACACTGAAAACAATCCGTGTATACATTTAAGATTACATGTCTGTAATAGTAAAAAATAATAATTGCAATATTTTATTCATGTTTTCTGCAGTAATATTTAATCATAAATGTAAAGTTACCTAAGTAAAAATTGTAATGCGTAATTTTTTTTACCTCGTTTATATTTTTTACGCTTACGAATTTCACGAAAATGACAATATTTTTTACTTTCTGCTGTCGTTCCGTTACATTTACTTAGAAATCTCAGAAACTACTAAACAGAACAATTTAAATTTTGTCATATAGGTTTGTTGACCACAAATATTGTGGTCTTCTTCCAAGTCATTGGCGCTGAATTATTAATAATAAATGTTTTCCTAGAAGTAGATTTAATTTTGTTCTGTAGTTTTTAAACGAAGCGATACTTTCACTACAAACACTTAACTTCAAAAACCCCAATTGGCGTAATAATATACCAAAAAGTTTCGCTTTATTAAAAACTTTATACAAAACTAAAATTCCGTCTAAGAACACGTTTATTGTCAATTGTTCTAAAATCGATGACTTGAAAGATTACTACAATAGTAAGTAAATATTTGTGAGTAAAATGTGATTAATAATATCGACGCGCGTTCCAGAGTTGTAGATCGACTGAAACCTCGCCTTAATGTGTTCAAATTTTTTCCCAGAAATTTGAAATATTATGAATCTCTATTCTAAACGATTTAGTTTGTCGTTTTAGTTTAAAAAATTTTAACATCAGAGACTGTATTCGTTCAAATTTTTTATAGTTATTGTAAGCAAAGCTGCATGTTTTTTTTACCTAATGATGGCATCTATTAGAAACCAACAATTTCTGGGCCACATCAACGCACTGCACAGAGCAATCGAGCTTACTATAGAAAAAGAGCAAAATGGAAATCTACTTTTCTTAGACGTGAAGAGACCCCAAAAGGAAAGCTACAACTTGCAGTAGAAAGAAAAAAGGTGCACCTTAAAAAAGCACTTAGGAGGAACTGTTACAGAGACACCAACATAAAGAAAGCTACGAAGGAAAAGTGGATTTTGTAAACAGAATCACCAAGAGGGATCACTTGTACTGTATCCAAAGACTGTATCTACAAATCTTACATTTCCCAAACTGTGGTACGCGTAACACTAGTGATACACGATACTCAAAAGTATGAAACCAATTATTTTTCTGATGATTCTAAAAATAAAATATTTTAAAATTAAGAAAAAAAACAATTTGTTGTTTCATAAAATCTACTTATAAAAAGAAATAACAATTATTTTACACATACTGAGCACAATTCAGCACACTAGTAATTTTTGATTAATAGTCTCCGTAAAATAAATAAGGAAAAAAGAAATTGTTTTTAGGGCACAAGATAGCACATACTGAACACAATTCAGCACAATAGTAGTTTTTTACTTTATTAAAAAAAAGTGGGGCTAACAACAAGCATGTAATGGATATTTGCATATCTAGTATATTAACTTCTAAAAAAAAATTTTGAAAATGAAAGTGATATCGTGGAATAATTTGAACAGGAAATTACCATCTCAACATTTCAAGAAATCTTGTATATCGAAAAAATAAGAACTTTATTGAATCAAGAGAATATGTGCTAAATACGTGTTTTCTTATTATAATGTTTTTGCCAGTAAATTAATGACAAATTATTTTTTCAAAAATTAACAAATTGTTCCGATATAATTGTACATTTTTTGACATTTGTGTAACTTTCGTAGATTTAATTTGATTATCATTTATATATACATTCTTGTTAAATTATGTAAGAATTATAATTTTATAACTTGAAGCACCTTAGGTAAAATGCGTATTTGTCATCATAAAATAAGAAGCGTAAAAAAATCGTGTGTTCACTTTCCAGCAATTGTACGTGCTCCTTGTACAAACAAATGCTGAATTACAAGATAACGAAAAATAAGATAAGACTGTCACAATAATTAGAATATAACGATATACATACAAATATTTAGCCATCTGCAAACAAATAGATGTACCATAGTTACAAAATCTCTACAATTCATTTTCTGACTATTCTTTGGGTAGCGCTAACCTCACAAGTGTGTTGCTGCCAAACTAATTTCATTTGGCCGCCAGAAAAGTACCGTCCAATTTAAGGCTATACTCCCCATTTAATTTAGATTTGTTTTGAGATAGGCGTTGCACTAATTTGTTCAATTATTTAAACTTTCACGTATGTTTATAGATATGGTTACATACTGTTAATGTAATGAAAGAAGAAAGAGTAGAAAAGATTCAGTCGCGGTTGCGGTACTGATAATTTATGGGTTTAATATTACCCACGATTGGTGCTTCGACACTTTGACTGGCATTCTTTAAGTCCACGTGGACTACAACTCCGTAATCTTTATTATGGTGAAATTGCAAATTTGAGATAACCAAATAATTTGATGATGTTTATGAGGTCATACTATATTTAGATAACAAAGGTTAGTTAGTATATGTTGCTTACAATTATATAAAGACTTTGGGACAAAATAATAATAATAAAAGAAAGTATTGATTTTTATTTATTAAAATCATTTTTTTATGTTTCTGTAGAAAAATTTACTTGCGTATATGATACCATATAATACTAAAAGAGCACCTCAAACAATTTTATAAAATAATACTAATAAACAAATACTTTTTAAAAATGTAAAAAATTACAAAGGTAATTGAAACTATTTTTCCTTGAATGCTAATAAAGGCAACATGTACTGTAAATAAAAGTCCTTCAATTGGGGTTTCATACGAGACCAGAAACTATCATCTTTTGGTATCTGTAAACAAGCAGAGAAAATTTATATATGACGTAAATGTTATGTTTTTTTAACCTACCTCTTCACAAGTCATTCCCAGAGGTGTCCATACAATGAAATAACACAAGTCTCTTCCTGTAATTGCCAATTGACCCTGAACGTCTTTTTTAATTTGACACAATCTCCCTCCAGTACCAAGTATGGTACAACTTTTCTTTGCGCTGCTTCTTTCGGAGTAATTTTCATTTTAGCTATTTTATAGGGGCATTTTACTTCAACGATAGCGTTGTCTCCAATTAATCCATCCGGACTTGCTCCAAGATATGGCATTTCGGTAAATACGAATAGTCCACAACTTTCAATTTTTACTCCAAATGTTGTTTGAAATTCTATTTTTGCTAAGTCTTCATGATCTTGACCCCATTTTGTCGCTACACTTCCACAAAAATTGGAGGATATGAGTCTTTGTGCCATTCTTTTCGGATAAGTACTTTTACGCATTTTACATATGGTGCCAAAAATTGATGCTGTTAGTCGTAAGTTCCTTTCTTTGTGCCACAATTTGTTAGTGTGTTGTTCAACTGTTTCCCTCTCTAAACAAATTAATTCCTCCTGTGTCCTTCTCAAATGCTGCATTACTAAAGACTTTTTTCCTTCTAAGTCTTCGATGGGAATTGCATCAACCATTCCATAATCCTCATCAGCTTCTGGTACAGTGTTACAGATCCGTTTTTTAGTAAAAAGTTTGATTCTGTTTTTTAAATAAATTCTCCTTTTTCTCATTCTTTCCATGTACAGCTTACTGTGTTTACCTGGACTTTTTTGGGTCATTTTCTTATAAAGTACTCGATGGTATTCTTCCTTACGATTATAAGATACACATGCGGCATGGCATTGTATTTCGTAACTGTTTTTTAAAGAAAAGTTAATTTTTTTTTTCTGCTGCGTTATTGTTCATATTAAGAAGCAAACTGTGAGAATGGTGGATCAACCGATTGCAACACGCCAAAATATCGTCAAACATCCCACAATCTATTAAATTTGGGACTTCATTTGGTTCCTTACGTTTGGGACCATTACAAAAGTATTTGTCGCAATCGGAATGGTTTCCAAAAACATGTTTAGGACAGTTCGTAATGTCTTTTTTTAATGCAATTATTTGTTCGGCGATACTTTTTTGTTCATTACGTCTATGCATCACAGCAGTATTTATTCCTTTTCGAAGTCTTTGGATGTTTGACTTCAATAAACTTCTGAGTCGAGGACTCACATGCTTTAATTTTGAACTTATTTGCTTTGATGTTAATTCTCGCAGTTTTGTACAGAAATTCCGTAAAAGGTGATTTTTGCATTCTACTTTCTCAACTAGAATGCTGTTTCCATACGGTTTCTCTACACACAATTTCTTGTAAACACTGCTATCACCATCTCCAACAAGTTGGATATATTTTAAAACGTGCACTTTTACACTGTAATTAAATCCTTTAAGCAGTATATCGGATTCTATTGCTGTTGATGTACTTAACCAATTTTTGTAACAAAAGAAATATTTTTAATTTTGCTCTTCTATACATAGAACAATATTTGTTTCTAACGGAAACAAATAGTAATTTGTCTGATTTGGTACCAACAATGCATGCTACTCTACTTGATGTATAATATTTTGTTTTGTAAGACCATTTTGACCAAACACCATCAGCAATTACGGTTATCAAAGGGTAACCATTTTTGTCAACATCTCCAATTTCACAAGCAAGACGGCCTTCTTCAATTCCTGCTTCCTCCATAGTTTCCCATGATGTTTCTAAAATTGTTTCGGAAACTTTTTCAAAGTGTTCATCAAATTGTCTTCGAGATAATTGAGGAATATTCATTACACTTAAAAACTGAGTCATCTGTGCAAATCCAAAACCTGTGGAAATAGTGGCTAAAACGATAGCGGAATTGATATTTAGTTTATCGTCTGGAATTTCAGTTTTTACAAACTTCTCGATATGACACATTCGGCATTTTAGTTTTAAAGTATATATTAGGCCGTCGTGTAATTCATTAGACATGTACATATGACTGAGATTGCGGGTATATGGAGAGTGATCATTTGCATTTTGTATTTCTTTAAAAAAATCGGCTATATCTACAAACCGTCTGCCATTGATTTCAGAGTTAGTCTCTTCAATTGGAATTGTAGGTGCAGGTGCATTCTGAACCTCGAAGATTTCAGATTCATTCAAACTCCTGAAAATTAGGAAAACACAAGTGAATGTATGTGTAAGTATTGACTTATATCTTTGTTACCTTGAGAAATCCATAAATTCGTTCGATGTTGATGGGCGAGGAAACATTACTTCCCTGTCTTTGGCAGATATTGGAACGCAAATTAATCTAAATAAAAGTGAAAACCATAAAAAAAACTAAATTCGAGGAAAAAGTACAGCTTTTGTCATGTCAGAATACTTTTATATATGAATTTTGATTTTTACTAGTTTTTTTAGTAATGTTAATAAAAGATAAAAGAAAGGGCATGTCTGCTGAGCTCGCGTTTATTTATTATTTAGAAGAAATGAAATTAGAAAGAATGAGGATACTAATTGAAAAAAGAACTATGGAGTATGAAGAAAGTTTGAGAGTTAGAAAAGAATGTAGAAAGCTGCATGCATGCTGGAACAAAATAAGAGAAAGAAAAATTAATGGAAGAAAGAAGAAATATTACAAGGGAGAAGAATATAAAAGACAGAAAATCGAGAGGAAACTATAAGAAGGATAGAAAATGTTGGAAGAAATAGTGTAACAAAATAGCGATAACCAGAAACAAGAACGAAGGGCATGAATAAAAAAAGAAAATATAATGAGATTTACAAAGAAATGATTATGCGGGGAGAGATGAGAAAATTTACAACATATGAGAAAGGAATGTAAAGAGTTGAGAGTGGAAGAAAGAGTAAGAAATAAATTATTTGCTGCGGATGGAAAAGAAATATAATAGATGGAAGAAGTGATAGAAGGGAGAGAAAAGGTGAGAGAAAAACTGTAACATGTAATAAAACTAAGAGAAGAAGAAATGAAAGGGAATTTAAATAATTTAGTGACATTTACCACTCTGAAGATGCAAGCTGCAATGTCTTGCAAAACGTCAGTTTGTTTGGGTTCACAAACGACAATACGGCAAAGGCCAAATTCTACTTCTTGTTTTGGCTCTCAAGAAGAGACTATGACCAAGCCTAAGTCTGGGTGTTTTACTACGACGCGGTCTAAGCCGAAAGTCGCTTATAATCATGAAAGGGAATTGTTTAGAATCTAGTTAATTTGGATTCTGAATCAATTGAAAATACAAATGTACATATATGTATATATGAAATTAAAATAATAAATCGAATTGAATTCTGTACACCATCTTTTTCAACTGTGAAAGTAAGAACTTTTGAATACAATTTATCAAATTGAAATTGTTTTTTTTTTATTTTTTTCTAATAGATTGTTATGTGAATCTCTTGTCTACAAGGTCACTACTAATTTAGGTAATTTTAAATTTTTATCTATCTAATATATATTCTCTGTTACATACAAAATATTATACATACCCAGGTTCATTTCTTCCATTTTTTACTGACGTTGATGGTTCGCTACTTATCGATTCTATCTGAATTTCAGATTTACTTTGTAAGCGCATTCTAGTCAAACAAAAATTTGGTAATAAACGTTATATCCTCTATGATTTTAAACTTACTTTTTCATTTTTAATTGAATACTTCGAGGTTTATACGTCTTTTGACGTTTTCTTGGCTTATCACTTATAGTTCACCCACTTTATCACGAGTTATGAACAAAAAGTTTTTATTTATGTTTTTAATACTACGCACTTATTTATTTCAATAGATCTACATCAATTAACTGAAAAAAACTTCAATATATTAGACACCTTTTAGAAACAAGTCGAAAAATAGTGTGCTACAAAATTTAGAATTAAATAACAATTAACAGTTTTTTGATAAAGTTTATTTGCGTCACTACTACTCAGTTGAAGCCGAGAACAAAGTTGGGGACGAAGTTCCGTTTTTGAGTATATAAGTAGTTAAAGATTTTGGTTGCACCTTGAAGTATGAAATATAATTTTTAGCACCGTTGTTTGGTGATCATTCTGACAGCTACCTGTCTGGTAACTTTGGTCAGCGACCGCGGCATGTCAAATATAAGGGCTGTACCTGCGTTTTAGTGGAAATTTTAGATTAGTTTAGCATTTACGATTTAACAAAATATACAATGCCAGAATCTTATAATAGAGTAAATTTAAATGTACATTTATCGAGTAGAACAGATCGTCAATAGAAATTTATAAATGGTATAAGCGTTGTATAAGTACATATATGTAATTTAAAGAACGAAAATTTAAAATTATATTCTTATCAAGACATTATGTAGATAAGTACATTACTAGATATGCTTACTGTAGAAACGCTTGCGACTGCGAAACGTGCTAATGTCAATAGGCGGAGTTCCATCGCTCAAAATGGTACCATGTATCAAACTTAGATTTCAGCAAAGGTAGCGGTAGAAATTCAATTTTGTTTGCCATTTCCTGAACGCATTTTCGAAAATAATTAAAAAAATTAAAATGCTACATGTTCTTACGATCTCTAAAATGGTGTTACCCACCCCACCTTTACCAGGCTCATATTTTCGAAAATCAATGTTTTTTGTTTATTTTTAAAGCCCTAATGATAATTTCAAAAAAGGGCTCTTTACCCCTTTGCAGCAATTTTTTTTATGAATTATCATGTAAACATCAAAATTTTCTATTCAAAAATAAACTCAGGAAATGGAGAAAACGATTTTCAAGCCGAGCATACAGCCTTAATGCATGCGGTTGGCTATCTGTACTCACATATGAACGTAATACAGACGCGGGTCTGATTTTGTGCGTTGGTTTTTATGTGCAATTATTCAAATTATGAAAAATAACGTGTGTGAGTAGCTAACGGATAGGGGATTAAGTTTTTTGATTTCAACATTTGAAGGTAGGCAAAGTACTATATAATTAGCTAGTTTTATCTAATGTTAATTTCCAAAATTGGCATTGAATAAATACATGATGCAATAATGGCGTAAATGTGTTTTTGCTTCTGCATCTGGGTTCCAGTTTCATTAATTATAGTTAGATTCTTCAAATTTTGTACAATTATTTAAAGTAGCTATAACAGTGGCGGCTTGTAAGAAAGAAACTAAACAAATGAATTTTCAATGTCGATTATGATACCTGTTTCTTTTAATAATTTTCCTAAAAAAAATTTCATTTTTTATTTTTATATTTTATATAGTAACACCTGTCTATGCGGACCGTTAATAAAACGGTAACCAGCACAAAACAGATTTCTTTTGATTTCGAGCAAGAATACATATACGTTCCAGAACTTAAAGTAATACCCTTGTTTATAAACTTAATTATAGTTAGTCAATAAGATAGTTTTATATGGAAACACATTTTTTATTATTTATTATGTTAGATGGTGATAGTGAAAACAATAATTAAACGCAAATTCTCAAACCGTTTTTGGTTATTAAAAGATTGCAAACGATGTACGCTACTTACACACGCTATTAGCTCCAACATACGTGCAAAGCAATGTTTTAACAGTTAACTTTCTTTGATGCTTAAAACTCTAAATTTGCAAAAATAATTTGTACACTTTTTTTATTTGTAAACAAAATGTATAGAATCAATAGAATCCTGCAAAAGTTTCTATGAAATTATAATCAGTTTAGTGGTTTGTTTCATTTGCTTTGTTTAATTTTGTACTAACTTGATTTTATTAAACATGTTTATACTACTGAAAAGGCACATAAAATATAAAAATATACAACCTTATTAGCATTTTAAATTTATCTTTAGTAATTAACACAGGGCGATGCTTCAAAGATTCGGACCAAATTTTAGTATAAATTACTATTACAGTACACGCCGCTTATTAAAATCTCATATAATGTTATCAATCAGGTAATGTTATTACTTTATTAAAAAACAAGTCGAACGTATGCTACTACATAGAAATAACAACGTTTATAGTAATCATAATTTCGGTTTATGTCATCAAATTTCTTTTTAGGTTTGTTTCTATACATAAACATAAATGTTTACAATACGCTTTTTTAGAGTAAAAATTTTTGCATATTTAGCTTTATTTTTGAAGTGTTATTATTCATTCAAGTATTTTGACTGTTCGACGTAACGTTACACCATTTAAAAATCTGTAAACACGTTATTTTCAAGAATTAATTCGGAAACATGTGAGTTTTTAGAATGATAACTTAAATTAACTATTATGTGACAACGTTATATGGTTTCTCAAGATTATTTTACATTTAATAAAAAAAAAACGTATGTCGTTTTCAAATCTCTGAAACTGTATCTTATATATTACGGTAAAAAAATTTACTAATCTGTAGCTTAGAAATTTGTAATACTTGTAAAAGCAGAGCCAGATATGTCATTTTGCGTTTTGCATCCAAATTAATGTTTCAAATTTTAGCGTATTTAGTGTCTAACTATATTGTATATAAACAAAAGTTGAAAAATCTTTCAGTTAATTTAATATTGTTGAACAAATGTAAATCAGTATCGAAATAAAGAGTAAGAGTAGTAAACTGGCAAGCTTAACTTCGTTTGTCGACAACAATGGTGTGTTAATACTAGGACAAAAACTAGAAGGACGATTGGGTTTGTCAAAATATTTGTACAATAAAAAACATCCAATGTTGCTATCTGCGTCTCATCATTTCACTAAACTAATATTTCACAAAGAACAGAAGCGTTATTTTATGCTAAACCGCCGCACTTGTTAGCATCCGTAAGAAGATTTTTTGGCAATTAGTGCGTAAAATCGCAAGAAAATGCGTAAAATCTTTTATAAATTCTATTATAGACAAATTACTTGCACAGCATTTTGATAAGAGTTTTTTATTTATAAATGCTGGCATAGATAATGAGAGCAATCAAAATTCTATATTAGTTTATTTGTGTGTTAATTTTTTAGGTGTAAACAATGATTTAAGAAAATTAGGGCATTTCATGAAAGAAAACTCAAACGTGTTAGCGAATAAATAAACAAAAGAAAATAATAATTGGAAATTTATTTCTAGTTATAGTCCGTTCATAAGTGGTTTGTGGGAATCAGGATTAAAAACTGCAAAATTTTATTTGAAAAAAGTAACTGCTAATGCATTCGTAACATTTGAACAAAGTTGTTTATCAGCGAAATATTGCAATTCACACATTAGTGATCCTGAAAAATGATAACCAGCCACTGTTAAAATAGAGAATAAGCGAAGTTGTTGAAGTACAACTTAGCATGAATAGAATTGTACAAATTGTTGCCGTAAAAACAACAAACGGTATTACGTACAGACATATGTGTCAAAGATGTGCGCACAAGTCAGTTACAATAACAAAATAAAATTCGTTCAAACAGAATCATAATTTTTTGTTTGTATTATCTTTAGCATTATAAGTATCTTGTTCAAATTAATTTAATTTGTATCGTTTGCAGTGTCGGCTCGTGAAGTGGGCTACATTTTTTAAAATTGTTGTAGGTGATGTAAACGTTTACAGATATCATTATGGCATTATCTAAGCAACTAACAAAACGCTTTGAAGTTTATCGGTTCTTTTGAAATAAAACAATAAACATGGGAAACACAACAAGGAATTTATCGTATCACATTGTTAAGGTTTTCAGTGACTATAACCACTATTAGCACCACTAAAAAAAGAAAAAAAGTGCATAAAATAAAATTATTTATAATTAAACGACAAAATTTGTATTTACGTGACATTACTTTTTGAAATTGATGCCAATCACATTCGATTTAAATCTTCCAAATGTTAAGAATTAAGCTTCATTCTACGCCAATGTCATACATAAAATCAACTTTATAATATAATTTTATGTAAATTCAAATTTCGTTGTTTAATAATAACTAAATTAAATTATCTTTACCTTTTGGTGCATTTTTCGGTCGGTTTTTTTTATTAAAATTTTTTTTTATTGTAAACTGCAGTAAAAAATTACATTATTACATATCATTACACGAGCTCTAATAAATGTAGCCTGAACGACGATCATATTAAATTAATGTTTTAAAGTAATACCAAGTAGTTGATACCTATATTCTCTAAATATTTTAATTGCTAATAATCTGTATCGTTTTTTTTGTTTGTTTTAATGAACGTGTGAGAGACTCTACTTCTAAAACATTTATAGAATTGCCGCCATTGATCATTTGTAAATTTACATGCTTGTTGCAATTCATTATGATATTGTTATGTGTTGAAACAATTTATTCTTTCAAGATGAGGAGTATGTATTTAATGTCAAACATATAGGCGGAAACACAGAATGCACTTTTATTTATTTGTAATAAATTATCAAAGTTTATTGATAAAAATTTGAGGAAGCGCAATACATAAAATTTTGCAACCAAAATGTTTTCAAAAACAATTGAAAATGTACAGTCTACTAATAAGTAACTTGTATCAGAATAAAATTTTGCATTATGCACAAAGGCAATTGCAAAAGCATCTACGGCTAGAGATTAGAACGTCTTTCGAGTTTCAATAGAGAAAGTCGAGAAAGCATAGAAATCATCCAACACCTTACTAACTTTGATTGGAACAACGGTTTTGAACTATACGCTCTCTCTATCAAAGACAGGTTTTTTTTTTTAACGTAATCCAATCAGAATTGAACTCCTACTGCGACGATACGTATTTTATAAATACGGAGACAACTTTTTCTTAAGTCTTTATAGGGTTTAGAATCCAGCTTGGTTAACCAGTTGATTACCTAACTCTGTAGTGATTCTTTGTTAAATTATTGTTTACGTCTTTAAGCTTTCGATTTATTTTACGCCCTAATAAAGTCCATTATATAGGTGAACAAAACGTTGGCAATTTCGGTTACAACATCAACCCGGTTTAAACTTGAAAGACGTTCTATCACAACATCGTTTACTTCTGGTAAAAATATAATTAAAAAACGCGCCTACACAACTCAAGTCTTGTTTTTTATGATTTGAACATAATACCTTGTTCTGGTAACCATTTTTGCATTAAATGTGTTTTCCATACAATGTACGGATACATTATGGTATGCAGCATTGTGCAACATTAACACTAATTTTTATTTTCTGGCATAAAGAAATTTTTCTTCTAATCCTTTTGTAAAATTAGAATAATTCATATCATTGTGATAATCTCTTGAATTTATAAACGTTATACATAATTTTACGTCTTTGACTTACAAACAGAAAAATTGTTATCCTAAAAAAACAATAAAAAACTTACTTATCTACAGTGAACTTTTGAATTAGAAATAGAACAGTATTGACAAAATCTTACAATAAGCAATATAGTACCAGTCGCAAGGATAAATATAAGAAAAATACATGAACATTGCAAATCAAAGCTGAAGTAAAATTACGTTAAACGGATTGACAAATATAATATAATTAGATATTTGTAGGTCGAATAGTAACAAGTTTCAGGCAAAATACCACTACAGCGCCACGGCCCATAGCAAAACTGTATTTAAACAAATATGTGTTAATAGATATACTAAGTTAAATTAAATTTCCTGCTATTTAATTATTTGGTTAATTGATAAAACCTATTAATTATAACATAAAAGTCAAATTGAATGTTTCCCAAAGACTTCAAAAGGTACAACATAACTTTTAATTATTCATTTATTCATTCTTAAATATAGTGTTACCAGCTTAAGATAACAAAGTTTAATAGATTTTGTAGCAGGCAATTTAACTTAACTCTAATTATTTTAATTCACCCTGTATTTGTCAACATATGGGTTCATTCAAAAACAATTTTTTATTTTGAATTTATAATAAAAGATTTACAAAAAACAATTTACTTGAGCTTTTTCAATATAATGTTTTTGATACAATTTTACAGCAGCGATTCGAACGATGTCTAAGAGAAAGTTATACGATTCGAGATCGCGGAAGTATCAAATGTAAATCAAATACTGAAAGTTATTCGTAGTGGAAAAATATTGTCTTTCGTGTTTTTGATTTCAATTTTTCAAATTTAAATAATGTAAGCTAATAGAAGCAACAGCAACAAATCAAGACACAAGTAGTAAGCAGAAGGAAGAGCAAAGGTAATAATCTGATTAAGTAAATTCATTAAGAACAAGCTGGAAATTTATGCAAAGTTTAAATGTATTCCACTTACTATAAACATGTTAACTGTGGGTTTAGGGTCTACTAGTACTTATTCTAGCAAACCGAATGACCGATAACAGCGGAAAACAGAGTATGTTGTTCCGGCCATCCGACACCGGAAATTGGGTCAGCTACTAAACATCGTCATCTCCCACCCACTTCCGTACACTGTCCATATCCATACGCAGTTTATCTTTTATATATCGCACATCTCGGATATCACAATACATATAGAGATATGAAGCTTTCGTGGAAAACATTACATTTACGTAGCATTAATGATGGATTCGTGCTGACAAACGCAATATTTATATATTGTTTACTATAAAGTATTGTGTTTTATTCAAACGATTTAATTGATTACCGTTTACTCAAACATGTTTTTTTTATTAATTTGTCAGTTTAAATCAATTACTTTTATATATTTAAATAAACAAATAAATTTGTTTTAATAGGTTTTGTAAAATTATAAACAATTTTAACAAAAATTATTGTTTATATTACGTATGCAGCTACTTATGCAATAATTTTATAAAATAAGCAATGTTTTCAATAAAAATTGTATAAAAAAAATAGGATGTAATTACAATTCGGAATTGTTAAACAAGTTTAAAAAAATGTGCGCGACAAAGTTTAATATAATTTCTTATAAATTTAAAAACAACCTCTACAAGTTTTGACTAAAAAATAATAAATACAAATTTGGTATTGATTAAAGTTTTTGATAACAATCTAAAACACTTGTTAATTCCCAACAAGTTTGGTATGAAAATATTATTGTTCAGAATGACCAATATAGTTCTGTTTGTAGAATTGTTACAGCAATATTAATTTTATTGTAGAACTTGTTAGATAATTTTGAAAATAACCTAAATGTTTAAGTTTGACAATTTTTGTTTTTTATATCGTTTTACAATATTGTGTTGTAATTATAGTTTATTATTGAAAGTAATTTAATATTTAATCTAATCTAACTAATTTTACACAGTATAAATGTCTTTAAATTACAACAGCAGAAACAATTAAATAATATATCAATTCTAATATAAGAAATGTGAAATTTTTTTTCTTAAAAAGACTTATAAGTTCTTCTTTAATAAATTACTGTTGAATTGTATAAAATATATTGTTTTTTAAGTTATGTTTTTTAACGTTAAATAAAAATTATATTAACTGTTAGTAAAATTAATTTCACGTTTTCAACGTAAATTACAAAATTTTGAGTTTATTAAAATATTTTTTGTATACAATTTGTGTAGAAGGTTTTTTATAAGGTACAGTAATTTACAATGTAATTTATGATATAATTTGACACACATCAGTTAATTTAAATTTAATAGTCGTTAAACATTTTTTATTTTTGTAATAGAGCGATGTTGAAACTAAATTATACATAATACAAACTAATATGGTTCTAACATTATCTGTAATTAACTTAAGTTTAAATTTTGTTATATAGTTGTTACAAATATAAAGTATATCAAAAATAGTGTGCATTATAAATTTATTTATGAACATTTGTTAGAAATGGTTGGTTTAATTTATTAACACACCAATTTAATACGAACTAATTTATGATTCTTTTATAGTAGTTATAAATGGTATACTTACAACAAAACCATTTTATTTATAATTTAATACAAGTTTATTATTATATTATAACTTATAGGGTTATTCACGCTCTGAAAGTATTCGAGTTCTTTTTTACATAAAACTATGGAATAATTTGAATTTGTCACTATATAACTTAATTTTTATGTTTGAAATACTAAAGAAGTATCTAAGTTAAATGAGCTAAATTTACAGTGAAGTGTAATAATAGATTACATTTTGTATTCA
This sequence comes from Aquatica leii, assembly GCA_035610365.1. NCBI lineage: Eukaryota > Metazoa > Arthropoda > Insecta > Coleoptera > Lampyridae > Aquatica > Aquatica leii. Next base: position 214,397,346 of record CM069432.1, on the reverse strand, counting down.
AATTAAAATTTATTTTACATCTAAAGGGTTTCGAAAAATTAAAATTTACCAATTAAGAAATTTGTGTGGTTATAACTTGATTAAAGATATTATTAGTAAAAAAGCTTACCAATTTCAAAGCCCACGATGCAAGACAAGATAATAAGCATAAGGATAAAATGAAGTTAATATAAATAAAAGTAATACTAAATGAAAGGAAATGTAAATTCTTAGAAATATATCTTGAATTTAAAAAAAAATTAAATTTCATAGTATACTTAATTATTTTATTATGATAGTTAGGTCCGTGTTTTTAAGGTTTAAACTATGATTTTAACTGAAAGACTAGGTTTATGCAATTAATTATTTTATTATAAATTTAACATAATTTTTTTTTTTACTATAATTATATTATACAGGGTGAATTCTTAAGCGCGGTCCTCAAATTTATCTCGAACATTATTTGGTCTATCAATACGAAAAAGATTTTCATAGACTAAATCACATATAGAGAGTTCAGTGAAAATATTTTCCCTTAGGGTGGTTCAGGAAATGGTTACAAAAAATCGTAATTTTCTGAGTTTTAAATGAAAATATATTTATTAATCTACTTAATTTAAAAGCTTATGTAATTCAACATTAAAATTGTCTATTACGAAATTTCTAAATCTCCATGCTAAACTGTTGGGCGAAGACATAACCTTTATAGAGAAAAATGAACGTATTGTCGATTAAAAATGTTTTATTTCAAATAGTACAGAAGATTCTACATTAGAAACACCATATGCCACTTTTCTTGAAATTTTCTCCCATCGTTTAGAATGCACTCATTGATTTTGTTCTGGTTGACAGTACAGCAGCTTCTAATTCGGCTCTCGAAATAGACCGTATGGTGTTTTGTATTCTTAAAATCGTGTGCTCGCACGTAGTAGGAATGTTTGGGTAGACTAAATCTTTTACACGTCTCTAGAGAAAAAAATTCAGACCTGGGTGGCCAAGGAAACGCAATTTTCCTCCAAATCCATGGATCGGCAAACTTGACAAATATTTCAAGGATAGTCATCTAATAAATCCGGCAATGTATTTGTTATGAACTCTAAAAAGGCAACACCATTTAGCAATTCATCAAAAATGTAGAAACCAACAATCTGTCCGTCTTGTATCCCATAGTAAACATTTACGGACCATTGATGTTGATTATCCACAACTGTAAATAGCTATAAACGGTGATGACACGTTGAAAATAGTTTAACACCTACGAAATTCAAAATATGTTTTGAACAATTCGTCGGGATAAAACCACAACGTAAAAGGACATTGGGTGTAAGCAATGTCAATGCTCTGCCATCAAACACTTTTGAATTATCTACAACTTGCATCCAATGAGGGTTTTCCATGGCATAACAATGCATGTTGTGCTGATTAATATTTTCATTATTCTTAAATGTCGTTTCGTCTGCCAATAAAATTGTATTTAAAAAATTGGAGTTTATTCCAACAAGCTTTGCAACCAATAACAGTAATTTTGTCTTATTAAGAAGTCGTTATTGCTAAGTGCTTGTTGTAACACGAGTGAATAGGGATGAAAGCGATTGTCTTTTATAATCCTCAATGCAGGCTAAAACATTAACCACATTTTCTTCGCTCCTTACTGGACGATGCTTTACTCGTACTGGAATTGGTTGTATCTTTCGTGTAGTGCGTAATCGTAATCGTAATCGACAAAAACCCTTCTACATTTGCGTTCTCAATATGGCGTTGTAAGATCGTAAAACAATTAACTAACTCATTTTCTTAGCATTGAAAATATATCCGTAACATGTCATATGTTTCGGAATGTGCGAAAACCATCTTTTACAAAGTATTTAAAAACAAACGAGAACAACAACAAAGAGATAACAAGATTCAAATAAAAACACAAAATAGTAACAAAACTCAATTATGAAGCAACACAAAACACAAAAATTAACAACGTTCAAAACACAATGCACAATCTCGATAGGTAAGTTTTTAATAACAAACTAAATGTTTTAACAACAAATACAGGTATTGCTATAGCCCTTATGCTATTGTTGATAATACGTCATAATACAATAAGGCAAAAAACAAATCAAGCAACCGAAATTCTTCATTATTAAATGTGTCATATCTCCCGTTCCTCCAATGACAGAAAGTTTAATTTTTTTTAGATACATTTACTAATTCATGCACTTTACAACTGTACTCAGCACACTATACCTTTGCATTTAATTTTTTTAAAGAAATTTTCAAAAATCTGCAAATTTTTAAAATGGATCACCAATTTAACAACAAAGTTGCTTTATAGTGTTCTAATGTAGAATCTTCCCTATTATCGCAACAGTTACAAACTATTTGAAATAAAACATTTCGACTCGACAGTACGTTCATTTTTGTCTATAAAGGTTATGTCTTCGCCTAACAGTTTAGCATTGATATTTAAAAAATTTTTAATAGATAATTTTGATGTTGAATTAGATAGGTTTTCAAGCTAGGTAGCTTAATGAATATCATCAGATTTAAAATCATTGAGAAAATTACAATTTATTGTTACCACCACCTGATTGCACCGCTCCCAAAAAGTTTTCAAAAGTGAAAATATATTTAGTAAACTTCCTATATGTGATTTAGTCTATGCAATTTTTTTCCGTATCACTAGACCAAATAGTTTTTGAGATAAATTTGAGAGTTGCGCTTAAGGACTCACTCTGTATATAAATTTAATTATGAATAAATTCTTAATTTCACTGACGTAGATACAAAGATTACCATAAATTATGTAGGTACCACACAAAATCAAAAGTTTTTACATTTAAAATAACAAACAAAGTAAAGTAAAGTAAAATAAAAAATATAAAAGATTTATATTCTTACTATTTACTAAAACAAAATTATTTTTACCACGGCTGCTGTCGGAACACAGGCCTCTGAGTGTGAACTTGAATGAAACACAAGTACGAAAGTGTGCATTTCATATAATTTATGTGCAACGATAAAAACACTATTAACTATTTACATTAAACATGATAAACATAATATTTGGGGGCCAACCACCTTTAAAGCAGGGCTAAATAAAATACCATAAAAAATCTTATAACTAAGTACTGACCGAAATCAAGCTCACTCACCAGTATCAAATGTTACGTTATTGCAAATCTTCTATGAATGGCACATTCTTCACTCAAGTGATAAGCTTTTCGTCAATACCAAATAATATTGAAGTACCAAAAAATTACAAATCAGAATATCCCAAAGAAATTAAAGATAAACATAAATAATTAGAACCGTTTTTATTTCTATGAAAACACTATACAACGACCTTGAATAAATGCTCCTTTGTTAAAGTATTGCGTCACATTATAAAATTACTGAAAAATGTTGAATTCAACAGAAAAATTATATCGGAATGAATATAAACTTAACAGAAATTAGTTGATAACAAGAAAAATTAATTTGTACACGTTTTCACGCTATTATTTAGAAAATTGTCTTTTCTACATTCGCAACGTAACGTGGTTGAGACGGAAATGTCGAATGCAATTCAAACGCAACGTTGCTAAAGTGACTAAATTTAAATGCAAGATTAGTTGAATTAAATACGCGAATGCAAAATCGAATTTTAAATGTTATGAATGCTAACGGGACGTTCCAATATTTCAAACATATTTGCAGTAGTAACGATATTTAGTCATTGCAATTGTTTCGGAATCCAAATAACGTTATAGTATTGAATTTTTATAACAGAAACAGTTAATTAATAAAAAAAACTTAAATAATTTTGGCAGCGTAGCTACCATGGAGCAGTTGGAGCAAACTGGTAGTAAATACGAGTACCGGAATATAACTCGTTCAATTCGTATTGCAATAAAGATTTGATTACTTTAGAAGTATGTGCATAAATGACTGAGAACGTGTTGTAAACTTTTAATTTACGTAAACATTTTTGACAATACCAGAGAAACCTACCACATTAAATAAAAAATAGAAGGTGTATTTTGGGTTGTTAGTATAGTAAGAAATACATATAAGATTTAATTTAAAAAAAATTCAAGGTATGAAATTATACTTTTCTGATAATAATCAATTTTGTTTTTTTTGCTGGAGTTTACACAAAATGTTATTAAAAAAATTACAGAAATTAAGAAATTTAATTTAAGGAATCTAAGAGAAGAACAGTGGCAATTCTTATTTGCATTATAATGCGTTTAAAAAATTAATGTTTTGTGCCATTTATGCGTTCTGTATTCGTAATATGAAAGTAACTACAAATAATCAGAATGTCTCAAATGACTTTTTTTCCGTACGCGAAAACAAACGGGTACTGGAACCGATTTTGCAGCTGTGAATACAGTAATCGAATGGTACGAATGTAACATACTTCGTCTATTGAGTAATTGTTACTGCTAATCCTCGCGGGTAACAAGTACACAAGCAACAAATAGTCAATCATTCTTGATCATTAACTCAAAACTAGTAAATAATTAAAATTTTATTTAAATGGATTAAGTGGTAATGGCGTATCTTGCTGTTTTTTTGTTTCTACACTTCAATATCGTGTGTATTTCGTGTGAGTCTTGGTTAATTTTAATATTGTTGTTTCTTGTGATTTTTGAGAGTGTGATTATGCGTGAAAATTTCCGTCAATTAAGCGAATTTGACAGATGCCGGATTAATGACTTACGTGGAAGTGGTTTTTCGTATAGGAAAATTGCAAATCGTCTTAACAAAAACCAATCCACTATCACGCGCTATTAGTGATAACAGTTTGAGCATGGACCGATTTACCAGTACTAAATTAATCGCCGATTAATGGTTAGGTATAATAAAAGTTGACCTGTAACCCTTCAAACGGTTTATCGTCGAATTAAAAGTTTCGGATTGCAATCCTATCGGCTACATCTTGTGCTACTATTGACGACTTAACACCGATATCAACGTTTGAAATGGTGATTGCAACTCCACTGGAATCTAAAATGGCATAGAATAGTCTTTAGTGATAAACCCCGATTCTGTTTGGTAATGCATGGACGTATGACAGTTAAACGAAGACGTGGAAAACGGCGCAATATTTCATTTTTTGTTGAACGACTCCAAGTTGTTGGAATACAATAACTCAACAGGAAATCACCACTTGCTGGAAGCGATGGCACAAACGGTAAGCAAGAGTAAAGCCAATACGGAAGGGACCCACAATATCGGGCAGTGCCTAGAACGCAGTCGAATTCCACCACTGAGACTCGTTACTATATTCCCATTCTTTCTTGGTGTTGCAATTTAGTATAGATTTATACATTTTTAATGTAGGTGGTTTATAACATATCATCTTGATTAATTTAATGTTTGAATATGTCTATATTTAAAATAAACGGCCATTAAGTAATAATTGAAATAAAAAGATATTTATAATATTATTTTGGTGAAACTTTTGCGAGAAATAAAGAAAGCGCACAGATTTTACTTGCTCCAAAACGCTGAATATGTAGCTACTCCACTGTTGGTCTGTCATGATATATTAACAGTAAAGAAAAAACAATAATTTAATTATTAAATATAATTTAATATAAACTGTTGTGGTGTTAATCCGTTTTGGTTTTATGTTCGTAAATCAAACAGTACAATTTTGTACTGAATTTTTAATAAACAAATTTTACATTCTTGCTATAACATACTGAAATGTTTTACAATAACATATAACTACTAACTAAAAATACAACACTTATATACCAGGTAATTCAACGTTCTGAAAAGTAAACTTGCATCTTTATTAATTAAATACGACGAAAAAACCTAAAGTAAATACATATTTTATCTTACTTTGTTATTCTTTGTAAAATTTATAAACATTTCTATAAAATTTTTTTTATTCATTAAATCTTTTTTGATAATTTTTGTATTTTAAAATAATACAATTGAAAGACTGTAGCCATAAATGTTTCTCAAAGCTTATCAGTTTTAATCTCAATTTTTTGATATTTCTTAAACTAAACTACGTTCTAATTCGTGATACTGTAAAATTTAGTGTGTTCATTTTCTTGCTATAATTTTTTTGAACACGTATTTCCAGACGTTTGAAGAGATGGTTTGGATTTATTTTTGGATGACTTTCTTCAACTCTGGTAATTAATTAATTGTGTTACTATCCAAAAGGCGCCCACGCGATGGAACATTAAAGTGCCGGCGGAAAGTCTCGTTGGGTTTGGGCCACAGATTCACTATTAGCGTAAAACCGTCGTATAGCAAAAGCGCGGTGCTCAAAGTCCCACATCTTAACTGTAACTAAAACTTCTAACTCCCCTCTACACAATAGGACTTTTGCAACCCCTATCTTCACACTACTTGCCGTGTACTACCCAATACAAAAACCTTTTAGGTTTCACGCGTCAAGTAAATATTTATAGTAAATAAAAACACTAACAGATGGCAGTATGAGTCTTTTTTAATTATTATTTCAATACTAAAAGTGAAGTTTTTGCGTTGTATTTGGAATTCCAAAATTGTGCAAATGCTTGTCAAAAGTAGGTTACGGTTTTATACGACACGCATATCTAAATTCTGAAAGTAGTGCTGATATTACATAATGCATTATTCACTTTCCTACGCAGAAATAAATTGAACTGTCTAAAATGGTTGACGTTAGAAATCATAACACAAACAAACGCGTACACTAACAAAATAAATTATAAGGTTTGCGTCATTCTGCTCTGGCTAATAGCTCACAGAGTTTTACAGCTTTAATTATCAACCACCAAGAACAGTAACAAGTCACGCGTGCACGTCAAATTTACAAAATTCATTCTTAAATGGTAAATACTAAAAAAATATTTACTATGTTAATTAAAGACGATGTTATTATACTCACTTGACACTTACTCAAACGTTCTGTTAGCAATGTTAGAAGATAGACGTGCAGACTTTTAACAGTTCAGTCTAAGGTGAATTTTTAAAGCAAGAGAAACACATACAAAAATTTTCCTAGGTTTGGACAAAAAAATATATTGTATTGTATTTATTTAAGCAAAGTTATACTCTTGTTTAAGTTGACTAAAAAAATATATATCATAGTTATGTTATCAGTACAGTAATCCCTTAACATTCATCAAGGATTTCTTTTTTATTAAAAACTTAAGAAGAGATTGTAGGTTTTTCTAACACAGATGTGTTTCTAAACAATATATTATTAAGGAATCTGTAAAAGAAGTGAAACTTATTCGGTTTATATACAGTTTGACGAGTCAACATTATCAGGAAACAAAGTTTTACTTTTAGCTTATGCCAGATTTGTAAAAGAAAAAAAATTAGTACGATTTTTCGATATAAAAACTATACTCTTAAATAATATCATCTCTGTTGCTACAGACGGTGCTCCGGCAATAGTAGGACTACACCAAGGTTTACTTAAAACTTAAACAAGCTATACAAAATGTATTATCGGAATATTGTCACCAAACGACATTATTTGGTCGCAAAAAATCTTAGTAAACATTTGCATTAATCACTACATTATGCCATTAGAGCAATTTTTAAAATAACAAAATATGCCCTAAATGAGAGATTATTTGCTCAACTTTGTTTAAACTACAATCATTTATTACTTAACACAGAAGTACGTTGATTATTTAGAAGTGCATGTTAAAATCGCTTCTATTCGCACTTTGATTCAGTGCTGGAATTCACGGAGAATAAAAACTAGACTAATTTGAAACTACAAAGTGACGCATTAAATATAATTAAATCTAAAAGTGTAATATCTGCGTTTGTTGCAAAATTTTTACAGTACAAAACATGGAAAGAGGAGAATGTTCTCAGTTTCAAATTTTTTTGAAGAGTCTATGAGCAAATTTTGATTATAAATAAGAGTTCGTAGATCAAACCACTGGTTTAGATAAAAACAAAATTGTTATAAAAAGAAAACAAAGAATAAATTATATAAATGGGGCATAACAAACGCAAATTTAAGGTGGGTTTTTAAAGATTATTTTTGTATATTCATGTTTCTACATAGTCTTTAAGCAACATTATTAAAACAAACCCTTATTAGTTTTAATACAGTTTAATGGTTTATTGTTACGTGGTAAGTGTGGCCGATGTTTACTCATCTGGTTATTTATGGAATGCTTAAAATAGAACAAAACAGATAACAACATTTTAGAACATTGTTCTACACTAAAGCGGTTTTGTGAGAAGTTTTTTTTAGTTTACATATTGAAGTACTAACAAATTTTTTCTAATATACGAAAAACTGTACAGGTTTTTGTAAAATACAGAAAGTGTCTTCAAACAATCTAGAAAAAATGTTGTCAAAAAGAAATAATTTAGAAAACAAAATTCTTTTAAAAAAAGCGCTGCGTCACTATTATAATATGGTTTCGTATAGAATTAGACTATTTTATTGCCCTTAACTGTCATAAGTTTTAATTTTTTGCTATTGTAAACCGTCTTTGACAGTTATGGCGCACTTGTCAACATAAACTATTTAGAGAGATTTTGAGACATTGGGGGCTTCGTAGTCTCTGTTCGAACAATAAGTTGTTGTATTCAACTCGTTCCTGTCTAAATTGGGCGTTTTTCTCCTTTAAAGACTTTTAAAACCTCCATCGTTTCATTCAGGTTTAAAAGTGCTTTCTTGGAAAAAAGACCTAATTTACACAGGAATTTGCTATTAATGTTTTTCAATACATTTTACAATTTTTGTCAAAACTACTGAAATATTTCTTGTGTACAGTCTAGCTCTTACGAAAAAGTCGTTATGACTTATATGTGTTCTTTAAAATCAAACAACTACAATGGACAAAATTTAAGCGGGTTCTACAAAGCAAATCAACAATCTAACAAGTGATTATTTTTCATCTATGTCGGCTCATCGGTAATAATCTTACTGCGTTCGTCCGCCAAACAATAAATTCACCACAAAAAGTCATACTTCAATGTCATAAAATAATATACTATATATTAAAAAAAGCTAAGTAGTTACTTTAAGATAACGTGGTATTTTTAATAAATACAGCAAAATCTCCTATTAGATTGTGCTGCAAATACTTATATAATGCGTTTTTTTTGTTTAAAATTTTTTTTAAATTTATTTTTGGCGATTGTTGCCGATTTTACATTTTATTTGCGCTTATTTGCACAAAATTCTAAAACTGTACTCAACTTTATTCAAAATCAAAGGTAAGAATTTAAACAAATGTTTAGAAAAACACGTCGTTGGTTTCCGTAAATGTAGAGTTTTGCAGATATATTTTCTATTTTGATTCTATACGGCCGAACACTAAATAAAACTAAAACACAAAAAAAATGTAAGTACGTTAACTGCTCATAAAAATGTATTAATACATTGAACTTACTTATTTGTATTTATAAACTAAATATTTTATATTGTTTGAATGTTTAAAAAGTTATTATATTGAAAATATATTTTACAGATTATATAAGCACAAAAACGCAAACTATTAATAAACAACTGTTATAAATTAAATCAAAAAATGTGTATTACAAACAAAATATGAATACTAAAATTAAACTACATGTTTTTGACATTTCAATTATAGATATAGTTTTAAATAACAGAAATAACTAAAACTTATTTGTTTTGTATGCATTCGTTTAAGTAAATATTGATATAATTTAATTTATTAGTTACTTCTATTTTTAAACTTTTACCAATATTTTAAAATGCTAAAAACGGTGTAATTGATAAAAAAATTTACTTTAAAACTATATCATACTTAATAATTAATAATTTGCTTACAAACTTCAATAATAAGCAATATTTCAACTTATCGTTTATTGTATTCTATTTTACACATTATGTTATGTTATATTCTATTAATGGCTACTTATTTTGTTTATTTGCACTTATGCTACTTTTGACATCTTTTGTTTTTTAAATTAAACTATTTAACGTAATTTTCTCTATTTGAACATAAGAATTAGTAACTCTTACACTAAAATCTGTGTATGAATTAGTAAATTCTTACATAAATTTTAGCAATATCAATTTATTCAAAGTTGGTAGTTCATTACATTGCACAATATACCGGGTGTTCAACAAAGCAATTAACAGGTATATTCAATTTTTTTAGGATTAGTTCTATAAGAAAACGGTAATTAAGTAGTACTTAATAAAAATATTTTTTGTTAGAAATTCGGGACTGCAACTACCGCTTCTCAAAAAAATAATATCTGGGTGGCGTTTTATAAATTTTATTTTTAAAGTATCGCCACAACAAGAAGTTAATAATAATTTGGAAATAAATCATATAACAAGTTTTTAGCAATGAAACCAAAATGCGCGGGACAGCCATTTTGTTGGAACCAGATCTCATGATTTTCTCTTGCAACTTCTTCTAACGCAGGTCTTACTTTTGTTACTAAAAGATCTGAATACTGTTTTGAATTTAAATTTCCCTTAATTTTAAATGGGCCAATAAAAATATTATTAAAAATTCCAGTCCATATATTAATTTTTTGAGGATACTGAATTCTGGTAGAAATATTACATTGTTTAATGTAAAAGTACACTCGTCGGTGAAGCACACTGACGACAGAAATTGGCGATCATCGTTCAGGCGTTCTTGCACTTCTAATTTCTTAGTCCACAACAAAAATTACTTGATGACATTGTAGCTTATAAGGATGATATTTATGTTTTTTTAATACATTTTATACTTGCAAATTGCATAAACCAACTTCAACGGATATTTGCCGCTAACTGTATGTTTAGTCCGCATTTACCATCGCCAAAACAGGCTTTTCTGTGCGATTAACAATCGATTTTCTGTGATATGGTTGTTATTTTAGAATATTTTATTAAATATTATTACATACTACCTCTCTTTTCCAAAGTTTGCGAAATATTTGTACAACTTTATCAACTTCAATATTTTGAATACCATCAGTGATTGCATATTCCAAGACTTCGATATTGTTTTTTTCAAGTATCCGAAAAAGTCAAAATCTAGTTGCGTTATTATATTGTAAAATTGTTGAATAAATTTAATGGCAGCTCGAGAAGTACAAACTGTTTCACTGTCATAATGAAAGTAATTGAATCGAAGTTTGTTGTCATCTAGCTGCTCAAAAAATGAACCCAAAATTTTACGGTAACGTTCTACGTTTACAGTATTGTAAAAAAATATTAAGCCAATTTTCGTTTTGCGTGACATTGCAACCCTTACACCAATTTTCATAGCATGCAATGTTGTTCTCACAAAAATGTATGGATTTTCGGTTGCCAAAGTACTATAATTTTGGTTATTTACATATCCACTTAAATGAAACCATGCTTAGTCCGTAAAGAAAGCTAAATCCAACAAGTTATTGTTATTTCAAATGTTTGTTAGACCATTCACAAAATTGTACGCGTTGCAAAAAGGCAGGAGCACGTAATTCTTGATAAACTGTAACTTTGTACAGGAATCATCAAAATGTTCTTTTTTTTAATGCTTTGTGACAAATTTCTACTGATAATCTTAAAAATTGGATGCTTATAATTTACGAATCGAACTTATTATACCTGTTGCTGCAGATAAATTTACCGCCGATTTATGTGACCTTTGTTCAATGCGATTGCCAATTTCTTCAACAAGTGCAGTGAATAGACATTCCTGTAGATTTCCCTTTGCAAATGCAACTTTTATTTAAAAATTGATTAATTAAAACTCTTGTACATTGTCGGAAAGCAAGTCCTGCTAGAAAATATTCGTTGAATTGATCGATGCAACTTTGAAGTTCCATTGGGATTGCGAGTACCGTTTCTCAATTTTAAATGCGTTATTACAATAACGGTGACTTGTTCAGAAATAAACATTGTAAAATGTTATTACTTAATATAAAATTACAAAAATTAGACCTCAAAATTTCAGCTGTTATTCAGCACTTACCAACGGAAACACAAAAAATGTTAAATAATTATAGTTATAACTGAACAAGCAACAAAAGCAATATGGGTCAAAAAGAAATACATAAATATGGAGAAACCACTGAAACGAATGTTTAGAAACACAATCCGAGAGCTAAAAGAAATAAATGACAAAATAGAAGTAATAGAAAAACAAACAAAAATAAGGAAAAATAATGAACAACACATTAAAATATCTAAACTTATAAAAATTATAACACAGATAAAGAAGACATATGGCATGATTTGATTAAACTAAGAAACTAAGAGAGGAAACTATAGAGGATAGAAAGATAGTAATACATAAAATTCGACAAAGTAAAAACCAAAACACTACAAAAAATAACCGAGTGTATTTCAAGGACGAAGACAAAAACATAGATATAAAATCATCTGAAACTAATAAAAAAATCAAAAGTGAAACAAGAAGTAGACAAAGAAGCACATACGCTCTGATAGAGGAGCAAAATAACAAAACCTATACAGAGACACTCAGTAACAACAAAATGAAGAAGTGGCAAAAATATAAAAAACCTCAAAAGCACCAAAGATGGAAAGCTTATATAACAATAAGAAAAGACCAAAGTGCATTAAACAACATACAACAATACTCAAAGACAAGATAAATGACACAAAAACTAGGAAAATAGGAGATAAGATTGATATAAAGAACATGATAATAAGAGGGATGGACGGTACAAAAACAAGAAATAGAAGAAACGATAACAAAGTTTATACCAGAAGGGATACAACAAGAAATCAAAAGAGGGGAATTAAGACCAAACATACAAAACACAAGAGCGGTAACAACAAATACAAAAGCAAGACTAACAACGGATGGCGGACTGAGAATAGGCCTAACTTGGTGCATAATGGAAAACCAAATAGAAATGACAAGTTGCAGGAACAGCTGGGGAGTACGGTCACCAAAAAACAATGTGCAAAGGACCGGATAAAAAAAACAATTATAAATAGTGTTGTAGGAAAGTAAAAAGCGTTTTTGCTTTTGGATTGTATCGAATAGCAGATGTTTTAAACTTCAGGTTTTAAAAAAATATTATTTAATTTGAAGTAAGGTTTTACCTTTTCTATATTGCTTTCACTACTACCAAAATTTCAAAGTAAAATGTTTGCATTAAGGTAAGTATAAATAAACTTTGAAAATTATAGCAATTACTTAAAACAATGTAATGAATTCTTAAGCTCAGTTATTATATATTAACTGAGAGTTTGAACCAGTATTAATTGTAACACCTGGTACGTTATTTGTGTTTGAGAACCATAACAATTGTACTTTGTTGTCAGTTACTTCAACCTTTCTTTTTTTTTAAGTTTTTATATAACTCTCTGATACACATAAACTTTCCTAACCCCCATGTCGCTTTAGGGTTAAAATATGCCCTTTTCTATTTGTCCAAACCAATGCCCAGAGTGTTGTTTAGGATTTTCTTTGTTTAAAAAAGATAGCTATTCTAGCCATTTTACCTATCTTATTTATCCCAATAGATTGATCAGTACAATCTCTTGTTGTATAATTAATGAATACCCGATCATGGGTTACAGCTTTAGGTTTCAAGTCATTATACATTTTTATTAATGGGGTTACGGACTAAAAGCAAATTTCTACTTTACTCTTTGCTGAAATTTAAATAGCAACCCACACTACACTAAAATGTGTATCGGAATGTGTGATTTACTTTATAAACTATGTGCACGTTTCTGAATGCGATAATAACACTTTCATCATTAGCCGACAAGACAAAATAAGTATAGCTTACGGTCTTGTCTTGAGGTCAGTCTTCTTTATTTAGCATAAAATAATGTTGGTTGTCTAACTTGGAATATTTTATGTGTCAGAGTAACTTTCAGCTGAAAATTTTCTAAAAAGATTTTGCTATCAATATGATATCTGTAAAAAATTTTTTCAACATATGTTCATAACTAAAGTGAATATAATTTGTCCCATAGATAAAAATGTGCAAAAATGTTTTTACTTTTGTAGTTATGTAAGCATAACGTAGCTGTCACAAAATAATTTATTTAACATTAATTTACCTAAATTACTTATTTTTTAATCTATAGAGCCATTTATAAAACTCTTAGGTTTAAGCACAAATGTCGAAAAAACTGATAACGTCTTTTTTAAACACAGTTTTATTTATAGAAAAAGTGCAAAAGTTGCAATTGCACTGTTTCCGTTTGGAGGCTCTTTAATGCTACTTACTTATCCTTCGTAATAGCTGGCCGTTTTTTTGAGTTTGAAATATAGACAAAAATTATGTTTTCGTTAAACTCTAGGTTTTTGATAGAGATATTTCTGAGTTGCTGTCTTCTGCATGCTTCTGTGTATCTAATTATCAGTAGTATCTGAAATTGAATATGTTAAGGTAATTTTACAAAATTCATCAATTGCCTTTATCTTAACTATCAGATAGTTCATATCTCATGCAGTTTCAACTTGATGAAAATACAAAGTTTTAGATTTTTTTACTACATAATTTTACGAGTAGTTCTTTTAAGAGAACTTGTAAATCATCATTTAGGTAGAAATGCTATTTTAAATGGTTATACCATGGAAAATAACGTAAATGTTATTTATAATAAAAACATGAGAAGTTATTTACAAATTAGTTTACCTAGAATACCATATTAAATAATAAATTCCTTATGGTGTTTTGAGCTATGACTCGTAATCCTGATGGAGTTAGTTGCATTTTTTTTAACGTATTTTTTAATCCACAGCGGAAATCAACGGAATGAATTTTAATTCATACAGTTGAATATGCGCATTTCAATATTTCAAAGTGTAAGTCTTACCAATCCGATAAAATATGTTACGGTCGGATTTTCTTTACGTACGCTTGTGTTGTTACGGACGAAATTTTCAGTAGGTACGCCTATGTATTTTTGACTTGAAATTAGTTTATGGTTGGGACGCCCCCTACCGATCCTTTCTCGTGACTGTCATTCGATCAAGTAGACGTTAAACTGTAAACCACAGTAACGGTCCGGTGTCGAAGTTTTCGAATTGATTCTTAAATTTTTAAGAACATCACGTGTGATGAACATAAATTTATAAATCGACGTAGAAGGTTTTACGATTAGTTCGGCACGGGGTAAGTCATTTTGTCTTAAATCTATTCTTTCTTTCGTAATTTCTATATTCATATGACAGCCGGTTCCGACCACGTTGTCTACCATTTTGGAATTAAATCAACAATTGGGATGCATAACTACTATTAAGGAATAAATTAGCCGAGCCTATCAGCTGTCGTGAGGGCTTGCTACTTAAACAACATCGGGGTCTAGTCGCACGTTGTGTCGGGGATGTTGATTTGAAAATTTGAAGTCGAATGTGTTTCAGCCACCTGTCTTGAATTGTTACTTACATCGTTCTATATCTTGGGGTTCAATGATATGATTAATGAAGAAATCGAATGTGTTATCAGTCACTTGTGTTAAGACTATTTCTTACAGTACACGATACAACGGGTTTTTATATGCCATTTAATTATTTATTAATACTATCTTTTGTAGCTTTTGTTCTGTGTGAAGTCGATTATGATCCGATTTGTTTTTCACAATTGATTACAGGCCACTGACGAGAAAACGTTTTCGATGTGTAAGTGGAAACTTTATTAGGTGAGTTATTTATTTGATTTTTTTATATCGAGATCACCAAAGTTGTACACAGACTTATATTTAAATGTTAATGATTGTAACTGCGTTATTGCTTATATACCAATAAGGTAATTTTAATCATGTCATACTTGTATCGCATGCTGTGAGGGACACTTAGTTATTCGGTGACTTTGTATGCTGCTCTATTCGATATAATCTTTTTCTGTGATGTGTGTTGCCGATACGACAGGCATTTATGTAGGAGAATTGTGATATAATCTAGAAAATTTTATGTACTCTTTAATCAAAATTTCTTCTAATTATTAATGCAAACTGTGATAGGTATTAATTCTACCTGCTAACTTTAAATCTCATATCTTCGATTATATCCAACGTTAAACTATTAAATCGATTTTACTTTGCTTTGTTTCTTTAGTTACTGCTGCTAGACTTGACGTCTGAGTTACTTTACTAACTTTTACTTTTGTTATTTTCTTTAGTGCTGCAGTTTGACTGTAGATTAGCACTTTGCTTACGTTTCTTTTAAAATTTGTTACAAGTTTTTGGTATTACGAACCTGCACGGCCAACTCGCAATAGTCGGAGAGAGGGGAGGTCCACACTAAATATAAAAAAGATGTTGCAGGGCGCCAGAGCTTATCCCCAAAGTAATTCTCTGTCTTGCTCAGGACAGTACGGTATAAACCTTGTAACAATATGTTAAGTTCGTAATTCCTCTACTCAGCTGTCCGAGTAGTCAAAAGTAATTAATAGTTAGCGATAATCACAGGAGCCGGAAAGATAAAAAAAGAAAAATTAACAAGTATAATCGATTTAATAGTTTAACGTTGGATATAATCGAAGATATGAGATTTAAAGTTAGCAGGTAGAATTAATACCTATCACAGTTTGCATTAATAATTAGAGGAAATTTTGATTAAAGAGTACATAAACTTTTCTAGATTATATCACAATTCTACATAAATGCCTGTCGTATCGGCAACACATCATCTGAAAAAGATTATATCGAATAGAGCAGCATACAAAGTCACCGAATAACTAAGTGTCCCCTCACAGCATGCGATACAAGTATGACATGATTAAAATTACCTTATTGGTATATAAGCAATAACGCAGTTACAATCATTAACATTTAAATATAAGTCTGTGTACAACTTTGGTGATCTCGATATAAAAAAATCAAATAAATAACTCACCTAATAAAGTTTCCACTTACACGTCGAAAACGTTTTCTCGTCAGTGGCCTGTAATCAATTGTGAAAAACAAATCGGATCATAATCGAGTTCACACAGAACAAAAGCTACAAAAGATAGTATTAATAAATAATTAAATGGCATATAAAAACCCGTTGTATCGTGTACTGTAAGAAATAGTCTTAACACAAGTGACTGATAACACATTCGATTTCTTCATTAATCATATCATTGAACCCCAAGATATAGAACGATGTAAGTAACAATTCAAGACAGGTGGCTGAAACACATTCGACTTCAAATTTTCAAATCAACATCCCCGACACAACGTGCGATTAGACCCCGATGTTGTTTAAGTAGCAAGCCCTCACGACAGCTGATAGGCTCGGCTGATTTATTCCTTAATAGTAGTTATGCATCCCAATTGTTGATTTAATTCCAAAATGGTAGACAACGTGGTCGGAACCGGCTGTCATATGAATATAGAAATTACGAAAGAAAGAATAGATTTAAGACAAAATGACTTACCCCGTGCCTAACTAATCGTAAAACCTTCTACGTCGATTTATAAATTTATGTTCATCACACGTGATGTTCTTAAAAATTTAAGAATCAATTCGAAAACTTCGACACCGGACCGTTACTGTGGTTTACAGTTTAACGTCTACTTGATCGAATGACAGTCACGAGAAAGGATCGGTAGGGGGCGTCCCAACCATAAACTAATTTCAAGTCAAAAATACATAGGCGTACCTACTGAAAATTTCGTCCGTAACAACACAAGCGTACGTAAAGAAAATCCGACCGTAACAAATATTACTAAAGTTTTTCTATGTTATTTAAAAATTAAAATTATAAAAAAAATATTAAAATTGAGTTGAAATAGAGAAAATAATATAAAACCCACGTCATAGAATACGTTTCAATCACTCTACCGCTTTGTATACTCGCCATTAAGTGCCAGTTTTATGCAATTTCGTAAATTTTTGTGCATTTTCATAAAACTGTTAATTAATTATTTTTCTTCAACAAAATGAATACTATGAATAATAAAACAATTTTTTATTTTTGTTTTAAAAACTAGCTGTTGTAAGAAAAGTACAAAGTAAAATTCGTTCAACTTAGTTCTTATCTCAATATTGTGAGTCTTTGACGCAGTCTAACTTCATGTTTAAATTGTTTGCTCATAAATATTAGCAGTCCATGTTATTATAGAAATCGGTGATTTTAATATGGTATTCTAGGTAAACTAATTTGTAAATAACTTCTCATATTTTTATTATAAATAACATTAACGTTATTTTCCATGGTATAGACATTTAAAATAGCATTTCTACCTAAATTTTGAAGTAAATATTTTCAAAACTACTTACTTTATCGAAGACATAGTATTTTTCTAATTTAAAAATTTGCATTATTTAAATTTTTGTAGGTTAAAAATTATACCTAACTAGATTATATGTTGCTGCTACTGTAGATTTGTAAACATTGCTTAATTCATTTCGACAACTTCCTTCAGTATAAGAGTAGCAGTCAGGAGTTTTTTGTGCAATGTTCTACTTGCCTGGTAACTCAAACGAACACTTAGACGTCTGTGTTTCGGGAAACAAACTTTACCATATTTCGAACTGTCTTACAATTTATTTGACCTAAACCGCAACCAAACTTTAGTACTGCCAATTTCTTAATGTTGAAAAATTTCAATTGTTTCTTGAGATTCTATAATACTTGTAATATATTTTTGTATAACGGCTTTGCACGTAACAATTTTTTCGTTGCTAGATAGATAATCAAGCGTCGGTCATCACATAGTATCAAAAATCTGCAGACCGACAGTTGCGGTTTTGTAGTTTATCAAGCCATTGGAACTTTTTTAAGACTACAGCAATTGCTCTGGACATATCAAAATAGTCACTCACACAATGCGCAATGGCGTAATCTTCTAGTGTTTGGAACAAGTTTTGTTGCGTCTCGATCCTAACTCAAAACTTTTTCAGAACATTCGTACATGGTTTGAATCTATTCTAATTCATTCCATTAACTTGATTTTTAGTTCTGTTTGTTATTATTCTTATTCAGAGCAACGTTTTCATTGCTAGCAAACGGAGTTAGATAGTCAACATGAACCGGTTTTCCCGTTTGCTTTTTGGTGGTTTCTAAATACGGTATAAAACTTCATTAACACGCTGCAAAAGTTTATAAAGGTATTTCTAATTTTCCTGCAATTTTGGCGACAAACCACGTTTTTTTGGGAAGATTTTATAGCAACACCATATCATATCTTTGGTCAAAACCCATATTTTTGCGCTTTGACGTCGTACTCGATCTTTATCCTGTCGTTCAGCATTTTAATCATGACAGTCGCATTTTAAGACTATAACGTAACACAAAATAGTGTTTTTCTTATGCTTTTGTAAAAGAATGATCAGTATTCCATTAAAACAGGTGCAAATACTGGACCCGGTAAGTTATTTCTATATAGTTTTACAATTAATGTTTAAAATTAATGTTGTATTAAAATGTACACTTCTTCTACTACATTCTAATATTGATTAATTATCTTATAAACTTTCGCAAATTATTTTATTGTCTGGGTTTTGGCTAATTAACTATGACTAATTATTTGATACAGATGTGAGATCCTACGAAATAAAATATATAATTATTTAAAGTTACTTCTGTATAAAACGAAGTAATAATAGCACTATTTATAAAATTTAAAATCGTGTTGGTAATTATTAACATATATGTTGTGATTAGATTAAAATAAACATACCAGTTTTATGTGATAACGTTGAACAGCAACGTACTGTGGTAATTTCTACACAATTCTTTGTGCGAGAATAATGTGATTTATTTATACACGACAACCTTAATATTTTAATGGTATGCAAACATGATATGTGGTATTAAAATTTGTAATAGGATGCTACCCTATAATTTTATTACGACCCTCTACGCATTTTCATTCCACTAACGTTACAGCAATAAATTTCAATTCAATAGACCACGAAGTAAAATTCTTATTCATATGCGTATGTAAGCAATATAAATAAATAAACATTATTCAAAAAAATTTTTTTTGTTTTTTTATATATAATAATAACACTAAAATGTTTTAGACATGTTTAAGTTGACAAATTTATATCTTTTGTTTCAACATCTACTTTGTTCTCATTTTTTAAAGAAAAAGTGTATTTATTACATAATTAAAACTTTATTATATATTGTATTAAACGTTAATAAAATAATCATGTTAAAAATTACTTTTATGTGCAAAAAACATTATTTAAGTATATACAGAAAAATCATAAGTATTATAAGCAGTTTTCTTAAAAACTAATAAATAGTTAAAATATTATAAAAATAGAATAATTTTGATAAAATATCTATTTTTTATTTATTTATTTGGTCTTTATTAACATAAATTAAATACATACAAGTTGTAATATAAAGAAAAAAGAAAAAAATACAAAGTATTCAATAGGCACAGTTCAGATGACGAAGTGCTGTCATATGTTCTACAAATTTGTTTTAATTAAAACACTTATTTATAGCACAAACTAAAATCTTAGTTTTATTCTATAATTCAAAAAAATATATATTTATAAAATTATTACTAAAATACTACTAACCCAGAACGAATAACATATTTATAAATAAATTATTAACAAATAGCAGTTATACAACAAGCGAATTGTAGTTAAGATTTAAACGAACAAATACTAAAAATTTAATAAAAATAAATTATAACAAAAAAATAATAAAAAACGCTCAGAATAAAATTTAAATTTAAAAAAAAATAGTTAACAATATAAAATATACATGACTACAAAAGAATAAATCTAAGCAACGACAAAGGTAAGAAGTAATAAATACAAAAATAATACGATTAAAATGTAAAGGTTTTATTAATCTTTGAATATTGAGTGGTATAAACAAAATATAAAACTTTAAAAAAATAATTAGAATAACGTTTATTGAATGCAAAAAAACAACAACAATAAATAATTAATAACACTATAGAATGACAAATAAAAAGTTTATTACATTGTTTTTTCATTATTCAGCACTTTTATAAACAAATATTTTATTTTCTAGAAAATTTAATTTGTTGTATTTTGTACTTTTCCGATCTGCCTGACCCATTGAGATAAGAATAGAAAAGAGGGAGAATTTCAGTGAAATATAGTTTACCGCAATGATAATGTATTATAGCGGATTACTTGTATCCGGTTTTCACATATTCTCAGTGTTTGTGAGGTAAAGCAACTTGATTTTCTTATAATAAATAAATTCTGAACAAGGCTAATTTGTATATAAAATTTCATATTTACCGATGTAATGTAATTCCTTGACTGACGTTTTTTTGAGTTTTGAAACATCTACAAGCAACACAAATAACCATGCTACCGCACATATTTATATTTATTTACAAACATTAAAATATTAAAAAAATTGGTTTTGTGCATATAGTATGTCATACAAAATTATAATGAAATTTTTATAGAAATTAAAATATGTATGTTATAATAGATAGAATACTCTGTTTCAAATGACGAAATTGAGGAATTCTAATAAGTAGTCTAAAACATTTTCAGTCAATTTATTTGTTCTTTAATGTGCACGTTAAACGCTGATTAAGGTAACAGATTTATCATTAATTGAACCCTCACAGGATCCTTAGTTCTTACATTTAACTTTTAATGTCTACATTGAGTGTCTTGTTATTTTTATTGTGATTGTGTGTACAGTCGGTTTTTTCAAAGGAAAAATTTACTTAAAAAAATTAAAAACATTAGTTAATTTTTCAGAAAATTATGCATTTTTGGTAGAAGATGAAGTACAATCTTTTTAAAGCTATTCTTCATGTTCTTCTAATTTATTTTAAAGAAAACAGATCACTTGAAACAAACATTTTGTGTGATTAGTTACTTACTACCATTTCAAGACATTTTCTTTTTGATTACATCAAACGAAATTATTCAGATTTTAAAAACATCATTACTTCAGTGGTTGAGCAGCCAGTCAATAAAAAAAATTAAAAAAATTATACATATGTGCTATAATAAAGATGACTTCGGAATGGGGACGGAGTAGCAGTTTTGTAGTACTTCTCACGGCAAAAACTTATATGATGGTGCAGGAAGTACAATTAAAAAACTATTTAAAAAAGCTTAGAACGAACTGTAAATTACCATATAGTAACCCCAGAAACAATGTTCGATTTCTACTCTAATGAAATCCTTAGCATAAAAATAATTTTTTTGTATCGAGTGTGGATACATTACATTTAAAAAAACATTTAACTTACTTGCTATATTGTAAAATAGAAACAAAATAGATAAAACTACACTAAATGTATAGAAAAAAATTATGTAGTGTTTTATGAATTTTTACACAAAAAAGTAATCAATTGCAAATAATATGTTTAACCTATTAAACTTATCGAAGTATTTGCTTAAAAAACCGCCTGTATAGACACTAAGAATTTGACAATAACTAGGCGACCAATACAGCCTGAAAAACCCAATTTTCAAAATTTCATGCAGATACTTTTTTTTGAAAAATGTAGGCTTTTTTGGTTAGTTGTTAAGTTTATTTCTTTTAGAATAAGTACACTTCATTTCTGAGTAATATTAGGTGCTTACATTAAACGACCAAGACACTAGAATCACCTAAAAATCACTGAAATTGAGTTAAAAAACACGTATTTTCAGCAGCGTGTCATTGTTGATTCTCATTAAATAAATTTTTGTTATGCATTCAAAAATTATCATCTTTCCCATTAAAACACCGCCTTAAAAGTATGGTTATATCTAATTTTAAAAAATCTACATCTAAAGAAAATGAAGCATAAAAATGAAGTTTAAATTTTTTAATTTGGTCAGGTGAAAACGGGCGGTTACAAAAATTAAATGTGCGTAAATTACATTTTTTTAGGACTCTAAAAAAATGTCCTAAAAATTTGATCACAATCTATAATAGGTCAGGAACGATTCTTTTATTTTTAGACAATTTCATATATTTCATATTTTTTTGTAAGTAGTTTTAAGTAAACTGTCATAATAATTACTTAGAAATTCTGTGTCGATTTTAAAGTTTATGGCTGTAAGTTTAATTTCTTTATTTTTAGGACAATTCTTTTTTTTTCAAGTTTTTTTGTAAAAGTTTTGTGTTGGTAAAACCAAAAAGTTGTATCTAGAAATGTCAAATTGCAATTATCTTTTCTGTTATTGTACAGTTTTATCTGCAAAATTGTCATAACTTCCTATAATTATTACACGTAAAGAAATATTTTCCAATTAATTCTGCAAAACTTTTTTAGACAACTGAACGATTTCCTTGTTTATAAGCATTATTACACTTTAAAACAACATTCATATATTGTTTTCAAAGATTTTTAGAAAAAAAAAACAAAATTTTGTATGCGAAATGCTAATATGTCTTAAGCCATAATTTTTAATTAAATTTATGTATTTATGTTTTAACAATTATTTTATAGGTATCACATCATGAATGAACCGACAAATCATTCTTTAACTTAAAATTTTCTTAGTTACCTATATTGAACGTTTGATCCAAATCTTTTCAGAAGTTTTCAAATAATGTTTTTAATACTCTAATTTTAATTGAATTTAATAGTGATAAAAGTACCACATTTTACAAATGTACCTACATGCATTACGTAGACATTGCAAACGTTTTAAACCAACTTCCGATTTTTAACAAAAACAGTTTGTATTGGTTTTGTGAAAAATCATTTAAAACGTGCTGGTAGTCAAAAAGTGCATAGAATTCATACTAAAATAAATGCACTTTTAGTATACCTTTACTACTCGTTATTAAACCCGTCCAACGTTGTCGCATGTTTGGCTACACAACGTACCCTCCGTGTCTGTAGACGATTTCTATATAAAAGCGACTTTGAACTACTTTGTATATAGTGGAGATATAAACGGTACAACATGAAACCCTACCAAAATTTTGAATTTACACGTTTTGATGCTTATATAATCGTATTTTGATGATGTACACATGGTTACGTAGATGAGCCCGAAACCGGGCTTAATAGCGTTTCTTCGGGCTAGAGAGCGTAACGTTTATATTTTCTACGGACTCAACAGCAACTGGTTGATAGCTTAAAGCGCGGTCACTAAGAGAAAACAATTTATCAATACCGTAACCACCGTAACCACAATAAACTTGACTAAAGTGGTAACCTAAGATGTCTGATTTCCGTCGCTTAAATTATTCAGCAATTTGTAGTTAACCTTTGCTCTTTTTTATTCTTATCCCAATGACTTGACCCGAACCTATAACTATTACTATTTTAAATACTTAAATTGCATTTGTAGTTTGTACGTATTTTATGCATAACTGTACAATTAGTGACAAAAATAATGACCCTCTGTAAAGCAACCAACGATACATAAATTGTTCCTGCCTCGTTTTAAAGATATTCTATGAGTTTTTACGTTGCAATTTTTTGCCTTCGGTTTTATCTCGATGTAAGTACTCGTCATGTACTAACCAAAGACAGATAAATATTTTTGAAGTAAAATTAATGCTAGATAATTGCCCTATTTTTTCATTTGTTATTTGTTACATATTTAAACAGCACAATAATGTGAAAGCGCGGTATAAAACCCATGATTAATAAACTGAAATAAAATATCTTTGCTTTCATTTTTAATTTGAAAGTTAAATAAATTTTTTAAATTAAAATTTTTGTGTTACTGACTACTTATAACTGCATGTAATATAAGTAAAAATAAAGTTTTAATTATTGTAAACAAAATATTTTTAAAAAACAATATGTAATTAATGAAAATTAAGAGTGAATAAATTACAATGAAACTTTACATTGCTTACAAATTAATGTTAAATTTCGTTAGGAAAATAACCAAAAAATACTATTTAATGAATAAAATTAAAAAAAAAAATTGTGTGTGTCAGCTCCGACGCACGACTGGAGTTTACTCCTTAAGTTCGATAGTCTAACCAGACGCAAAAAGGATTTATTTAACTTAAAAAAGATTGATACTGTATGAACGTAAAAAATAACTTTTCGAAAGAAAATTTTATGAAAACATTATTATAATGAAAAAATATTGTCGATTTTTCTGATAATGTTATCGAATTATTGACTAGAATTGTTAATATTTAAAAATTATTTATAAAATAAATCATAATAACCTGGTAGAATTTATAGACATCGAATTTTTGGTTAGGTTAGAAATTTTCTATTTTATGTGGATGCGCTCGATAATTCATATTGGGTTAATTATTATCTAATTTTATGTGTTGTTCTCAAATATATATTTATATGAACTACATCGATAATTATTAAAATATTTAATAAATACAAATTGCACATGCTCATACATATAATACATGAATTATAACGCAGCCACGTGTTTGTTAGATGTTCCGGAAATATCATCTACACCTCTTTCTGCCATAGTTATTTGAAAATACTTTCATAGATAAATAAGTTAAAAAGATG
This sequence comes from Aquatica leii, assembly GCA_035610365.1. Classification (NCBI taxonomy): domain Eukaryota; kingdom Metazoa; phylum Arthropoda; class Insecta; order Coleoptera; family Lampyridae; genus Aquatica; species Aquatica leii. The sequence continues at coordinate 214,372,106 of CM069432.1, read as the reverse complement.
CACAACTCCTATGAAAAGAAATGGGGACTATGTTTTTGCTGCCACCTGTTTTTTACGCACAATCTCATCTCTTAGTTGACAGGTTGTAAAACAGAACGCTACCCTTGTAGAACATGTGTTTGCTTTGGCGGAAAATTTAAATATTTCAAGGTTTTATAATTATTGAAATATAAATAATTTTACATAAGATTTTATTCCTGATTTTATAGCTTACATTGTACTTAGTTAGTACCTAAATACAATGTAAGTTATAAAATCAAAAACAAGATATTCTGTAAAATTCTTTAATTTTCACTTACGGTATTAGAATTTAATTGTCGAATTTCAGACAAGTTGCTTATTGTGTTGTGACAGATAACATCAATATTCATTATAAATGGATACACATTGAATTTACTATAATATCGAAACTATCGAAACGAAACTATCGTTCATAAACCAAAAATTATTTAAATGTAATATAAATTTGTTATACAATGCAACTCAAACAAAGAATGTCTGTGCATTGCAAATTATATTCGGTAAAATAAACAGTGATAAGAGTAAATAGAAGCAATGACGTTACCGATAGTCAGCACTTTCAGTTCACTTAGAAAGTTGCGCGACATAGGATGCGCACCAAAAACGTAACGAGGTCATTCATCGATAGATTTTACTGCTCAGATTTTTCTCGTACCGGGCTCCTTATATATGCAAATCGATTCTTAAGGAGTAAACTCCAAAAATTAAAGTTGCAAAACTATAAAAATATAAATCGGTAAAGAACAAATAGCGTTTAATAGCATAAGCAATATATTCAAATGCCGTGATCTACACATTGATACCAAAACTCTGATGCTGAATTGCTAGATTTTGCACTGTAAGATTGAATCCTGAACGTAACAAACAAAAAAAATAAGTTTTTAAAACGTAGCTATACAAAGATATATTGCAGATGTCATGGAAAAATTACGTAAGTTCTCTAGAAAATAAAAAAAAAGCAAAGAAATAATTAACAATATCAACATACGCAAGTTCTAATAATTCGGACATATAATGGGGAACGGAAAACGTAAACCACGATGCATAAAAGAATTTTTTTACAAAATCTAAAAATGTGGTATAAGAAAACATCGAACGAGTTGATTGACATTGCTGTGTCAATTGCTGATCGCAAACATCCAAAATCGGACAAGCACTTGAAGAGGAAAAAAGAAAAAGAGTAATAAGCAACTCGGTATGTTCTGGTGCACCAACATTTACTTAAAAAAGTTGTTTTAATAACGATAATAACGATAAACTTTAATAATTTAAACGTTTGTTAAGATTCAGTATAATGATGCTGCATAGCGTTAATAATATATTAACAGAAGTTTTCTACACAAAACCAGTTCCAAACTTTTTTATATTCCTGTTTAAGATTTATCTTACTTTTAATTGATCTATTCCTATCTTGAATCCAATTTTGAATTATTGCTAACTACATATTATCAATAATATTGAAGTCTGAATAGAGAATTAGCCACTTTAGTATTTTAATATCACCTCTATCTTCAAACCATTTTTAAACAATTTGTGCGGTATGTATAAGTATCTTGCATTAAAGTTATTACCTCTAATTTTCTTGCAACAAAAACGGTGCAAACGCTAAGAATTGCGACATTGTTATCATATGTAATATCATAAGTGTTTGTTAAATTGTCAGTAATTAGACACCTTATTGACGGAAACGGAAAATGTGTTGCATAGTAATCACCCGAGCGTGAAACAAGAGGGTGATTACGTTTTGACAACACATTTTGAGTTCTGTCCAGGTGTCGAATTTTAGATAATTTTACAAAGACGAATGAAATTCAAATGTTTATTACTCGAAAAAAGCAAAAAAAAATATTTATTGCCATAATAATTATTAGTGACGTTACAACATAAGTCGAGCCAAAACGTGAGATGGTTGACGTTTATGAATTTTTGAGTTTAGAGCGTTTTCATAGTTACTTATCAACAGGCATACTTATCGCTTTAATTATATCTCTTCCGGTTGTGTTATCGCTTATTAATGCTGGTTATTTTGAAAAACGTAATTGAAATGGTGTAATATGATTGGTTTATTTTAAATGAGGGTAATAATCTACGTAATCAATGGCAATAATACATTGTCTTGAAATCTATACGAGCAACAACATATTGGGCATCATATCTCGTGCCGACATATTGCAAAAATTTACCTAGAGCTTTTTTGGAAAATAAAAGTGTCTTTTTGTCCCAAAATATTGTGATCCAATTACAATTATCACTTATTAAACATAAACGCTCGTGCGTGTGATATTGTTAATTTTTACCGCAGAAATCCTGGCATGTAAACCACAACTTTTTAATCTTTGGATGATAGTGCAGACAAAACACTTCAAATTTAGTTTCTCTTAGAATTTTTCCCGAGTTGTGAATGGTGATTTACGTGTTGCTGTAATAACTTCGTGGTTCGTTAGAAAAGTCGAGACTTTGTTTCTACTTGGTGGTAAAGTTTTCAATAGACAAACAAAATCATTGTTATTTGATTGACGTATTTATTCTCGTTCTTGACCTAATGTTCTTTTCATTCTTATCACATCACAAATAATTTTTGTAAAACGAGAAAACGTTTACTTTTACGGGACCTTAGTATAGAAAAATAATAACAAACTGCTTTTAATTTTTATAGTAAGATTTTCTATTTCTATTCTTTTGTTTTTAAAATTCTCTGAAATCTTTGTTAGCTCTTTTTATCAAATTTTTTGCAACGCCTCTTTCTACGACTAAAACTGAATATCAAAATTAAAAATGTCTAAAGTACTTCATTACAGTGTGCTCAATGCATTCAAGGTCGTTCGATACTTTTTAGGAACAGCTGTTTTTCACGATAGATGTCATTATTACATAAAACACTGTTTTTGTCTTAGCTCCGCCTTAAAACTTAAAACCAGGTAAAAACTTAAAAACTTAAAATTTAAAACAGAATAAAATCAAGTTTTTTGGGTTGCTTTCAAACATCTTTATATATGTAAAAGTGTTTACATATCGGGTAAATAGGAAAACCGCAAAATAATCAGTAATTTATATATTACGAGTCCTTTATATTTAGTCGTTTTTCAATATGTATACACTTTAATAATTTTGTATATTTATAATAAATTAATTATGTATACATATTATTTTATCTGTTTCAACATATGTTCTTCTTCTTTCTTTTTTGTAATCCAATCAGGATCACATATTTTCATATGCTTGCATACGCGTGGGTCAATTATTTCGGGTAGTATGCAATCCGTAAATAACTTTCAGGTTTAGGTACCATTAAATTACTCCAAAGGTTTAAATGTTTTTAAATCCATTTCATGGACATATCTGACCCGGAATACAAAATAAAATCATAGAAGGTTTTTCACTAATATTTAATCGTCCTTGCACCTGGTAAAAATTGTGGTTTCTTTTTAGTCTGAAAAATGCGTAAACAATGTGAATTGGATATATTTAATAGTAATATAAATCTTACCGTGTTTTTTAATCAATAGAATCGGAATAGTAATATATTGTACGCCTCTGTTAGTACCATTGCAATATGTGTTGGCCCCCTCGCTATCTAGTATTTTAGTACCCAATTACTCCAGTTACAAGTCTTATATGTTTAGTCAATGACAAAAGCACGAAGTTCCTTAAGTAATTGTTTTGTAAACGAATAGGATGTAAATGCATTATTATTCATTATCAAAATAAATGTATTTTAATTAATATTGTAAAAAGAAATCTTTAGAGAAACATGAGTAACTAAACAATTAATAATAATTATCAGCAAAATATAACCAAAAGGTATGTAGCATATTGTTTCTAATTTAAAATAGAAATTAAGAGCTTTATTATTTGTTTAAATCTGAAAAAGAAAGTCGTAACAATGTTTTTTTGTTTTTTTTTTCCTATTGGTTAAAGCCTCTAAAGGGATTATGCCGACTTAAAATTTACACAATACATGCTAGGTGTGCACAGTTGAAAAGCGTGAAACTTTAAATTACTACAGTCAAAACCTAATTTTAATTATTTGTAATAGAATCTAAAGCAAACTTTATGTGACTTATATAAATATCAGCAAGCTGTCGTTTTAAAACTGCGATTTTATAAAAATAATCAAATATTAAGTTATAAACAAATTCTTTAATATTAAAAAGATCATAACTTGATTTATAATTGTTTTCAAAAAATTGTAACCGACAGGTTCTTCAAAATTAGGTGATAGGTTAACATATCAAATTTGAAGTCCCAAACTTGTACCGTAACTCCGTTTTGATTGTAGAAAAAATGCAATTATTTAGCATATACCAACAAAAGTACCAAACGGTCTTAAACTTGCATAGAAACAAACTTTGTGTGGTCCTCTGGTTTACAACTGGTATGTGCTAATTTTATATATAGTAAGTGCTATGAGTTTTGTCGGAGATATATTTTTAATTTATTTCAAAGAAACACAAATTACATTGTTTCTTATTAAAAAAAAAATAAAATTATTAAATATTTGTATTCTAATAAGTAGTAATTTTATTTCAGTTTTTGTATTTACATATCTCTTGCTATAAATGAAATGAAGCGTTTTATAGAAACATTGTTTTTTTAAGAGTATACCTTGTTCTTGAGCGTTATAAAGGTATAATTACTATAATTTTACCATAATTAATAAAAAACGTTAAACGTTACATTCATTTACATTACCTGTAAATCGTAGAATAAACTTGTTAAAAACAAAAACAATTAAATTTTAAAAGCTAACAACATTGAGATAATAATTTAGTTATAAAAAATCAATGTATTAAAAACATTTTGTTTGATATACTAAAAAAATAATGTTATTAATTTATTTTTGTTATAAAATTATAATGAAAAATAAATTCATAGACTTAAACAACAAAAAAGGAGTTTTAAAATTGTGTTATCAAAACAATAAAAAATATTTTGATTTTGCAAATTAAGCCACGAGTATATATTTTGTGTGTTTTACATCTTTTAATGAACAAAGGTTTGATAAAATAATGATAAAATTGACTTAAATAATTTAAGGTATTTTAAAATTTCTGTAACTACGTCTAAACGAAACTTGTTTTAAATTTATGTTACACATTTAAGGCATGGTATGTTATATACATTATAAGTACATACATATTTACATATTTTAAACTTAATAAATATGCGTATATTACAAACATATGACCTACTCAATAAACAAGCTTTTAAAGTATGTGTAATTTATCATTGTTATAAGCGCTTTTTATTGTAATAAAGTAAACGTTGTTTACTCGTGTATTTTGTTATATAATCTACGTTAGTGCTGAACCGTATTTGTACTTTATGGTCTACATTAAAAAAAAACATTTTTTTAAATAAAATGTATTTCTAATTTTTACTATTTGTATAGAGTATAAATTTGTAGTACATAAACATATTTTAGATAAATATGTGTTTATACTCAAAATTAATCGAGTTTAAAAATATTTTTTTACATTAATATTAATATTTAAATTGTAATAAAAATATCTAAAAAAAGCTTACACGTATCGGATTTTTAATAAAGTACTTTGTCTGTACGTAAACATATTTTTTATCTTTGTTTTGTTTAAAACTGAATACTTATTAAAATATATATATATATAAATAATTTATTTGTGGTAAAACAATTGACATTAAGTTATTTTGACATTTCAGAAAAATGATTTGATTTTGTGATTCGTTGATTTGTTTATGCTAGAGTATAATGTAAAATATATAAAAATTAAAAAGTGAGCAAAAATATTTTTTTAATTTACAAAAAAATCATTAAAGTTTATTTTACTTATTTTAAGTTATAAGTATACAAATTTGAAACAACTATTCAACTTCAAAAATTTACGATTTAGACCCACTAACGTCAAACTTTTCTAATTATAATAATTTTAATTATTTAGATAACTTCATATGTATTATGGTTTGTTCGACTGTTTAATATTAAGATTAATACTATTTAAATATGATTATCAAAAACATGTTTTTTAATGCTATAAGTAAAAACTCAACACATTTAAAGGTAGCGTTGATAGCCATTTACGCAACTATTATTATTCAGGTCTGCTACGATACACTGGTATAATTATTATTGACGTGTATACGCAGCACGTGTTATTCAAATTAGAACTTGAAAGCTGCCATTAATATTTCATACAACGTGTGAAAATTGTTTAACCTTATAGTTTCTTATTTTTAATATTATTAATATATTTATTGATAATCTTTAAATTTTGTCAAAAAAAATGTTTTAGTCTTAATTTTATTGTTACGTTCAAAGAAAAATAGTATTTATATTCTATTGTACAAAATTTATATTTATCAAATTTTTAACGAACAATGCTGGAAATAGAATTACAAATAATACTTTCAATTTAGATTATTATTACAACTCGTATATATGGTATTATAAATTTAAATATACCCTGTTCGCCCGACAGAAATAGTTCTTAAAGCTCTTCTTAAAAAAATTATCCTTAAGTATGTTTGGTAAGTTGAGAAAATGTTCTCAAAAAGTGTTTAAAATCGTTTTTTTAATGCATAAACAACTATATCTTACAACATTGAATGTCATACATGGCAACAAAAAAATTTTTTTGATGAAATAATGAATTATAACTTGAAAATAAATTCGAACAAATCTTGAAAAGTTGCAAGAGGATATGAATGAATTTTTACTGTATATATAGAAGCGCAGACTACTTTGGCATAAGCTATTTGCCATTGCGATAAATCAATACGTTTAACAATAAAAAAATTATAAAAATTTGAAACATGCCAAAGAATTTTACCTGTCGTAAATCGCTCATATTTGTTTAACTAGCATAATTATAAGATTATATTTATGCAAATTCTATAGGCTAATATAAAAACTTTTTATAATTGTAATTGCTTGGCAATTATGTTTGGCAGAAATTGACTTTTGTTGGAAGAAGTGAAAAGTTGAATTTTAGTATTCTTTCTCTACTTCAACCTCTCTCCGTCTTCCATCTCTCGCAAACACTGGCAGGAGGGGAATACTGAAACCTTATTGCCACAGATGTTATTAGTACGAATTGTAACTTTGTTGGATTGTGTCACTCTTCATCTGCAGATTACGTAACACAATTTTTAAAATTTGTATTATTTTTATTTGCAAGATGCCGAAAAGTAAACGATCTTTGTCGAAAGCAAGGAAACGAAATTTAAAATCTATATGCAAACGAAAATATTTTGCAGAGAAGTACGAACTTGTTTTACTTTGTGTTTTATAACTATCTGAGAAAATTTGTTGCTTTGCGCGTGAAAACAAAGATAACAAATTTTCCCAAAAATAAAACCTTGCTCAATTTTTCGCCCCCTTCCTCTATATTGTTAGAATTGCTATTACTTATTTTATATTCCTTATATGAGTGTAATCATAATCATTTCAATCTGACCACAAAAGCATTGGTGTTATTGTTTATTTTCTGTTCAAAAGGAAAAATGACAAAAGAAAAAATGCTGAAAGTATTAATGTTCCATCTACTTCCGAAAATGAAATTGAGAATTTAAAAATTGACAATCTGCAATCAGTGTCGGGCAGGTATGGATATCAAAATTATTACAAAGTCATATGATTTTCTTGTTATTTCGAAAAAATACGGTAATAAAATACTAAAAATTCTTCCGGGTCTACAGAACAACTTTATACCGAAGTAGACGAGACACCACGACAGACTGATATTTCTCAGTTATTCACTGGTAGGCGTATTGTTAATTTAGGGTACGTTTTGAAGCAATACGAAAACGTAGTGCTACATTCAACAAGATGTACCACTGGTAAAATGGTACTTACAAAAGAATATCGACAAGGCGTACATTTAAAATTTCATTTTAAATGTAAAATGTGTGAAAAAATTATCATTATTGCATCGTACCCTCCTAGCTCAAATATGCAAAAAGTAAATATTGCTCTTGTTTGGGGAAGTTTTTCAATTGGAATTGGCCACAGCCAATCTGAGGAGTTACTCTCAGTATTAGATATTCCAACAATTACAACAAAAACATTTGTAAAATATTCAAACCATGTTACAAGGGTACGTATTAAAAATACAACAACACTTTCTGTTAGAACTGGGAATCGCATCTTTTAAAAAAAAAGGAAATTGGCCGGAGAAAAAGAAAAACAAATTGCGCTAGATAAAGGTCATGTATTGGCAGATGGAACACCATATATTACTGTCGTAAGGGTTGGTGGTTGGAATAAAAGATCTTATGGTCATAGCTATAGTTTTTTTCTTTTTTCCTTTCTTCTGTACGGAGTAGATATACTTTATAATTATCAATAATCACACCGTACCTATTTTGTACCGGTACTTGAACTTTTTAAACGTTTTAAGACAAACGTTTTAGGTTATAATAATTGGTCTACTACTAAAAAACCATTATTCGTGGGAGTTCGTAATAAAGTGTGTTCTATGTGTGCATTCTATAAATCTAAAGGAGAAACACCAAAAGCTCATGATTTGTTTTCTAAATTATCAAGGTCCATCTACGAAAATGGAAAAAGATATTATTATAGAAGGTTCCTGCCACAGTAAAGAACAGCATGGTTTAATTTACAAAAATTACATTGGTGGGTACAATGTATGTACCGTATAAGTAAATATACATGCCATTCTGTTATTTTTAGGAGACGGTGATTTTAGTGTATACACGAATATTTTAGAAAAAGTTTTTTATGGACGTTCTGTGGTTAAAATTGAATGCGCTAACCATATGACTCGATGCATGAACGACAAACTGCACAAATTAGCCACTAATACGTCATTTTCGATTTCAGCAAGGCGAATTCTTACTCAGAAGTCGGATGGCATTAGTCGACTAGAGAGACTTGTGAAAGGGGTAAGAATGACCATAAAGAAAGCAGGCAATCACGGTGACGTTGACGAGTTGCGAAAAGAGCTGACTAATGCGCCTAATCATGTGTTTGATCAGCACGATATGTGCAGGTATAATATCATCTTAAAAAATAATGATACCTACCTAAATTTTTGTTAACATCAACTTTCAGTAACTCTTTCTGCACCAAAAAAAATCTGCAGAAACAAATCACGTTCCCGAATTAAATAAAACCAAGTTGTTTCATGAAATAAAAAAAATTGTGGACGTTATCATAAGAAAAGCTGATCGCGTTGCTTTTAATGAAACCACGAATCAAGCCAAAAGGTATTGTTTACAGTTAGTAATTATGTGATGATTATTGTATTATAGATACATAGAATTATTAGCAAAATTTGTGGGTGGTAAACGAATCAATTTTACCAAAACAGGATCATATGCAACAAGAGCATACGTAGCAGCTTTAGCTAATTTTTCTGGTCCAAGCTGGCATTTAAGTCCATGGACTAAACTGCAGGGTAGACCACCAGGAGCTGTCTTCTGTAAAATAATGCACCGTAGGAATGCTATTTCTTTAAGAAGAAAATTAAAATTTTCTCAAGAACCACCGAAGAAAAAAAGGTGTGTTGTAAGTAGCCCTGATATGCACTATGGTTTACAATGTAGCGAACCTGACATGCCTCATGAACAGTTAAAACAAAAATGTAAAATTTATTTGCAAAAACTGCAAGAACGTTTTAACTCCCATGAAGTTCAGCGTCAAATTGAAAAGAAAACTCGAGGGTAACATGAAAACATAAAGTGGCGGGAAATACGACAAAATTGTCTGACGGCCTCAAATTTTGGGACAGTTATTAAACGTCGACCCTCAACTCATTGCCATAATCTGGTGAAAAATTTGTTGTACGGGAAAGTATTTATTTTAGTTGTACTTACGAGAAGAACTCTATATTAATATCAAAGTTATAATTCGTAGGAGTTAAATACCGCATTAATAATTTATGGCAGAACGCATACATGTGAAGCTATAAAAACAACGAAACACTAAAAAGGGCAAAAGTAACGAGATGTGGTATCTTTGTAGATATAGACTACCCTTACCTTGCTGCTAGCCCAGATGGATTAGTTGCTGAAAACGGACTCTTAGAAGTCAAATGCCTTCTTCGTTAGGAAATCAAATAATTAAAAATGTTACATTGAAGCTAGTCTGTTTTACTGTTGTAGACGGTGAAGTTCGGTAATTCTTATTTTGTCCGTTTTTACAGAATATTTCTAAAGTAAAATATCACATACCAATTTTTCGGTTGAAAACTCAACATCCATATTACTTTCAAGTACAGAAGCAGCTAAATATCACTAAAAGGGACTATTGTGATTTCGTAATATTTACTGAAAACGATTTTTCTGTTCATAGTTTTTAGTTCCTTTTTGTAAACTTAAAATGGAAACATCTTTTTAAAAAATATTTTTTTCTTTTTTCATGTTATATTTTATTTCGTACCCGTAATAGTAGTAATCGTTTATTATAATTTTATATAAAGTATGAAACTTAATGAATGCTGTGTAATTCATATGTTATTAATTATTATAATAGTAATCACTGACAACATTTCAAATCCTTATCGTTAGTAAACATAACAATTTTATGAGGGTTTTGAGAATGATCTGTCATCGCGTTTGAGAATGCGATTACCAGCGCCCGATTTTATTTAAACTTTTTTGCAAAAGTGGTAGTAGAATGAAAGTAGGGTAGTACATCGCTAATGTATTACACGTAGCGCCCCTAATGCGGGTGTGCAACTGATACTCTTTTGAGTATCCGATACATACTGATATTTTATTCCTCAGTATCTGATAAAAAAGTATCTGATACTTTGTATCAGATAATTTTCGTATCTGTTGAAGGTTACTACTAGTAAATCGTACCATATCTGTAAGATACATACTGTAGGGATAAGAACGCGAATGAGTATAAGAGCGTCTCTATCTTTTAATCACAAATTGAGTTACATATCACCTATTTTGCTGATATTTCAGGAACATTTACGTGTTAATTTTATAAGAAATTCCTGATTCTTCCAAATAAGGAAAAATAAGGAAAAAGGTTAAAAATAAAAGAAATATGAATAGATGCTTGTATTATTTTAAGCAATAGCCAAAATACTAAAACACATACAGTTACTTATGTACGTCACAACAAAAGAAAAGATAGGCTACAACAGATTTAAGTTGGCATTTAAAAAAATAATTTTTCTCGCATTATTTGGTTTCAATCTACTTCTACGTTCCGATATTATTTGTTCAGCTTTTCAAAAACTCTTTCGCTGGGAACCGATGTATTAGCCATTTTCGACAAGTTTGGGTACACTACTTCTCTAGACTTCTACCACTTTAATGGATCTTCATTTCGAATCATCACATCGAATCTTTTTCTGTTAATGATACTCCTGGATTATTTTCTTTATCCTCCTGGTTATTCTGAACGCTCCGATCTGTGATGTGAGAAAGTTCTGCGGTTATGGCTTCCCTTACTTTTGTAATGCCGTTAGGATCACCAAAACCCTTAGCTTTAAATCGGGGATCTAAGAACGTAGATTTTGAAAGTATTGCGTTATACTCTATTTTATGAAATCTGGTAGATAAGCCTCTTAACAATTAATTTTTTAGTTATAAGCCTACTTCAGAGTTAACTGTAACAATGCCATTTACATAAGCATACAGTCCAGAAATCATTAGAATGATTTTAGAAACTGTAACGTACGTTTCAAAACCAATTTCTGTTGTTACTTCATCAAACAGTTTAAGGAGAACACAAAACTCTTTTAAAGTAACCCATTCCTCCGCATTCAGGGCATCTACAGGATAATGTAGAATCCCTACAACTGCCTCTAAAGGCGCTTGTATTTTAATAATGCGTTGAAACATGTAATACGATTAATTCCATCGTGTAACCACATCGTTAATTAATTGTAGTGATGTTCCAGAAATCAGAGTCTGCAGTTCGGATAATTTTGCTGCAGCCGTTGTGCTTCTGTAAAAATATTCCACAATACTTTTGACTTTGCTGTGGAGGTATTTAATACATTTAATAGCGTCTTGAACTACTAAATTTAAACTGTGTGCTAAACAAGGTAAGTGAGTCCACCCTGTTAATTTAACGGCTGCGGTGATGTTTCTGGCATTATCTGTTACAATAGTGTGAACCCGCTCAGTCGCATTCCACTCTTGCAAAATTTTCAGTAATTCATTTCTTAAATTTTCTGCTGTATGTTGAATAGGGAAACTGTTGCAATCTAATAACATAGTTCTTAAATTCCAATCTCTATCTAAATAATGGCTTGTGACCGCCAAATAATTTTATACACAGACTGAGGTCCAAGAATCTGTTGTAATCGTAATATATTCTGCTTCAGCTAGCATATCTTTAGCTTTTACTAAAACCTCTTCGTACTTTTGAGACAGCATACTCCGACTAAAGGTTGTTCTCGATGGCAGTTGATGAGAAGAATATAGTGCCAATATTAATTCTTTAAATCCTACATCCTGAACCACAGAAAACGGCTGAATATCTTTTACAATCATATTTAATGCTTTCTCATTTAACATTTTCGTACGGGATACAGAAGCTGGAGAAACTAAGAAAGATGAAATTTTAGGATGTTTCGATGTAGGTGGACGTATACCAGAATTGTTGGAGTTTGTATCAACATTGCCGGAGATAATAATAATAGAAGTAGCACTAGAAATACTAGCTGCAGAAAGAGTAAAGCAAGCGTTGTTTATAGATATACTAGAAGAGACATCTCTTTGTTCTTGTAAAATGTTACAGTGTTTTGATTTTTAACGTTTTCTTAAATTTGAGGTTGCGCAGCCATTATATGAAAAAACACTTTTACATATATCACATTTAGCTTTATCCTTACTTACTATTGTAAAATGCAACTAAACGCCACTTCGTAGTCTTTTATCACTCATCATAAAACTTGGAATCGCGATAAAATAAGTAGGTAAATTAATACGCAATAATAGAAATGTATAGTTCGAGACCGAATACCTACTTCGAACTGTTTTATAATTCATATTCATAACAATAACAATTTAAATAAGTAGGTATATAAATATATAATTATACATAAGCATAAATAAGTCAAGTGATAACTAATAAAGAAGTACACGTAGGAGGATTAAAATGCTTAAATATTGCATTGTTTGCAAAGATATAAATAGTAATTTTCATTAAAATACGCGGATTACTGCAAGTAGATACTTTGTATCTGATACTTTTAAACATGAATATTTGATACTTTTACTGCGCAGAAGTATCAGATACTAAATATCAAGTAGATACTTTGTGCACATGACTAGCGGATCTGGTTTGCGTAACTACGGAATGAACACCTTTTAGTACACCATACTATTTCACACAACTGAAGCTATGTAAGTTTTACAACGTTTGCCATGAGTAAACACGAAATCACTTTGATCTCAAAATGTAAACTGGTAAACACAATTAAAAATATTTTATTTTTTATATAATAAGGAGATTAAGGCTGTTTTTTGAATGTATTTGTAATTAATATTATTTTTGAAGATTTTTTTAATAAAACAGCGTTTTGGTTAAAAAACCATTTTTTTCTTTATTTTAAAATCTGACCTTTTGGTGACGACGTTTCGCTTAGCTTGTAAGCTTTTTCAAAGCTTGTTGTACAATGTTCAAATTTTTGATATAGTTTGGTTTTGAACATTGTACAACAAAGGTTTGAAAAAGCTTACAAGCTAAGCGAAACGTCGTCACCAAAAAGTCAGATTTTAAAATAAAGAAAAAAATGGTTTTTTAACCAAAACGCTGTTTTATTAAAAAAATCTTCAAAAATAATATTAATTACAATTAAAAATATTTCGTGATAGCATCATAAATAAAATAGTTTGATTATACACAGAAGGGATTGTATTGCAATCAGAAAAAGAATATTTGTTGAGTAAAAAAATCAACAGATACGAAATAGATACTGAAGATTACACTGTATTAATCTAATTGCTTGACCTATCTATGCTTTGTAGTTAATGAATAGTATCCAATTATCCAAACATAGAATGTTGTTAACTAAAGATGTAAATACCTAACAGATTTGTTTAGAAGTAGTACCTAAGTCTTGTCTGGTTTGCATAATCTGTTCGCGTATCAACGCTAGACTAGCACAGTGTAGAATGTTTTTAAAAGAACGTATCTGAATGTGAAATTTTTTTTTTAACAATGTAGTAATAATGTTTGGTTGCGACAAAAATATTAAAGTGCTCAAACGTTTGACAAGTGTATGATAAAAATAAGAAAATACTGAAGTAAAAGAAATATTATTTCCGTATAAATTGTTAATATAGCAAAGGCTTTCACTGCCGGAGTCTATTCTAAGATGAGAACGTCTTTCGGGTTTAGAACGTGTCATTATTGTAACAGAAGTTCCCATTGTCTTGCCTTTTTTTGTAAGAGGCTTTATCAAGGCGTGAAAGAAATCGAAGAACTCAAACAAGTAATCAAAACCTAACAAAAAAACTCTTGAACTTAAAAAACCACTGCTGAGTTAAGTAATACATTTGTGAACCAAACTAATTTTAAACTCTATAGCAGTGATAACAAAAATAGAATTTCCGTATACAAAGAAAAAGTATCGTCGCGGTTGGTTAAACAGAACTCTGATTGGGTTACATTTAAACAGGGGTGTGCTTTTAAAAAAAGAGTAATAACCGGAAAACAAAGAAAGGATAGGATTTCTATGCTCTCTAGGATTTTCCTAATGAAGAAGAATGAAGGTTTTGCAATTATTAAAACGATATCAGAATCAATATTGTGACATCTAGTAAAATAATGTTTAGCAACTACCTACTTGGAATTCTGCCTTTTCCTTATACAAAAAATGTTCTTTAATGCGTGTGATGACGGAACGACCGCTTTCCCCGGTGTAGACTAAGCCGCATAAACAAAAAGTTTGGTATATACCTTAAAACAAAAGTGACCTTGGTGAAAAAAAAATCTGAAAAATTTTGTTTGCCGATTTAAATATTTTTACAAAAAAGTTTCTCTATTTGTTCTGTGACCTTATAAATGTAAGGTACCAATACCAATTTTGAATTGGATTTGGAAGTAGAAAAGTCCTTAAGTATTCGAACACGTAGATGTAGACGACAATTACTAAATATCTCGTGTCATATAACCATTGTTCACCAAGATTCTAGTAAGATGACTGAGTTCCGAGTCTAGATTCTCAGGTTGCTAATTAGAAAAAGCGCGATAAACTAAAGGTTAAATAACACAACGTTTTTGTGCAGGATGAAACTGAGACAAAGCATAAAGGTATTTGTCTGTATAGGTAGTTTTGTGATAAACGCAATGGCCTAGAATTTGTCAAATTTACCAACCACAAAAATAGGAGAAAACCATTAATAATGATTTCCATTGTGAATTTGATATCTGGGTGTTGATTGTTTAGATGATCAAGAAACTTAAACAATTTGAGAAAATAAACAATAAACATGTTGTCACAATAATTGTAATTGTGACCCAATCAAAGTTGCGCCTAACCAACCGCGACGATACATTTTTTTATATACAGAGACTACTTTTATGAAACTTAGACTCTGACTTGATTTACAAGTTGATTACCTCACTATTTAAAAGTTTTTAGTTAGAATTCCGTTCTTTCCGTATGAGTTTGGTTAAAACAATGACACGGTTTAAACCCTGAAGACGCAAAGTTTTGTTTTTTTGTATGTCGGTCTTCTTGGTGACAGTATTTAGTATTTTCTCTGTTATTCTACTGTGATAAGAAACGGTGTTTGTAACCACTACAGAATGTTTTTCTAAACGTTTTAATTTTTTTAACTAGTTTTCAAACATCTTTTTACGGCAATCTGCAGTTTTTCTTCTATATGGAGAATTATACGACGATTTCCTTTGTCTGATGAACGTTTTTAAACCAGTCCTTAGTCCTTGCACAAAAGTTTTCCATAGAATAATGATTCTCAAGTCAGTTCATACTTTATTTACAGTTTGCCTTGCGTTTAACAATGTCTTATCTAAGAAATACAATCTCTTGCCTTATTTTCTTTTCTAACAAATACAAACTAAGCGTTCTAAAACATCAGGAGAAACGTTAAAATAATTACAGTAAATAACAAAGCTTAAATCATAAGGATAATTGCAGTTTTGTGTAATACACGTTTTAAAAATATTAACATTACAAAAATTATATTATAATATAATCCGTTTTTATCAGAAACAATTATTAAAAATCATAATAACCAAATTATTCGTGAAAATTGTACACTGCAAATGAATTTACCTAAAAGAAATTAAACCATACAATAACTGGGAATTACTATCGTTTAATTCGTTCACCTTGATATTATATTAGAATTTTAAAAAAATAAATAATTTATTATTTTAAAATTATTTATGAACAATAACACTAAAGAAATGCACCTCACATTCAAAACCGTACAACAAAAAATAACTTACAACAATTGCAAAATTAGTAGTCAACGCTACCACGTAGATAAAGGAGCCACTAATAGTTAATTAATATATAGACAACTATAAAGATATAGTAAGTATTTTGAATTTTAAACCACGTAATTCCAAACTATTGTGTGAATAATAGCGGGAAATTAAATCCATTAACATACACGTAGAGTAAAAATTTTGTTTGTGTAACTGCGGAAACCATCATCAAGTGAATAGGTGTTTCGTCCTATTCAGCACTAGGATACTTTGAAGCAGTTACAACAAACAAATTCGACATAGCTATATACGTTTGGTGTAAGATTTAATTGCAAATTTTGGGTATAAGACATTATTATATTTCCACAAAATACATTTTTAAATGAGAATTTTAAATTTGAACTTCAAGTCAGTTAAAATATTTTTAAAATGAAACAAACTACTATTGTAGTAGGTGAACTTGTTATCTATTATTTTAAAAATAGAAACTCGTATAGAGATATTGTAAAAATAATTAATCGTAATTTTTATACGGTGCAGTACATTATTAAACGTAATAAAAGTGAAAATTATATTGCAAATTAAGCCACACAAAAAAATAGGTATTTTAGATAAATTTCATTTCTACGCTGACAATGACTTGAAACATTCTTCAGGAATTGCAAAGGAATGAACATTGTGTAGCTGTGCAAAAATCATTCCAACACCGCCACAATCAACAGATTTGAATGTGATAGAGAATGTGTGGAATGAACTAGAGGTTCGTTTTTAAAAAACACGAATTACTAATAAAGTAAGTTCTGCAGAAATTGACAATTTTTTGAAAGAAAGTGTATTGAAAATTTAGTTAAATCGATGCCGCGTAGATTACAATCTGTGCTTGATAGTAAGGGTTACTCACAAAGTGTTAATTTTTTTTTCCTGTTTTGATAATTTTTTAGCAGAGTACGATTTTGAATGTGAGATGTAATTTTACAGTAGTTTACATTTTTATTTAGTTTAACCCATTAATTAATGTGATCGGAATTGTCTAGTCTAACCTCGTTTTTTTTCCACAAGATCATCAACCGAAGAGATAAGACTTAAAATCCAGATTAAACATTTTTTTTCGTTTGCCAGATTATAAATTTTCTAAGTATTTACAATGATACTAGCTACTAAATTGCAAAATGTGGGCACCATAATTTTTTCCCCGTAATTTTGGATCGATAATTTAAATTCATTGTTATGTAAATCGACGCCATCTTTGAATCTATTATATTGAGTAACCACATTAGGTTAACGAATAGACCCACACAGCCAAAAGTAACCAAAAGTCGTAATAAAGGTAACCGCTTTGGATTGGCAAATGTGATCATAGAGTACCCAAAAGTACACCCAATGGTGAACTATGTCCCACTTAATCCCTCCATAGGATACTCTTATACTGACCTTGCGTGTATGCAACGGTCAACCTTTTAGGATAACCCGAAATTAACCGAAACGGACAACTTATTGTCCACTTTTAAAGCTACTCTAAAGATACTTCTTTTTAGTTATTCATTGGTCAACTTGTTGGGCTAACCTAAAGTTAATCGAAATGCCCGGTGCATAGTTGACTTTTAAAACTACTAAAAAGGTACCATTTTTTGTTTGCTCAACGTTCAACCTGTTAGGGTAATCTAAAGTTAATCGAAAGTGATTGTTAATGGTTGGTATTTAAAACTGCCTAAAAGATACTAATTTTTGTTTGCTTAACGTTCAACCCGTTAGGATAACTTAAAGTTAATCGAAATGGGTATTTTACTATTTAATTTTAAAGCTGTTTAAAATATACAATTTTTGCACTTATTCAAGAATCAACCTGAAGTTAACTGTAAAAGATGTATAATTGTTGGATTTTAAAACTGCTTAAAAAATACTATTTTTTCAGTTGCTCAACGATTATAATGGCTGCTTAACGGATATCTTATAGTTAACATTTGAAAATAAAACACATTAAAGTAAAGGTGCAAGTCTTGAAAAACAGTTTTTATACGATACGATATAATACATATATATTTATTATTTATTTACAAATTTAAAAATATCTAAAATAAATGTCATCGCCTTTAACCCTTTTTCACACTTTTTCTCGATTTTCTAATCCACACCTTTGTCGCCACTAAAACGTCCATTTCTGTAGTTGTAAAAACTATTCATTTTACGGAAGCTGAAATTAGAAAAAATACTTAACTAAACCACCAATATTTATATTTGATTTGATTTTTTACAGGGTTCCCAGCGATCTAGAAAATTGTAAGAAATCTGGGTATTTTAAAATCAGGGCAAACATGTAAAATTTAGAGAAAGCCTGTTTCTATGTCTTTTTGTATACTGACCGTTTATCTGCAATTATGAATTATGTGTTCCTTGTGTGTGTTAAAAATATGTATGTATAAAGATGTTTTACCTTTATAACTGGAACTTTTAGTATAACACAATTACACGAAGTTAACACTCAACTTGTACAACACGCACATAAACAAAACTTGAACGATTGTCTAGCAGGTAAAAAAAAACGACGTTGAATTTTAAACTAGTCTTAAAAGAACCCGGTGGTTATTTAAATTACTATACCCATTCTCTCCCACTTCAACAACATAATTTTAAATTTTACAAACGGTGGGCGTTTGTTTAATGTTAATTCAATGACTTTTGAAATCTATTTTTGTTAAGTTTAAATTAACCCCGTAACGTGCATGCTCGAGTTAATTCTATTACGCTAAATGGGCCAAAATAGGAACGCTCGAATTAATTCGAGCGCTATCGCTATAGGAAACATAACAAAAAAATTGTTTTTTTGATTTTTTTTATTTACATCTGTCTTGTAAGCTATAAAATGTTAGAGTAATATTACTTTTCGTCCAGTTGTAAAACAAAAAAACGTTTTTTTTTGAAAATTATTATTGATTTAGTAGTGAAAGACTTTTTTTGTAATGTAATATGTAAAAATTATAAAACTGAAAAGATAAGTGTTTATAAACAGTTATTTTGTGTTTAGTTATTACTTTTGGCCAAAATAAAGTTCAAAAATGTATTTTCTTAAATTCAAAAAAATTATTCTTTTGTGGTTTTTAAAAAAAAAAAGTGCTTTAAGAGGTTAAATAAGAAGTTGAGAATAATCAGTACAAATGTCCTATCCTTATTGTTAACTGCGACATGAAAACTTAAGTTACAATTTTTTTTACAAAATTTAATTTTTTTTTAATGATGGCTACATAATAAAAAACTGTTGAATTAATTCCAGAAAGTTCATTTGTAGCACTAGATCAATTATTGTAATGTCACTTTCGACTTTAATAATACTTTTTTACCGTTTATCGTGAATAAACTATCCTTTAATAAGAAACACTAAAATTTGCTCTGTATTACGTTTTTAAAATTGGATATTGATGCGCATATAGCTCTTTTATGAGTCACAATATTAAAGAAGCTTAAATACAAAACTTGTTCGGTATGTCTGTTTGGAAAAATTCATTTTTCTTATTTGCTATCAAGAGGCCAAGTTTATATTGTAATTGTTTAACGGATTTGTTAAAGCAGAAATGAATATTAAACTCTGCTCAAAGTAATAACGATTTGTTTTAAAAAAATTTTGTCAGCATCGACAGAATGAGATTCTTTAAATGAAATTTCCGTTAAAACTGCAATATCTAAGAAAAAGACCTTGAATGGTCGAAGAGACCGACACAGGGATTAAGATATCCACAAAGGCTATTGTTTGGTGCCCAGTTGACACACAGCCGCAATGCAAAACAAGTTCTTAAATAAATCATTTACCGTAACGGATGAAACAAAAACGACAAAAAAAGTTTTTACAATCAACATTAAGATGCCATCGCGTTTATTAATACTTTCTCTTTAACCTGCTAAACGCCTTTGAAGAAAAAGTTGATATTTTTTATCGATTTAAGGGCGATAATTTGAACTATTGTCAATACGATTTTGTATCGATCCACATTACAAATTATAAAAAAGTTTGTTTAAAAAAAATAATTTTTAGGTTAAAATTAAATTTAAAAAATCATTAGGCTACAAACAAAAAAGAACAATGTTTATGACGATAATCGGATTAAAATAGTACATTCCAAAAAACTGTTGTGCGAGGGTAATGGTGGAACTAAAATAAAGTTTACTTCTAAGGATTTCATTGTTAGCCAATTAGATTTTTATTATAAATGTAAGCAGTAACTAAACTTACAAACACTAATTAATAATAATCAATTACACTTACAACTCCACTAAAATGTTTTTTTTCGAATACAAGTTTTTCTAAGATAATTAGTTTCAGCGTATACAACTACGGATCCTATATATTTATAAGAATTACAACAAATAATTAGCGAAACAGTGACTGCAGGTTCCATCTGTAGTGCTTTTAAATATTTTTAAAATAAGTGTTTGTCTATTTAAAAAAACATACCCTTGAATTTGTTGTAATTAGAGCTTACGGAGCGACTAACTAACTTCTGACGATTTTGATTAATTCTTTAAAAATTCATAATCTGAAAACTAAGCGGTAATGCACCAAAAACCAAAATAAAGGTACTTTTTTGCCATGAGAATCACCAAAAATCAGAAACGCAATTGGTAAACTCATTTCTTAGTTCCTCCTTGTAAGTCGTAATAATAGTAAGAGGTAACTATTAGAATATAGAAAAGTAATTTTGGTTTAGGGTGATTTTTCTTCCGATGACGTTTTTCCGCGATACAGTCTTATTCTACACAAAAACATTCTACTAAAAGGTTATTTTTTAGGATTAACATAAAATTAACTTTTTAGAATGTCTGTTTCACAACTTTTATAGACATTGATTATAAAACTCACCAAAAATAACATTTATGTGGTTACTAAAAAGACATGTAGTCTCATTCTGTACTATAAGGCTACTAAAACTTAATTTTAGGATTAACATTAAATTAATTTTGTAGGATGTCAGTTGTATAACTTTTTCAAGACATTAATTAGAAATCTCTGAAAAGATATCGAAAAGTTAACTTATAGGTTAGTAAAAACAAGTAGTCTCATTTTATACTTGAAAGCTCTTAATAGGTTAATTTTTATGGTTACCATCAAGTTAACTTTTTAAAACGGCTTTTGAGTAACAATTAAAGTTGTCTATTGAAAAGTTATCCAAAAGTCAACCTCTGTGGGTAAGAAACGAGATAGGTCGCCATATTTTATACTTTAAGCTTATACAAAAAGTAACCATTACGTTTACAATTTGGCGTATTATTAGGAATAACTATTTGTTGTGAATAAGTTAACCATTAAGGACACGCGGTAGAACTAACTTTTATGAATGACTAAAAGGCACGATAAAGATACCATAGCTTGTCAACTTTTCAGGTTAAAGTATGATCACTTTTTAGACAATTAAGGTTAACTTTGGTTATGTGGGGACACTTCATTTTTCTCTTTTTGATTGTATCGCTTTGTGGTGTTCAACGGTTGCACGTTGAAGTTGTTACTGCAGACAGTTACGACAGAATTGTGATTCCATTGCACCAATGACACTTTTAGCACGTGGTCCTAAGCAGCACTGAACGCGCTTCTATTAAATTTATTTATATTTTGTACCTTTTAATAGGACAAAGATTAGTTCTATTGTCTCTTATTGTCCCACTAGCAAAATTTTTTTTGTTTTTTAAGTAAACAAACAATTTGTTCTATGAAAAAAATATTCTAATGTTGAAAGAATTTAAAATAATTTCAAGTAAATCTATTGCTACGATTCCGCTCAATCCAAGCACACTGTTAGTGTTGTTTGGTTGCGCTTCTTTATATGATATGACTTTGAATAAATACCCATCATGAGATCAAGTACACCACAGTTTGAAACCGAATCGGACAGATTTCTCTTTTATAAACATTTTACAGGAATGCCTTCCAAAAGTATGACAACATTTGTTCATCAATTGATAAATTATGTGAAAAAATAGCTCACTGTAAATTTTTTTTGTTCATTTTGTCTAAAAATGGCCGCACTTTTGCAAATTTGTCGTTTTTATCAAATAAGCTGTTATCACACAAGCTTCTTTTAATATTTTAAAATGTATTTCCGCTCATACACTTTTTAACCACATTTACACCTTTGTCGTCATCCTGTGACAAGTAGACAGAAAATAACATAAATATACACATCTTCCCGATGATGCGTAAACGCAACATAAACATTCATTAATGATTGTACTTTTACTGATAAAGGTATTTATGATTTTCATTTCAAAGATATTTAGACAACAAAAAAAATCATTAAGTACATAATGCGTAAACGCAAAGTTGGGAGGGAATTGGTTAAACCCATAATTAATAAACTACGTGTGGTTGTCTTTTAGTTCTAAAGGATATGTTAGTAATTCATTTTTTGTACCAATCATTTCTTATACAGGAGGTTGTAATGAAATATATATTCTAAGGTAAAGATGTACGACTTTTACTATGAGCAACTTTATCTTAATGTTAAATGTCTTGGAATTATGATACACGCCGCTGGGTTCAAGTTGCAAACTATTCATAATTGCTTCCTTTTGGAAGGACAAAAATGTTAGGACATTAGCTACGCGAAATGATTGACGTTTCCAATTTTTGTAAGACGAGTTCTAGTAGTTGTAATTCAAAAAAACATGTTAAATCTCTCGTTTAAATGACTGCTATATTTTCTATATATAGATATTGACTTCCGCTCTTACTAATTAAAAAAAACTTGTGTGGTCACTACACGACTTTCCTATTAGGAATGATGAAGGAATGTTTATATATTTTTTAAGGTTATGTTGTCATAAAACCATTGTGAAGTGATATGTACACATTTATATTGATTTCCTAGCATGCCATAATTTTCTTAAAATTTTTCTTCTCAATTTCATTAGAATCGTATAGGCTAACCCTTATATTTGTGCGCTTCGATATTACTTACCCCTTTAGTCAATAATAAAATTATATTGAATTTGTGAATTCATTTTAAATTACAAATTAAATATCAGATAAAGTGTTCTTGTTAGTTTTTTTTTATTTGAATAAATTGTTAGGAAGAATTATCTCTATAAACTGTAAAAATGATTCGACTAATTTACATACGTACAAAATGATATAAGAAAAACTGTTAAAAATTGCGGATAGACTCACTTTCGGTTTCTTTATCAGACCCATTTTTTAATAAACCGAGAGAATATGAAAAGCCAGCTTCATACCAAATTTAAAGATACATCCAGAATATAGAGAAAAATTGTAATTTTTTAACGTATCTTGTTTGTCCTTCAAGATATGGAACTTTTTTCTAAAAAAAATCGTCGTAGACAGGATTCAACCCTATGATTATATAAGGAATTCACTTTAAATTATAAATTAAATATCTAATAAAATGTTTGAAAAAAATTTTATTTGAATAAAATTTAGGAAGAATTAACCCTATAAGAAACTGTAAAAATATATCATTTGAATAATTTACAAAATTATATAAAAAAAACTGTTAAAAATGTCAGGTACACACACTTCCGGTTTCTTTATGAGACTCAACT
Source organism: Aquatica leii (assembly GCA_035610365.1). Lineage (NCBI taxonomy): Eukaryota > Metazoa > Arthropoda > Insecta > Coleoptera > Lampyridae > Aquatica > Aquatica leii. The sequence goes on along the minus strand of CM069432.1, from coordinate 214,348,171 downwards.
TTTGATAGAACCGAGAAAACGCCGCTTTGAGTATTTATAACGAGTAGGTATATCTAAGTCAAAAAAAAATTATGAATCATAATCTTATCACTAAAAACAAATTATTAACTAAGTAATTTAAAGTAATTGTTCAAATTGTCTTCCATTTGTCATTTAACAATGGCGCAGTCGATTTATAAACACACGACGAGAATTCTCAAAAAATTTATGGGTAATTTCTTGTATGGTTCTAGTAACTCGGATTTTTATTGTCATTGGACATATCTTTGTAGACTTTGTCTTTTACGTATTCTCAAAGAAAAAACCAAACGGACTTAAATCAGGCGAACGGGCTGGCCACTCAATCTTTCGTCGTCTCCCAATCCATCTGTTTGGAAAAAACGTTATCCAGATATTGACGAACGTTTAAACCATAATGCGGTGAGGCGCTATCTTGCTGGAACTAGATGATGTTATTGGGATGGTGTTTTTTGTTTTCACGTAGATAGAGCACAACACAAACCAATATAATTCTGTAATAACTGCAAACATAGCACCGAAGTTAAATTCCCATCGATAAAAAGTTATCAATAATAGGACATCTTTTGCGTGTGGTACTCCAACAACCAATGAGGATTTTCCGATGCCGAATATCTGCAGTTATCTGTTTAAATTCAAAAGTGTTTGATGGCAGAGCCATCTCATAGTGTGATTTTACTATGTGCCTAAAGTTTACTGTAAATAGCTATAAACGGTGGTGACACGTTGAAATTAGTTCAACACCCGCGAATTTCAAAATATACTTTGAATTATTCGTCGGGATAAAACCACAACGTAAAAGGACATTGGGGGTAAGCAAAGTCAATGCAATTATGCAAACGCCACCAGAGTGAACTACTGGACGGCCGTTTCGCTCTTTTGGAGCTCATCAGCAGTAGGAGATACACCCTAATGTAGTTTGCATAATTGCATTGACGCCCCTTATAGCTTAATTTAAGTATGACAAAGTTACAATTCAAAAGTGTTTGATGGCAGAGCCATCTCATAGTGTAATTTTACTATGTGCCTAAAGTTTACTGTAAATAGCTATAAACGGTGGTGACACGTTGAAATTAGTTCAACACCCGCAAATTTCAAAATATACTTTGAATTATTCGTCGGGATAAAACCACAACGTAAAAGGACATTGGGGGTATTGCTTACCCCCAATGTCCTTTTACGTTGTGGTTTTATCCCGACGAATAATTCAAAGTATATTTTGAAATTTGCGGGTTTTGAACTAATTTCAACGTGTCACCACCGTTTATAGCTATTTACCGTTATCTGTTTACTTTACCGTTAAGGCAAAACGTAGCTTTGTCAGAAAAAAAATTATTAATAAAATTTTCGTTATCATTATAAATATTTAACATTTCTTCACAACATTGTAGTTTTCTATCAAAATAACTTTCATCAACTCGTATGCAAGGTGTAATTTATAAGGTTTATACTTTTCGAATTCAAAATTGAAACAATCGATGACTGTGAAATATTGAAATTGGCCGCTAATCGATTGGTTGATAAATGAGGATCTTCAGATACAGCCAATAACACCTCCAGTTTTTTATCATCACTTTTCGCATTTCTAGGTCTACCACTCCTTGTAAATTTTTTAACGTTACGAGTTAGTTTGAAGCGATTTACTGTTTTAGCAACAACTGATTTAGAAATTCGATTTCTATTTGGATGCGTATTATTAAATAAATTACAAAGGTTATGTAAACTTCTGCGTTTATCTCCGTAACCCAGCATCATAAGTGTTTCAATTCTTTCACATACACTTAAAGTTGCTATTGCTAAAATCACCAGTAAGAAATTATTAATTTGACGTAAACAATAACCACCGAGAAAGTTACCTCGCTCGAGTTTGTTTACCGTTTTTGTCTTCTATAAACGTACTTGATCTAAATACTTGAATCGGCGTTTTCTGGAAAAAAATGTTATTAAAATAACTTTTTAAAAATTTTTTTTTACTGCTGCTTCAAAGAGAAAAAAAAATGCTCTATCAAATGGTGAAGTAAAAGTAAAATGTTCTCATTTAAAATAATTATGCGGAACGGCGTACTCTGATAATAATTTCAGATAACAAAAAGTATCCCTAAGTGTAGATAAAAATTACATGAACAACTTTTGTATTGAACAATGTTTCCTAAAATAAATATTAACTACAATAAATCGCCGTCTACATACTTTTTAATAACCCTGTATATAAAATACTACCTTTACTTTAATCTATATTATTTAATAACAATTTTTTTGGGTTTTCTAGATTTATCTTCATTTTTCAATGTTGTCATATTTTTCAAATTACGTTTGACTTATTAATTTCGTTGTTTTTGTTTTTTAACAGGTTGTACTAATTTTTATTAAATATTTACATAAAAACTATATTTAAATCTGACAATTTATGTAATTACATAATTTATAACTAAGTTTTATGTATTAAAATTTGCTTTTGTATTTTTAACTTTTTAGAGTAAGCGTGTATGAAAACTTTACTTATACAAGAGTCGGTTCTTTAACGTAGCGGCTCATTAACGACAATCGTTACTTTTTATATAAGGTTGTCATCTTTAATTACACAAAACTTCTTTTAAGCATTAATTTAAAATTTGGTTGACAAGTTGAATTACTGCTGTCTTCAGCAATTTTTAAAAAATGTTATATTTTTTTTAAATTTCAATTAATATTTATTTACCTATAATAATTAATTTTTAAAGTTCATCTACAGATTGAAACTTAAATGAACCTGCTTCTAATTAATACATAATAAAAATGCCTGTGAAAAGCATACAGTATTTGGTCAATTATTTACACTAATTTTAACAAGCGTTTATTGATTTTTGAATAATACACAATACAAAAAATACAACAATAAAATGCAAGTTTCCACAACGAAATGCATAAAAGTTGCAAATTTATTTGCTATTAAAATTTAATGTGTTGTTATGTGAGTTAAAATCAATACAAACTTTACTTGAATTCAGATTTAAATTATTCATTTTACAACCAAACAAATAATACTGCGTGACACATGTTAATCTATAACACGAATAAAAAGTTAAACACAAATAACAACAAAATTTGTAGTTCGTGATATTCAAAGATTAAAAAATAAAATTTTCATTAAACAATACTTCTATTTATAATACAACTAATAAATGAGCTTATAAGAGAGTTGTGAGCAGTTGTAGTTAATTTTTTTACATTTTGATCAAAATAATATAAACAATAGTTTAAGGGTCTGTAAAGTGTACTCGGTGTCGGAGGAAGGTATTTGAATTGCTGTTTGTTACCTCGGTTAACTTAGAGGAGATTTCAAAAATAAATAAGAAAAGAAAACAAATAAATATATGCATCAATTTACGTAGTTACAAAAGAAAACTTAAATTTAAAAAGAATTAAAATGATTAAATTAAATATACAATTCAATAAAATTAAAATAAAAAAATTAAATTCTGAACTTGTCTTTAGATAAATTACGTTTATCTTTTTCTGTATATTACTTTTGATAAAAGTAGAAATACTACCATCTAGCGGTGATTGTAGCAAATGTCGTCTGTCACTTTTAAAACGGGGTTAAAATATAGTTTAATTTCTGCTTTTTAAGTGTTAATTTAAAGTTAATGGTAATGTGTTGTGGATTTTAATTAATTAGTGAGAACGGGTACTATCAGAAAACCAGAAAAAAAACAAGCGATTACGAGCAAATATTAAAACTAGATGTCGGAATTTTACCTCCCGTGTTGTTTAATTAAATAATATTCCAATAATTAATTACGTCACCGATAATTACAAAACTTAACAGGCAGGTGCGAGGTGTTGTTTTGAACAACTTTCAATTGGGCAGACGTTGATCGGACCATTAATGAAATCAGGAGCGCGGTTTACTCAAAAAATAAATGTTGTTTGTGTTAAATTGAATTGTAAATGAAAATCAATGAATGTAATGAATTTAGGAAATTTGAACAGCTATTTTTTACAAGTGTTTGAGAACATTCAGTTGAGTATGTTGTTACACGGTAGCAAATTGAAGCTTTACGATAACTGTCTATTTTATAGCTTGTCTAGATACATAAAGTTCTCGTTAACATATAAAAATAAAATTAGATAATTTTGCAAATTCTTGGATCAGGATTAACCAACCACGCAGATAACTGAAAGCAGTCGGAAACACCGTTTTTACCACTTGGGTCAAGACTTTGCTTAGACACACAAGTATTAAAACCGTTATGCCATTACCGATAGGAATAAACACGACTTCAAAAATGCAACACTTATTGATTACCGATGTGCAAAATGGTGATAATGATTCTGTAACGCACTAATTGTGAAAGTGTAAAAAAATATTTAAAAATAGATTGTCGACTCGTTTGTTTGGCTAACTTAAGTCGAAGATAGTATTGGGTCAAGATTTTAGTACCCAATTTTGTCTGATGAGTCGATGTTCTGCAACACCTTTCCTTGCGTGAAAAAAAAATCCCAAAAAAAACAAAAGTTTGGTGTAGAAAAAAGAATTTACAAATCTGCAATTTCAATTGTGTACATATACATAGATTATTCACACAACGTAGTTACGTTAGTAATAAGGCACAATAGCATCTAAAATAATCAGTTTTTATCTTATTCGACAACACCAAATATCGTGTAAATTGAGTTAAAATTATAAGCAGTTCTAGCGCATACGTCAATAAAGTTTTGGAAGTAATTAACCCTAAGTTGACATACGTGAACAAGAAAAACCATTAACTGACAGCAATTGATTAACCTTGGTTGACTAAACGCGTTTGCGCTAAAATATTTTTATTATCTACACGAAATAACAAGAAATTCTGACAAGAAATTCAAAACAAATAACATTAATTTACATAATATCGAACGATACTTGCAGTTTAAATGACATAACAGGGAAAAATCCCAATAACATTATCATGCAGTTTGTGGCCTCGTTGCAACTGTTAACATTTTAAATTTTTATGCATTGAACAATCCCAATTTACTGATAGCATACTTTAAGAATACCATACGTAAACTAATCAACAGCGGTAATTTATTCTCACGTTTGTACCCGTTTGACTACACGTATTAGTAATTGAAATATAAATACCTTATAGTACGATACTATAAAAAAACGCACTAATCGAGTGCCTAGTACTTTATTCTGATTGATCTGTTTCAGACGTTAACATGGATCGGGTAATTAGTAACTTTGGTTGTGAAACGCCAGTAATTAAGAGACATGAGGGTAAAAAAGAAGGAACTAAAAAAACAAGAAAATTTGTAATCCGCGACCACGTATGGGTAAATTTATAACACAAAAATTAACTTCGTACCGCCCCTTAAAAATCTACCTGCGTTGCATCGAAAAAAAACTTCTCTAAAAAAACATTTCTATAAACTAAATGCCGATGGATGACAATTATATCCCTTACTAAGTGTTGTTTTAAACTTTTTACTGGCACTACAATTAAAGTAACAATAGCGTTCAATCACGTTTATAAATCAAGCGCTTTAGATTTAAAAAGTTACCAACATTGCGATACTTACTCTCACGCGACTACGATCTCAAAGTTGCCTAATCGACAGTCAGAATTATATTCAAACGCATTTAAAATTGTTACAACTCTAATGAATTGACAGTAAATGAATAGAACAGGTTCAGATGAATAGAAGCGTAGTCGTTGTCAACAAATCTTACTTACTAATAATTAGATTTGGTTTACAGAAAAATCAGAACAGATCTGGAAATAAGAAAGAGTTTACGAATCTCAGAAAGAGAGTTAGTTTTTCGGGAACGGAATTACGAACGGGAACAGGTTCTACCGAAACGAATCGCTGTAGAGAATTATCCGAGAACGTATATCGGACGGGGAAAAATGTTACCAATTTCAATTTCCATTTTATATATGTTTATTTTGCTATTTCAATTTATACAACTTATATAGCTTAATCCTAAGTGATAACATATTCTGCTTAAATAGCCCCGTTAGATTGGTTTTCCACTTCCGAGTTTCTTCTGTGGTGTCAAACTTTTCCGCTGGGTTAAACATTTCATTCTAAACTTAATCTAGGATGACATACTTAGACCGCTTGTGCCTAGGCATGTTATTTCTGCCGTAGTCCCAAAGCCGCCGGACGAGAGGATTGGGGTGGGCTGCGAGGTTTTCATAGAGCACAGCTGCGGATTGGCGGACGAAATCTGCGATCTTCGGGATGTTGAGTTCTTGATGAAGCCCGTGTGCTTAGATGAACCAGGGGGTGTCTGCAATAGTTTTGAATATCTTGTTTTAGAACCTTTCGATCCTGGTGGTGTGAGTTTTTGCAGCGTAAAACTATACTTATGCTGCGTATGTCGTGAATGGGCGGACAATCGTCTTATAGATGAGTAGTGTGTTATCGATGTTGAGGCGGCTGTTGCGGCACAGCATTAGATATAACTTAACCACTAGCCCGTTCGAACAAGCGAGCTTCTGGGTGATGTGGGATTTCCATAGTTATTTCTTGTCTAGAGTGAGTCCGAGATATTTGGTGTCGTCCACCCAAAAACGTCGTTGCTTTTGAAGTGGATGTTGAAGAAGACGGCGGCGCTTTTCTTGAGATTAACTTTTCTTTGCCAATCGTTGTAACAGTTGTCTATCGAGGTGAGAGCCATTTGAATAAACGTTGATGCTTAGACGGTGAATCTTGTAGAGCAGGTCGCAATGCCAAACCTTGTCGAACGCCTTCTCGATGCCGAGAAAAACGTCGACGGTTACGTCGCGGTGGTTAAAACTGTCGGTGATCTGCTCTACGACGCAGAAGGCTTGGTGGACCAAACTGTTCTTGGATGATGATTTGATTGGTATCGAGCTTACCAAGCGTCGGAAGTAAACTAATTAGACGGTAGTTTTGCGGCATGACGTGGTTTTTCCGGGTTTGGGAATTATGACGTCCGCTGTTTTTCATTGATGTGGAAAGTGTCGGAGTCTTAGACAAACGTTGAAAATCGCGGTTAAGATGTCTATACCTGTTTTGGGAAGATGTTTAAGTGCTTTGTTGGGAATGCCGTCGTTTCCGAGAGGGGCTCGTTTGGGTTGGCCGTCCGGATGTTTCTGACTTTTCGGCAAATGGCGTTTGTGCAAAAGAAGTAGTTTTTTGGATGGTTTGCTCTGAATTGGAGTTCGAACGTGTAGGCAAAAACTTCGGCTTTGTCTATATCCGTGGCATGGGAAGATTGTTCTTGTTTTTAGAGATGTTGGTCTTTTGCCAGACGCTGTGGCTTTGTGAATTTAGTGACTGAAATTTGTCATTGAGAAGAAGATTGCGATATTGTTCTACCTGAATCTGAATCCCGGTTTGAGCTGCGTTAAAAACTCTTTTATCGATTGGGTGGCGGGTACGTTGCCATCTGCGTCTTAAACGGTATTTCTCAGTGATCTGGTCTCGAATGTGAGTGGAAGTTGGAGCGGATCGGACTTGGTTTTAGTAATAGTTTTCGTGCCTTTTGAGATGCATTTTTTGATGAAGTTTGTGAAACTGTCAACCGCGACTTGAAGATTTGAAGTTGGGCGATGTTATCAATGACCGGGAATGGCCTCAAATTGAAAAGGTGGCCACATGGTGATATTCATTTCGAACTGAAGATTATCGTCTTCTGCTTGATCACCGAGTTGTAGGAGCACGGGCTCGTGTTCGGAACTAAGGTCGGAAACGGTCGTTAAATTGTAAAGTAGCCTTGTTGTAGGGTCCGTCTACGACTAACTTTCGGATGCTGGCAAGATTTTGCAAGAGTCGACTATTGCGGTTTGATTTCCAGCTGTGCCAGCCTGGATGTTTTGCGTTAAGGTCTCCTGCGAGAGTTGTAGAGATCTTAGCGTTAAAAATTGAGTCTAAATCTGCAGTTATGTCGTGTTTCGTAGATAGGATATAAGCAGCGCAGAGAACGATGTCTCCGTTGACTGCCGTGTTAATGACGATTTGAGTTGCTTCTAGATTCTTAAGTTGTGGCGTTGGATTGTGGTAGTGGTAGACCGTTTGACGTGAGCGGCCGTACCTTCTCCGCGTCCTGTCTTTGGGGGTAGCGACATAGATGGTGACTCTATTCCGGGTAATTTTCGCCTTTGAAACATCTACGTTTGGTTCGCGTAGGGTTTGCAGTACTTTACCGTAGTCCTTCTGGTTATGAAGGGCAATCGGAGGAATCCTATCCTTGCGAGTCGTCTCAGTGACGCTTCCGGCTTCTTGAGGACAGCGGGACGCTTTCTCTTTTTGGTAACCAAAGTCTATTCTTGATCCATGGGCTCTTCAGACGCATGCTCGGTAGCAAATGCGGTGGTGGACACAGCGGCAAGTTTGGTGGTGAACACGACAGTGAGCGTGGCGGCAGACTCAGCAGTCGGCGTGGCAGCAGGTGTTGAAACGTCACAGCACAAGAAGTAGTTGCAGGCGACGGTTGCATCTTCGTCTTTGGCACGGATGTGGGAAAAGCGTCGAAAAAGCGATCTTGCTTCTTCGTCATCTCGGCAAGCTGGTAGCGGAGCTGCCGGTTCTCTTCAGCAAGCGTTCTCAATTGCTTCTGGAAAAAATCCATCGTCGTGGTGGTAGCGGCAACGGCTGCAACGTTGGTCTAATCGTGATCAAAAAGCGTGATTGGATCCATGTCAAATTATTTTTAAAAATCTTATAAAAGACTGAAACTGAAATAAAATTGCTTGAAAAAGCATTTATTTAATTATTCTTTCAAGATAAAGTATAAAAGACTATAATTGAAAAAGTGCATAAAACAGCATAAATTTATTTAATAAATAACGTGATTAGAAAAATTTGGATTGGTTGCATTTAAAAACACATGAACCAATCAAACTTTGATTTTACCGTTCCCTCTACTAAAAAGATTTCCACCTCCTCAACCACATCTTAACGCATTCTTGACGCTTTAAAAGAAACAGCCCAACTTGTAAACAGCATTCCACCTTGGAAATCCGTGATGGGTAAGACGCTTTACCTTAATGGGCGGCTGAGTCTGTCGTCCGGCACTTACCTTAAGTGGCAGTCTACGAAGAGCGGACTACCGAGAGTAAGCAGATTGAAGCCTGATCCTGCATCGCACCTTCGCTTTATAACATGCACGCGTCACCGCCGAGAGTAAGCGTATTGAGACTTGGCGTAACCAACGACCGTTTTAATGTCGTTTCGTTCTTGTATATATTTATATTATTTTATTACTATTGTACATATTGTGTAATAATATGTGTAATATATTATTAAACCACGTTAGTGTTTTATTCAAGTTTGCTCTACATCGCCTCTCGTAGTGACCACTGCCATATCGCAACGCAGCATAAACACTCGCAACGGGCAACCACCGCGTTCCGACGGCTTTCCATATTATCCGCGCCGGTAACCGGTTACCGTTCCCTCTACTAGAGAAATTTCCACCACCTCAACTGCAGCTTCCCACTTGCTGCGCAGGGCTACCCTACCACTCTAGACCGCCTCAGGCTATCTGCAACGGTTTAAAAGAAGCAGCCGTACAACCGTAAATCGTTCCACTTTGGGAATCAGTGCTGGGTTAAGACACCTTTCACTTAATGGGCGGTTTAGCCTGGCCGTCCGGCACTTATTCTTAATGGCAGTCTACGGGGAGCAGACTACCGGGAGTAGGCAGATTAAAGCCTGGTACCTGCATCACCCCCAAGAGTAAGCTTATTGGGGCTTAACGTAACCAACAACCGTTTCCATATCGTTTCGTTCTTGCATATATATTATATTATTAGTATTGTACATATTGTGTATGTAAATATATTATTAAACCACGCTAGTGTTTTATACGAGTTTGCTCTACATCGCGTTTCGTAGTGACCACCGCCGTATCTCAACGCAGCATAAACACTAACGGCGGGCATCCACCGCGTTCCGCCGCCGTTCCATATTATCCACTCCGGTAACATAGAACGATTTTGCTTTACAGCATTAAACTGGCAAGTGCTCGACTGATCGCAACGTACCACCCGTGTTTTCTGTAAAACAAGAGTTTTATTTGTAAAAAACGCCAAATTTTCTGCTTGAAATTTATTTTTTGTGTACCATCTAAGTTAAAAATGTAACTATTTTCGATCGGGCTCGTTATTGTTGTACTTGTTAGTTACAGTTTCTTTCGTGGGTAGCTAATAGAAAAATTAAATTACTAAACACGTCAACTAAATACATATAACACCTATCATAAAATGTAACTTACAATTTAAAAAATTCATTAATTCAAACTGCACGCACTCTGTGGTGCTTCTGTTTCCAATAAATTATTGTCAGAGATGTATATTTGTTTGGTCATTTAGGCTCAACTTCACAAGTGCTGTTAGAAGTGCCAGTATGTGGATGTATTGTCGTATTCGATTTTCCGGTGGTTTGAACTTAGTGATTAATTGTACAGGATTTCAGATTTTCCAGGAAAATACAATAATGTTATTTTTTTGGTCGGTAAACGTTGATTTTTCGGCGTAGGTGCTTACGATATTGCCGATTTTTGTAATTCAATTACGGCAGCTAGATCTTGTTTACCAGTTCTAATCAATGCGGGACTTTCCTTGACAAATTTTAATTGAGTGGAACTCAATCTGTAGAAAATTGTATAATTAAACGAAATAATAAAAGTCTTTGTATATCTACATTGACTGTTTTAATTTAATTGTTTTAATGAATGGCTTATCTAAAGTCATCTGGACTTCGCCAACGAGTTTTAATTAATCGTCAGCTGTTTGAAATACTACCTATTTTTTTGTAATAATGAAAAATTAATTTGCAGGTAACTTCAAAATTACTGCAACTATTACTAGTAACAGTTATGAGTAGCAATATAAAAATATCAAAGTTTTTAAACATAAGCAGACTAATACATTAGTCAAAGAATTATAACAATGACATGGCATTGGTTAGAATAAAATCAAATGACTAATAACATAAATATGTGACTTAAGCTGCCTACACATTAGTAGGCTGTCGATCCGACACTCTGCACAGTACTGCTCTGTGCAGGTAACCGGAGAAGCACCACAACCGTACAAAAATTGCAATTGCGTCAGTTCAGTACTTTCAAGCAAATGATAGTGCTGCTAGAATAGATGAATTGTTTTTGATCAGTGTTGCAGCTGTAGCGTACACAATAAAATTAAGAGGGCGTCGTCTTCATTGTACTGATCGTCTGCAATACTGAATGTACCAGCTCTGGGTCTCTCTTGGTCAATTAAAAACGTGAGGTGATTGTAGTACCATAAATAAGGAACATAAACCTCTGTCTCCTTCATACCAAAACGTTTAGAACTGTTCACCTTCCTCAATTCTTTGTGAAATGAACTCTACAAATAATTTTTTTTGTTTGCGGAAGCATCAATTTCCCGCGTTTCATATCCTTATTCATTTAAACTTTACTTTTTACCTTCCAAAGACAGGGATTCGCTTTATGAAACTCAATAAATTGAGAAATAACAAAATCTACAAACATATCTATTGTTTGAAACTTTTGCACTCGGTTTCTTTCGCATCCACACTTTCAGTTTTAGCAAGTCTGTCTGTCTGTGCAGGACAATTTCTAACCAGAGATCGGCCAATTTTATTAACTGTACGCCGTTTGAATCGTCTACACAAACACAGTTTGGCCATGCATAGGTAAAAACTGTGTAGGTTTCATTACATAATAAAACGTCGTAGTCTAAGATAATTTTTGACTGTTTTTTTACACATTACACAAAAAGATTTTTGCAAACTGGAATAACAAATAATTTTTATTAAATTTATTTTTTACCTTTAATATTTAGTATAATGTAAAATGATGTATTTATGTTTGCGTTTATTTTTAGTTTTAATAATTTGATTTTGCTGTGCTAACTTTGTAAGAAAAAATATTTGTTTTGATATTGGTGTAGTTTTTTAATTTTACACTAATTGTAGTAACATCCAATTGCACACAAATACTTCAAACATGTTAATGCTTAATTTAGCAATGATTAAAATTACAGTGCGTATTTTAATGATTGTCCGGTGTTTGAATTTGCCGTGTTGTCATTCTAGTAACTATAATCAAACAATGTTGATTCGTTGACGAATAAACAAGCGGCAAATTCAAACACCGGACAATCATTAAAATGCACACCGTAGAAACAGTATATGTTTAAACAATTACACAAGTGTTATTAATTGTTGTACACTTTTAAAGTTAATAATTACAAACTGTCGAATTTACAAAAATTATATATTTTGTTTTAATTATTTTTTAATTTTAAAGCAATTTTAGTTATAGATGTATTTTCTTTTATAGTATATAAATTTGTTGGCAATTTAAGCGGATTCATCGTTTGTACAAATGAGTTAAATTCTAGTAACCTTAAGCGAGAGATGAAAAATACATTATCGTATTCTACCCGTTTCTACCTTTTAATACGAATTTTACCGGTGTTAGGTTTTTGATGAGTCCATAAAACCAAGCTTATATTGTTCCAAGTTCTGCTAGATTTGACTACAGTTACTTTTGTTCTTTTCGATGTTAATATTTCTCTTTAATGTTATTACAAATTTTGTCTTTGCGGTCATTAGTCTTTCATTAACTTTGAAGTAAAATTTTATTGTCCAAGACGTCATTAAGTTGATTTAATAAAAGAAAAGGGTAATCTGGTAGTTTATTAAGCACAATAAAATAGTCATTAATACTTTATGAAAGCAAAAGTTGTACGAATTTCTTTTAATTAAATATTAACAACAACTTATTTACGGTTTTGTAAAAATTAATAAATACTTATTTTTTGTGCGATTTGTTATTATTTCTGTCAAATATAACTAAGTCTTGGACACGCAATGTGCTTGCGGTTTGCAAGTAGTTATGGTAAACCAACACGTACGTGGCATAAAACGTAGCCACAGCGCGTTGCGATAATTTAGTACCCTCAAGACACATGGCTGCCTTGGTTTATCCATTCATCATCGCTGGCAGGAATTCCCTTTACTGCAATCCCAAACCCTCTGTTATAAAATAAATACATTTTGTAAACACCTGCAGCATTTAAACGGTTTTTCTTTTTCTTTGGACGGCATCAACTATTCTTTTTATTATGTTACAGTTGATTGCAAAACTTACATTTGTTCTCTTTTTTATAATTGCTTTTTGATGCTTTAACGAAATGTTCCAATTCATTTCTTAAACATTTGACGCATGACCTCAAAAGAATATGTACGCATAAAAAGTAAAAAGAAATATTTATAAAAAATTAGTTAATTTTGATAATTAGAAAAAAATAGTAATAACAAAAGAATAATATTGAACTATTTTTGTTATCAAAAAGAATTGATAATACGCAATTAACAAAAATTATTATTAAAAACATTCACTCAAGCTTTCTAATATTTTACTTTATTAAAAATTAAATTTGTTGTAAAATGTATATAGTGTAGAATCTGATTAATAGCATATAAAACAAACTGTAATGTTGATAATATTCAGAGCTGTTACTAAACGTTACGTCAGACCTTTGACTTCAAAGCCATTTTAGTTCCGGCATTTATAGATTGCACATTATACAATTTATAAATCAACCTAAAAACAAACAAAAGATTATTTAAAAAAAATTAAAATACAAATTTGGTAGTATAATACCTAAAAATTAAAACAATAAAAAATAGCTTAGATTAAAAAACACAATAAATGTAATAGGAATGATACATTTTATGATTCCTAGTTAGTAATTTGGCAAACAAATAAAAAATTGATAATTTAAATTTTAACCAAAAATATGGAATAATTTTAAAAGCCGTTACTTTTGAATATGTTATTCATTTGCCGTGTACTATAACTTAATAAAAAACATAAAGTAAATAATATATATAATAAAATGTTTTTATTCTAATAAAGAATAGACGAATAGTGAAACATGACGGGTATTCCCAAACACATTTTTTTTGGTAGGTTAACATAGGAAAAATACAAAAATGCAAAAAAATATTGTAATTCGATAAAAAAATTGCCGGAATTACACAACATAACGATCATAACATAATAATCAGAAGTGCGATGTTTCTGGCAGGGCTGCGCATTGTTCATGTGCCCATTCACGACACTTGGACAATGTATCTAGTTTTTTTCAAACGATTCCTGACATCTTTTCTGTCAAGTTGGTAAAACGTCTGATGTATTTGGCATCATTTTATAGTTTTCTAATGAAGTGGGTGTTGATTTAAAACCTTTCGTTATATTAGATTTGAATTTAAACATTGTTTTTTCTTTCAATTTTAAATTACTTTTAGGTACTTTTAGGCGGGACCTTTCGTTTTACTTGTGCCTTTTCCTCTAAAATATTTTTAAACGAAGTGAAAGTTAGTATCTCGCTTTTCTCCGATCTTCTTTTTCTAGATTCCAATCTCTTCCAAAGCTTGCTTAAACTTGCTTGAGTCACTTCGATTGCATGTGGATTGTATTTTGGTGTGATGGTGTACGGTGTGGTGGTGTATCATGTGGTGGTGTAAGGTGTGGTTGTGTATGGTGTGATGGTGTGTGGCGTGGCGGTGTAGTGTGGTGGTGTATGGTACAGTTATGTATGGTGTGCTAGTGTATGGCATGGTAATGTATTGTGTAGTAGTGTATAGTTTGCTGGTGTGTAATGTGCTGGTGTGTATGATAAGACAACGAACCTTCAGCTGTAATATGTGATAAGTTATAGTTACTAATATCTTTGGAAGTCAGAAAGGCTGATGGCATTGGACGATTTTGTTTCTGACTAATTATTTGTTATCTCAGATGACATAAAATCAAGATCATCAAATTGTTGCGGATTAAGAAGAATAATTCCTTTTCACTCAAAACGTTTTTGGGCAATTGCTACCCTAAAAGCTTTCGTAAAGGCAATTTCATATTCTGATGTTTGTACTCCAGCATTTTATCTCATTTAGAAGCCACTAGCTTTATATAGATTGTATTTAAGTGGTTTGATGAATGTTGTGTCAAGCAGTTAAAGCTTGTGGGTAGTATGCGATGGAGTGCTAATCATTTAGATGTTATGTTCACGAGCAAATATAATGACGTTGAAGTCGTTATAACTTGCATGTCCGTTCAGTACAAGTAAAATTGGTCGTTGGATGGATTTGCAAATTTACATAAGTAAGTTATCCATTTAAGAAGAAGATCAGAATTCATTCAACCATTGGGTTGGGTTTTAGCAACACTCTCTACTAGTGCATTTATTCTTAGTCTGTCGTTTATTCGTGTACGTGGGTAAACAAAGAAGGGAGGTGTAAAGTGTTCACCAACAGACATACAAAACAGAACTTTTACGTTTTTACCTCTCTCGGCAGAGATTATCTTGCCCACTTGCCTGATGCCTTTCGGGAATATCACTTTTGTGTGCTTATGGATTGTGCTAAACGCGGTTTCCTCGCAATAATAAGTTGTGTACGGAATAAAATAAAATTTTTCATTTAGCAGTAAAAGCCCAATTAACAACCTTTTCACTTGGGGTTTATTAAATCCTACACATCGCGTGAGGCTTGTAGACTCGGGTGTCCTAATAAAATGTTGTGATGTCTAATCTTAAAAACTTTACAGAAGTCTTTACCAGCAGATTTAGTTTCTCTGTAAAAACGATGTGGTATTGATAGATTTTCAGCCAGTTAGAAAGCTAAATGTAGAAATTCTTTTCTAGATAGTGGCATCAGTCTTCTTGTCAAATCCTTTATATAATTAACTAGAATATTTTCGTATTCAAAGTTAAATGTTTTACTAAATCCTTCAAGTTTGGCGTTGAGCAAAACTGCTTTGCCACTTTGTTGGGCTTTTACTATGTCAGAAAGTGAGCTTCTGAGAACGGAATATGCTAAAGGTGCTTGCCTTATACCCATTTTGTCCAATATTACTGCGTCACAAACTTTTTTCAGGTTTCTTACGGAGCAATTCCCTCTGCTACTCTGCTTATCTATCAATTTAGACATTGTTTGTGTAAAATGTAACCCTAAAACAAACACAATTATAAGTAATTATATAAAAATCTAATTATTTACCATTATTGCTGTGTCCGGCATTAGCCTCCACGTTCGTGTCTGGAGTCACCTTTTAGACACTATTCCAAAAATCCATGTTTATAAATTTGCTGAGCAAACTTTCAGAAGCAACTGACGCTAAATAATGTATTATAGGAATTCTAAACCATAATTATTATTATTAAACAGCAGGAGATTATATACAATGGTGCTTTGAACGCAGTTTTGTAATTAAATGATCTGCAAAACTGCTTTATATAGCTTGTATTTTATTTAAAATGTTACATTGCAACTTTTTAAGTGCATTATTAATCAGCCACTGTTGGATCTCAGTGTACTGAAATAACTTACATGTAAATAATTAGCTATTAATGAAATACAGAAACTAACAGCTATGCTCGTTTCTGACGCTGTTGTGGAAAAAAATGCTGCAACAAGTGATTCCTAAAAATTAGAAACTACAACTTCAGGTATTGTGATAATAAAAACTAATTTACAAACGCATAGTTTTGACAGCCAGTTTGTCTATGTGGAAGAGAGTAAACGCTTTCCCGATGTTTTTTCTATATTTATAACACGTACTTCTGTTGACTTCAATGATGTCAATGTTGTCAATGATAATGCAACAAAGGCTAATGAAAGTGAACTTTTTTTTAATGGAGATGTAGTCAGTCAGTAGGTTTTGCCAACCAATTTAAATACAACAAAATTTAAGACCTCTCAAGAAATAGAAATAAAATTGGATGCAATATGTACATATATTTATACAAAGCTACAAAATCTGCGTGATTTCCTGGCAGATATTAATGCCAAATTAGATGTAATCGGGTTTGGATTACCTCAAAATGCATATTATGAAGTTCATCTTCCTCGGTGCCTCGAGCTCGAGAACAACTTTAAAAATGACGAATTCTGTGATTTTGTTATTACACTTATTAAAACAAAATATGGCACTAACGATTTTATAATTTGCCGAAAAGCAGCTTTAGATTTAGTAGCTAACTTTTGGAGCAAAAATTATATTAACATCAGCTTTTGGACAGACAAAGGCAAAAATGAGACAAAATTAAATTTCAAAGTCCTTTTAAAACTATAAAAGTATTCAAGATCTGT
Organism: Aquatica leii; assembly: GCA_035610365.1. NCBI lineage: Eukaryota > Metazoa > Arthropoda > Insecta > Coleoptera > Lampyridae > Aquatica > Aquatica leii. The sequence goes on along the minus strand of CM069432.1, from coordinate 214,331,050 downwards.
GTTTCTGCTTGTTGTGTACAATAAGAGTGTCCAGTTTGTAAATAATACATTCATTTAAATAATCCAGCAGGGTACGGCAACGTCTCGATCCCACGCCGCCAAGCAAAATATAAAAACAGTAAATGCTTAAATATTCAAGTTTTTTTATTTTTAAGTAGGTTTTTTTACTTTGGTTTTGTTAAATATTTAGCAATATTAAAGCTTTGGTAGTTTTTTTTATACTTACATTAATATTATCACCTCAAATTTTATTAAATATTTTCCATTATTTACTAACATCTAATTTAATAGAAACATATAGTACAATAGTACAAATACCGTTGTTTCATACACAACAATTGCTACTAATTTACACAAAACATTTTTAAAAACTCATGCTTTTCTGTTTGAAATATAAGCAAACGACTTGATAGTAAGGTACAATCAAAGAAATCTTCAATATTTTTCAAACGCAATCCAAATATGCCACATGAATTTACATATTCTATTGCTATATTTTTTTGTGTCTATTGAGCAATCATTTGTTTTGAAAATGGTTTTTAAGCAAAAAATCTTTTAGCAACTTTAGATACTTAGAAGCATTATTTTTTAAAGAATATTCAAATAATGGATAGGCAACAGCACTTTTTGTTTGATAAATTATTTGATTAGATGTGATTTTAAATAACCTATTTGCTATTTGACATAAAGAAAAACTTTCGTTTCTCAACAACTGTTTGATTTTGAAAAAATTATTTTCAAACGGATATGAAAATAAAGTTGATGAATCACTAAAACGTTCAATTCATCTACGACATGGTGTAAATTGTGGATATTCATAGTCACACTTCTAACTAATCTATGAGTTTTGATAAATGTATCAAACATTTGTTGAGCAATTTTCAAAAATTGACGGTTGACTACAAAACAAATATAGAAAATGTTAATAAAGTACTTTTGACAAAAAAAACTTTAACACTAAAATAACAATATAATATTAAGGAAAACGCTACATTCGGATGCTTTGTAGTGTGTTAAATAATTGATTCCCCGAACAGACCTTATAATTCTGCAGGAAGTTTAATGCTGACCAAAATTATAGATATTTCATCTATGGTAAAACCTGACCTGAAGAATAAAAGCGTACAGTGCAATTGACACCTAAACATTGAGCAAAAAAGAAAATTATGATAGGTACAATTGTATGAATTACTACCGTTAATATAAGTACGAGCAGGTGAGCTCTGATCTTAATTATTAAATGATTTCCATTGTCCTGACTTAAACAACAAAATTGCTTCATTTATAGACGGTATAAGAAAATTTTCAACAGATTTGAGTTAAGATTAAAACCTTTTGACGTGAAGTTTCTGCAGAAATAAACATATCAGGTAAAATTGAAAGTTCCAGATATATGCACATAGATAAGTACTAACCCATTAGTGATCGAGATTCATTAGATAAATAATGATAATCTCCTTTATTTAGTTTCCGAAATAAGGGTTTTAAGCAATTTGTGGTATATTGAGTACAATTTGCCCAGTTTTTTTAAAAATACCGCAAAAAATTTATTGGGTTTTAAATCAAAGTTTTCTTAAATATCATCTTCGTTCAATATATCTATCTGCAAACAATCATTTTCAAATGCTTCAAAGTCTGTGCTTGTTTTATGATCAACAGTCAATGTTTTATACGGCAATCACCAATTTATAATGTCGGCACTTTCAATAAAACGTGTCACACTACACTTGATACAGTAACATCAATGTATGAGAAGTTCCAAAGATTTGTTATATCGCAAAATGGCGACGTCAACTTTTTGCTCTGAGGCTTTCTAAAATATCAAGTTTATTCCGACAAATTAAAGACGGTTGCCGAGTTAAAAGTCAATATCAGGCGCGTGATTTGTGAATTTGAACCATTTCTATGCGATAAGGTCATCAACAATTAGATCTCTAAGGTTCGAGTCAGCAGGCAAAGCTGCTATGGATATTTATTGATCTATTTTTTAACAATTATGTGCTCACATATGCTTTAATAAAAATAAACAAAAGAAATCAATTTATCTTTTGTGCTTCCGTTCGTTTTTATGTATTATACAGGCATTATAATCGGCCGAAAATTTTACTTTTGCGGCCTAGGCCGGTAAGTAAAGAATTTGATAACTAGAAGTTAGCATTAATTTTATTAATAAATTAATTAAACGTCATTTGTCATTCCATCAGATTTATTAAAATTATCTGTGTTTTTATTTAGAATAACATTAACAATTTTTTTAAACAAATATATTAAATTTGCCTATATTTTACAATTGTTAAAAACAATAATAGAATTATTTTCATGTAAGTAAAATTGTAATAAAAATATATAGTTAAATTAATTTAAAAAACAATTGAATTTCGTCATTACAGGTTTTAGTTTTATCAACATGTGTTATTGAATTTTAAATCAATACTTAAATAACTGTTTTTAACAAATGTATACTATAAAGGTTAACACAAAAAAATAATTATATCACGCGTCCTAAAAATATTCACATATTGTATGCTCGTACTCGCAAAACACCACTTTCTGGAGTAGTGATACAACTATTACATACTTTTTGAAGATGAAGCCTTACGTAAAATATGAAATTAACTTTATTCAAAAATGAAATTGGATATTTTCATTTCTAAAGTTTTAAACATATGTAGTTATTTTTTATTTGTTTATTACATCATCTACTGAAACCAACATAATTATGTTTTACAATAAAAGATATAATGTAAGATGTCTTTAAGTAGGTATTTTCGTTTTATGTATTTTGTTAGTGTTTTATTAGCTAACACTAAAGGTGTTTTTCTTTATAGCTTGTTTTAATCAAATGTATAAAAAAATATTTTTTTTTAATTAATGATAAAATTGGTTATTATTAAACACTGTACTTTTAATTACAAGAAACTAAATATTTTTTTATGACTGACATAAGAATTGACTACAATTTATTTCTTTTTTAAATCCAATTAAAATGAAACATTACACTTTTTAACAATTGTGTTAATGCTTCTATAAGCTTTCAATTTACTTTGTGCTTTTAATGTAAGAACTTGGAAAATATTAAATCGACTAGAAACCGTTAGTCTTTGAGTGCCTTTAAAATTCCTATGCGTAAAAGAGAAAATATCTGTCTTTGAATAACAGATTGATTGCTGCATTAAAAAGGCTACTGGCAATTCCATTTACATTCAAGAAATAACTAGCACATTATTAAGATTTTTCAATTTATCACAGACAATTTACATTATAACAAAAAACGATGTTAAAACCAATCGCGATATAATTAACATAATTGCATTTTAATTCCATAAACTAGTAATATAATTTACTTGTTCTTAATTATTGTTTTACACAAAAAAACTTATAACAGCTATTAAGTAATTTATATTTTACTACCTGACTAAGAAGTGTTGAAAATCTAGAAGTTCTATAGTTTCTAGTTGGTATGCAGAATTTAAAATTTACGTTCAATATCCGTATTGAAACAACTTTTATTAAAGCACCCGAGTCCAATTCCGCAAATATCGATAAGGTATCAGATACACATTTGCATCGTTGTACGAGAGATTTACTTTATTTCTAATTGAAAATACGATGTGCCCTGTGGGAATGCAGCACATGGATTTATAACGGGAGTCATATAAATCTATTAATAATACATTTATTGTCGTAACACATTACCAGAAAATTATTTATGATTATTAATAATCTAAAATTACTAAGCAACAGATATCTGTACATTTAACTTTTAAAGAGGAATGTGGAAGTATCAAATGCAATATTATTTATTTTATTAAAAAAACCAATTAGTTGTATTAATAACAAATTTATAAACATAATATACATACATATATACCATCAAACTTTAAAACCCAAAATACAAAATGTTTATTTTTTACATAAAAACATTTTTGTAGACATTGACAAACGTGATATACATTAGTGATTTGAGCTATACCTGTACAACACGTGTGCGGTTTAAACTCACGTAGAGTTACTATTTTTAAACACTATAAAAACTACGTTAAACAACTTTTTATTTATTTTAATTTGTATACTTACAAAAATTTAAAAAAAATATATTTTTTAAATTTTATTGCAAGCTTACATTTTTTATAACAAAAAAAATGTTTAACAATTGATTAAAACACAGCTTATGTTTATTTTTGATCTAAGGTCTCAACATAAACGAAAATAATAAAAATCGATGCTAGAGACGATTTCTTAAAATGCTGGTGTTTCGGTAACATAATATTGCAAGCATATTTGGTATTGAACAAAATTATGAGTGTTTTATTATTAATTTTAATAGTTAATCTATTATTTTTATTTTTTATGATAACTTACAAATTATGACGGTTAAACCTGTATTTTGTAACAATATTTCTATATTTGTTAATTTTGTTTTTAATAGTAATTTGTCACTCAAAAGTAAAGCATAGCATAACGAAAGAACTCACAGATAGAGATATTTTATAAAACTCTCGACAAAAGTTACATACATTATTTTTTGTTTTAAAAAAATTAAAAGAATGCTATTGAAAACAGAACAAATTTTGTCTTCTAAGTAACATAGTTAACTCCTTCGTTCAAGGAGGTTCTACTACAATTTATTTTAGTAAGTACTCAACAGCCAATAAGAAATAATTGAGCACAATCTATCACATTACAGATGTAAAAGCAAACACTTAAGGTAAGATAAACATGAAAAACTTAAACAATTGTCCCAAAGATTCAACGACATAAGCAACAAACAAATTTCTATTTCAAGGTAACCTAAAATTTAAACAAAAAAAACCCAAAAAACACCTATATCTATCTACTTATAGAAATTAAATTATTATAAATACTCCTTAAATTATTGGCATCACTATTAAAACTAATATTATTTTTGTATAATTTGTTGAATATAAAGTATATAACCATATTACCATTGGGTTGCTTTGTAATTATTGGTGTAAAACTTTTTTTTGTAGTAGAAGGTTAAAAAAAATAATAATTCGTAACCATGACACGCTGTTTTGTCGTACTAGGTAGAGTAACAATAATTAAAAGCTCTGTTATTAAATAATCTTAGAAATTAATAAATGGTTTTGTATCGTCAAATTCTTTTTTGACTAAGAATGACTGCAGTCGGAATATCTCTATTAAAAATGTCACATAGAAACCGATAGAATCTAACTCAAGATTAAATAGGTGTTAATAAGAACAAACTGGATACATTGGAATCAATAGGTTACGTACTGAAGTGTTTATATGCTTTTAATTTTTTGTACGCGGTATTTTTTTATTTCCTATTTTTAATGTTTAACCACTAATTACTTATTACTTATCAAAGCTAAACAGTTTTGAATAAATTGTATGGTAACATATTTCATAAGTAAATGTACATCAATCAATAGAAGTAATTTCTGGATAATGTAGTAGTAGTAATAGTAAAATTGTAAAGTTTATTGGTTGCTTATGTTTTTCTATATAACAAAATATTTAATACGTATTTGCACATTACATTTTTATTTTGAGCAATAATGACTTTAGTGGAAGTCTCTGGTAAAAATGTGATAAAACCTCAATATGATTTATATATAAAAGGAAAGTTTCTTTTGATTATTTTTAGCTTTACGATGACAAGTACATATATAACGTAAATTTCAAGTATATTTAAATTTTTATGTGGCATTTTTCATAAAAACATTTAACAAAGACACATGTCAGTTTTTTATATTATTTTTAACAAGTAGATATATTATTTTACACCATGCAATCTTTAAACTACAGCATATGAGTACGCCAGTACGTATGGTATTCAATGTTAACACCAATAGTATATCTCTTCAAAATCGTGAAATCATTTGTTATTACCATGTTCAAAGTTATAACTAATATAGTGACGTTAGTACTAAATTTGAGATTGTATTTTTAGGGCTTAGCTGCTGATATAAAACAAATGTGTTGACAAATTGTTTTTTGCGTAGTTTGACGCTGGCAACGTGTGTTATCAGTCTACACTGGTTGATTAAAATAGTTGTTGCTTAGTAATTTGTACCATTCTAAAAAAAAATTATATAAGCTGTACATTTTTTGTCGTTTTCTAGATTAAAACAATCATGGTGTACGTTTTTTACATTTATTTACATGTTACAACGATGTTACCATGTAAGAAAATAAGTTTTATGTGGAATTGATTAAGCTCGCCATTTCAGTTCAAACATAAATATTTTAAAAATAAAAAAATTATTTTAAATATCCCGTTTCTTAAAAAATAATTTTATACCGGTATGAGAACGACTAAAATACGCAGGCGTTTGTTACAAATATACTCAACGAGTTGTACTTTCTAAATACTTTTTATTTTATAAATATATTAATTTGGTATTATCATCTTTAAAGTTTACATTTCGGTCCAAATTTGTTATTATTAATCAGATAAAATTATTGAGTTTTATGTACTAGATTGACTGTACGTAAAACTATACAAGAGTGTAATATTTTTTATTCACACTCAATTATTAACGTACAGTTTTTCGAACCTCTTAAACGTTGGTAAGTGAGCGGTTTTCAAGGTTAAAAAAACTCGTATGTAATGAAACCTCACGGTCAGTAATGTACACTTTCCGAACCAGTAATTTGTGTGTGTTCTGTTTTAACTAATTTAATAAAATGTCAATCATGAATTAAATACTTATATGTCGATTGTGAAAATGCGTTAATATTTTACCGAAATAAACGATAATATTTTGGAAGTAGGTTTTCATTCATTTTTTATTAGTTTAATGTTATTTATTTTGTTTAATGGCTGATTGTGAATAAAATAGTATACAAACCTTGGCAAAAGTGTTCCATTTGTCTCGAGAACTAGCTTACCGCGAGGCTATGCCTCTCGGTAAACTATAGTTCTCTCGACAGAAATGGAATACTTTTCGCCTCGGTATGTAATCTACTATTTTTCACAATCAGTTAGTAACTTACAGCTTCTCAACCACCTTAAAAGTTGGTAAGTGAGCGATTTCCATGGCTACCGTGTAAGCGGTTAAATTTAATTAAAAACCGAGTATGTAATGAAACCCCACGGCCAGTAATATACACTTTTCCAACCTGTGAGGGTGTTGCTCTCGTTTTAAACTAAAAAATTGAAATTAAAGTGTCTAATTTATGCAACCAACTTTTCTGATGTGTATGATATGGATATTGGGGCAAAAGCAATGAATATGATGGGAAGCATGTTCTTTTGTGTTTCCTTTATTTACAAACTGAGGTTGCGTTTATATGTAACATACAAAACCAACATATAAATAGTATAACGAAGTTTATCTTTATGGTGTTTTATTAAAATAAATATTAATTGTAGTATTGTCACGACCTTCAACATGAAGAGAAATGCCTCGATGCAAATAATCCTTCGTGTTTATTATGTCTCCACCACTATTTGCAAGGAATGTTGCTGATGTGCAATGAAAACTCACTAAACATTTTTATATAACATTTATGTAAATACAATATCCCAGTTTTACATGTTATCTAAATTATTAGGTCACATTGACGTAGCGTTTACATTAATTTTATATAAAATGTCTAGAACATGTTACCTCAATTGTGATATAAATTGGATGTAACAATTTTACATCATTGTGTATGTATATATAATATATATGTTACATAAAAATTATATTATTTATTATGTCAATATTATATCACGTTAACATTAAATTGATGTAATTAACTAAGTAATTTGGATGTAATGTTAATGTATTATGTACATTTATTTTTTATCACAGCTTACTTGTTTTCTTACATAAACTTGTTACATAGATGTTACTTTGTTAACAATAATAGTAACAGCAATAATAATAAATGTTTATTAACAAAAATAATAAAAAGAATATATAATATACTTTGATTTTTTTGTTCTTTGGTAGCGCTGTTTACTCAATCGAAACCATTCTTCAATTTGATGTTCAATTTCAAAGACATGTAAGAATTATTATTGTAAAGTTACTATTTTCTTTGTAACGCCACTGACTTCCAGAACTGTCAGGTGGTTACAGCATTCTACATTACCGACGGACAATTACGGAAGATGGCGGATTGTTAGAATTATAAAAAATAAAATGTAGTGTATCATTAAATATTTTCTTATAAAATAAAAAGGCCATCCTTACAACCTCAGAAGTGGGATTGTGTATATAAGGGGGAACGGAACGATTGCTGGAGAAAAACAATCACCGTTGCAGGCGCAGGTGTTTTTTTAAGAAAAATTTTACATCATGGAGGGCGGTGGCCAAGAAGTTGATGTAGTGTCTGCTGCCATAAGGGAGACTATGAGAGCGACACGCAGTGAAGTAGGATACCGGGAGTTGGGCGCGTTATTACCTACGTATGGAGGTACGCAAGGGGAAGACGTAGCAGCATGGTTTAAGCGGGTGGAGGCAATCCAGTCCATGTATGATACTTCAGAAGGTATGATGCTATTAATCATTGGTGGAAAACTATCGGGGGCAGCCAGGGTTTGGTATGATTTTAAACCAGAAAATGTCACTCTAACGTTAGCAGATCTGAAATGTAAGTTACTAGCTTTATTCAGTAATAGAGAAAATAAGATAGAGAGTAGGGTAAGCGGTACAGTTGTTGGCCCTATAAGCATTCTATCAACTAGTATGCTTTAATGCTCCGATAAAAAAAACTATACAATATTAATTTATCTGTCAATAGAAAGTATAATGTTTATGGTTTCGTTTAGTTTATTATGAAAATAAATATCTTTGTGTAGTTTTCGTAAAATTTTATAAAATATTCTAGTATCCAAACAGCACAGTTACTGGCCTGTTTAATCAGTTGTTGGACAATAAGATCACAGTAATCGGCCATCTGCAAAATGGTACTATAATTTCCTAGAAACTAGTCGGTTAGAGGAAACTTTAACCAAATGGATATAAAAAAAACCATATATAAAATATACCTATATATGTGTATTTTATAACATATTTCAAACTCATTAAAAAAAAGTAAAAAAACAGTTAGTTTTTTTAGATACAATATAACATAAAAAATCTTATTTTGAAACGTTACTGTTGCTTTTTCTTTAAACAAGTTGTACATTCAAAAATACAAGAATTAGACTTGTGTAATTTATATTTCTTTAAGCAACTCAAGTGATAACCTCTTATACAAGAATTACATTTTACTCCTATTTGGTCTATTGTAAAGTTAAAAGTACAACTGTAACATAACCCTTGATTGAGAATCGTATTCATGCTAAAAAGCAACCCACTATTATCTAAATTTTCATTAACAATTTTAGTTTGTGAACTTAACAGTATGTTTGATAATATTTTAACTTTAGGAGATTCTGGAAATAACGTTTTTTTTGCATTAAGAATTTTTTCATCTTTTTCCAGACATTTGGATTCATCTACACCAGGAAATAATGGCGCCGATTGTGTTGTATTGTGCAATAGTTTAATTGTTTTTTGAACTTTTGAACTCTTTGACTTTTGCTTTTCTTTCAATAGTTTGTTTTCTGTTTTCCTTTGCTTTCGTTGTTCTTTCTCAACTTCTTTCTGTTTTTTTATTTCTTCTTTGTCGCTCTTTAACTTTTTCCACTGTGTAGATGTTAGTACAAATGGATTGCGTTCAATTTCTCTCTTTCCTTTTCTTTGAGGTGTAAGTCTCGTCTCCATTAAACACCCGTGATGGGTCTTTGAATATATCTAAATATTGTTTATGTTTTAAATATAACTCTATTTCTTGAAACCATTTTTTTATGTTTCCTGGAGATACATTAGAACTAGCATTTGTTACAAATTCCGCAGTTCGAGAAGATAATGTTGGATTTCTTTTAAGAAAAGACTTATACCAACTATTGCCCGGAAAATTATTTTTAAATGGGTTTTGTCTTGGTTTACTATCTAGAAAATGTTTAACTGAATGTAAAACGTCTTCTTTTCTTCTCGGAAAACCTTTGCTTTGGCATTCTGAAATCCACGTAACAAGAACATCTTCTTCTTCTTTAGTTAGAATTGGAGAAGCCCCATGACTTGTTTTTACAAACTTGTCACTCCGTCTAAACTGTAAAGTTGCACGAGGTATTTTAAATTTTCGCGCGGCTTCTTTGAGAGCCATGCCATTATCAATAGCTTGTAGGGCCTGTTGGATTTCGTTTTCGGTATACTTTTTGTTCATTTTTAGATATAGTAATTTACTGAAAAAAGATAATGTTGTAAAATACTATCCTTATAGTTGTTGGCCACAAAAATTACAGTTATTGGCCCCCGGCTAATTACTAAAATAATTGAAGTTGTAACAAAAAAACTTATAAAAATGTAGAAATTACACAAAAATAAGCTTAAAGAAATTGTTAAAATACATTTAAATTTTTAAAATAAAAAATTAGTTATTGGCCGTCCCGGCCAACAATTAAATTTGTTAATTTTAAAGTTACAGTTGTTGGCCCATTAACAAATTACAATATTTTTAGGTTAGGTCATAAAAAACCTTTAAAACAAGTCAATACAAGTATTAATAATTTAAAAAACACGTATAAAGTATACAAATACACACTAAAGCTTAATACTCACTTACTTTGTATCAGCTGTACCTTAAGAATTTTTCTAAATTTTACGCACTTTGGGCGACACTTGCATAGCGCGCGCTTTAAAAGTAGTATAAAAAAAACACTGTTGCCATGTCTAATAGATGACTTATAAACAGAAAGTGGCAAAACTTCTAAAATTATTTTACTAAATTGGAGTTTAGAAAACAATGCTAGTGTGCTTAATAATTAATATTATGTTGTGAGTGGCCGACTACTATTATAGGGCCAACTACTGTATGGCTTACCCTATGAAAAAGTTTGTGATGCATTGTGATGCAAGTGGGGTGGGATACGGAGCAGTGCTAATGCAAAGACAGAGTGATGGGTTGATGCATCCCGTGAGTTATTTTAGCAAAATGGTCACTGAGCGTGAGCAAATGTATCACAGCTATGAGCTCGAGTGTTTATCCATCATATACGCTGTCAAAAGATTTGATATTTATTTAAGAAGTATTGCATTTGTAATTGTAACGGATTGCAACAGTATTAGGTTAACATTTGACAAAAAAGAAATAGTACCAAGAATTATGAGGTGGGTTTTGTTCCTCCAGGATTATAATTTTAAGTTAGAGCATAGATCAGGGACGAGAATGGGTAATGCAGATGCCCTAAGTAGGATTAATAACATATTGATATTAGAGGAAAATAGTTTAGATCACACGTTAAGTATAAAACAAGATGCGGATGATGACATTAGGCAAATTAGGTGTAGTCTAGAACATCAAGAGCATTCATTGTATGCTCTGCGGAATGGTCTAGTATATAGAAAAGTGGATGAGAAGCTCCTGTTTTTCATGCCAAAAGTAATGGAGCATCAGGTAATAAACACATACCATGATAAGATAGGGCATGGGGGATTAGATAAGACTGTTGAGTTAATAAGTCGAACCTACTGGTTCCCGAAGATGAGAAGCAAAATTAAAACGTATATAAGTAACTGCTTGAAGTGTATCGTGTATTCGCCGGGGGTATCAGGGAGGGGGTTGTTGCATAGCATTCCTAAAGGGGATAAACCGTTCCATACAATTCATGCAGATCACATAGGACCTTTTGCCAAAACATCAAGGGGGTATAAACATATTTTGGTTATAGTAGACGCTTTTACAAAATTTACAAAATTGTATCCGTGTAAGTCCATAGAGAGTAGGGAATCGCTTAAACACATTTTAGGGTATTTCCGAAGTTATAGCAAAGCGATTAGAATAATCACAGACAGGGGAACATGTTTCACTTCCAATTTATTTAAGGAAACAATGGGAGAGAAAGGGGTAACACATGTATTGATAGCAGCTGGAGCGCCAAGGGCGAACGGGCAGGTTGAAAGAATTAACAGGGTAATAAGTCCAATGTTGGCGAAATTGTGCGACAAGCAAGATGAATGGGATGGTGTGTTGGACGTTGTTGAGTACAATATAAACAATACAATACACAAAGTTACAAACACCACACCCAGCATGCTGTTATTCGGTGTAAATCAACGGGGAGATGTCAATGATTTGTTAGGTGAATATTTTGAAATAGATTACGGTAGGGACATTCAGAACGAAAGGGTTCTAGTCGCTGAGTGTATCGAAACATCTCAGAAATATAATGAGGATGTGTATAACAAAAGAAACAAGAGCGCGAAGGAATACGCCATAGGTGATTATGTCGTTGTCTCTAACGTCGATAATACCCCAGGGGTAAGCAAGAAGCTAATACCTCGCTTTAAGGGTCCCTACGTGATTAACAAGACGCTCGGAAACGACCGTTATGTATTGAAAGACATTCCAGGGTTTCAGATGACTCAAATGCCCTTTGAAGGAGTATTTGATGCGTCTAGGGTTAGAATGTGGTCTGAAAATAGTGTTATGTAAATGTAGAATAGTTGTGCTATTATTTTTTGTTTCGTTTTGATCGAGACGATCATATGTCAGTCTGGCCGAGTTGTAAGAATTATTATTGTAAAGTTACTATTTTCTTTGTAACGCCACTGACTTCCAGAACTGTCAGGTGGTTACAGCATTCTACATTACCGACGGACAATTACGGAAGATGGCGGATTGTTAGAATTGTAAAAAATAAAATGTAGTGTATCATTAAATTTTTTCTTATAAAATAAAAAGGCCATCCTTGCAACCAGCTGTTTTTTTTAAAGAAGGTCCGTCCTTTGGAAAATAAATAATTATTTAACATTTAAATATGGTAAACGCTAATTTTATATTGCTTTATATAAATTAATTTATACTGAACAGGTATAGTTATAAAACAGAGTATTAGTTGTTTATAAATTTTGTAGCAAGAACTAAGTCAAATACAATATTAACTCAAATAAATATCTATGTATGAGCTGAGCATGCAAAACATACCTTGGAGCAGTTTTATAAGATTCCGTTCTTTAAAGCGATAGTTCCCCATATAGCCGATTAAGGAACATATTCTTAATTCCTTTGAAAAACCAGCTGCTAGACATTTATTAGTAGTATATATACAATGGTAGTATCTTTCATGTTCTTGTCTCCAATTTCAGATATTTACTAAACCTATTAACATATTTTTATTATATAGGTAAACTTCAATTACAGATTTAGACTACACTGATATTTGAGTAGTGAAACACTAGCATTCTATTCAAGTTTGGATTAGTTGTTTAACAATGTTGGTGTGAAAATTTGTTGTCGTTTCACTTTGATTTCAAAATTTAAACAGACTATGCCCGGTTGCAAAAAGCAAAGATAACTATGTTGTTAGCTGATGCCGTTGTTAACTAAATCGTACAGCTATCCATTTGACAATGTCGTCCACAAAACAATTAATTTTGTACAAACGATAATGCTTAACGACACGAGCACGTAATTAACTACATCGTCGAAGTTACTAATACTTTACACAACCGGGTCTAAGTAATAGTAATAGTTGTAGTAACATTTGTTTTATGCTTACATAAGCTTCTTTCAAGTCATAGTCATATAGCTTTTGCTCAAAACTTGAAATGTCCTCAAGACCCGATGTTTTCCTTACTGTTCTTATTGACTTTATTAGATTTACTATAGTGTTCAAAGTTTTTTCTATCCCAAAACAACGTATACACAAATTTTCTATAAATACATAACTATATAATTGTACACATAATTTTTTTAAACAGTAATATACTTACATAATAATTCATATACACCTTTATTTGAAGGCATATCTAAAAATTTATATGTACAAATATTTTTAATTTCATGTAACCAAAGTTGTAACTTACCATTTACTAAAACAATCGAAGTTTCTTCAGTGGCATTGCGAAATTTCTTCAAAATATCGGATTTTACGGTTAAGTAAATTTTACTCACAGATTCGGTCGAATACCAAATTAACGTGTAATTACTCTATAGCAAAACTAAAGCACTCTACTTCGCTTGAACAAAGGCCAAATCACGGCCAAATGGCGGCTAAATCTAGTAACGAGTAAAGTAACGTGAATTGCCGAATTGGAAACATTAACATTATGGCGCGCTACATTCAAAATCGCCAATAATAAAGAAAATTGTTTATGACGCAGCTATAGAAAACTTTTTACATCTTATTTTTATACCTGTGTGACATGTAAATAAAATAATCATCACTAAACTTATATAAATGTTATACTAAAAATTACTTAGTAAATCAACATTTTCTGATATAAATGTTACATTAATATTACATAAAACAATTTATGTTAATATAAGGTTACTAAACTTATATAAATGTTATACTAAAAATGACTTAATAAACTAACATTTTCTGATATAAATGTTACATTAATGTTACATAAAACAATTTTATGTAAATATAAGGTTGTCGTATTTATATAAATATGATATCAAGCTAACAGATTTGTTTAGTGAGAACAAGGACCAGTATAAGTATTTACGTTGTTTAGTTGTAAATAACTTGCAATTTTTTTAAGAAGTTGCGCAATTGAATTGTGACCGTAAGGTTGTTTTGTCAACTTGCCATGTCTTAACTGCAAGATGAATCGGTCACCTTCAACAATTTTGCGTAAATCAATATAACATTTCAAAATCTCAACCCATTCGATATTAGTTACAAGAAATGATCTTAGCTAGTACGTTTTTGTATTTAGAAGCACAATAATTGCTCTGTGTTGTTGTAGATTTACGTCACCAGTTTTCATTTTAAATAATTCATCACTTCGACATGCACCCAAAATACCAATAACCAAAGCAACTTACAATATTTTTAAACTGTGAAAAAAGTCAAGAAACTGATATGATTGAAACGATTCATACCTTATGTGGAAGAAATTTAAATGGTGCGGTTTTTAAAAAGTTTTCAATATTTTCTTTTGTAAATATGTTTAATTTTTTTGGTTGATATCCCACATTTTGTTTTTTTAAATATGCTATTAATTTACAATATTTTGAAATATTAACATTCTTTCAAGTTAAGAGTACTCTTTAACATTGAATATAGAGACCACAAGTGAGAAGAAGTGAACTGATACCTGATACCCTTTAACCGTTCACAGGAGCTTATTGTCAGAAAAGGTTGGGTTTATAGCTTGTGAGTCGTTGGCCACCTTTAACTTTATGGAGGTAAGGATCTAAAACACTGTCAAAAGGAACAACTTTATTACAAAATAACAACGCTATGATAACGAATTACAAATTTACTGTCGGCCTTAATTACCCGACTTCGCTTGATCGCTTACAATTGAATTAATCAAAGTCCTGCTTTACCTAAAGTCGAAAGATTTATTCATATATTGAAGGGAATTAGAAACTGACGGAGTAGAAGCCAAATTGTTTTCTTTGTACCGCGCAAAACGATTCTTAGAAGCAGATGTGTCACTAACTCTCGCTAACACAGATTCCAACAATCGAGTGGTTTGCCGAGAAGGATGTGGTTTTTAGTTGTTTACTAAAGGTTTAGTTAACTCCAACTGCTTCCATAACTAATCAACTGAACCAAAGTACAGATTGGAGCTAATCCTATAGAAAACTGGTAGTACGAAATCAAGTTGCGCCTAATCGTTTTCATTTAGGTTTCGTCCAACGCGGATAGAAATAATTTTTGGAAAAAAACTTCGCATTACAGTCACGTACATGCAGATCAATATTTGAGGGCTTATTATTTATTACGAATTTTATTCCTTAGCCGATCTGACTTTAACATCATCACGTTCTGCAAAGAACGTAATAAATCACGGTTTACCCTAAACAAACACAAAGCTTTTTTTGGTTAGTATTTGACATTTGAGTTAAACAAATTTTGTGATGAGACACATCTATCTTCTCTATAACTATAACTACAAACAGAATTTAATCTTATCTTAGCAAGATTTTATTTTTATTTTTATAGCAATTTGAAATACTATTTCATGAGTGATGTCTTAAAATAATTTTGAAAAAAACGTGTCAGACGTTGGACGATGTTCCATGTGTAACCGTTCACGTTAAAACTGAGGTGTAAATACGAAAACGTTTGACACAAAACGTTGCCAACTAATTTTAATCAAAACACTAAATGCAGAATACAGCGCATGTCAAAGTGAACATTTCAATTTAAAAACTAATAACAGACACTCTTTTAACCTTCAATTAACACAAACATATTTAGTACGTACAGAACTCAATGAAGAATCAAACAAACAAATATCTTATATTTATATACATTAATTTATAATTATAAAATTTCTAACATTAGAGATTACAGTTATTAGAGATTACATATTGACATCATTTTTAGAAATACTGTAAAATGTATGTATTTCTCATATGGCTTTGATATGTTCAAATGCGTGTAAATATGGATTTATTCTTTAGATATTTTTCATTTCCAATCCACATATATGTAATGTATTCGTAATAAAACGAAAACACATTCTGTAAGTGAAGCATGAAACATGAAGCAATAATTTGTATCCAATACATAAATTGATATAGTACATGTGTATGTAGTTATAGTTATGGCGAGTTTTAAAATCAAATAACATTAAAAGAGACGTTAAACTTTATATAAGTTTTTTAACTTGCAAGTATTACATAAAGTTTGTTGCTAAACCCAAAATATAATATTGTAAAGAATTTTAAAACTAATCTTTATATACGTATAAAACAAAGTCGGGTTAGTTACACCATTAATAAGTCAAGAACGGCTGGACTGATTTTTATGACCTTTAATTTGTTGGATTTGCCTCGGCACCGAATAGCAGAATAACTATTAAAAGATCGGAAAAACTAAATTCATTTTATTTGTATGGAAAGGCTTTTTTGATAATAAATCAAGAACGAATTTACTGATTTCGATAAATTTTTTTTAGTTCGTCTTGGTTGCGCATTAAAAAAAAAGAAAATCACAAATAAAATAACACGACAGAAACAAAAATAAACATGGCGTTAGTTCCAGTAATGCTATTAGATGGCGTTTTGTCCATTCTCCTTTGACAGCTGATTCCTAGATGTGCAGGTCTGCTTAGCGATTTATCAATTTTTATTCAGTTTTTGACGGTTATTACATTTGCATTTAATTAATTAACAAAACGTGATTTTAAAGAGGTTGAAATTAATGAAGTGCACATTGTGAAAAGTTATATCGTTTGAAATTATGCACGTATTGATCTAATCGATAATTTTTGACTGTATGCTTGATTGTCAAATTTTTGCAATTTTGTCTTGACGAAGAGTCAGCTCATTAACAAAGTATTCCCGAATATCACTGGTAACCACAAAAATAATAATTGGTTGAGTGAACTAACAATTTTTGCGTAAAAGAATAAAGATGTGGATCACTTAAGCTTCATAATTAAAAATTAAATCATTGGTCAACTGATATTTCCAATCTATCTAACAAACTAAATCAAAACAATTAACTATTCAACTGCATTATTAAACTTATTGCATCTGCATGGCTTGCCATCGCACAATTTACAACTAAAGGTAGTCATCATGTTTTGAAATCTGAACCAACAAAAACTATGTAACGGAATGTGTTTGGTAGTAAAAAATCTCATGGCCAATATGATACTCAAAGAAAAGTTTAAAGTTGAAAAATTTTTCATTCCGACAATTTTGATGATCCCAACCAATATGTCATTCAAGTTTAAACAAATTTAATTCCGTGAGTGTTCGTGGTTTGAATCTAAAAAATGAATCTTTGTTTCACAGTCAATTGTACGTATCACCAAATCGCTTTGTTTGTTCTCGCACCTGACAATAATACGAAAAATGTCGTATATCGCAATGCGCTTCAATGAATATAATTGTATGGTTCAAAAATACTGCATTAAAATATTTCATTTGTAATAATTACAATGATCAATAAAACATTTATTCTCACAAGTGAAGTAAATAGTGCCTTTGCCAAATTATTTTTAGTTTGGGTACAATCATGTGAATTTTGTAAAATTATATACTACAACCAAAATATGAGTATCTCTTGTTTGTCCAGGTCCTAGATGGTCTATATGGTATGTATGTAAAAGTTCATCCTCCTTAAGTAATAGATTAAACAGTTTATTTTCTTTTCCAGGTTTTTAAAAAAAAAAAATACATGACATGCAGTACGCAATAGTATATTTGATTATTATGCTTGAAAGAAGATTTTTCGCGTGCGAGCTTGCGAATTTCCTGTGTGAAGGAAAGTCGAGCGGGGAAACGCATGCGAGAACAGGAAAAGTCTTTTCTGCCGTGCAATGAATAATATT
Source organism: Aquatica leii (assembly GCA_035610365.1). NCBI lineage: Eukaryota > Metazoa > Arthropoda > Insecta > Coleoptera > Lampyridae > Aquatica > Aquatica leii. Next base: position 214,312,772 of record CM069432.1, on the reverse strand, counting down.
TTTCATTATACCGGTCTAAAGAACTACAATAAAATACATCAAAATTTAAATAAATATGTCTGAATTACCGTTCATAGAAACAATAATTTTAAAAGATGGATTCGATACAACATAATTTTGAAATATCAGAAAATGTTCAGCAAGCAGCCAAAGTAACTACAAAAGTACTTCAAAACAATCTTAAAACATATAAAAAAAGTATCGTTTAGTTTGTATTTAGCGCGAAAACGAAAAATTTAAATCTGTGAGTGATGATGTTGATATTTTTTTTAATTATTTGTTTAAAAAAGCTAAACTTCTAAAACCGTCTATCTTGTAAAGTCAATTCTCCATGATAAAAAGTTGTTTAGTTATTAAAGAAAATGTAGAAGTTAGCAAGTAAGTTTAATTCAGAGCACACACCTACCTAATACTTCTATTCGCATTTCTTAGGCGTCAAGGTGTTTGTTACGTACCTAAAAAATCTAAATTATTAATTGCAGAATAGGTAAACATATTCATTTGTGAAACCTCAGATAAGAAATGGTTATTGTCAAAGGTTTGCGTTTGAGTTGTATGTAATCATGTATGCATCAACCGTATTCCTACAAATACTTTTGATATTTGGTATTTTCGGGACATGTTGACCAGATGATTTCATTTGTTTGACTAGAGATTTGAAGATAATAGGCGTTTTCTTGTATTATTCCTTCGAGATGGAAAAAACTATTAATCAAAAAACTTTACAGTTATTGACAAAAGTTGTCTATATAGCATTTATCGTGCCAATTTGCGTCCACAACCACAATTCAAATTGTACTATAAGTGCTACATTTTATTAAGTTCTAGTTAAAAAGAAAGACCACTATATACCACTATATACATCTATTGCTAAAAAGCAATGTACTATAGTAATTATAAATAATTTAATTTAAGCCTTTCCCATACATGTATATATATTTCATGTATTATTTATTTTATGACATGTTTCGACATTGTAGTCATCGTCAGGCCTCTAAAATTAATAAGTTAATAGTTAAATCTAAACCTTAAAATATATTTACAACAAATAAATAAATTAATTAATTTAAAATATCAAGTTATGTCAAAATAACAATATAAATTAGTAGTAATTTACCTAACAAGCGTCGAAACGTACATCATAGCATAACAAACACGACCGAGCGTTGCATGTAAGTGAGCTATGCTATAAAATTCTTGACGAGAGTAACGTACATTATTTTTTGTGTTGCATTTTGTAAAATTATATTCTTTTTTTAAAAATAAACAAAAAATCTCCAGAAATTTAATGTTGGTACTACATTTATTACTAAATCTGTCAAATTTGACATTAACTTTAATATCGTTTTTTTTTTCTAACTGAATTTCAAGACTTTAAATGAATTTTCGACCTGTTGCATACTCGTTCTAATATAATAATTGACTTTAAACACTTAGCTTTATGTGGATTTCTAGTTTTTATTTTGCGACACTAGAGCTTTTTTCGCCTATTAGGTAACTACACTAACAAAAGAAAATTGCCGTTTGCGATGTTGGCAGCACAAAAACAAATTTTAAACAAGATAAGTATATAAAAATTACTATAGTAAAATTAACAAGATAATTATAATAATAATTTAAAATAAATTTTTAAAAAATGCTAGTTAAGGAAATGAAAATAATTAGCAACAACTTCATTTAAACACGCATCTGGTTTTAAATTATGTTTAACAATTTCTTTTATTTCTAAAAAATTTAATTTAAGACTTTTATTTTATACTCAGCTGTTTACAAAAAAAATTTGTATCGATTTAGTAAATTTGAAACAAAATTTAATACAAGAATTTCACAAAAGATACAGTTAATTAAAGATTTAAAGTTTACAGTTATAAATCACTGCAATCGTATATAATAAAAATATGGTTCAACGTTCTACACCAATTTTACACAAATAATAAATTGATTAGAACGGTTGTCAGACATATAGGTTAAAAATGCAGATTTGCCAACATTAGTTTCATAGCGCGAAAGTTTGTTTTCAACAAAAACAAAAAAATTAATTAATTTGCATTCAGAATATACTTTAGGAAAAAATTGACAGCGTCAACTTTCAAGTATCTAAAAATTAATGTTATAAAATTAGTCTTTAGTATTGTTACCTACAAGCATGTACAATTAAACTCACTAGTGGAATGTTACTTGTAAAAGTTGAAAACAATGGAGGACGGAGAAAACTTTTTCCGTGCACTACACGGAAAAGATGACCTTTCATAGGTTATAAACAAATGCAAAATACATATGTTTTTATGAAGGTATAATGAAAATATCTTATCAATCAATCAAATTACTACTTTTCACTATTTTTTCTTTTGTCCAATAAATTTTGTTATGTATGTAGGTATGTATTTACGTATTTAAACAATCTTTTAATGCTCGAAGAGAATTGTCCATGTCTTTGAGCTGTAGTAATTTAATTATTAAGCGTTTACATTTTTAATAAGAAATTTAATGAAAAACAAAAATGTTCTAAAATATTCATCTCTAATATTATTTTATAATAACTGCAAAAATACAATATAGCTGGAAACAACAAATCTAAATAAGTTATTTTTACAGAAACAGTTACATAAAAATAACAATAAACAACTTAAGTAATAAGAGATTTATAAAAATTATTATTTTTAAAATTCTATATATTCAAATTGAAGTTAAATGAAAATGCGAGTAAAAAGTATAAGGCGACAATGGCAACTGAATAAGTATAGAAAACTTTGCAATGCATAACAAGTAGGAACATTTTGTATTCACAGGAAGAATTTAAAATAGCGCTAGAAATGTTACACAAACGATGTTATACCAGCGTTTTTAAAAATAAACAATAATTTCGTAGTTTTTCTTAAATACAAACAATTAATTTATAGTAAATACAAGTTTACAATTTAACAGTTCTTTTACTATTGATTTCTTTTTATTCAATTTTTAACTATATACTTGTTAGAATAAAATACTTTTTTTTTAATGTTCTTTGTTAATTTTCTTTAGAATTTTAATATATTTTTTTAAATAAATGGTTTTTGTTAATACAAAAATAAAATAGCGTATGTTTATACTTAGTAATTATATAATTAATTTTTATTTATTTTATAGTTTCTAATAAATAATTTTCTCTATTTCGGTTTTAAAATTACTCTTTCACGCACGCATTTTAGTGTTAGAATGAAGTCTATTCTTTAACGATTTTTGGTAACTTTTATTTTCTAAGTTTTACATCCTGATTTCTAATTGCCACCCAATGACAGCAGAAAACTAGGTAAATGTGTCAAATATGTGTCAAATATATGTCAAATATGTGTCAAATATGTCTAGTCAAACATGTATCACCGTTGCCAATAGAAAAATTCTAATAAAAATTTCCCTGTTGGAAAATATTGGACATTTTAAATTTAATAAATAATGTAAATATCGACCGAAATAGAGAAAATAGTATAAAACAGTCGTTGCAGAAGGCTATTCAAACACTTATCCATTCTGCAATGAGCTGCTTCGCAGCTCATTGCAGAAACCTAGATGCGTGTTTGAATATTTTGCCTTCTGCAACTTATACTTCAATATACTATTCTGTAACATTTTGTATTATTGTTTTTTTAACACATGGTAGTTGAAAAATGCTTCACTTTAAATATTTGTAACAGTAAAAGTTTCATTCAAACACAGTCAGCAACTACCGTCTGCAAAAGAATAGCATCATTTGTCTATACGCAGCAGTAATTGCGTAAAACATGTTATCTTACAAAAATTGTGGTGGGTTAGAAAGAATGGCCACAGAGTAAAAAATTATTCAGAAGAACAACTCTCGTGGAAGGGGAAAGTACGCGCATTCTATCTTGCGCTTGGTAGTCGCCAGGTTTTCAGGGTAGATCAGAGGCGTCATATTTGAATTTGATATCGTTTGTTTTTATTGCTTTGCTTCATTATTTTATATTCGAAATTGGTTTTGTAGTCGTGATTCGTGTTTGTAGTTTATAAGTGTTAGATCGTAGTTTCTGTTTGATTGTCGTGTACTGTGCCGAACATTATATTTTATAGACTAATTTTTTATTGTATTTACATAATGAGTAAACGTAAAGCTGGCGTGGTTTATGCTGCAAAAAAATGCCCAAACAAAGGGTATAATTGCAACTTGAGTTTCTTTACATTCCCCAGAGATGAACAAAGGTAAGTACGTAATCAGCTGTTAAATAGAATCACAATTTCAATTCATGAAATTACAGAAAATAACCTTGGTTTAATCATAAATGAAACATTGAAATTCTTTTATATAATCGAAAAATATGTAATTTATTAAATATAATAAATTTGTACAATAAATTACTAAGTTTAACTAATTCATCGGGTAAACTAATAAATGGAGGTGTTTTTTGTTTTAAAATTGTCGTACACCTCCCAATCTTGTAATAAAATATAATTAAACTTATGCATATAATTTGAAGGGCACATACTTGGCTAAGGGCTTGCGGTCGAGAGGATTTGTTAGAAAATGTGTCTAAGCCAGGTAGCTACAAACTGTGTGCAGCACACTTTCAAGATCGTATGTACCTAAATGATTTAAAGAACCGGTTACTGCCAACTGCTTTACCAACATTGTTCCCTTCGATGGAGTGTTTGTCAAACACAGATGTCGAACATAGTAACTATTTGCAAGCAACGGATCCTGTAGATACCAGTAAGTTCTTTAACTACAATTTATAATGGCTAGTGCACTATTCAAACGTGATTTTTTATTTTAGTTCTTCCATTAGAAGTCGAAGATCTTCAAATTATAATACCAGGGTCACCTATAATGCCTTTGTTATTAAGTCCATCTAGTACTCAAACAGAGAGCTGTTTATCGATTAAGACTCCACGGAAGAACAAGCTCCGTAAAACAATAAAAAAATTAAGGAACGCGAATGCATTATTAAATAAAAACATAAATAAACTGAAGATAGATTTAGAAGAGGCGTCAAAAAAATCTTTAGATGATATTTCTCTTGAGGAGTATATGAAGCTGACAAACAAATTTTGTCCAACGAAAGAGGTTGCTAACTTTATAAACGTTCAAGTTTCTCAAATAAATAAGCAACCAAGAGGACGTAGATATTCTTTAGAATTTAAAAATGAATGCTTGTCAATGTACTTTGTCGGTCCAAAACTTTACAAACAAAAGTTAATGGAAAAATTTAGTTTGCCTTTGCCAGTTACATTATTGTCATTGGTTAGAAAAATTAAAGTAGAACCTGGCCCAAAAAACTCGGAATTATTTGAAATGCTTCGCAGTAAAGTAAAAAATTTTTCTGTTTCCGATAGATGCTGCATGTTATGTGTGGATGAAATGAGCATAAAATGCAATTTATTTTATTCCATTGGCACAGATCAAATTGTTGGGATAGAAGATGATGGTCTGGGAACCAAAAAATTTAAGGCAGCAAAATCAGCCTCTGTATTTATGATAAGAGGTATTAAAAATAAATGGGTTCAACCCTTATGTTACGGCTTCTTCCATAGAAATAGTAGTGCTGCAAATATGCAACAAATTATTTTTAATTTGGTGACTCAACTTAGAGAAATTAATTTAATTGTTTGTGTGCTAATAACAGATTTAGGCTCAAATAACATTAACTTAAAAAATAAGTTAAAAGTTACCCCATTACAACCTTACTTTTTTGTAAATGACCAAAAGGTTATTTACATGTTTGACCCTCCACATATAATTAAAGCAATAAGAAATAATTTGCAAAAACATAACTTTGTTCAAAAAGTTGGCCAAGAAATTTGTTGGAAATATTTACAGGACTTTTATGAGCATGACAAAAAGTATTCTCTACGAGCTGTTCCAAAACTAACAGATTCACATATATATCCCAACAGTTTCGAAAAAATGAAAGTTAGGTATGCAACACAAATATTTAGTTATACGGTAGCCACAGGCTTAAACGTTTACATTCGGTTTGGGGCAATACCTGCAAGTGGTCTTGCAACTGCACAGTTTATAGAGAGGATGGATAAACTGTTTGATTTGCTTAATTCTTCAGAAATATCAAATCCAAAAAAATATAATAGAGCATTTAAGGGCGAACCCTATCAAATATCTTTTTTGGATGAATGTCATGACTTCTTTAATGAGCTACAGGTGATATCAAAAAGTGGTCAAGATTTTACCGGTAGGGTAAGGTTCATAAACTGTTTAAAAATCATTTTGAATGGACTTAAACATTTATAGGGAGAACATTTACATATTCCGTTAACGTTACTATTTACAAAACAATTGAACCAAGACTGTCTAAAAAGCTTTTTTTGGTTCTATTAGGCAGCAGAACGGAAATTGCAAAAATCCAACACCGATACAATTCAAACACTCGTTTAAAAAACTTTTATGCTTAAAACTGCTTTATTCAAATTTGCAAAACTGTGAAGGAGATGCAGAAAATAATTTGTTAAAAGTAAGTGATATTTTAAAGGACGGTATTAGTAAAGTGTCAGAATTTTTTCAACCGTCTGTTCGTGACAATGAATGGCTGATTACAGACAAAAAATTTCGAACGTTAACGTCTGTGGATATTTAATTAAAAAATGCTTGAATAAAAATTCATGTGTAACATTTAACAACTATGCCCACACCTTGGAAACTTTAGTCGATGTCGCTATATTTTGTAATTTAAAAAATATGATACAAAATCCTTGAGTTTATTCGTTAATTTGACCATGCCAGATAATAATTTTATAATGTTTATTGGGCTGTTAGAGAATATATTTGATTCTTCATTTGATTCTATCGCTAGCTCAACTAATATTATGGAAGATATTGCTAAACTTGTCGGTGCATGTTATATTTATCCATCCGTGTCATAATTTTCCAACAAATTATGTTACAAAGTTGTATTTTAAATTAAGAATATATTATAGCTTGAAATACATTAACAAAAATTTAGTAAAAAAGTGACAACAAAGACAACTTGTTAATTTGGAGAAATCAATAAAATTATTAAATACATTTTGAGTTATTTATTTGGCATCAATATGAACGTCTTATTTAATTGAAATTGAGTCATGTTTTGGTTCCTCGGTTAACCAAGTGCTTAATTTGTGCATTTAATTTTATTTTTGTAAATTTAAAGACGGATAATGCATATGCTAGGTTTTCGTATGCTTAAATAATTAATCATTAGAGAATCGCATGGTATTTATTATTTACTTTCAAATATTTTAAGTACGGACCTTATCACTCGCTATAACTAAAATTTCTAAATACGATCCTGAATTTCTACCCTTTAAACATGGCTGCCGTTGTCTTGCAAAGATCAAACGCGCCGACGTTAAGTTGTTCCTCTGATAATTTTTTACTCTGTGGAATGGCTAAGATATATATTGCACTGTTTGTTTGTTAGGCCATCTAGACAATACTATTAGAAAACATAAATTTATTATTAGTGCAAATTTAAACATTTTTGTGTTTTTAACTCGAAGCATTTTTCATTCTATTTTTTGACAAAATTCAAAAAATTTAAATAAAATTTTTCAATTTTAATGTAAAAAAATTGTTCATATTTAGTAATACTAATAGTTTATTCGGCCTAAATCTTGAAGAATTTTAGTTCAAAATTATAATGCAAATATTAAGGCTGTCGTAGTAACATACATAGCAAAACTAATAGTCTATGTTTTTAATTATGTTCATTTTTGATTTCAAAGTTTGTTAATTGAATATATAGTGTATCCATATTATAAGAATAAAATTCATATTTAATATTTGGTATATTATCGCTGTGTGGAAAAAAAGCTCGAAGTTATCAATTTTATATTTTTTCCATTAATTTTATAAGTAAATATTAATTTTAATTTTTAGGTTTATTATTCTGGAGTTTATGACGCTATTGACTTTCAGTTTAAGAAAACTCCCTTATTTTTTGAACAGAAAGAAAAAGCTATTTTTTTTCGAATTCAGAAATAAATGACAATAAACGATTGACATAAACATACGGCATAAAACTTTAAACATTCTGGCAGGTGTCAGTTTTGTAAATAACGCTTTGGATATGTACAATGGCACGTTTGTCAGAAAAGCAAAGGGTCGGAGTATTAATGAAGGGTGTATATGGTGAAAAAATTTACAAACTGAAGTTAAAGACAACTATATCTTCTGTTAGCAAAATTGTTAAAAAGCTTCGATAATATGGTAACGTTTATTATGTTAAACGTAACGAAATATCTTCTGTAAGTTTTTATAAAAAAACTCGTATTATTGTTAGTAATTAACTAGCAAACTACAACGTTTATCGTAAGTGTTTTAAAAAAGCTATAAATACTGTCCATGCAAAGTGACACCCGTTCAGCAATTAAACAAAGATGATTGCGATCGAAGACTTGAATTTTGTGAAAAGATGAATGTCAAAACTAATAATAATCCAGATTTTCTTGACTATCTGATTTTTAGTGAAAAAACTACGTTTTGTTTAAATTAGAAAGTAGGCAATAAAATTTGTAGATACTCTGCAAATTTATTTGTAAATATTTTTCCAAATTTTTGGTATTTATTTATAGATTTAGTAACCCAGTTAAATGACATTAAAACTTATTTTGTTTATGATTTAGCGAACCTTGAATCCAATATAGTCCAATATAATCCGTCTTGGTGGAACCATTTTCCTTCTAAAATCCGTTTTTGGAAAACTCTCTGCGGAGATCTGTCTCATCTCAAGATCTTTTTTAAGAAACTTTCTTTGCTTTTTGGTATACCAAACCTGATTAATAATTTTTTATTTTGTCAACGGTTGCTGTTACTTGGATATATTTACCGACCTGAAAATTTGTTGACTGCGATTACGCTTCTATTCACCGGGACCTATTTTATTTATTCGCCGTCGATTCATTAAAATTATTATCACCGTTTTCTATATCATAATGAGTAACTGTTGAATGTGTATCTGTTTATTCCTGTCGGTAGGTGCATAACGGCTTTGATACTTGTGTGGCTAGGCAAATTCCTAGTCCAAGTGTTGACGACGGTTATTGTGACATCTTAGCAATTACATAAAGACTTTTCCTTAAAACTAAAAATTCTTATATCTTTGAGTAATACCTGGCTCAAAAGTTTGTGCAGTTATTTAATTTCATTTTTGTATGTCAAACCAGAACATATGTAACTGGGCGAGTGATCAAACAAACAGCTAACATAAAGCTCCAATTTACCTATCACTTCTATATTTATTGTGTCATCTGTCTCTATCTGAATCAAATACTGTCTAACAAAAATACGAAAATTAAAAATTTGAAAAATAATAAAAGGTTTTTTAACAGGAAACCTAACGCAATGCAAAACGCATTTAAGCAAATTAAATTTACAAATAATTTACAAAAAATGTTTTTTGAAAATACAACGATGTCTGAATAATTTAAATCCGTTATTAAACAATTTCAATTCGATTCAATCAGACATAGAATTTTAGAAATGCCGGAAATTAAGGAGATTAAAAAAGATAGTTTTGAACGAGATTATTGCTATTTATGCTCAACAATTGCAGAAGAAAATTCATAACGTCTTAACAAAGCAGTCTCTCTGTCATTTTAATGCAGTTAAATTCAGGTAACCATTTTGCTAACAATTTTAATTCGACGCCGATACACAATTACAATTGCTAACAATTAATTTAGAAGTTTTTTGTGACTAAAACAAATAGATAAAATTTTGCAATTGCTTTCAAGCAATAGTGGTAAAAATGTAATGTTATAAAATGTTATTGAATTAACCTACTTTAAAGCCGCAATGTTTTAAAAACAATTGAACCATTAACTCTCACAAATGCAAACAATGAAGTTGCTTGGCAATATTTTACCGATCGATACGAGAAAGGTAAATGTATAGTCAAAAATCACGTTTCAGAAATGATTAGTTTTCCTTCTTTTCTCGACACACAGCGTTGCCAACTATGCCGGAACAAAATCGCCAATACATGACACTAAAAATCGCCTAAACAAATTTATAATTTATAAAATTCAAAGAAATTTAGAAACTTTATAAAATGACGTCATAAAGTCAAATATTTGAACGGCACATAACAATTATAAGTCTAAATGGACATTAAGCAGTCATTTAAACACACAACACAACACAAAGGCGAACACACGATTTATAAATGCGAAGAATTTCTTAAAATTAATATTTTTGACTAAATGAAATAAAAAAAGCAATTTTTGTTTAATTTGTTTGCAACCCCAGCTTTAAAATTCACACCAGCAAAATGCTGCAAGTACAACAAATTTTATAATTTTTTTTACATATCAATAAACAAAAATTAGTTAGCACGACAGTATTCAGTGCAACGAACGCTGCAAGGTCAAACGACGATATTTAAAAATCTGCAGATAACAGCATAACTACTAGTGATGCGACAGACGTCTGATTCTGCTTCCGCAACTGCGGAAGTTCTGTACCTTTTTTTACATCCGTTTCTGTTTCTGCTTCCGTAACTTTTATAACGGAAATTTGAACAGAACTTTACGACCGTAAAAGGAAAGCGCGCGGATGGTAGATGAGTGTGCTTAGGACCCGAAATTTGTTTAACGCGTCACTGATACGGCATACCTTCTCTCAGAAGGTGCCGAACTCAAATGGAGTCTAATCTACGTCATCATATATGATGAATTCATCATTACAAGTGTTAGATTCTATGTTAAGTATGAATGTAGACCAGCAAAACTCGATTACAAATAACGAGAATGACAATCTACCTTTAGAGACACAGTCATAACTACAAGAGTACAAAAAAAAACGATTGCCTTTGTGTGAGGATTCCCTTATGTCGTGGAAATTAAATTCATACAAATATATTAATGTTTTGCCATTAGTGCGCTAATATTTATCAGCTGCTCCCAGCTACATCGCCAGTGTGCAATTATGTAGTGGAGCTGGTTTTATATATGAACACCGGAACAGATTGTTAGGTGTAAAAGCGGCCAAAGTGTTTTTCATAAATATAATTTACCATTACTTAATTTTGAATATTAGTTCTATTAAAAACTGCATTTGTCAAAATTGTGTGTATTAAACGTCCGCTTCCGTACCTGTTTCCGTTTCTGTTTCCGTTAAAATTGACTTTTTACATCTGTTTCCGTTTCTGCCTCCGTTTGACACTTCCGTTGCATCACTAATTAATAACTACCTCGATCACAGCGATGTCGGATAAAAAAGCAATTTCTCTTTTGGTACACTCGCAAGTGTTATATTTTTTTCAAAATAAATACAACGCAGATGAATCATTCAATTATAGTCGTAAGTCAGGTATCCTCAAACATACAATATAAATCAACATAGACAATTTATTTTCGATACCAATACATTCAAATAAAATATTACATGTTTAGTTTTAAAGCAAATTACAGAAAACATTCTCCAACTTTTTTTTAGTTTAAATATAAACAAATTATGAATAATTTTATTTATAATTAGCTGACTGTTTTATTCGAAATAAGTGGACTGTATATATTATTAGCTGTTTAATACTAAAATAGATGTATTTTAAAAACAATGTATTTTTACAAAAACTGTTGTAAAATGAGCTGCATGAAATATGATTGCAGAACAGCAACTGCCCTTCAATCAGTTCCTTACCCTCGGTAACTATCCGCAGGTACCTAGACTTTAATCCCTTTCGCAGAAGGGCACAATAAGCAAAACATCTAACTAACTAAAAATTGTATTTTACATTTAAAAGGCGAATGACCGGCGACGTCTTTACATACTGGCCGCCTTGAAAGATACTTTCAAGAAAAATTTTATCTTAGTTTTACATGATACAAATTTACAAATTAGATTAATTGACAAAAATACAACAATATAAAAATAAACAAACTAAAATACTAAAATAAATTTTACAATAAAATTGTACACAATGATTATGTACTGTCTAAATTATTAATTAACTAGTTTTTTTTTGTTATTATTATTATTATTATTATACCGGCGGTTCTATCGGTAAAACACACACTTGGGTTACCGCACGTTTTATCACTCCCGTCATCACTTTAACACTGATTACTCTTGTAATGCCGTCAGAACCCGGATGTAATTGCGTTACTCTTCCCATGCTCCATTTTAGCACTGGAGCGTTGTCATCTTTAATTACTACTAGGGCACCTATCTTTATATTGTTTGATGAATTTTGTTTCCATTTACACTTTGTTTGAAGCTCTGAAACCACTTCTTTGTGCCATCTCTTCCAGAAATGTTTACGAATTGCTTGCATCTGCTCAAATTTATTCATGCGGTTGGAACATATTTCTAGTTTATTTGGATCTGGCAAGGCAGTGACAGACTTATTAAAAAATGAGCCGGTGTTAGGGCAGAAATATCATTTATGTCTGAGGATAAAGGAGAAAGTGGCCGGGAATTTAAAATCGATTCAATTTGAGCTAAGACCGTATAAAATTCTTCAAACGTTAGCTTTGCCTCCCCAATAACACGCTTTAAATGCCATTTTGTCATTTTAATCCCGGCTTCCCAGATTCCCCCAAACGTTGGAGAGTACGACGGGATAAAATGCCATTGAATATTATCATGTAATAAATTTTTAGAAATTAAATCTTTTTCAGACTGCAAAAACTTAAAAATTTCACGTATTTTATTATCTGCGCCCACAAAATTTTTCCCATTGTCTGAATAAATATTTTTTGGTTTTCCACGTCTTGCTATGAAACGGTACAAAGTAGCCATAAATGCATTAGTAGTTAACTCGGATACTAACTCCAAATGCACTGCTTTTGTGCACATACAAACAAAGAGACATAAGTAGACTTTAATCAATTTTGCACCACGAAATTTTCTATCTTTCATTAGAAAAGGACCACTGTAGTCTACACCTACATTTTCAAAAGGACTAGCTTGATTAACGCGTACTGCAGGTAGATTGCCCATTAGATAGGTAGAAACCTTCGGTGCGGCTTTAAAACAAACAATACAATTTCTGATTACCTTTTTTGCAGAACTTTGACCTGCAATTGGCCAAAATCGTTGCCTAATTGAATGCAATAAGTGTTGTGCACCACAATGAAATAGTCGTTCGTGTTCATTTGTTAAAATTAATTTAGTTAAAATGTGACCTTGAGGCAAAATTATGGGGTGCTTTATGTCGTGGTTCAGTTTTGAGTTATTTATTCTACCACCAACGCGTATTAAACCTTTCTCATCCAAGTATGGATTTAATGAAAGTAATTTACTCTTATTGTCAAGAGATTTTTTATTTTGTAACCTTTAGGATAACACTCGTTTTGACTTATTTGTATTAAACGCATTAAGGCGTTATCTAATTCTGTTAACGTCAGTTGCCCAGTTGGCCTATCTTTATTGTTTGCCTTTACATTAAATTTAAATTTAAGTATATACGCAACCGTTGTTTTTAAACGAATTATTGAAGAATATTTTGTAAAAAGAGAATTACTATAAATAAGAGAAGTGTGAACGAGTTTGCGTTGTTCCAATTCCGTATGCATCTTTTCACTTTTGATATTTGTCCATTGAGAACTACATTGCATTAACCACAGAGGTCCATGCCACCATAATGTTGAGGTTTTTAAGCAGCTTGGAGAGACCCCACGAGACAATAGGTCTGCAGGATTTTCTGCGGACTTTACGTAATGCCACTCATCTATTTTCGTTACAGTTTGTATTTCTGCGACGCGATTGCTTATAAAAGTTTTCCATTTATTTGGTGGTCCCTGGATCCAAGCCAGTGCAATTTTTGAATCCACCCAAAGATATTTTTTATTAAACTTAACATTTGACTTTACAACTAACTTTACTAACTGCGCTAACAAAACAGCAGCACACAACTCTAGACGAGGTAAACTAACTGATTTGACAGGTGCGACGCGTGATTTTGCGCAGAGTAAGTTACAAGAGATTGTTTCATTTAAACTAATGCATCTTAAATAAATACAAGCGCCATAAGCGCGCTCAGAAGCGTCCGAAAAACCGTGAAGTTCGATATGCACGTAATTGGAGGATATAACATGTCGCAGTATTCGTAATTCATTTAACATGTGTAGATTATTTTTTAATTGAAGCCATTTTGTGTGCAAATATTGCGGAATTGTTTCATCCCAGGATACTTTTATTTTCCATAACTCTTGGATAATTAATTTAAACATAATGATTATTGGGCCTAACAGACCTAAAGGATCGTATATTTTCGCAATTGTGGATAATATTGTGCGCTTGGTTATGCGACTTTTTGTAACGATTTCGCGAATAGTATATTGAATACTGTCTAGTTTAGGATTCCAATAAATACCTAACGTCTTATTTGTTTCATCACCGCCTAACTCTATTATACCTAAATCTATCTCACTATTAATATGTAACTGATTAAGAACATTTAAATGATTACTGGACCATTTACGTAAATGAAACCCTGCACCAGCAAGTAAGTTCGTTAAATCTTTTTGTACTGCCATTAGTTCATCTAGGGAATTTGTTCCTGTAAGAAGGTCATCTACGTAAAAATCGTTTTTTATTACATTACTAGCCAATGGGAACGTACTCTCACTATCTATTGCTAATTGATGAAGACAACGGATTGCTAAATATGGTGCTGAAGCAGTACCGTAAGTTAATGTATTAAGCTTATAACATTTTAATTGTAATTGAGGATCCGACCGCCAAAATATTTTTTGAAACTCGCGATGTTCATTTGATATTAATATTTGCCTATACATTTTGGATATATCCGCTGTAATAACGTATTTATAGGTTCGGAATCGTAATAAAATAGAGACTATATCATTTTGCAAGACGGGGCCAGTATGTTGGATTTCATTTAACGATACATTGTTGTCTGTTTTGGCTGACCCGTCAAAAACTACCCGTAGTTTTGTAGTCAAACTATCATTTTTAATCACAGCGTGATGTGGCAAAAAATAACCTACATTTATCGTTTCGCTATCATCATCATCATTTATCTCATTCATATGACCTAACTGCTCATATTCTAACATGAATTCTACATATTTTTTCTTTAATTCCTCGTCTTTTATTAGTTTCCGTTCTAACGATTTAAATCTATTAATAGCTATTTGTCTAGAATTGCCTAAAGTGTTTACTAAATTTTCTTTAAATGGAATTTTTATGACAAAACGTCCGCTATTATTTCTTGTAGTTGTATTTTTAAAATAGTTTTCACAATATTGTTCAGATGGAGAATGCAAACTAGATTTGGGTATAATTTCTTCTAATTCCCAAAATTTCCTAATCGTATCGTCATTAACCGAATCCTCAGTGGCATTTATGCTAAAACAACTTATTTGAATATTTTCTGACTGATTATAATTTAAGTTGCCCGCTATGATCCATCCTAGCTGAGTTTTTTTGCATTATAGGCATATTACTTCCTAATTTGTATTGTCCGACACACAATAAAGACCAAAACATTCCTGAACCTATTAAAAGATCTATTTGTGTTGATTGATTAAATTCTTTATCCGCCAAGGGTAGGTAATTAGGAATATTTAATACATTTTTATTTAATGTAACTGCCGGAAGCTCATCTGTTATCACTGGTAACACTAGACAATTAATGTCCACATTAAAACTATTAACAGTAGACCAAATTTTTACATTTACTTGTTTGTTTATATTAGACAATGCTTGCCCAACCCCCTTTACAACGTAATCTACCTTTGTGGGTTTTAAATTTAATTTTTGACACATACGCTCTGTTATGAAGTGACTTTGCGATCCACTGTCCAAAAGCGCGCGACACGTATAAAATTTATCTTTGCTATAATTTATTTTAACCATTGCTGTCGATAACAATACCTGTGAATTTGATATGCTTTGCGTATTTGCATGATTTGAAATAGTTGCTAATGGTTCATTATCTGACTTTGTCAAGTTAGTTTCGTTTATATTCGAAGCCGCAGAAATATTACTGTTTATGTCTAAATGTAACAGAGAATTGTGAGGTTTCCTACATTTTTTGCATGTATTGGCACGGCATTGATTTGAAAAATGAGTGTTTCTAAAACAATTCAGGCAGCGCTTATGCTTTTTCACACTTGCAATTCTGTCTTCAATAGCTAATTTTAAAAATGAAGGACAATTATAAATTACGTGTGAATTATTACAGAAAAAGCAATTTAAATTATGGAAACTAGAATATGATTGAGAAGCTTTCTGCATTGGCATCTGTTTAACCTTTTCATTTTTTGTCATTTCTAACTTTTCTAATACGTTGCATTTAGATTTTAAAAAATTGTTCATGTCTTTCATGGTCGGTAATTCTTCGCTGTAATCATAACTTTCCCATTCACGTCGCGTTACAAGAGCAAATTTAGTATTTAGTATATAAATAATTAGCCTATCTCATGCATCAGTAATTTCACCTAAAATATTCAATGCGCGCAAATGTTTAGTTATATTATCAAATAAGTTACGTAACTCGAAGTGCGATTCTCTTTTAATATTTGGTAACTCAAAAATTGCATGTATATGATTATGAATTATTAATGGCTTATTTTCATACCTATCTAAAAGCAACCTCCATGCGACTTGATAATTATCAGCTGATACTTCTATAGACTTAATTATTTGCCCGGGTTCCTTTTCTAAAGATGACCGTAAGTAATAAAATTTTTGAATGTTTGTTAATGTATCGTTATGCTCTACTAATGCATTAAATGAATCCCTAAATTCTAGCCAATTTTCATATTTACCGTCAAATGTTTTTAATTGTATTGCAGGCAGTTTTATTTGAAGAAAATTTTGTTTACACTGAGAACTATTTGATTCCCTTGAGTTAATATTTGTACTTAAGCATGACTTAATTTTTGCGATTAATTTAAAGTAATCGTTTTCAAAGGAAGATCTTTCTTGTGTGTCTGTTTCTGAAGGAAACTTTAATTCTAATTGTGATTGTGTATCGTCAAATTCTGTCCAAACGGGATTTTCAAATTTATCTAGTCTACATTTTAATTCGCTTATAATTTCCGGTGTTATTTCATTATTCGTTATTTCCGATACATAATTTTGTAAGCGTGTTAATTTTCTTTTGAGTTGGTCTCGCTTTGTTTGCAGAACCTTTGCCATAGCTTAAATTAAATAAATTAAAGTTTTGATTTACAGGTAGGTAGCAGGAAGGAACTGATGTCTAGAACGTGGTCTAACTTCTGTAACTGCTTCTTGCACTTTCTGCCAATCTTGCTAACACTTAAACACTTAATTATTGATGTTTAAAATGCTGTTTGATTATTAATCCTTATTAATTCGGTTCGAAGACCAATGTTTTATTCGAAATAAGTGGACTGTATATATTATTAGCTGTTTAATACTAAAATAGATGTATTTTAAAAACAATGTATTTTTACAAAAACTGTTGTAAAATGAGCTGCATGAAATGTGATTGCAGAACAGCAACTGCCCTTCAATCAGTTCCTTACCCTTGGTAACTATCCGCAGGTACCTAGACTTTAATCCCTTTCGCAGAAGGGCACAATAAGCAAAACATCTAACTAACTAAAAATTGTATTTTACATTTAAAAGGCGAATGACCGGCGACGTCTTTACTAACTAAAAATTGTATTTTACATTTAAAAGGCGAATGACCGGCGACGTCTTTACACTGACCTTACTTTCAATGTTTCTCGTCCTGTCAATATGTTATTAGGTTCCAAAATATTTTGGTAACTTATTGATGCAGTACAAATTTTATTGGAAGGCGATAGAATAACCTTACAAGCCACTAAGCTTGGATTGATTGTAGCAGGAGATACGTAAAAAAATCTAATGAATGAATCTATCAGTTGTCTAAATATTAATTTAGATGCGCTAATTAAAAAGTTTTAAGAAACCGAAAAGCTTATCTCAAAACTAATACGTTCAGAATCAGAACAGTTTTACATAAATCATTTGGTTAATTCCCAAGAAATGAAGATGGTCGGTTTATTGTAAAAGTACCCTTCAAAAATAATTGTAACAAACTGGGCCAATCGAAAGAACTTGCTATAAAACGATTTGTTATGTTGTAAAAGAGACCTATGAATAACAATTCGTTGCGTAGCCAATACATAAATTTTATAAACGAATATAAGGTGATAGATCATATGAGTAAAATTTCAAGGCTGCAACTTCATTATTATATTCTTTACTACGCCATTGTACGCAAATCTAGTTGCACAACAAAAATAAGAGTAGTTTTCGACGCCAGCATGAAATCTTCAAGCGGTTTGTCGTTAAACGATGTTCAACATTCGATCCAACAATCCAAAATCATTTTCGATAATTTTACAGTTTAGAGTGTACCAATTTGTAGTAACCGCCGAAATAAGCGATAACGATAAAAAAATTTATATAATTTTTTGGCGAGACGATCTTTTGGTCGACATAAAATGCTGCGAACTGAGCACTTTTACCTACGACACTGCCTTTGCTCCATTCTTGGTCATTCGGAAGAAAAAATAATTTTTAATTAACTGTCAGCTTTGGCGGACAGGTTCAACCTGGCTTCCTCAACCGAATTAAAGTTAAAGCCCGTTTTGAACATTTTGATAGATTTGCTAACGCGTAACGGCATATTGCCTAAGACTGATTTCAAATGCAAAGCTCAAAACAAATGCGCTTCGTAATTTTGCACAATTGTCAACTAGCGAAATGCAAGCATATGTGTTGCTGAAACTAGCTTAAAGAAAAACTTTCTCAGAAAAATATTAGAATTATAAAAAAAAAGCTTGTTATCGAAGCAAATTGCGTTCTTTGATTTTTTTCATGGACAACCACAATCTTAGAAGATTAGGTGGTCGTCTTAAAAATAGTATATATCCGTTTAATAAAAAATTTCAAATTATTTTGCCAAGCAATCATGTTTTGACAAAAATGATTTTATACCACAAACATACACGAATATTACACTGCAGTCAATCAGCACTAATTGCTTTAATTAGAGAAGTTTATTAGTCTATCAAAAGAAGAATATTAGCCGAGCATGTTGTCCACAGTTGCGTAAAATGTAAATGGGTCTATTTGTTTATTCATTTGCTTTGCAACGAAAGCAATTTACTTAGAAGTTGTCTTAGACATTACGATTCAATGTTTTTCGGCAACATTGAGACGATTGCTGGGTAGAATAAGGAAACCTTTAAATATCTACTCAGACAATGCTAAAACCATCGTGGGAGCATCTAAAGAGTTGAAAAACTAATTTAATAAAACATAATTTCGATGTCATTTATACCAAATTGAGCAGGGATAATATCTCTTAGCATTTTATCCTGGCCCAATCTTTCACATTTGCTGGAATTTGGGAGGCAAATATAAAGAGCGTAAAGGTTCATTTAAAAATAGTAGTAGGTAACACGAAGCTTACTTACAAAGGTTTTCTAACAATTTTAGTTCAGATCGAAGTTGCCAACCACTTTGCTCTTTTACAATCTATCCAAATATTATCTCCTTAATCCCAGAACATTTTCTCATCAGCAGAAGCCTTACCAGTGTACTAGCCGACAAACCGGAAATGATACCAATTGACTTCAGAAAGTAAAACATTTTTGGCTGGTCCAAAGAATATTTGAGTGTTACAAGCTTGTGTAAAGTGGAAATATTTTCAAATTGACAACCAAATTAAGATAGGAAACTTGTGAAAGAAGACGATGTTTCTTCCATGCAATGGCCACTAGAAGTTACTATCAAACTACACTCAGGCAATGACAAGGTTACCCGTGTAGTGAGCGTAAAAACGCACGGTAATGTGATAACATGTAGTGTGACAAAAATTTGTATTTGTATTAGTTATGTTACTATATTATGTATTCACTGTATGATTTAGTTATTCCTATTACTACTATTTGTGTTAAAATCTGTATTTCAAGGCGCCTGGGATGTTTGCGTAATATTTAAATGTTTTTGAACACGTTGCGTTATCTGCGGTTGCTAAACGAAGTTAACCTATAATTTGAGCAGCGGCTGAGCAGAAGAAAAAACAAAAAAACATGGCGATGTAAGAAACCACGCCTCAGAAAATTCTCTTGCAGAAACTTGTATTAAAACTAAATAAACCATTAACATAATTTACTTCGCACTTTTTAAAGTGGGGTACACCCAAGTGCGACAAAACGCAGTAATAATTTCAGATGTTTTTTTTGCGATAGCGCACACTAGTTTTAAAATGTTTGTAGCTTTATGTACCAAACCTGTTTTAAGTCACGAATATTTATCTGCGGTTCTAAGGTGGTACGCGACGCCTATTCATATCAAAAACATAATGCAATACAAATAATAGTGACAAGCACATGACTATGAAGAGTACACAATTTGCATGCATATACATATGAAATTTTTATTTTTTACGATTTTAAATATTGACTTGTTGCTGTAAAATCAGTGGTTTTTCTTCAAAATAACTTCATATTAAGGATGTTTTTCTGGACAAATGTTTTAACCTACTGTGAAAAATAGTAATTAAAATGTGTCATGGTTCATTTTCTGAAATAATTCTGATTGCTGTTTAGAAAAAAAAACAACTTTTGGTATATATTGAATTTAGCAAATATCATAGAAAACTGCATGCATCGTTGTCTCTAAAAGGGTAACGCGAAATTAAGCAAAACTGCGATAAATGGATGCTAGTTTTGAAAAAAATGAGAAGTTTTTATGACATGTTTATTTATATTAAGAGTGTTATAATTACATTGTTATTTGCGGAGTTCAAAATTAATAAGGTTTGCCGCTGAGTTAGTGTATTTTGTGTTCGGGTGCACTAAAAAAAGTAAATTATTTGCCATTGTCATCTAGATAAATAAGAATGTTAAATTGTTAGTTGTATTGAAGTGTATCGATTTGTAATACAAACATTTTTGTTTAAAAAGTTTTAAATTATATATCGTTTTATTAGGTACTTGCAGAGATTCTTTATTCCTACAATTTAAACCATAAATAATTTTCTACTTTTTTTAAATAAACATTATCTTAAATGAACGCAAATGGTTTTACACCGTTTAAAAAAAATTTAACGAAAAAAAGTATTGTAATTAAAGATTAAATATGTTCTTTATAGAAATCTAACTATTTCATTAAAATTAGGAAACTATTTCTGTTCATAGTAACGATGCATCATTATATTATATACACAACCGTTCTGGGAAATTGTTTACTATCCGCGTGCGGTACATAACAGACGTACCTAGAACTTGTTACTCCAAAACTGTGGAACGGATTGGCGACTTGAAAATACCTCTCCAAAGTAACCGTTCTTGTAATACCGATGCATCTCTATCCTAGAGCAAAAAGCACAAGCAAACACGAGTTTATTACTAACAAAATATAAGTGAAGATATGAACTTGATTATTAATTTTTTACTAAAAGGCGAAATCTTAACAAAAACAAAACTGTGACAATATTCTTTTAGTTTACTTGATATTTTTTTTATTCCTATAAAAATATTTCATGTTTTATTCGCATGTTTTATTATGATATGTTTATTTCTATGTTTCTGTTTTTAAACAAGTTAATAAAAAGTATCGTTCATTACACGTACAGAAATAATTTTTCCGGGCTTGCTCCGCTTTACGCAAAAATTTGTTCAACTCGTACAAAAAATCCTTACTTTCACACTTCTAATAAAATATACTATTTAACTATATTTATTAAAAGTTTCATTCATTTTAAATTTTACATGAAATTATAGAACAAAAAAAATTAAAATAAAAAACGATTTGCAGTATAGTAACATTGCATGTATTTAAAAAGCGTTAATCCAACCGTTTTTTAAATAGATATAAATATTAAAAAATCTAAAAATTAAAAATAATAACAATTTTTACCTGTTATATTAACGAAGACAAATTAAAATAAAATAGATACAATGTTTGGACCTATATCTTTTTATTTTTATTTTATAGTATGTTTTAAGTATTATCAACACAAATTTGCTCATGTTTTTGATCCGGTAGATCGGTCCGCTTTAAACTGGTTTTTGGCCAGATGAAGCACTCGCTCGTATCACAAAATGTTGCTACAAAATAGACTAAAGTGCCTAAAGTGCTGCTCCTAAGCAAAAAGTTAAAATTGTTATTTGTTTTCTAACTTTTTTTTTTGTAACAAAACATATAGTTTTATAAAAATATAGTGTATAACTTCTAAGAACTGTGCATTATCAAATCGTATGAAATGCAGCCTACTTTTTGGCTGGGCTGCAAACTTTCATACTTGTTGACAATTTCTTACTTCTTGTACAATATATTATTTATACTGTTTGTTTATATTAAATTAACTTAAACATCATATTGTTTTATACAACGGTAGTATTAAAACAAATAACTATTTTCTGACTATAATAAATTCTTTTTAGCCATTTTTAGTAATTACCTGTAATTAGTGTATACATTTAAAACGGTTTATAATGAAAAACAGTTAAATTATTGCTTCAAATGAATTCAACTTTTGGCTATTTGTAAAACGTATAAAAATATTACAAACAATCTAAGCTACAAAAAGTTTACTACTTGTTTAAATTGAATTACTTTATGTGTAATATAAAAAGTTGATTTTAAAACAACCTATAAAAATGTACGTAATAAAAACAAACATGCAGTATCTAAACGTTGACTTTATTTTAACTAATATTAAGTTTATACAGTAACAATCAGTGTAATTTCTGATTGTAAAATATATTTGATACACAGTTATTTATTTCAACGTTTTTAATAAAATTTATTTGGGAGTAGCTTTTCATGCACTTTTTTCAGCTTTCACAATTTCAGACAGTTTACATGCATTAAATAATTTTATTTTACTTATTTGAAGTTTGTTTTTAAGCGTAGTCAACAAAACTTATTCTGACAATATAATGATTTTACATAGAAATTTAAATCAATAAATTGTGTTCTAAATCGATTTTTTTTTAAATGGGTTTATAAAAGTGAAGATAAAGTTATATATAATAATAATAATAATTAACAAATCTGAGGCTAAACGCCATCTCGTAGGAACGGAGCTACGTACGAGTTAATCCACATGTAGGAAACTATGAAGTTGTTAGTTAGATAGTAAATATTACAACAGCGAATTTCAAAAAATGTATTTGAATTATACGCGGCATAATATTTCTAACTGTACTACGCAAGTGCAAAAATTTGTTTATATAATTGCAGAAACCATCTTAGAGACCAGTGGACAGCTGTTTCGTCCTATTTTGACTCCTCAGCACTGGAATACTCTAATGCAGTTTCCACAACTATATAAAACAAATTGCCATAGTTTTAATCCCATTCGAGACGATAATAGGACGAAACAGCTGTCCACTGGCCTCTAAGATGGTTTCTGCAATTATATAAACAAATTTTTGCACTTGCGTAGTACAGTTAGAAATATTATGCCGCGTATAATTCAAATACATTTTTTGAAATTCGCGGTTGTAATATTTACTATCTAACTAACAACTTCATAGATTCCTACATGTGGATTAACTCGTACGTAGCTCCGTTCCTACGAAATGGCGTTTAGCCTCAGATTTGTTAATCAATTAACACCCAAATGGGATTAAAACTATGGCAATTTGTTTTATATAGTTGTGGAAACTGCATTAGAATATTCCAGTGCTGAGGAGTCTAAATAGGACGAAACAGCTGTCCACTGGTCTCTAAGATGGTTTCTGCAATTATATAAACAAATTTTTGCACTTGCGTAGTACAGTTAGAAATATTATGCCGCGTATAATTCAAATACATTTTTTGAAATTCGCGGTTGTAATATTTACTATCTAACTAACAACTTCATAGTTTCCTACATGTGAATAATAATAATGTTTATTGTGTAAATAAAATAACATTTATTATTACACAAAAGACCAAGGTTCGGTATACCGTTCTTTCACCCTGCCTATAATAACCATAACTTAAATATAATATGTTCTAGAACATTAACTTAATCTTAAATAACATAATTAACATTGAATTAAACAGTTAAGAGCCGCCCTTCAAAATTGTAGTTATAATTTACATAATAGATGGCAGCACATCTGCGATTTTGTTTCGTGATTTTTAGCCAAATAATGTAAAAATTAAACAAATTATAATTATTTTCTTTAAAAGCAGCCAATGTTTAATAGAGAGCATTATCTTTAATTATTATTTATGACGACACTTCCGTATAATAAGCTAAATAAAACAAATATTTTTTTTTAAATATTGAATTTAAAATAAAAGGAATCTCTTCACAAACATTTTTTAAACTTTATGTTTTTGAAATAATCATGAAATAAAAGTTTTTTTTTTGGTTTCCGCCATCTTTATGTTAAAAATATCGAGTATACAGTTCAGCTATTATCATGTAGATGGCACTTTAACATTAACAAAAAATAACGGTGACGACAAATGATGTCAATTTTTTTATTGGTTGAAACCACATTTGAATTTATTTAAAAAACTTTGACTTTGAGAATACTATTTTGCTTCTGATTTACTCAAATTAAGTTCCAGATACAGTTAAAAAATCTGTTATTTATGTTTTCAAGAATTTAAAGTTTTTCTGTCATTTACAATTACGTTAAATTGGTTAAATGTAAAAGTTGATGGTGATTATCTTTTAGGAATAATATTTATGTTTTTTGAAGCATATGCACATTATTGTTGGGTTCTCATTGAGTTATACATATAAAGAATTTTTCTTATTTATTTTTAACAAAGCTTTAGTTCAAAGTATCAGTAAAAATATTTTTACAGTATTTGCTTAGTGCACTTAGCTTAGTGGACACACATCTAGCAGCACATCGCACGACCGCTTCATATAAATTAATATATGGGGTCATTAATTTGATGTTACTGTAAAAAGAAAGAAAAACGACCTCTAAACCTAATAGGAATCAATACAAGATTATAAAAACCATAGGTAGCAGAGTAGAAAAAGGAATCGCCGGGCTAAATACATTTATGTTGCCATGGCATAAATATATTAGCCGAGATCATTTATGTAATAATTTTTACAGCATCTGTTTAGTGTAAACTTTGTCCATAATAGCTTCATAAATCTGCAGATTTATATTCAAATTCCCGAAAGTGGACACACATCTAGCAGCACATCGCACGACCGCTACATATAAATTAATACTTGGGGTCATTAATTTGATATTACTGTAAACAAAAAAAACAACCTCTGAGCCTAATAGAAATTTATAAGAAATTATAAAAAACATAGGCAACAGAGTAAAAAGAGGAATCTCGCCGGGCTAAATACATTTATGTTGCCATGGCATAAATATATTAGCCGAGATGATTTATATAATAATGTTTACAGCATCTGCTTAGTGTAAACTTTGTCTATAATAGCTTCATAAATCTGCAGATTTATATTCAAATTCCCGAAAGTGGACACACATCTAGCAGCACATCGCACGACCGCTACACATAAATTAATACATGGGGTCATTAATTTGATATTACTGTAAACAAAAAAAAACAACCTCTGAGCCTAATAGAAATTTATAAGAAATTATAAAAAAACATAGGCAACAGAGTAAAAAGAGGAATCTCGCCGGGCTAAATACATTTATGTTGCGATGGCACAAATATACTAGCCGAGATCCTTTATATAACAATTTTTATAGCATCTGCTTAGTGTAAATTTTTTTTCTTTGTAACTATGATAAACTAATAGCTCGATTCTGAGATTTCTCCTGTAAACTACAGAATCTATACGTTACAGCAACTGTAACTCTCTTCCGTATGAAATTACGAAAATTGCTATTCTGAGACTAGCACTATAAGATCCTGTCTTACAGATTCTTTTTTATAGATTGCTAACTTCATGCTTATATAAATGTCAGATTATTCATAATAATTCTGAGGGTATGCGATAACCGGATGTCAAGTTCAATGCCGGATGTTTAGAAATTTAAATTTTCTACTTTTTTATTGTAATATAAAATAGCTCTTAATAATCCATGAAGAAAGTATCTCTGATTAAACAAGCAGAATTTATTTATTTGGAACGCACAGAAGAATCAACAGCAACACCAAATAAATCATTTCGAAAGCCAAAGAGAGTAAAACCAAAGCCACTCTCGACTTTGGCAGAAAATTTGATCAGGAATTCTAAAAATTGGGAGGGCTATTGTAAAAATCTCAATGCAAATGTAAAAACATTTGTTAATACATTTGAAACTATTGAGAAGGAGAAATTAGAAGTAGAAAAGAAAAGGTTGAATTTTGAAATTTGTAAATTTAAATATTTACATCCAGATTTTAATTTTGAGAATGACTTGTAAATATTTGGGGAAACCTGGCTGAGCAGGCAAGGATTTTGCATGACGAGTCTGATATTAACATTACGTTAATGGAATGTTTTCCTTTTCTATTTATATAAACAAAGAGCGGGAAATTTTTATCTGTTTTTGGAGGTGCCAATATGTCAACGTGGGTACCGTCGATGGCACCCACTATTCCTCTTAAATTGTACTTCTCATAAAAACCGTTTTTAACAATTTTTATTTTCAGGTGTTATGGGAAATTTTACCCATTGTTGCAATAAATGATTCACAATCAGTTCGCATATATAATGAATGCTTCTACTTATAGAAGTTTGTGACAGAGGTATCCATAAATTGCAGCCCACAGAATTTTGGTAAGATCCTCTCGAAATAAAACGAAAACTTTTGTCGTGAAAGGAATTCCTGACAAAATGTGTCTTTTAGTAGCATGGGGCAATAAACTGTTTATCAATTGATAAACCGAATATTTAACAAGGCGAAACATTTCCCGAAACGCATTATTTGTTAAATCAAATGGGTTTAGCTCGTCCCTTAATCTTCTCCGTTGGATTCTCATAAAATTTCTAACAAATAAACAAATAATATAGAAAAGCACAACAATTTATTAACTTTTACAATTAACCTACCTATTTTCATCCTCTTCCAAAAGAATACCAACAAATATGTTGACTTGTGCAACATTCATTCTATTTTTATCAAAAACAGTAAAAGTAGTCAAAAAAAGAATTTTTTCAAACATAAATATCGAAATGTTAGGTTATAAACGGTCGCTCTAATTTTATACGGTTGGGTATATGACACCTGTAAATATTTACAAATCTATAAGAAAATCTGTAGCTAATAGGTAGCGCAGAATTGCAATCCCTGTAACTTTTATAGATTTTCGCTTACATATTTTATAGATTGTCTCAGAATCGACCCATTAGAGATCATATGCCTGTAATCAGGCTATTTTTCGTAGCAACGGATAACATTAGCATAACGATAATCACAGTGATAGGCAAAATGAAATATAGCAATTAAAAAATATGTATGTAATTATACGGAGAAAAAATTATCTTTTACACGGCAAAAATGCAAATTTACTTCCTTAGTTGATATAGATGCGGCGGTAAATGTGACATTTTTGTGCCTTGTAAAACAAATAACTAATTTACTACTACCCACATTAAAAACGTCGAAAAACTTTAAATACTACGTACGTAATAGAGACAGTAAAAAGTCTTAGAACTTTTTACATTTTCAATAGGTATCGGTTATTTTTAACTTTTCTCGATAAAAATGTAATTTTAGAAAGGCAGCACACAAAACATTGTACGTTACTCTAGTCGAAAGTCTTATAACACACCTCACTCTCATGCAGCGCTTTGCCTACGGCCTCATGCAGCATTCCTCTTCGGTATGCTATGCGCCACTTTCCACGCTTGTTAGGTAAAATTCGTTATTGAATACTAATTAAAAAAAAAAAACAACAAACAACAAAAAATATACTTATCTATCATTGAGATGTAATTGTAGAATGAAAGAATCAATCAGCGCGGCTGTTCCACAGAGAAGACCTAAAAGCGCTGAATTACACATTCTTCAAGGAGGCTCCTTTCGTGTTCTCCATTTTTGTTTCTTGTAATTCTGGGTAACAAAATATATCAATAAAAGTAAATTAAATTATATAATAGAAAATATACTTATCTACAAGTGTATGCTAATTGTAGAATTGAAGAATCAGCTAGTGATGCAGTTACCCAGGGAATGTCCGAATGCACAAGGTAGAGTAATTACACATTATTCAAAGATACTCCTTCCATATTCCCTATTTTGTTTCTTCTAATGCTTGTTAACAAACACATACATCTTTACACGTAAAACAGACGTTTATACTTACACTTAGTGTTATGGTGCTATACAGGTTGTTTAGGATAGACTTGATATTGCAACATCCTCTGTCAAATTTATTTGCAATTATATTGATCGGTATTCTATTTTGTTTTTTCCATAATATGACATGGATCAATACACATGTCATACACAAATCATCTAAAAATGGAAGATTATTTTCTTCAGTGTACACTATAGACCGATAATTTTTTCTTTCGGTGACATGTAGAAACTTTGAATCTGTAAATACAAAGAAATAGTTTAAGATTATGCAAAATTTAGTAAAATCACTTGATGGAAATATGAATGTTTACTTTTTAACTTTATTTCTCTATTATTATATTCAAGATGTGTCTTATTTGTCTATACGACATATGGCAGTGTGCAACCAGTTTTAATAATTTTGAATAGGTAATTATTTTACTTCCACCAGCTATTTTAATAGGTAATAAGTTTGATGCTAGTATTTTTATAAGCTAGGTACGCAAAGGATGCAAACTAATCAACTGTGATGCTTCTGTTCTGTTATCTATAATTTATAATACTTCATGTTATCAACCTTTGCATGATAACTCACGAGTATTTAGATACCTGTAGTCTTTTTAAATTTTAAACATTGATGCGCATAATATAAGAACCGTTAATGTAAATGTGAAATCACGTTACTTTGACTTTATTCATTTCTTTTGTTTTTCATTGTGCTGTCGGATTGCATCCAAAATGTATGGAGGATCAACACATCTTTTTCCATTTCCAATATTTTTTTTTTATAATTTCTGGTCCAATACATTCGATATAAAATTGTTGCAATACTATTAACATTGATTCGTTCCAAAACTGTTCATCTCTATTAATTTCTTCTACGTGCAGTTCAACTTTGTCATTCACATAAACAATGAAATAGCATTTAGATTTGTTGGTAATGTTTAGTTGTCCTAACATTAAAATATTACCACTGTAACTGTTGCAATGCTTTCTTATATAAGTGATATTAACGTAATAATTCTAAAAAACAGCCATTTGCTGTTCATCTCTTATTTTTGTATATGAGAAAGCAATAAAAAAAACCTTTTATTGTAATACCTGGTAATAGTACGAATGATTGCGTTTTAGTCTGATTCCACCTTCAGTTTTTTGTAGACATATTTGCTGTCTTCTTAAGTTAATAACATCGTCGATACTGCTTATTTGTACGTCAGATTTTATATATAGGCATTTTACCTCTACCAGTGAATCTTCTCCAACAAGGCCTAAATCAATATAATTATTAATTTATTTTATGTACTACGTTTATATTTATCAATACCATCAGGCGAAGCACCTAAGAATCCATATCTTAAATCTATCCAAAAACCAAATTTTTTTTTTAACATTTGACTTTGTCTTTTCTTCAAAAACTTTTATGGCTACATTTTCTTTTGCTATCCCGTATTCAGTAGCGTTTGTATGAAATGAAGTTTTTGCCAAGCAAGTCTTTACAATATTGTGACATGAGGTATATGCTCGCTTTTTGATAACTCTTCCAAAAACTGATGCTGTTAGCCGAAACTTTCTCTCAGATTCGTATAAATCATTTCCAAATTGGCCAATGGTATTGATTTGGATTTTATCTCGTTCTTCACGTGTAACATTTAAAAAAGAAATATAATATCGTTCGCAATCGTGCATAGTCAGGGCGCATACTTCAAGGTTTTCCAATAGCCTAGAACATTCTAATGAAATTATTTCTGGATCTTCTTCAGCCTGTTCTGCACTGGGCCCATAATCGGTATTTCAAAGATGTTTTTGAGACACAACACCATTATCACCAAACAATTTTTTAGGAACTTTTTTTGGTCTACACGAATGTTTCAATTGTTTTGCCATATATTTCTTAAAATGCTGTCCAGGACTTCTACCTGTTACTCGTTTCCAAGGACTACTGTGCCAAGCATACGACTTGTTGTACCTTAAACCACTAAGAAACACTCGTCGCTGCAATGAACCACGCTGTATTAAGTTTAACCTTTTGCCCATATTAAATCGTGATACAATATTCATTAGCCTTTCGGTTCTGTTATTATTTTCATTTTCTATTAATAGATCAGCTTTACGAATCAATACATTTATGGAACCTAAACAAATTAAACTGTTACAATTTCATACATCGTATTTTACATCTATTATTTACCATATAAGTGATTGAAGATGGAAGTAGATTTGAGATCTGAAACTATATTATCTGCGTGTTCGCCAATATTATTACATGTTCCCTCTCTGCAATCAGAATGATCTCCAAAAACATGATGTAGTCCATTTTCTAAATCTTTCTTAAGCAAAGGAATGTTCTTTTGCAGTTTCTTGGAATGTTCATGTATAGAGCATTTTGCTCTTTTGGTGAGCATCATAATTTTGGTTTTTGTCAACAATTTTCTTCCTTTGATATTAATCGTTGTATCTGCCTTAATCTTATATAAATGCTTGCCATAATTCTTTAACGCGTGGTTAGTGCATTCAATTTTTTTAATTTGATGCCCATATGTAACATGCTGCTTAATTTTGGCGAAAACACTGGAATCACCATCTCCGACAAATTTGAGATATTTTACGCCATGCATTTTTTGACTTAAATTAAATCCTTCTACCACCAAATCTGCTTCCATTGCAGGCGCTGAATTATTCCAGTTTTTATAACACACATGTGATTTTGCTGCTGTATTATTATTTTTAGCTCGTTCGCATATTGAACAAAATTTATTTCAAACGCCAGCAAACAGCAATTCTCCAGTATGACGGCCAACAATACCAACCATTCCAGACAAGGCATTAAAATTTGTGCCATATGAGCGTTTGCTCCATGAACCGTCTACATACACTGTGATGTACGGAGTTCCATCCAAACACAAATGCCCATTTGATACTGCATATTTTTTTTCTCGTTTACCAGCCTTAATCATTCCTAGACTTAGTGATGAGCTCCATTCCTATAATAAAAAAATGCAAAAATTTAGTTGTAAATAAATTATAAAATATTAGGTATTTTTATGTTAGCAATCGAAGATAATACAATTTGTTTTGATAACACATCAACAACAGAAAATAGATGTTAACTTTTCAAAGAAGAAAATAAGATTATCAATATTTGTAACAGTTACATATACAAATTTTGATAATACGACTCTGATGTTCTACTTATTAGAGAATTAACTTATATGGACGTTCAGGAGTAGATAATACAAACCTCCCCTAATTTATTTTCCAATCTATAAAACATCTTTTCTGGCATTGAGGGAATATTCATGCAACTTAAAAGTTCTTCAAGATGTCCATGTGTACTTCCAGTTGCTAATGTGCCCCATACAGCTCCAACATTTATATATATATATCTACTACTATATATTCCAATATGTAATTCGTAATTACAGTGTTTTTTTACAAATGAAGATATTCAGTAAACATAGTAAAGTTATTTATTTATGCTGTGCATATTTTTATTAATTACCATGAGAGCATATAACTTAATTAATACAAACTTAATAACAGAATGATGGAATAATCATGTTATGTGGTATGATTTTTGCATTAAAGTGACATTCATCTTATAGATGGTATCATTTTGATACCTCAAAAATGATAATGACATTTTATAGATACCGATTTCATGCAGAATTTTCGATCAAATTTTGTATGAAAAAAAAATGCTGTTAAAAAGATATCTTTTTACGTAAGTTTTGTTATTTGGGGTTATTATGTAGAATTAACATGTTTACTATTTTTTTAAAATTAAAATGCAGTTAAAACATGTACAGATAATTTTTTTGGTACGATGAATTTTACATACTGGTTTTCTACGCTTACATGCAAATTTAGTTTTTCTGTCATCAGGCAGAAAACACATATATGATTGTTTTGGCGTTTTTTATTAAAAGAACCTTCTTTTTTTTGAATGGGCACTGTTACAGTCATTCTGCAGTTTTTTATGTACTCTAAAACCTGCTGATGAAAACCTCTTGAATTTAGCGATCTCTGCTCCATGTTTGGTATAAAAAGCTGTAGAAATTGTTTTTCATAAAGATTTGTAAAGGCTTTCTATTGTATTTATTAACACAAATGTATTCTAGTCATCTTGTCACTCATATCTACTCCGCCTTTCGTCTTGATATAATGCATTATAATTTCTGGTTTGTTCATATCTTATCGTTAATTTCTTTGTCGTGATGTTGCGTTGAAACTAATATTACAGCTGTTTTGTCTTTTGAACGTAACACATTATTGTACTCTTTGCAGTAAAACATGTGTTTTGTGTGTATGTGTTTCTGTTATCTATCTCGAGAATTTTCTACATCTTTCCGTTCAATAAGTTTATGAACGTTATCAAAGTTGACAATAACTTCGCGAACGTTTTAATACTTTAATGTCATCGCATTTGTTTATTTGTTTCCTTTTTTCTTTTTTTTTAGTTTGGAAAATGAAAAATTCTATGATTGAATGCAGTAACTAATTAATTACATAACTAACAAACCGTTAAAAAAATTAGAATCATAGGAGATGTAGACAAAGTAGATAAAATAAAGTTTATATAACGTTTTCAGCAAAATAGTCATTGACAATTTTTTCTCGCTGAAGATTATTGTTAGTATAATTAGATATATTATTTAAAAAGAAAACAAACAAAATAATCCGTTGCAAAAATATTGCATCTTCAAAACAAGTTTCTTTAGGTGTATTATGTTATTTATAAAAATACTATTTTTAAATCAAGATTTTAGAAGACTAATATTAAAAAAAGTAGTGACCTAAACCAACTTATAAGTTTACCTAAAAAAATGATTTAAAAAATATATTTCTTTCTTTTATAAAAACGTGTTCTTTTGTGTAATTTATTTAAAACAACTTTATGTAAAATAATAATAATAAAAAAAAATATTTAATTTAAAAAAAGGTTTGTTATTTTTAATAATATAATTTTTTATTTGTCCATTGATGCATTTTTATAAATAAACAAATAAAATTAAGTTAACAATTGTTCCTTAAAATTTTATAAGCGTTATTATGGCGTTGAGAATTAACATAATTCAATATAATAATAGTATTACCTAATATTAATTGTTTTTCTAAAGTTGTTAAAACATCGACACCTTGTAATCGTTTGTTCCTACATAGCAAATAAATTTGGCATACAAAACTTTTAGTTTTTATTGATAAGTAATTGAGTATTTTAACTGTCAATGTTTTAAATAAATACTTTTTTAATACAATTATTATTGTAACGGGTATTTATATACAAACTTTGTTTTATTAGTTACAATCAAGTCAATTATTATTGAACTATGTAACAACATATAGTATTAAAAAAACACTCTCAAAGTGTAATTAGTTAACAATGTATTTGAATGTAGTAATGGTTTTAATAAATATACCAGTAATTGTATTATGCAAAATAAAACAGTAATGTATTCTATTCTTGGGACACATTAAATTGAATTCCAAAGTAATTCTCGTACACATAAAGCAGAATCACCCAAGGAGTTGTAATAAGGTATTAAACTTAATCTCCAAGCACTTCTGAAAGAATTTACGTCTACTTGTTGTAATATTATTTCAATATGAAATATTTTAAGCTTATTGTGCAGTCTACTTATATTTCAAGACCCATAGCACTTATTTTTAAAGACATAATAAATTGTTTGTCGTTAATTAAAAAAAAAACAAAAAACAAGTACAAATTAAATTGTATTAAACGTTTTTTAACATTTCTAAAACAAATCAATTTATTTTTAATTAGCCACTTTAGTAATTTTGTAAATTTTGATTAAACTATATTCTAATAAAAAAAAATATTAAATCAACGTTGGTGATTTAAATAGATAACACTTTTTATTTAATTGTCTACTATATTTTTATTTGCATTGAAACTGTTTTTATAGATGAAGAAAGTTATTTCTTCATAATATTGTAACTGAATGTAAATGAATGTTTAAAAGCTAAGAACTAATTTTATATATAACTAGTAAAAAAATTCACTTTTTTTAAGCACTACGTGTAATCTGGTCAACTAAGCGGTAAAATTAATCTTCTATTTTATAAAATAATACCACGTTTTTATTGTTGCAGATGTTATATGTCGAATTAGAAATTTAATTAAAATCTTATGTGAATATAATAACTATGATTACTAAGTACAGTAAGTGATAATTGTATTAAGAAATTTTTGACATG